>OX608054.1:21479696-22679696 GCA_951509405.1 Machimus rusticus
CAAAAAAATTTTTTTTTCTCTCTGAAACTGATACAAAGTACAAGAATATTGCATGTTCAAATTAATTTCCAGAGTAGACCTCTCGTTTCTTCTAAAAGGGTTCCATGAGGATAGCCCTTAACCCTCAAAGAGTAGTAGTCAATGTATTCTAAATTATTTACGATCATTTTGTGAAATGCAATGAATTTCTGCGTAATGAAAAAAAAAGAGGAAAACATTTGGGACCTCTCCACTTCCGTGAAACCATTTATAGTCCAAGCGTAGGCATGAACGTAACTCAGAGCTTAACTGACTCGAAAATAATTAAACGCAAAACCCTTCCTAAGTAAACATGGCCACTCGCTACATTATCACTTATTTAGGGCAATTTGACTGCCACTTAGACCATTTTATTTTCGTTCCACGGATGTTACGTTATCAGCATGCCTTCCCGTCTTTCCCGTCATCCCGCCCCCGCCCTTACACAATTTCTGCACCGACCTTACTCGAAAACGTAAAAAGTACTTTTTTGGCCATTTACCCTATTCAAGGCTATCAGATTGTGTCTAGCTGAAGCAAGGGCCCGGTCTGAATACGTAATGACGGCGTCCTGTTGTACAAAGAGGAGGGGCACCTAAAATTTCTTTAGACCCACTTCCTCACTGGGTCTGTGCCATCCAACCCCCAATCTCCCAACCCTTACTCAAACTTCTTCTCTATTCTTTTGCACTTCAAAGAGGTGTTTCGTGATTCGAAATTAAATTACAGAAGTCCTTTGCGAACGCTTCAGGAATAATACTGACTGTTCCAAGGGCTCCAGAATCTGCAGATTGGGGCCAACCGGGTCCTGGTCACTGGTGGTGCAAAATTTAAACAATTTTTTCGCAAGCCCCTCCCCAAAAACATCACCCCCAGAACAACACCCATTTGCCCGGCGCACCATAATGCAGCTGATTGAGGCCCCTTGAACCAATAATTTTCGCCCTCCCGTCCCGCAGACACTGTTTGATTTCGAAATGTAAAATATAAACACACTGAAGGCTGAAGGCACAGCTCAGGCTCACTTGTGGATGTTCGTTTGATGGTATCAATGGCGGCGGCATGGCACACGAAAATTTAAATTGCCCGCTCTCGGCCTAGAAAATAAGGGTAAAATTGGCAGATCGAATTTAACCTATTTCCATAATTTCTGATGTTTCTGCAGAAATTTTTGCGCAAAAGTTCTCCCTTTTTCCCTTAAATTTCGCAAATTGAGGGTATGTGTTTAAAAATAGGGCAGTGTGTATGTACAAAAAATACGCATAAAAATTTGTTTTTCATGAAAATGGTATTGAGCAAATATGGAATAAATTCTACAATATCAGACATAATGAATTTCAAAAGGATTAATAATTTAAAGCAATTTTTATAACATGAATTCAGTAACCTTGAAAACCCCCAGAAGCAAATTTTCATGAAAATTCTTTTTAAACTCAGAATTGCTGATGGTCACGATATACATATATATAATACCCCATTGATTATATAATATGTACATATAATAGTTTTAGATGATAGTATTACTAACAGACGTTCTGATAATAATCTTCTTATAACAGTTTCTAAAATCATTTTTTTTAATAATTTTTACTTTATTACTATGCAAATTAAAAGTACATATAAAAACTACAACAATAGAATTTCTTCTTTAAGTTGGTTATAGCTTAAAAATATTTATAGAGTTAAGTCAGAATATAAAAATTTGGAAAAGAAACAACCTAAATTATGGTCCGTACCACTAATCCACAGGCATTACTTTTATCACATTATGTACATATTTATTTCTAGGCCCCTAAAGGGCACCTTCAGTTAGGCATCCTATTTGCTTATTTGAGCTGAATAGACTGACTGATTTTATTTGAATTCTACTCAAGCCCACATTCTTCTCTCTATATAAACGTTTTCAAAAATACTCAGCCTCCAAATCTTTAAATACAGGGTTTCCTAAAAAACCAACATTTAAACAAAAACGAATGACGGGTCAAATCATGACTGTTCGAATAAGCCAAACTTATCCTAAGAAAAATCTTCTATAGTTTTCGAGATAATGGCACTTCTATGAAATTTAGGAAAGTTATTAACTTCAAGCAATGTTTTTGGTGATATTTAAAAGAGGCATTTTCGCACAACAAAGAAATCTTTTTCAATTTTATGTGTATCATCATTTTTTTTTCGACTATTCATTTCGTAAAAAAAAATATACTGAGATTAACTGGCCAATTGTCCTAAAAGTTAGCGCATGTAGTCTAGATTTTAAAAAGGTATTACACCTACCACTTTTCGTTTTTTAATTTGGAAAAGCGAAAAAGTTTTATGTTTTAAAGGGCTTCTCTTCCGATTTGTACATTCCTTGAATTGTTTTTGTAGAGGTGCGTTTAATATCCAGTTTTAGTCCTTTAGAACCATTACAAAACTAAAAGTAAGGCTATTAAAACTGCTGTTCCAATTAGTCAAAGTTCATATACAGTCAAAGTGAAATCTGAAAAGCATAACCCTTTAGTAATTATTCACCACTTTTTTTTGCTCTCCCACCAAAAATAATTCAAAGACGACAAATCGTCCCGTAAACGGATATCCCAAAATGCAACGCACACCTAAAGGGAACCAGCTTTCGAGGACTCATTCCCGTGTCCCTTAACAAGTAAAACAAACAAAAATCCCTTTGAGGAGTAATTATTTCTCACAAAAGGGTAGAGCATGATGGGGAGTTGGGTGCCCTTTTGTTTCAATGACTCTCGTTCAAAACTTGTTCAATTTACGTTTACGAAAAAGGAAACAATGCACTTCCTTGAAACAATCAAGCACTGGAAGCAATGCGCCCAGAAAACAGCAGCAAAATACACCCCTTTTTGCTGTAAACCCACCCCCGCACCATCCCTGGGTAGTAATAGCTGTCGAGTGGTAGCAGTAGCGTCAGGCTTTTCCACTTTGTAGAAGTGTTCTCGAGACCAAGTGCAACCAGAAATTCATGCAACAAAAATAAAAAATTTTGTTAGGTATGCAGGTATACTCATAGTATAAAACGAAATGTAGGGAAAAAAAATTATTTCAGAAATTCATGTCTGAATCATACTGCGCTCGCACCTTGTACCTATGTTGTAGGACGATGTATTTTTTTTATGCATCAAACATCTTTTCCCACCCGCTCTAATTCAGCGATTGCATGACGGTAGAACGCTGAGACTGTTTTTCTGGGTTAAACATAGAAAAGGCCCTATGACCTAGGAATGAGGTAAAAATGCCGAACAATGAATTGTGATTTCCTGGAACTTTTAGTAAAACAGAAATTGCCTTAAATGTGACTACTATACGCTTGGTACGGTGCGCGGGGGTTTCGAAGCGGCGTAGTCAGGCGCTCTATAAATGGAAAAAATGAAGGTGCAAAAAAGGTAAGCTTGAGCGTGAGCCAAGTACACAAAGTTGAAGGTATTATGCGACTTTGGAAGGGCTGAAAAAAAAATATCTTGGTATTAAGGGTGAAATGAGGGAAAGACATTAGAAGTTTCACTTGGTATCTCTCTCCTTTGTCTACTTCCTGGCAACAATACTATAAAAGACAGTAAAAACGCCAACAACAGGAACGTCGGAACCGTCGTAACGACAAGGACGAGTGCCAGGGCGATTGTGACCAAGGTAAGGGTAGAAAAAAAATAGAATAAAATAAAATAAATAAAAGATTTTCTTTTGCACCAGCCGTTTGGGGGTTTTTCTGCAACTAAAGCAGCCAGGGCGGCAGCAAAGGAACTCTGGCGGTCCTTATTCTAGCGAAAATTGACAAAAGAAAAGCACCAGAGTTCTCGTGCTACAGCACAATGGACTCCCATATCGCGGTTCTACTGCCGGGACTCCATACCCGCCTACGACCTAGGAACCCTGATATATTTTTTCTTGAGAATTTTCTTTTTTTGCCGTATTGAAGAGTCTTAGTACCTGGCGGCGGCTCTTCTTGCATAACCAAATGTAATTCGCCTAAAAGGTCCGTCGATCCGGTTGCCGGGTTTTAGCCCGTTCAACTTGGTAAAAACGTAAAGTCACGAAATTTAAGCGACGCCACCGCCGCTACCACCCATTACCCACGATTCGTCTACACAGCCCGACTCAGTTTCTGAACGCTCTCTTTAAGCCTTTGCCAGGCAAAACTTGAGCAAAATTTTAATTTTTTTTTACCCCCTTTTTGTTTTATCATAATTTGTCGGAGTCCCACAGGAGACTCCGGTTTTGGACTCGCGCCGGTCCCGGAAGAAGGTCATGGAGAACTATAAAGTTGTAAAATAAAGGAAAGTAATTAAGGCGTGTATACCCAGGTTATGGCACCAGCACGTTCTAGTCCTAGTGAAAGGGTCGTTAGCGTTGCTCACCCTGGAACACCTCCTCCTCCACCCGCACCTTCCGTTCCTTTCCGACAAAACCCGGATGAGTTTAGAAGGTAGGAAAAGCCGGGCTCCTCGACGGGCATGACTTAATATAATGTAAATTTCCTGCTGTAAACACTATTTGGGGCTCCGGCCCGGGCGACTCTTCTTGTTAGCCCTCAATACCCGAGAAAGGCTCGGACGTCGGGGGCAAAAAAAAAAGTATATTAAATAAAGAGACCGCCGACGGAAGCCCTGGCCAGACGCTGGGTGCGCTCGCCACGAATATGCTAATTCCCGCCAGTCATTGCTCATCCAGTCCCCGGTGTTTCCAGGTGAAATTAATGAATGGAGCATGAGCCCTTCCGGTGTGGCCCGGGCTTTATCGTATACGTTCTGCAAATTTATTGCGGGATCTCTCTTTTTTAAAAAAAGGTATATGATATAGTGAAAAAAACCCTAGCTTTTAGTCAGTTTCGGGCCCTCAACTTTTATTTAAAATTGTGTCTTTGTAAATAATGGGTACGATCTTATTAATAGAATTTCCAAATAAAAGTCCATAAATTATACGAAGTCAAAGCAGCTTAACTCAATTTTAATTAAATGTCATCTACCCTCAACATTTCCTTACAATATTTTTAGAAAAATTCGTCAATTGTGAGTCTTGAGCTTGTTAGTCCTACAATACAATACTTCAAACATTATTAAATCCTAGAATCATTTCTGAAACCTAAAAATCATTTTAGAAGTAAGAACTGCAGACACGTATGTAAACAAGTATTTTTTGAATCTTATGAAACACAAATTATATATTTAAAATATGATATAGGATATTTTTAAAAACCAAAACACACTTAAAGAAATAAAATAAGTGAATATGTTACTTAAAAACTTATTAACATTTCAAATATCCGCTTTAGCATATAGACTTAATTAAATTTTGAAGGTTTTCCTGTTGAATGATTTTCCAGTAAATTCAAGTACACTCCTTACTAATTCAGTATAATTTTAGGAAATTATTCTTGGTAAAACAAATCGGAAACTTTTCATAATATCTAACCGAACTCCATTCAATTGCAGTATTTACCGCCGCGCCGTAAAAATTTCGCTTTAATTTTTTGACTTGCTTTTATTCAATTTCATACTTCTTTTGAAATCAGCGAAACATGAAATGTTTACTTCGAAATTTTGGCGGATGCGTTTGAGGGAATATTTCATTTTCTACTGATTGAGCAATATTTCGATATTGAGCAAATTTCTAATGTATTAAAAAGAATATTTATTGCGGTATTAAGTTTTGCTTTTAATTTGATGTTTTTAACTTAAGTAATATAGAATCGATTTTTCGATTGTAGTGATAGTTTCAAACATAACTGAAATCAATATTTGTGTTTTAGGAGGCCATCGCTCTCGGGGTCTTTATCCTATTTATACTTATTCGGGTGCCTCCAAAAATTATGTAATTGGCTTACCTAGCCTAGGGGTGTAACTATAACATGAGTTTGAGCAATTAAGGGCGCTAGCACGGCAGCTCCTTGGCATATTCCTTAAGACGCTTAAAACGTGTTAAGTAAACAAAACGCCAAGGATACGATTGATTGGCCCCATTTGGGGGAAGAGGTAAAAATTGCTAAAATTATTGCCGTGTGAAAACGCTGCTTAACTCGTTAATTTCGTGCGGATTTTGTGCTGATCATTTCAGCCGATAAAAACGAAACCCTCAACTAGCTGAACCATGTGCTTCCTCAGACAGAAGGAGTTTTAATAACCAGAACTCACGCAAGGGATCTATCAAAATCGTGCTACTTATCCGGGAGGTCACAAAAAAATAAGAGAACTTATCATTCGAAAGCCTCAATAAACCCTAAAATGGGTTCATTGCGGATCTGCATTTACCCGCGTTACCAATTTTAGTATCTTTTTTGATAGTGCGCGAATAGAAAATGATAATACCGAATAGAATGCTCATGGCCGGCTTTTACGAAGCATAATTTCGGTTGGTATGGCATTTGGAACTCGGGTAAAAATAATAAAATTTAATTCGGTCCTACCCTCTCCGGCTCCTGGACGAGTAGAGTCTGTTAATGTTCATGGGAACCGAGCATTATGTAAATAACGCCGCACTGGGGACATAATACAACCAGTGGTCCCGGCTGGCCCTCAGTCCTATGTAATTTTCGATTGAAACGCGGTTCCTGGTCCAAACACCGCCCCTCTGGGGAGGAAAATCCTTGCAAATATCCTCCGTCTATCTCGAATTTTTATTAAGGAAATTTGCATAAGCATTGAAAAGCAAGTCCGGATTATTATTATGGTCCAGACAGGTGGCTGTGAACATCCTCTTTTTGGGTCGGCTAGAGGGAACCATCGGAATAGAGCTGCACATGCGGTTTTATCGACTTCCCGGTCCCTCATTGCATAGGAAATGGATATTGCATACGTTTTTCTCTGAAACTCCGTTTAGGTGGATGATCCCACAGGAGATCGAGCTGATTTTTAAAATTGAATCCTGCATGTACCTGAAAATGATTTTAACAATTTCCTGACCAATATGCATTCCCCTAGCGTATATCTAAGCATTTTTAGGAGATTCAATCGTACCCTTCCTGCATTATTAGTTGAAAAATGTACTTTAGGAAATGAGAGTAGTTTCAGCAATTTTACTGTGTCAATATAAAATTGAACGCTTTCAATAAAACTGCATGATTATGTATAATGTGGGGTAAAAGATTACAAAAGTATAGGTATTTTAAAGAAAAATTAAGATTTGCTTCCTTAAATTATTGGCAACTATTAGCAACTTTTCTGAAATTTCATTTATGTAGATACATACATATATGTACCTAGGTGGTAGGACATTATTTTTTTATTGACAATTTTGTCGAAATATTTTGACCAGACTGCCCAGACCTCATGAAACGTCGAGACGTTAACTTTTTCGCTTACTCTGTATTTTAATAAGAGAAAACTTTGTCTCTAGATGAGTACCTGCGCTGTGTTCCTCCAGCATCCCCCGAAACCGAGATTCCACCGTGACTCAGGTGAAAAACTTATGGCTGGTGCTATCTATTGCCGTGGGATAATCTCGTTCGTCGTTCTTTAACTGAGAAAACTTTCTCGAGAAGGATTTATCGTACACATTCCTTGTCCGCTTACAGGATCCCCATCCCCAAACCCACTAATGCGAGAGGGCGGGGGGGTCAACATACTTCGCGCCCGTCAAAACCATTACTCCTCCGGGAAATCTCTCCATGCCATCTTTTTTTGCAACTGTTTCATCTTAGCTGTCCGTGTCTTATTATTCCGCTGCCGTTGTGGAAGTTTTAAAGCTTTCCCAAACAACTTCTTAAGTAAATCGCAAACATGGCATCGTCCTTTCTTCCGACTCCCTCCGCCCTCCCCCGGGCTCCACCCACGCAAACAAAACTCTTTTACCTGTTCCACTGTCATGAAAAGTGCGCGCTGCTCGAACGCTCCGAAGATGAAGCGAGAAAATTAAATGAATTATCGCCTCAAGGAGGAAAACGCGCGAGCGTTCCGGACGAAAAAGTGTTCCCGGATTTTCACTCTTCAGCGCTGCTGGGGCGCTTAATGCTGGTGGTGGTGCTCCCGCTGAGTGCTGATGAGGATCCAGGAAATCGAAAGTAAAAATATTGCGCGGTCTCCCACCTCGGGTGTGGATTTAAGCGAAAATTTCGTAATTAGGCGCCGCCGTCAATAGCTCTTTGTGTATTTTTCCTTTGAATTAGTTTTCACGAAAATTGCTTCCTTTAATCTCTGAAAGATGTGGGTTGATTTTCCTGGATTCCAACATAAATATTTCAAATTCGAAAAATAACTAGCCGGAGGATAAAATATTAATTCTACTTTAACATAGATTTACATCTTACTTTCTTTTAACAAGAGTAATTTGAATAAGTACATCAGTAATAATTCCAAAGAAGATTTAAGTTTTCAGAATTTAAAATATAAATGAGATAGGAGGAATTATTCAGAATATAAATTAACATTTGTAAATCTACATCTATACCAATAAGATATATACATATAAGAACTGGACTCATGCTCATGATATCAAAAATAGATAATTAAGTATTCCTTCACCCATTCTTCAAAGACACAATTAGTATCTAAATTCAAGTAGTTAAAGTTATAATGTACAGTACATACTTTCGTGTAGTAGCAGATAAATATCTATCTAACAAGCTAACCTACAATTAAACAATTAAAATTTCAAGTTAAATAATCGGGTAAAAATTATTTGAGTTCTACTATAACTATACTGACCGTTTTTGAAGAGGCTTTGCTGATTTTACACAACGTTTTATATATTTTTTGAGTTTTTTCTTCGCTATTAAAGTCAACAAAAAAATTAGAGTTAAATAAGTATAAGTAATCAAAAAACAGTCAGATTTTTATAAAATTTAAAAATTTGTCCCATTCTAAGCTAACTTAGTTCACTTGATAAATTGAAGCTGTTGTTCATGTATTTTATGCAAGTTTGAATTCCTAAATATTCAATTTTGAAGATTTAGTATATTCTGGATTTTGTACGGTCAGGATATTCTGCACATGAGGCGCTTCATGTCCTACACCTGCACCTATGCTTTCACATCGTTTTCCCTGGCTTCTAGGGCTTCTGGGGCCACCCAAAGCCCCATGCTCAATCTGATGAGATTTTTTCGCCCACAATGCCTTTTTGGCCGGGCGTCTTGCCCATTTAATTTAGGTATAATTTCGCCAGGTCGTACCTGAACGAGACATGCCCTGTGCCAGGCACTTTAAATAATTCCTCCTGTTCCCTGCCACGGTGTAGTGCAGCATAGTTCTTCATATATTTTTTTTTTGTGTTATATTCTTTTTTTCCGCTGAAATATTAAAGCGATGGTTTATGGCGGGATTGGAAGGGGTGAAATTATTTATCACCGGGACTGGTGCCTGCATTGACCCGTTTTACGAAAAAAGGCGCAACAGTGAAATGCTTTTAGTCGAACAAGTGCCTGTTGGACTGAACCCCTTGAGGTCGCCGCAGTCAGCTTTAAACCAGGCAAACGGAGTGGGCTGACTGTTTTATGGCACAACTTTTTCCGGTTTCGATTGGCGCCCCAAAAAAAAGGAGGATTCTCGCTGGGAAATTAAGGTGTGAAAAAAGTTCTAGAGCGGAAATTAAGGGACGTTGAACTCGAAGTTCGTGTAATGATTCATTTGGGCGTGTTCCACAAGTTCGACAGTTAAAAAACTTAAAATATTTTTAGTAGAATCTTATTTAGGGACAAGAGTTCCAAAGTATATTCGAACGTGTTTTAGAATTGTTCGCCTATGGTTTTGGGAAATTTAATTCATATTTACTCAATAGAAACTTGAAACAGGAGCATATATTTGACAGCAAATTTTTGCATCCCCGAAAGAGCTCCTTCGTTTGAAATGGCATCAGCACCACTTGCCCCGAGGAGTATTTTATATCCCCCAGTAGCCCCTTGCCTTCGTTCTAGTGGAGCCAGCCGGGTTATCCGACTTGCAGTAAATAATGGGTCCTCCATCATCCTTGAGGAGCAGTTGGCACGTGAAAGGTTACTTAAACGGCTTTCAACCGCCACCACCAACGTGAGCAACTTTAGGGTAAAACTTAAATTTAAAGGGCTGGAGAAAAGCCCCAGATATTTTACTCGCTCTTCGTTGAAACCGGGGGATCTGACTGGCCCGGATTGCTTCAACTGGAGCTCCTAGAGCCCCACTACCGGACCGGAGTCTCTGCCGGCGTCGGTCGACGGTCGTCGCCGGGGCCATATAGTCGTAGTTACATCATCCCAGCAGGGATCATCAGAAATTCGACAAAAGCAGTGCTTTGTTTGATGTTATCTCATTGTAGTCATCAAAAGGATTCATCCGGAGAGGCTGCGATGAGCCTTTTTGTCTCAGAACCATACAATCTTCCGGAACCTTAAATTATCGATGCTCCGATGGGAAGATGGAAAGATGAGCCCCATGTCCTGCCATCTGCAGGCCCAACTTCCGTCGCCCGGTGGTGCTGCGCCAGTTCTGGCATATCTCTCTGTAGTCCAGAGACATCCCTTTTCAGTATCTTCTGCTGACAAGTACTCAGCCCTTGGGAGTCAGGTTATTTATTTCTCATACGCTTACCTTTTGCACAGCTTCACAGTCTCCAGGACACTTCCTTTTCTGTGGTAAAGTCCATGGAGTCCACAACGAACCTGTTCGATGAATTAATCGGTCTTCCTGGACTTGAATGGCAAATGCCTCCTTTGGGAACAGCCTTGAGTCTAGCGTAACGCTTTTCTGATATCACGCTATGCGGTTTCTATGTATGTAAAAAATGTACTTTCGTTTTTCATGAGAGGGCCCTCTAAAATCCCTCAGTGGGAAAGTCAAATTTAACCGAACTTTTTCAAGTATGGCACTTGCATTTACTTAGTTTAAGAAGACACTTGAGGCGTTCAAGGTGAAAGTGATTTCAAATCACATACATATGTGCATATCGCAAAAATTTAAATTAAATTGATGAATGTGAACGAAAAGAAAGGTGTCCTTCAAGGATTTTCATGAATTTGTGAATATGTTGGTAAGCAGTTATCATTATCATTATATCATCATATCGAATAATATTTTTTTTATTTTTTTTTCTATATAATGAACCATTAGTTTATAATTTAAAAATGAATCCTTAATTTGTTTATGCCTTTTATAGATGTTAAAATCAGGAAGACTTGTTTTTACTCCTTCAATTTTTGTAATAATACTCCCTTTTTCTTCCATACGTAGGGCTTAGTCTGAGGTACTAAGGTCGTGTGAAGGATAATTTCAGTTTTCCCATAATTTTGTAAAAGAAAGCATTTTGGCAAAAGGAAGTGCTTTAGTCGCATTTTAAGGGCGTCATCCTGTGCTTGGGGGCGATGAAAAAGTCCCTTCTATAAAGCGAAATGCTGCACTTAGCGTTTACAGCCGCTTTCAGGGGCAGGATGCGGACATAAAAGGTGTTCAACATCGCGGATCTGTTACATCTCGCGGATGTTACTTTCGCGCCTTTTATACTCAGCTTGCGCGGAAAGCGGTTTTCTTTTTATTATTCTTTTTTTTTTCATCTTCGCTTTAAGCGCGACCAGAACTGTTCTAATTCGTTTTTTAACGGCTGAATGATTCCACGAAAACCCTCGCACTTACATTCAGCCCGGGGAAAGCTTGTGAAAAGGGCATAAAGAGTCGACCCTGCCTCGCATCATTATCCGCACGTAAGATCTTCCCCAAAACCATAATCCGGAGCGCCTCCCGGGTTCTAAGGTTCTTTTCACTAAAAGTACGTAAAGAAAAAAAAATATATATATGTATATATTATATGCATAAAGTCGAAACCCCACGTCCCGGCAATAAAAGCACCCCCGCCACCTTACCATGGAAAGTGCGTGTGCAGCCCCTGCGGGGGCGTGTGGGCGTAAGGGCGGGAAACTTAACATTTACTATGGGAACATTTTCAGCGTGGCATCCGATTAATTCCGCACGTTACCTGTCGGTCGGCCCAGAAGGTATGAAACGTTATTTTGGGGACTAAAGGGCGGCTGGGAGCACCCTCTTCCCTTACTGTTGACAAAATAAACATAACAAGCTCAGCACCCATCCGCCAGTTGGTCGTGTTTTGATTTGCATTTTCGCCAGGTTAACAGCCAAAAACGAGGGCCAAACCATTCAGAAAACAATTTTTTTTTTCGTTATTTTGTTTGTATCATCGCATTCAATACTGACTGAAGCTTAAATTATGGGATAAGAGAACACGGCAGGTGTTTTGCCCAACTGCCCTTCGGTTCCATTAATAAGTGAATTTTCTGAATAATGGAAAATCATTTTCCGCTAATTGAATCGGTGGCCCTGCGCTGCTGTTGCCACGGAGCGAACGAAATGAATTTCTAATTGGCTCGATGCAGTGCTGGGGAATATCATGGTAACCGCCGTCCTGTGCGATTGCCGCGGCATGGGGCTCTTTTAGCAGATGACAGAGTTTAATAAGGTCAATTTATTTTAGTAATTTCATTCCTTTCACCAGACGGAATTGGGAGGACGGTTTAAAATTAAAAAGAGAATGTCATCAATATTTGCTATCCCAAGATTTAATATCTTTTAATTTTTTCTCATTTATAACATTTAAATAAGTGAATTTCCTACAGTTCAAACACCGGAAGTCGTTACATTTCTGTTTACACCAATTTCATTCATTCTAGTACTATGCGCATAGATTGTATGGAACGTATTCTACGTGCAGTTTGACAGCCACTGACTATATGTCAGTGTTGACAGCATTTTCATGCCTTCAAAATTTGGATGACAGTTGTTTGTTTACCGGAGGATGTCCGTGAAGCTGGAAATTGATTTTGTTGAATATCCTACGGAAGAAGGTAAATTTCAATAAAATTTTATCGGAAGCTTCTAAAAAGAACTCTCCTTCAGGAGATGCAATTGAAGATAATACAGATTCAGAGCTCAATTGGCATTTGGAGCGTCTGGAAGAAACCGAATTTCAGTGCCAGTTTTGTAACGATTATTTTGAAAATATTAAAAACCTCGGACAGCACATCAACAGGGAGCATTGCAATTACAAGTGCCCTCATTGTAGCAAACGATATTTTAAGGAGAGTCTTCTAAAAAGGCATTTAAGACACGCACACCTTCCTCGACTGAACATTAAATGCAAACTCTGTGGTAAGCTTCCTTCAAATTAAAATACAGCAATTAAAACAAATGCACAAATAACGAGATTTATTACAAAACAATTTTCTTCAGATAAAGAGTTCTCAACCAAATACAATCTTCAACAGCACTTGATCACCCACTCCAGTGAGCCTTTTTTCAAGTGCTCTTTAGACGAATGCAACAAAAGGTTTCGGCATATAAGCAGCTTGAAACAGCACGAGGCAATTCACCTGAAGAGGAACCGAAAAGAGTGCCCCATTTGCCACGGGCATGTCACGAAATTGAGCAGTCACATCCTAAGTCATGCCGAAGAAAAGCCCTTTAAATGCGACGAATGCGAGAAGCAGTTTACGACTTTAGGCTGTTTGGAAAATCACAAATTCTCCATTCATTCGAATGGGGCGTTTCCTTGCGAGGAATGTGGTGCTTCCTACAAAAACAATGGCAGCTTGTACAAGCACAGGAGGGCGAAGCACCTGCGGGATGTTTTTGAGTGCCCAGATCCTGATTGTCCGAAGAGATTTAATAGAAAGGACAATCTCATCGTGCATGCAAGGAAATTTCATCAAATTGAACTAAATAGCTCTAGTATATTTAAGAAGACTGCTGAGCGGATAGAAGAAAATAAATGAAGATTTTTTGCATGAAATGAGAAAAGATTACAGACTTTCTTCCGTACTTGGATTGGTTTAAGTCCTAGATAATTTTTGATTTACGCATTCGCTTATTTTGACAGTTTTCCAGCTGTCAGCGATTATACAACCGACCGACGTTTTCCTGATTCTGTGCAAGTTTTCCTCAGCAAAAATGAGATTATCGCTTTCAAGAGCCGCAAAATTAGCCGCACAGGTGAAGGAATTGAGGATTCACCTGTGCCAAACGAGCAAGGAGTCACAAGGAGTCAGGTGAGGAAGTATTTCGGTTTTAATCTCAAATTATAATCGACTTAACCTACTACCGATTGAAAGGGGTCCCATTTCTAGTTTACTCATGAATATATTTAATAATAGTGTAGTTAAATAACAAGGTAAACTTTTATATTGATTACACCCAAATTACAAAACAGACAGGACTGATTTATAGTTGTAAAAGTGGGGCGTTGTAAGAAAAGACTTCATTTCAAAATGCAGACCTATCCTCGATTTCCCTCAAATTATTAAACAAATTCTTAGCCAGAAAGACTACTCAGTTTCAAAACTGTTTACAATTTTAAAAAATTGCTGGTTCTCAAGGCAAATTTGCAAAGTAACATTTTTGTTTCTTCCTTAAACTGATTTAGAAAAATTTGAAAATGATAATAATAAACCATTGAAATATCTTCCTCTCGCAGAGACTTTGTCCAGAAAAATTATGCTCAACTAAAAAAGGATAATCCTCAGTTGCCCATTCTTATCAGAGAGTGCAGTGGAGTTCAGCCAAAATTATGGGTGAGATATGGTAAGATAAAATTGCTTTATATATTAAAACATTTTCCAAATGAAATGCTTCTATTTTTTAAAGAAATGGGTAAAGAAACATCCGTCTCCTTAACCAACGTATCAGCTGCGGATATTGTGAAGCAGATCGAATGTGTAAAGGCGTAGATTAGGGATGGATTTAATGTAAATACGCTTTAAAATAAAATAACTAGATGTGAAACATATTCTCTTCCTTTATAACTCTTCTTATCATACTTCTTAAAAACATGTCATAATTTCATCTCAGGGCATTTTAGCCTTTTTTTCTTTTTTTCACTTGTCGAATATGCCTCAATTGGGGAACGGTGGCAGACCGAATTCTTCAGGCTTAAAATTTTCTAGAGATGTTAGAACTTGGGTAGCCTCGGAGCACATCTCAGCGGGGACGTGCGAATCAGGTACCATGACAACCTGCATTCCAGCTGCCCTGGCGGCTGAGACTCCATTGGGGGCGTCCTCAAAAACTAAACAGTGCTCGGTGCGAGGTTTGTCCTTGAAGCGGGACGCCGCTACCAAGAATATATCTGGAGCCGGTTTACCATGCTTCACATCTGGGTCCGATGAGCCGCACACTTTGTGAAGGAACAAATTGAAGAGCTCCTTGTGATGCGTCGTTTTTACCTTCACCATTTCTTCGCCAGAGCTTGTTGCAAGGCAAAAAGGTACTTTGGATGTGTGGAGATGGCGCAGAAGGCGTTCAGCTCCTGGAATTAATTAGAATAGTTTTAAAGTTCAAAAATTTAAGTAAAATTTGTTCATATAATTATATACCTATCCGAAAAATAAATACAAAAATTTTACTAAATTATAATAAAATTTCAAGAAGCAGCATAAAATTTATTTAAAAAGAACGGGACGCTGATTTTTAAAGCGTTAGTAACTGAAGTTAAAAAAAAATTGGTATAAAAAGTCTAGTTGAACTTTTTTAATTGTTCCTACAAAATCTTGGTAATTAAAAATAGCAAAGATTTTGTAAGTGGACTCAAAAATGTACCCAAAATGATAAATTTCTTGTAATGTACAAAAGTATATATGACTGAATCTGTACATATAATTTAACAAACAAATTTCTTCAACATTTCCTTTCTCAGGACATTGATCCTCTTGTAATAATGTTCTGATTTCTTTTACGGCTTGATTTCTTGTGTGTTGGGTGTGATTTATGTATGTAGTATTCGAATATCAAATAATAATCTAATTCACCCAAAATGAATCACAAACAAGAAGGACACCCCAGGACAGCGCACTGTGCAAAAATCAAAAGCATCCGAAAATCCACGAAAGGCAACTGATCGCCATGATGAGTTCAAAAAATTAAAAACCAGTGCAAAGAAAACAACATAAAAGAGGTCTATCGAAGCGACTAGCACCGAAAGAACCCTCACAGCTCCCGGTTACCTTTCAGCAACTTAGCGTCCAGCAGCCGCCTCCGGGACATAGCGTGAAACTTGTCCAGGAACTGCTCGGCCGAGAGCGGCAGGTCGAGCTCCCGGATGGCTATTTTGGCGGTGAGCTGCTCGGTGGTGCCCATGATTCGCATGCGGGTCGCATACGGGTAGGGTTTCCCGAAGGAGTTTGCTATTTGCTTGATAATGTCCTCGTAAATGGGCTCAGTGTCTGAAAAGAAGAAGTACACCTTACTTAAGACCTCGAAAGGGCCCCTCACCTGGCTGCAGCTGGGCGTCGACCATCAGCTCCTCGGCGTACTTTCGCTGCAGGGCTGCATACTCCTGCCACTTTAGGGGCAACTCGTAAATCTCAATAATCCGTTCCGAGACCTCCTGGGTCTGGAGCCCCATTAGAGTGACCTTCACGTCCCACGTGTACGTCTTCCCGTAGGGGTCAAGGACCTTTTGGGTCGCCGCCGTGTAGAGGGTCTCGGTGTCTGTCGTGCGGGCAAGAGGAATTCATTTTCAAATTTATCGTACACTTCCCTACAACGATTCGGCCGAGGAGAAGAACAAAATTAAAATAATTCTAGTAACCTACCCAAGAGGAGACCGTCCATATCGAAAATAACGTGCGTCACCTTCCGGAAACCCATCGTTGTGGCTGAGGCAATGTTCCTGGACGAATTGATTACTCGATTCATCGGGCGAGGGGCAACTTGAGATCAGGCGATCGGATCGAGAGCAGCACGTTAAATGCTATCGATTCTGTCTAGATGAACGAGATAAAGGAATTAAAAAAAGATTATTCAATTTTATTGAATAAGCCGCCCTCTGTGAACACGAACCTGTCGAAAACGCGCCAGGGGAGCAGTTTAACTTAAAGATCCGCATTCACTGAAGATTAGGTTTTGTCCGCGAACTTCGGAACTGACGCAATTTAGAGCCTAGTTGTGTAACAGCTGAGGGCCGGGGAACCAGAGCTGGCTAGATTTTGACACTTCCCACCGGTAGGAGACTCCCCGCAGGCGCCAACTTTGCAGCCAGCTGTTCGCCGCCCATAACCTTGCCATTGCAATGAGCTTAATTAATTAAATTTAAATGTGACGAGCGCCAGATTCAAACCAGAGATTAGAGAATCGGTCTACCATTTTACTATCCCCAATTTCTGGAAAGAATTCTATCCTCAGTTTTATGCTATTCTATGGATAGCTCTAGATCTAATTCTAACTATCGTCAACTATGAATTTGGCTCGTACTAGTCGTACTTCAATATTAATTTATTTATTCTTACAAGTTTAGAGAATAGATTCTAAGTATAGCTCATAATTTTATGTGAACAAAAAGTTCTATTCTCGTCATAGTATCATATCAGCTTTTACGTTTGTTTTATTTACGTTTTCCAGTCATCAAAATCTAAAAAAACTAATATTTAAAATATTTAAAAATATCAAATTCTGTTATTTTCGTACGCCTTTTCGACAGCTCAGTTTTAATAAAATTACAAACTTGACTCAATTTTCAAACCCCAATTCTGAACTCTTTCATATCTCGGGTCCAACTAAGTTTGAGAGAACCTACCTTTTCACTACTATTGAAAAACGTAAAACACAAAACAGACATTATTTTCTCTACTAGAGTAAAACATTGTATAATAGTTTTCTTGCAAACTTCTAGTAATCTTTGTCCATAATTTTAGTTTCTTGGTTTTTAAAATTATTTTATCCCAAGCCTAATCTACTAATTTCAGTTTTAAATTTATCATATTCTAAAATTTGATTGAGTTAAATCGCCACATTTTTAATTAATTTAGCTATGTCTCTTGTCTACACAATTTTTAAGAAACTATAAATGTATATTGAGCAAACAAATCTTACAAAATTTAAAATGAATGTATACTTACAATAAAATCTCAGTTCGTTGTGCTAAATGTAGAATTAATTCAGCGTAGTGGTTCAGGCTTGTTTCAGTTTTTTAGCACATACTCATTTTTTTATTGTAACTTCTTGTACATGTTCTTATTTTTCAAATGTACACAAATTCAAAAATAACAGACTTAAAGGGATATAAAAATATAAATAAAAGGGTATCTTAATCACCCTAATTATGGAGTTTATTCAGCATACGCTTACCAATTTATGAAATAAGTTCGCAGGATCTGATCGTATAGTTTAATATTTTCCAAAATATCCATTCATGCTAATTTTACTTACCTATCTAATCTTTTCTTCTATATAGCAAATCGATGTTAGCAATAAAACGTTCATTGTATTTTTTGTTCAAGTTACTTTTACTTTCTTTCATTTTTATTTATGCACAATTTATCAGTCTACGTCAACTCCATACACTTCATCATGATCGTAATAAAAAAGATTTGCTTGTTATATTAAATCGTATGTTTGTATCCACCCGAGAGACAACCAAGGTTTCAAACTAATATTAAAAACACATTAGTCAGGAGGTGAACTACTTAGATGTGTTCCACTAAAACATATTTTGTATTTAAATGATAGTAGCAATAATAATAAAAATAATAAAGATAGTAAAACCCGGCGCACCACCCATTCACGCCAAGTTGATAACCGTTGGGACCTTTCGTCTACGGCTCCTGATCGAGGACGTCGTCGTGCAATTAAAAGCGGGATGCGGCTTAAAAAGTGGGCTAAGCTCCAGCTGGACAGAGTCGTTTTGATCGCACAATTTGGTGAAGGGATACGATTAAAATTGACTTTACACAATACGGAGGCTAAAAACAAACAGAAAAGGAATAAATACAAAATAATATTACATAACGCTCAGCCATGCTGGGAGCTGTTGCGAACTGCTAAGATTTATAAAAACGAGTGGGGCCGTCCCTTTGACGCCCGCGAATGGGTGGGTGGGCCGCTGCTCGAAAACAAAGGCTATACTTTTACTCGTAATAAAATGTATTATCTCTTTGAAGCATCATCATGATCTCATCCACATTTATCTTATCTGATCCGGTTGGGACTCCTCCGCTGGTAGCAAAAATCACAAGTGTTGGTGTCTGTTAAAAACTGTTTTTTTTCTCACTTTCGAATTAGTGTAAATTTAGCGCGATATTTATTTTTTACTTTAATGTTTCTTTTAGTTTATCATCAACTTTAGTAGTGTTACGCGTATCTCACTGTCCTCTGGATCGAAACAAGGTCGCACCACATAAATAGTTTTTTTTGTTGCTTTGCGTGTTCTTTAAAATGTTTTACGATTGTTTTGTATATTTTTTTTTGTTTCATTTTTTTTAAAATATTTATTAAAGTCAAAAAGGAAATTGTTTTTTATTTATGCTTTATGCACTGACGATTCCCCAACGGCTCGATTACAAAATTGTTGTTGGTTTGCTGTTTGCTTGCTCTGCGTTTTACTGTTATTATTATACTTTTTATCTATGATAACTTTTATGAAAACTGCATCACTTTAATCACTTGAAATTATGAAAAAAAAATATATATATTAACTACTGCGTGTGTTATCGCGATTTAATTCCTGTGCGGTCCTGGTCCACCGCCGCCGCCACTTCCACCACGGCCTCCACGTCCGCGAGAGTAGTGATCTCTGTCCTGTAGGATTGATAAAATAAAATAAATACTAATTATGAAAATTAATAATCAAAGTAAACTAAAGTTTGAAAAAAGTGAAACCGACAAAAAAACAATTTCAATTTCTTCTCAGATTAGGAGAAGAATTTTCTATTTTCTCTCTTCTGTTTTCTGTTTTCTTTGCTCTATATTGATTCCGTACATTACTTTTTCAATAACTTGTATAAATCAGAGAACTTTTATGAAGTTTCATGTGCTTGAAAATTTAATTTCTACAATGGAATACTCAATTCAACAATCGCTCTTTTTAAGCTGAATTGACCAGTGACAGAGACGAAATTCCCAAACACAACTTCTTTTTTTATTATTATTATTACGCCGGTAGAGATTTCCTTACTTCTGAAAAATTGCACGAACCTTTTGTTATAGTAAGTAGGCGTAAAACTTCGTATGAAAAAGGGTCAATTTCGTCTTTCATAGTGCAGGCAAAGGTCCCATATTTTCCTACAAAATGTTAGGAAATTTGTTTTGTTTATATATTTAACCGTTCAAGGCAATTTTAACTCTAAAATCTCCCGGACAAATTTATACAACATTTATAACAATTTTATTTTAAAAATCCTTTATGCCATTTCACAATTTACACGAAAAATACATATTTACATATTACAGCTTAAAGACTCGGTTGTCTTTACTAAAATAACCCTATTTTGAAGACTAAATAAGCGATTTTTCTTTTGTAATTGATCTATCGATTTGTTAGTAGATAAGAAAGAAAATTTAGCGATATTCTAATAAGCAAAGCCAGGGCCCTATTCCATTTTAAAATGTTATTAGCTCGATTTCAAATCAAATAGCGAATTAATATAAAAGCTCTGGATAGAGTCCTATCCGAATTTCAAGATAGATTCAGCCATAAAATTCAAATAGGACGTCAAGGTAGAGTCGATTCAAACCGAACTTCTTAACGCTCTTTATTAGATTAAAAAAATTCGTAGATTCAGACTTGGTATACGAAAGCAACTCCTCTAAAGGTAGAGAATTAACTTCTTGAATCTGAATATTGCTAATAAAAAACCGTAGATTTAGGATAAATTGATACGAAATAAAAATTGTCTAGTCCTTTAATTTAACATAAAATAAAAATGAGGACTTACCCTATTATAGTTATCTCGGAAGCCTCCTCCACCTCCAGCACTGCCGCCTCCGCCGCGACTATCATTGCGCATAAAACCGCCGCCAGAGTTTCCGTCATGATATGGATCACGGTCCCTATTGTTATACCCACCAGGATGGCCTCTGTCGTCGCCCCTGCGATTATAATCGCCTCCTCTGTGGAATCCTCGACTGTTGTGGAAATCTCCATTATTTTCACGATTATGATTAAAATGTCCAGATCCTTCAGAGCCACCGCCCTCTTTGCGGTCCCTAGATATTCTATCAAATCCGCGAGGCTCATCATTGCGACGATTCTCAAAATTTTGATAACCTCCTCTGCCGTAATTTCTTTCTCGAAAGCCGCTTCCTCCTCCACCAGATCCACTCGAGCCAGGACCCATTCCGCCACCGCCTCCTCCTCCTCCAGCACCGCCTCCTCCGTGGTAGCGATTATCGAAATTCCTATCGAATTCTGCACCACCTCCTCGGTGCGGTGGTTTCAGAGGTGGAGGCATATTCTGATTACCTTCCATCATGCCCTGATTTCGAAGATGCGGCGGCTCATATTTTTTCGAGTCCTCTTCCTCTTGACGCTTTTCATAGTGATAGAAATCATCAAAGATCGATGTCTTATGCTTGAACGCGTGGATAATCCTTAGGACCTCTAAGCCCTTTGGATTTGGCACTTCCTGAGCGTCTCTCGAGTTAGTCACGGATTTGTTATCGTTATTTTCTAGGTGAATATGTCGTAACTGGTAATTAGGCACATCTTTAACGTAAATCCATTTCACTTTGAAAGTACCCTTCCATTTGTCCTGTGACCATACGTTCGAAACGGAATTATAATCAACGGGGGTCATCATTTGCGCCATCCCACAGAAGTGTCGTGATCCATTCACTGAAAAGAAAAGATACACGACACCACTTTCAGATTCGCGCTCCCGAAAGGCATCATCAAGCCGCTTATTCCCGTGTTCAGTGGAGCACCAGATCTCGTATTTTATGCTGCGATGAATATCGTCCTCCGAGTATGATTTGATGATGAAAAATCTGTTCGAAGGGATAAGACAGTGGTTAAACTGACTGAAAAAAATTTGTTTTTTGGGGCTAGATTTCTTACCGTGCCACAGAAGCCGTTTCCAAATCGATCTCAGGTGGATTATAATTGTTCTTATCTCTAAGCTCCTCCAAGAGAGGATAATTGGAGGAGGAATTGCTTAGCGTTGGCGATGCTACAGGCGGAGGTCGGGCGTGTGGTGGCGGCTGTGCAACTCCTTGCGAATGGGATGATGACTGGCTCTGGTATCCTCCACCTCCGCCACTCTGTTGCATTCCCTGAGCCATCTGAGCTCGTTCTTGATTCGCTCGATGCGAGTGCGCCGATGGCGGGAGCTGCTGTTGCTGGTGAACATTTTTGGAATTTTGTGGTGGTGGATTTTGTTGCGCTATCCAGGGAGGACGGACATGCTGATTAGTACTTGAAGGCGCTGAAGAGCTTTGGTTATTGTTCTGGGACTGTTGGTTGCTATTCGATCCCATCGATGATGATTTTTGCTGTTGTTGTTGCTGCTGCTGCTGCTGTTGCTGATGGTGGTGCTGCTGCTGTTGCTGCTGTTGTTGTTGCTGCTGCTGTTGTTGCTGTTGCTGGGCAGTTATCAAGCTGTGATCCTCCTTACCGGAAGACTGTCCAGTATTTCCTGAAGGACCGGAATTCGACGATTTTGGTTGACCCAAGGGAAACGGTTCCATGATTGGGACTGGAATGACAGGAGGTGGTGGTGGTGGAACCAGGACAGGGCCATTTTTCGGTGAATCCCATGTCCCTATGTCCATATTATGTTTTCCAGGTACCATTGGTGGTGGTGGCATACCAGGACCCTTCTTTTTGAGTGTAGATGAAGATGAGCTAGTCTATACCAAAAACAAAAAAAAAAGATACCCATAAAAATTATTTATGAGCTGTTCAAAATATTAGAAAAAGGTCAATTACTCGCAGTGTGGGCTTCGCTGGCTGTGATGCGATCGAAGCCCAGGTCATCTTTTTGGGTACCGAGGCAACTTGTGTATCTGCTTTAGCAAGATTGCTGGAATTTGATTCGTTGACAGTCCGAGAGCTGGTGCTCTCCAGTCCCATACTCTGCATTCCTCTCTGAACAGACTGAAAATTTTGGTAATTGAATAAAAAAGAACCTCATATAGTTTACTAAACTCGTTTCAACAAATGTCCTCTATTCAGTTATTCATAGACATAGCTGAAATAGATGTTATTTGCAGTAACATATATTAAGGATGAATCACCAGTAGCCCTCGATATTTGGTTTAAAAACTCAGTTGCTGAATTGACCAACCGACTTTTTAAAAGGGAAACAAGCTACGCTTAAAAGTAGGAAATTCAAAAATAAATTCTTAAAGGTTTATTTAGTTAGACCGTCAAAATATATGAACTTTAATTAGGAACCTGGTGACCCATTCGCAGAGGTTTATGACTTACTTTAATCCCATCATTTTGATGGCTATTTGTTTCCGATCTGTAGTTATCATAATTGGCTCTTCGAGGATGCTGTTGGTGCGACGAGTTTATCTGGTGGGCACCCCAAGGACTGTAGTCGCCGTTGTTTTTTGGGAAGTAATTATAAGATTGCTGCTGTTGCTGCTGCCCATACGACTGACCGTATCCTAGGAAAAAGAAATAAATCAGTCCGCATCAATTCGATTATAATAACTCTGCAAGAAATACCATCATTCACGTAGTTATTTGATTGACCTCGTCTTGAAGACTTTCCGGACCATCCTTGGGTCTCCTTGGCATTAAAAGGAGGATACTGAAACTGAGTGCCTCCACTGCTTGATGATTCGCAACATCCTGCTTGATCATTGGAAGACACACAGAAGAAAAAAAAGGAAAAAAAAACAAGAAAACTTTTAGCCTACGAGACAAGGTGAACCCCCGGGGGTGTAGGACCTAATTTACGTCTACATGCAACGTTTTGCTATATATTTTTTTACTTTTTTAAATGTAAAACAAAGAACGTAAACTTTTACCTGAATTCCCCTCGGTAGGTGAGGCTAAAGTAGTTTCATAAGCTTCGTCGACTTGTTGACTCCAAGGAATGCTGGTACGTTCTTCAGATTCTACATTTTTACTCGAGGAACTTATAACTTAAAGAACGAAATATAAGTGAAAACGATAAGATCGGGCATCAAATAATGTTTTTAAGAGTCCGCGCAATGTGTATTTCCTTCCTTTTTTTTAATTTTGAAAAAAATAAGCGATGAAAATAAAATTTTAGCAACATTGCAACCGAGCTGAAGGAAGTTAACGAAGGTTTTTTAAATGAATAGGTTTTGTGGGAATGGAAACTGAAAGGATTTTTTCCCTTGGTTGTACGATATTATTTAGTAAACGTCCTAATTTAGCCGATATTCGGCATTTAATTGCTTTACTCTATAAAAGAAAACCAGTCGTCCCAGAAATTAGTTGACCGAATTTTGCTTACACTCTGTTATTAAATATTTTGTTCTCCTTTATAAATATTTTAGGTGAAAGAAATATGTCAATTGTCAATCCTTCTTTAATTCGTCCGCCGCTTCCAATTGATAAGAATAAATTAAAATAAGCTGGAGGGACTGAAACAATAAATGTAGCCCCGGTATCTTTTCTATCTCCAAGGTCCCAATAATTGTGCTTTAAATAAATTAAATTTCCTTCAAAATAGACCCTCTGAGATTTGTTTAACATATCGTAAATTGTACCCCTATTGAAGGAGGGCTACCTCAGTTTAGATAAGATAAAAGTGGAAATTTTTTTCGTTCGTTCGTAATTCGGACAGTTTTTAGGGATTTTTGTAGTCTATAGTACTTAAATCGCCTGTTGTCGTCTGTAGGGCTTCAGACGTTTGTTTGCACTACCTGAAGCCAAGGAAGGTTTTTTTGAGCACCTTGATGCACTTGTGCCAAGGCTTGAGTTGTGTTCCTTTCTTTGAGACAGCGAAATTTGACCCTCGGCCAACATGCTTATCAGAGTTTTCCCTTCAAATCGGTCGGTTGTTTACGTTTTGCATTGCACGGGCGGAGCCACTTCGGTTGAAATTTTTATTTATTATTTTTATTTTACTTGCTCAGTCGGACGTCGGACGGGAGATCCCGAAAGCTCTGTCTTAAGAAGGTTATGTTGAATCTTGAATCACTCACGTCTTACGATAGCCACAAAGAAGAACCCCTCGAGCTACGCAAGTTTCGGACTAGCTAACCTCTATCTTTTCGCATTTTATTATTATTTTTTCTGGGGGGAAATGGAATCGCATTGAGGGAGAGGAGCGCTCGGGTGCAGGTGTTGGCGCTGGCCGAGTGTGTCAATTTTGTTGTGAGTTGATCGCTCCAGCGGCGGCCAGGCCAGCCAGGGCGCATCATCTTTGCATTTACATATAAATTCCAAAACAGAAGCGTACAAAAAAAGTAATTCTTACTGCTGCCGATTGATGCGCCGGACTTTTTTTTAGTTTAACATTTAATATAAAGTATTTTATATAATAATTTGTTTATTTTTGCAAGTAGGAAAAGAAACATGACGCGAAAAATGTAAAATTGTTCTCGTTTAATTACCTTGATTGCTTTGTCCTTTCATTCGCTGCAAATAAAAATGGGGGGAAGAAACAAAAAGAATTTTTTTCGTTAAAAGAGCATTCAACTTGGATCGTTTGGGGCGAGCCACCGCAGCAGCAGCACCAGCGGCGAACGGCACTAGCGCTTTTTTAGCATCATCAAGCAAGAGGGCACCCGCACGGTCAGCGGCAGCCCGACGACGGCGGCCGCGGCGACAGACAGCGAAGGCGGCGGCTGCGGTGGCTCGCAAGTGGTGCGACCTTTCTTACAAGGCGGGGGTGAAGAAACGTCGCACATTTTTTTCTCAATTTTTTCTTTAAAATAATAATAAAAAGGACAAATTTCTCGTACCTGATCTGACACGCCTGCTGACATTGGCGACGATGGCTGTGGAAAAAAGTCTCCTTCCCAAGCGATGAAATTAAGTTGAAGCACTTCTTCGATCTGTACGTATTTATTTTTCGTCGTCTCGTCTTACAACACTTCGGGAGAGTATTTACCATTTAAAACACAACTCATTTATTTTCTTTCGGCTGGCTGGCTGGCACAGCGCTTCAAACTCTGGCCCCACTGGAAAATTCATACAACTTTTGCCACTTTGGAAATTAAATTATATTTATTTATTTTAGCTGTATTTTATTTAAACTTTTCTGCCGTGTCCCACACTCGCAACAGACCAGAGAAAATTTTGGTTTTAAAAAAACCCAACAAAAGCGAATCTGGAATTTCTTTCAACAAAAAAACTTCTTCCACTAATTCTCGCTCCTTTGCCGCAGACGTATCACACAATGGCGGAGATTTATGTTGTCCGAAAATTAGGGGTGTTGTCATATCAGAGGAATTTGTCCATTTTTCTGCCTTGAGGCGTATATTTTACGATTTTAATGCGGAAATCGTGTTAATTTAATGAATAACAATTAAAGGTAGTTGAAAGACATTTTAAAGCATCTTAAAATAACTTAAAATAGAAGAAAGCTCATTTTCTAAATCGAGCATTTGCGCCACAAATTCCTTGTCATATTTTAAGCAAAAATCATACTAAGCATAAATACACTACAGCAACACAACATATTTACCTTAAAAAAACTCTGCTACTTTATTAATTAATTGCTCTTTACAACTAAATTTTGTCCATTATCATATTAAAAATTTTGAAAAAACAACCCTTCAACAAGTCGAAGAGCGAACGCATCCCGTTCAACAAGCAGATAGCAGTGCCATCTTCAATCCCTCTGCAATTAAAATCCAGCAACTTCTCGCTGTCACTTCCTTTTGTCAGCGCTCTTCAACGAAGACAGACGTCGTCGTGTGCATCGCGTTAATTTTCGCGCAATTAACAGCAAATTTTGTGCATTATTTAGTGCAAAACCTATTTAATTAAACTTGTTTAATTTAAATCCACAAAAATGGTTGCCCAAAAGAAACAGGTAAATTGAGGAAATCCACACGTGTTCACATAACCTCAATAGATCTAATCGAAAATTTTTAAATCTTGTTTATAGAAAAAGGCTTTGGAGAGCACCAACTCCCGTTTGGCTCTTGTTATGAAGTCAGGAAAATATTGCCTTGGCTACAAACAGACCCTGAAATCCCTCAGGCAGGGAAAAGCCAAATTGGTCCTCATCGCCAGCAACACCCCCGCTTTGAGGTGAGAGCCGCCTGAAGACCACTGAGAAGTAGTTTTCTGTAAATTTTTTACACTCTTTTGGAACCATATGGAGTCACCTGTGACTGAGAAGTATGTTTCCAAAAAATGAATTAACCGGAAAATTAAAAAATATCACGGTGAAATTCGTTTTGGAAAACTATGGAGTAGTCTGTGGGGACTCTGTGAACGGTTTCAGAGATGTGTAAGTGCCCTTCAAACCCTTTAACAAATTCTTAATTTTCTATTTATGATGAGATATTCTCCCTGATTTATGTGAAGAATTATTTTAGAGACTCTTTCTGAACAAAATTTTGGCTAGGAAAGGGTCTCTTGCATAGCTGAATGTTTCACGGAGGACTAATTAAATTTGTTTTTACAGGAAATCTGAGATCGAATACTACGCGCTTTTGGCCAAGAGCGAGGTCCAACATTACAGCGGAACCAACATTGAACTCGGAACCGCTTGCGGTAAATATTTCCGAGTCTGCACCCTCGCAATCACCGACCCTGGCGATTCCGACATCATCCGGTCACTCCCAGAAAACCAATAAATTGTAATTTAATTCGAAAATAAAATTTTGGATCAAAGGAAATTTGCTTTTTTAAATTCATTTAATTTTTGCATTATTTATGACTAAAGGAAATTTTATGTAAAGTGGATTGTTTGAAATTCTCGGCAAATACCAGATATTTGTTATTTGGTACTAGTTTTAATTTTGCTGTAGATTATTCACAGAAGTTATTTAATTTTAATTAGTTTGTTTAAAAAATTTCTATTTGCGGCAGTTGCCCAATTGAAAGGATAATATTAATATAATAATTTATTTTCCACTTCAGAGTTAACAAAAAATATAACAATTTAAATTAATATACTTTACCTCTAGATATGCGCTTTTAAAAACTTAAGTCTCTATGATTCGAACAGCTAATACTGGGTATGAGAATAATTTTTATATATACAGTTTTCTGTCTTCACAATTAACATTTCAATATTTCATTTTATTTTTTTATTTTTATTGCCTAAGAACGAACGCAACCCAATCAGCCACAAAAGCACTTTTCTCCAAATAGCTGAATATGCCGTAAAGGAATCAGCCATTTTGGCAGCACCTTTCGGACAGCTGTCACTTTTCAGTGTTTTGTTTTCAATTTTTTCAAGGGAAAAGTCCTGGTGCGATATTTGCGTTCTATTTTCCGTATTAAACTCTGAGAGTATTTCAAGAAAATTAATTCTTTAACTCCAAAGAACTGCAGCTAACAGTTATAATGCAATGGAATTTTCCATGGAGTGGAATGTCATCTGTAGGGTTTGCCTGCAGGAAGGAGAAATGTTTTCAATTTTTGAAAAGGACGACAGCGATATGCTAATAAGCGAAAAAATCATGCGCTGTTCAAACATTAAGGTAAAAAGAAAACGCGTTAGTAAACAAACCTTCAAAAACGGCCTGTGTGGCATCCCTAAGTCCCGTTATGGTTGCCCCAAATTCAAAATATCAATTAAGTAATTTTCATTTCCGCAGATCGAGAGGGGCGTCAATTTGCCGGAGAACATTTGCAAGAAATGTTTGGAGCACCTGAGGGTGGCGTACGCGTTCCGGAACAACTGCGAGAGCTCCGACGCCGTCCTGCAGTCGTTCGTCAACGGGAACATGGTGAGTGACTTGGTGATCTGCTCGAACGGGGAGATTTACAAGTACAAGCCGCCCCACGGCCTGAGGGTGAAGAGGATACCAAAGGAAGAGAAAGTCACCTTCGTCAAGGAGGAGGCGGTCGAGGAGGATAAAATCCTGGGAGTGGAAGAACCAGAACCAGAGGTAGAGGCTAACGACGAGGCGTTCGATGAAAATTGTGACTTTGATCGCTGCGAGGAGGAGGAAGAGGAGCAAGAGGACGAAATGGGTGTTGATGACCCACCCTCTCCGTCACCGACTGAAGACCACCCTTCCCCCACTGAGGATCCAATGTCACCCTATGAAATGTCCGAGAAATCCGACCAGGACGAGTCAAACTCAAATCACACTAATGAACCAAATTTGGTAAGATACAAAATTTTGGAGCTTATTTATGAAGTTAAGACCGTAATTTAAAATTTGAATTTCGGGCTGATTCCGTTTTATTTTCAATCTTTTTAATATGGAAGCAAGTAAGGCAATAAATGTGCAGAAAATGAATGAGAATGAATGAAAGACCTAAAATCATCAATCAACTTATGTTCTTTAAACAATTTTAATAAATTATAATCCAACCTCTCTTTCCTTTTTACAGGTAGCCATGTCGGGTTATATGGTGATAGAAGACGGCCCTAATGTGTTCACCGTCAAAGTTCAGGATGAAAACACCTCAATGAGCCTAATTGAAGACAGTGGACACAGAAAAAATGACTCCAACATAACAATCGAGCCTCAGAGGGTAATTGTGGCGCGACAGCCAAAATCTAGGACGAAGGGCGACAAACCGATGCATATCTGTGAGATTTGCGGCAATTCTTACAAACATAGACACTCCCTGGAGACACACATGAGACGGCATCGAAATGAGAAACCTTTTGCTTGCGAGTGAGTTCTTTTAGTTACTTAAATCCCATATCTTTTCCTGAAGGAAGACTAAAGACTGACAAATATTTTTGTTCATTTTAAGGATATGCGGACGAGCTTTTGTGCTGAATGTTGAGCTAAAGTGCCACATGAGGACACACACTGGACAAAAACCTTATCCTTGTCGGTATTGCGGGCGAAGATTCTCAGATTTTGGAAGCCGGATAAAACATGAACGGCAAGTAATTTCAAACTAATTTGTATTTTTGATATAGTATAGAAAGAAATAATTTAAAAGCTAATAGTACGTCGTTTAAAAATCTTACAGAACTCACACTGGGGAACGACCCTACGCATGTGAAACCTGCGGAAAGGCCTTTGCATACTCCTACGGGCTCACAAGCCACATTTTAACTCACACTGGAGAGAAACGTTTTGAGTAAGCCTCTATAAAATTAGAAATCAACAATTTCGCGTGTTATTATTATTATTTTTTTCTTATAGATGCGACAAGTGTGGAAAACGTTTTGCCAAAAAGCACCATCTCAAAAACCACTTGAACACCCATACGAAACAGGAGACTCGTCTGAAGCATAAAGGACACCTAACGCCAACGAATATAATTTTGAATGCGACTAGTAATTCAGGAATTGCTTCCAGTGAAGATGAGTACTCCTCCATGTTGACTGTCCTCACGGGGGATCAGAATATCGAGCAAAGTCTCGATCAATACGTGGATATTAATGTTGTTGAAATTAAGCAGGAAATTGATGAGGACGGTTCAATGTCGATGCAAGAAATACAGGAAATGCCCAGTTGAAAGAGGGATACAAACAGGATATTTTAAGCAAATGTACATGGAGTATTTATCTAATAAATGATTAGAATTGATGGAATAAAAGCCTATAAATACACAATCCCTTATTTATTGTAAAACTTAATTGTGCTGCCACCCAGCCTTAAGACTAAAATTTGTTCATTTCGCTTTTTGTTTCTTTGACTTTGTAGCATCGCCGCCGCCCCCAATGATCTTCCTCCTCTGGGCGAACATGTGAAGGTACATTTGAGGGAAGAGGGGGATGTACAGGAGCATTATGATCCAGAGGAAATAAAAATATGAAAAAGTCGAATTGTACTTGTTCGGCATCTCAACACTCCAGATGGTGTTATGCTTGGCATAATCCTGGGCCCAGTAGAAGCAGAGGAGCTCCCCTGTGACGCCGATGGGGTACAGGGCAATAAAAGTGGTGTACCTCAGCCAAACTAGGAAGTAGGGGACAAAGTTGACTATATTTAGGGCATAGTATCCGTACCGGATGATCTCTGTTATGGACCACGCCAGGAGGGCTAAAGGCAAACCGGGAGAGACTTTTCCGGTCGGTGTGGCTATAACAACTCCACAAACAACAATAACTCTACTCAGAACTTGGAATGTAGTGATTACTGGATTGCTCTTCACCAAGCCGAGTGCGGCATTCAAAATCTGCAAGAAAAAAAAGGTATTTTTATTATATTTATATTATTTGTTCTTGGAAAACGGAGGAGAGTTTTATTCTGGTCTGGTTCAAGTTGGATTATTCTTAACTCAAGTCGGCTTAAGCCTGCCTTAAACCAGATAATACATAGCCTATTTTTTTGACTAGTATTCCCCTATGCATCTACACAAAATTTTATTAAAATCGGTTGAGTATTGTATTATTTTATGAATAATTTAACTAAGGAATCAGATAAATGCTCAGATTAAATACGGCCTCAACTATGTCTGTGATAAATCGAGGCATTGTGAGGAAATGTTTTCTATAAAGTATTCATATAATTTTTAGATAGTCATGCTTGTTAAGAATGAATATGCAAACTTTAAAGCAAAAAGATTTTTTTCATAATCTGTAGAGTGAGCAAACAGTACTTTTAATGAATTAAGTTAAAACAATTGAAATTAAACAAAAGGAGCGACGCGAGGCCACTTGTTCGAATCAGCGCAATTCAAGTAAATATTTAAACAATTTCGAAGCTGTTCGATTTCGTTTCTCACCTCAACAACGGCTGCATTTTGGAAGACGATCACCGTCCAGCCGATGTAGTCCCAGAGCGTTTGGGTCTTGGAGACGTCGCTCACATAATAATTGGCGAGCTGATAGAGCATATAACTCCACCTGAAAATTATAAATTAAATAACAACGTCAGCAGCTGGGATAAATAAATCTAAAAAAATGTTACCCGCCAACTTGGCCAGCGTTGTAGGCGAAAAGGTACAATTTTGTCAGAAACGAAGGCCCCTTGCTGACCTTTGGATTCTTTTGATTTGCGGCGTTGGATTTGGCCATGTTCACGTCACCTTAACTTTACACTTTTTCTTAAGTAATTAACACTCGAAAAGGAATTATCTTGCAGGTCAAAAATTACACTCTGCGTGACGGATTTTGATCTTCTTCACGTCGAAGTTAGCAGAAAAGTGAAATTGACCATTGGAAGAAGGCCTGAATTATGTATAAGAAAGTTCGTTGCGGTCAGCTAAACTTGAATACATTAAAAGCCATAAGATTGCCACTTTCTCAAGACGATCGCTCGCTCAATTCGGTCGGGAATTTCTCAAAAAATTCTCAAATCACTGCAGAAGGTGAGTGGAAGAGGAGGTGACAGGTCAATGTTTGTTGCTGGCTAACAGAAATAACCGGGCAATGATGCAGCATATGTTGCGCAACATTTCAGCCAATGGAGGGGAAAATTGTTAAACTTCCGTTTCGTCTCTCCTTTTCTTTCCGAAAAACTTATTGACCGTTTTCAAAATGTTCATAGCGCAATAAAAATTTATATAATATTATTGTTAAAATTATTGTTTTCCTTGCATAAAACTACAAAATAGAATGTTGAGATTTGATAACTCAGGAAACATTAAATTTTAAACTTTCACATTTTAGGAAAATATAACATAATAATGCATATAATAACAATTTTACTAAAAGCAATATATTGCCGGCATTATTTAATAAGAAAGAATAATCTCTTCTGGGCCTTCTTCAAGAGCCTCAATTTGAAATAATTGGGGCTTTTTGTATTTTTATTCCATAGAATAGATTAAGGTCAATACTCCTATTAATATTTAAAAAAAATGTCTAACTTTTAATTCGCGGTCAAAAAGCAATTGCAAGATGCATATACCATAAAAAAGTACCGCTAGTGGCAGTACCAAATTCGTAAATCTCTCTACCGAAATTCTTCAGTTGTCCACCCTGCAAAGTGACACATCTTTCCTCTTTGTAAAAGAATGTAAACAATACTTCGTTCTCGCTCGCGCCACCGCAAAACTCCAGTAAATGACCGAATTTCTCCAGTGCGGAGACGCTTTGTGTTGAGCCCGTCGCAGCCAAACACACCGCAACCCGTGTGATATTTTTTTCACTCAGGTGATGTTTACAAAGGTCTTTTAATTGTGTCACCACTCCGCTCGATTACCTGTGAGCACCTGTGAGTGGATTTTAAGTTTTGTGTGTGATGCGTCTCGCGAGCAAATTCAGCCGTTAATCAGCGAAGAAAAAGCCCCCATACAAGTGTGCGTTGTTGGAGCTAAAGAAGAAAATAATAAAAAAAAAGAATTGCTTCCACCTTCCTCAAGACGGTACGCGAGGAGGCGACGAGGCGGTGAACCCGAGTCTCTGAGTTGTGAGTGGTTTGCTGGTGGACGCGGAGCATGAAACAAAATTCGGAGCTTATTTCTGGGCGTGACAAGGAGTTGTAAGTTTGTTTGGTCCAAAAGAGGATTTATTCCGTAAGCCACGATTCTACAGCGGCTCCAGGCCCTAAGAGTCCCCCCCTAATTAAAATAGAAAACCCTTCGGTGCCTTTACTCCGCAATTAAGTGAGTCGACTGGGCGTGGAGTGTGTGTACAAAATCCGCAGATCCATCGCGAGTTAATTAGCGAGCGAGCGGGCGCTTTCCCAGAGTACACGAATTAATTGCGCTAATGTGCCTTTCGTGTCTGCGAGACAACTCGCTAGGGAAAAGTGTGGTCATCTTGAAAGGGCTGAGGAAAATCGGAAGGAGCTCTTACCTCTGCTGAGGCCGTGAGTATGTTGAGTTGGTTCGGCCTGCGCAGGAAGCTCCAGCTTTTTGCTTTATTACGAAAACAATGCATCCAACAACACAGCCTGATAAAAATATGTGCACGTCACGGTTCCCACGCTATTTATGCCTTAATTAGCTGCGGATTTTGCAGTGTCTATTGTTTCCTCCTATCATTTCTGGGTCACAGCAAGGGAGCACGGACTAATTTTTAGTCCAGGTTGTGTAGTTCGTGTGGAAAATCGCAAGTGAATTCGGCGTATTTGGCGCAGTAGTAAATTTTTTGTTTTAAATCTCGTTTAGTTTACAAGTACTAAATCAGTAATTCTCTCTGAAATAAATTTTATTGTGGTCCTGCGGATTAAACCTAGTTATTCCCCTGCCTTCACCATGGATCCTGTTTATAGAAGGTAAAAAATACTCTGAACAGCTCATTTTTCGTTGAAGAAACTTCAGTCTGGTATTTTTTAAACCTTTTGAATTCCAGTCACAATATTCCAAATAAAATGAGATTCTGAGGTATTTCTAGAATCGTATATGAATAATAGTAATAGTCGGAAGTAGTGCAATAAAATCACGTTTTTCACAACGAATTAATATAGCCAAAATATAAGTACCAATTGAAAATTAGAAATATTAAAAATTAATTATAGTAACAAAAGAAACAAACCAGCAAGTTTGTATTAATGTAATTTGATATAGGGCTTATATAAAAACCCGAGTCTTACTAACAATTGAATAGTTTTCTAAGGAATTATTTTTACTGTATATTAATTGAGCTAAAACAAAACAAATAGACATATTTAGAAGTATACTTTTATGGAATATATTACTATCCTCGTTACTGGAACGAATTTACTTAGGCTTCGTAAAGCACAGAAATAGAAACGTCCTTGATTCATTTAATTCTAAAAACATCCTCTTGAATCAACATTTCCCGGATTGTCTAAGTTCGTAAAACACAACAACATACTCATGAAAATGGATTGCTAATTGCCCTTCACCTTTCAAGGAAGTACGCCTAAATTGCGCGTTATGTTCATACGTTCTTGAGGTGAAGCACATCCAGAAACGCGACAACTATCACTCTTGAAAAGGGGGCCCAGCGCTCCTCAAAAATACCAAGGCTCGTATAAATCACCATAGGTTGTCAGTTATAATTTCATTAGAGTGTTTTTATTTTGCGCTGTTCCGAACACGACTAAAAATGCTTTGAGCGACACATCACCAAAATTGCTCTTTAACACGCAAAGAGAACTTATTGTGGAGGCGCCAGTTGGGGAGTGTTGCACTCTGCGCCCCAAAACAGTAGAAAAGGCTTTCGCTTTTGATTTCATTTCAAGCAACAGGTTTTATTGCAGTTTAACGCTTTTAAGGGCGCCTTTTTAACAACCCCTATTGGGGGACTGCTTAAAATTCCCAATTTTTTCCAACTTATTCGTTAAAACGATTCTTTTGCAGCGCTACAATGAAACGTAGATCGTTGGCTGGAAACTGTGGGGTTGGAGTGTTCGTCCTCACTTTCGTGGCCGTCGTTGTAGCTTTTGCTACTCCTTACTGGCTGGTAAGTGACTACAGGATAACAGGAGCAAAACTGGACAAGTTGGGATTATGGGTACACTGCTTCCGATCCCTGCCAGACGTTAACGACGACAGCATGAGGAGGTTCTTCGTCGGATGTCGATGGGTTTATGATCCCTTTACCACAGGGTACGACGAAATCCGAGGGTTTTTGCTTCCAGGTATGTGACCCTTTAATAATTGATGAAGCCGATTCTAGCGACCAAATAGCGGTTGAGAAACGATACTTAATAAAGTTTGCAAGTTTATTAGTACTTTAGGTTAAAAATTAGCGATTCTGAAAATACCTTTATATATTATTTGCTTTAGCCGCTATTGGTTCGATAGTTTCATCTTCATATTTGAACTGTAGTGTGCCATATAAACTATTCGTGTCAATCTTGCATGGAATTTATCTGGTGTGTTAACTATTTTCCAGCATTTATGATTGCGACACAATTCTTTTTCACTCTGTGTGTAATTGCGGTGATAATTGCGATGTGCCTCGTTTTACTATTCTTCCTCTGTGCTGGACCGGATCAGAAGCGTTTCATTCTATTAATAATGGTTTGGCGATAAAGATTTTCCGGAAGAATAAATTTAAATAGATCATCTATTCCATAGATTATCGCTTTTCTACTTCTCGGCGCCGGAATTTCGGGTGGTATTGCAGTAATTGTATTTGCCTGCTTCGGTAACACAAATGGATGGATGCCTGAGCATGCTAACAATTGGTTTGGTAAGTAAATTATTTGTTTGCTAAATTAAAATTTAAGTAGATATTTATTGTCAAATGGGGTAAAAGGTATAAAAACAAGTTAAAATGCTTAAATATACATAAATTTAGCCTCGCCATTGGAATGGAAATCATTTTGTACCTCGTCGAAGGAATATTCTTTTGGGACAGCACCTTCCGATCTTAGGGCACACTTTGCTGCATGGAATCCAAACTGAACGCATTCCTTCTCGTGCTTGCCTTTCAGCATTGCTGCAATGAATCCGCTGGTGAAGCTGTCTCCAGCTCCAGATACATTTTCTACGTTTTTCACAGGTTCTATTTGATAGAAGTGATTTTTATATTTTCCTGACGGTGGAATGTATTCGAAACGCTCGTTGAAGAAATTCGTATCCCCAATCTTACGAGAAATTATGACACCGTGCTCCCCTAATGTTAGAACAATACAATCGAATTTCTCTCTGATTGCGTCTAGTAGTTCTTTGGATGTCTCTAAAATTTTATCGCGTCCTGCAGAGAAATCTACAGCGCTTTTAGAAATTTCAAGATTGTCATTGTTGAGGACGTTAATTATTGCTTTAAGCTCAAATAAGTTCGGCGAAACGAATTTGATTTGACTTGTTAGATCTCTTGGAAGTTGGAAGGGTTTGTCAGCGATTCGCATATCAGTGGGCTCGAAGAATACTGAAAGAATTAAATAGATATAAAATTAGTAAATGTGCTGTTTTTAGAATAAAATATTAATGATAGTAAATTAAATTTTCAGGCTTTTCATTTGGTCTAGGAGTAGTCGGTTCAGTCCTCTGCTTCGTAGATTCCGCCTTATTTTTCACAGAAGCAAACGTGCAAAGGAGGAAACGATGGCAATTTAAAGAATCTCAGACCCGATTTGAGCTGGAGCGAGAGACGAAAGCGTAATAAAAATCATCACGAACCAAGTTTTTAGGAGTAATATCCACGGTACTTCCTTCCATCGAGAAGCGACCAATGTCGGTCAGACAATAACTACATCAGAATCTTTTAACTTTTAACAGCGGTATTCTCTTTGAGTATTTTTGCTTTATTTAACATTATAGTATAAGTAAGTAAATTCTTCAATTCGGAAATGTGTAAATAGATATCTCTTGTTTCTGTTATTACTTCAACGCACATTTCACATCGCTTTTTCGCTTTTTTAAGTGGTAAATCATTCCGTCCTTTCTTTGATGAGGAAAAATATTTGTTAGTGTTTTAAAGGTAGCCATAGTGATATATGTATTTCTATTTCCGTCCAAATATCTAATACTGTAAGTAACAGTAATGTAGACCTAGACTGTAAGGGCTAATTTTACGATAAAAAGAAAAAATCTCGATTGAGTCTATAGCTGCCTTATTTAAGATATGAAATAATTAAGACTAAGGATTGTACAAGATTTTTATATTGGTCAATAAACTGATTTTATACGAGTGGATATATAAATTTATTTTATGCTTTAACAAATGTGATCATAAAAGAAAATTCGCCTTCATCTTGATTTTTCGTTGGGAAATTAATAAACATCCCTATTGTGGTTAGCGAGTCGAATAAATCTCATTGTTAATTATTTAAATTTTAAAAAAGAAATCGGTTCCAAGTTCGGGATATTCAAAGTAACAGATTGAATCGAACGAATTTCAAATCAAACTTTGCCCGCCACATCCACCAGCGCCCTCTACATGTCACACCAAGTGTATTTGCCTAACAAGGGCGTTGTCGGAGAATTTCACATTCAGCTGCGTTGCCGTGCGATGAAATCTGACATTTGAAGGAGTGTCGCTGAGATCTCCGCAGGTGAAATATTTGTTGACAACGGAAAAAGGAAAACAATCGCAGGAGATGGCGAACTCAGAGGCCACAGAGACGAAGGAGTACCCGAAGGCGTCAAGTAAGCAACTTTAAGTTCCTCACAGCCCCGGACTGACCACAAAAATTCTCACATTCCAGACGGCCTGGTGTTCGGAGCCCTGGTCGCCTTCGTCGGGGGTATCGCGTTACTCATGGCGTTCTGCTCCCCGTACTGGATCGAGTCCTACGAGGAGACCCTGAGCAATTTCAAGAATATGGGTCTGTGGGAGTACTGCTTCGACAACTACGTCTACCCGTACTACCAGTTTCCGAGGTTTTTCGACGGCTGCCACAATGTTTTTAGTCAGGTGAGTCCCCACGAAGCCCTGAAGGGTGCAAGAGTTTTGCTCAATTTATTACCTCAATCTTAGGAGTACTACGTAATTCGGGAGTGGCTCGTCCCCGGGTGGCTCATGGTGGTGCAGGCGTTCGTGACCTTAGCTTTTATTCTAACCTTCACGGCTCTTGCCATTTTATCGCTGGAGATTGTCCGATGGCCCCTTAAATGTGTCCTCCAATACGAATGGATTCTGACTAGAGTATCATTTTTCTGTGTAGCTACTTCATGTAAGTAAAATTGTACTCGTTTAGTGGGTTTCTATTCACCCCAGCCTACATTCAGGGGAAATATCCAACAGAAAATATTGAGAATTCAATAGCCCAAATCAGGAGACTGTACTGATGGTTATTTTGTACTGAGTGCTTTAATAGAAAAATTACAATTTACCCTAAAATGCTATTAATTCACTAAACGATTCTGTTCTTTTATTTTAACATTAATTTTACAATATTACAGCCATCTTTCTGTTCCTGGCTGTTGCCGTTTTTGGTGGGAACGCATACCGCAGAGACTGGCTAATGTATCCCAAATTTAACGTCCTCTCATGGTCTTATGCTTTGGCTGTGGTTGCTTTTATGATTTTAGGCGTCGCCAGTTTTATACTATATTCCGAATATCTTCGAGCATACGAAACGAGAAGCGAAGCAAAGAATCTCGTTATGCAGATGGAAATGCAAGAGGAGCCCCAAGTACATGGACATGCCGCCGGATTCCATCATGCAGCTAGACATCATTCACGACATCCACAGGGTGGATATATATAAAAAAATAATAATAATGTGCCTTACATCGAGAATCTCTTTATTTTTAGCATTCCAGAGTTGAGGTATTATTATTTTCTTTTTAGATAATAGGTTTTTACTCTATTTTTGTACTTTTATCGAATTGACACTTTTTTCTTGTCCGTCCATTTTACACTGAATCTTAGGAATTAAATTGTATTTTGCCACTAAACAACGTGTTTGTTTCACAAGACCTTTTCTAAGATTTTTTTATTTAATAGAAAGCTGCTAAATTTCATTTCTATCAGCAGTTATAAAGAGTTAAATATTTTAAATTAGAGTAATATGAAATTTATCAGTACATATATAGTTTTCTGTTTTAGGTGAATTTGATTGCCCCACCTAAAAATTCAACCTGAATAGGTTAATAGGACATTCTTGGTCGATTAAGTGAATAAATAATAAAAGGATTTAGGTGCGACTTTATTGGCCAAGCTGACAATGGTCACTTCGCTCCGGTACGCGATCCCACTACTGCCCGCCACGGGGGTTCTTGGCTGCTGGTTCACACCCCTAGCCCGTTTCACCCCTCCTTAGGCAACCTGTGTGCCTCGGACTCCTCCATGGCACCCATATTGATGACAAGCTTAGTGCGGACGTCCCATCGACACGACCTGGCTCATTGCACAGATCCCCCGGCCTCAATTCGGTCCTAAACCCGACCTCCGTGTAGCCGGATTACAGGAGATGCCAACCTCCCGGTCGAAAAGTCCTTTTTGGAACTTGTTTACTTTCTAATCAGGTGACTTCACGTTTTCTATTATTAGCCCTTTTTTTGTATTAGGCACACTAAAGGATAATTTCTTGTAGTACAAGAAGTAATTCATCTAGTTCGTTAAAAATAATTTAGTTAAAAAACCCGAATTTTGTAAAAAAGGAATTAAAAAGATATAAACAAGAGTAACACAAGAAATACAAAAAATTAAAAAATTTTACTATCACTATTCTTATTATTTAGAAAGTACCTAGTAGAATTAAAAAGTCTCCAAATAAACGTTGATCAGGAGACCATATAGAATAAATTGGCATATCCCTGTTTAGACCTTAACAAAGCACTCTGTATACATATAATATAAAGTAATGAAATATAGTGTTAAAAATTATCATAAATCTTAGCCAAGCTTGCAAACAAGAAATGTAGGAAGAAAGGAAACAAAACATTGGTGCATATAATACCGAGCCGAGTCCTTTGTCGCTAACTTCTAAGTGAGTTGATGGCCAGCATTTTACCATATTATGTACTCGGTTTATTACCAAACTCGAGTTAGTTTAAATCCATAAATAAAAAAGGTTTAGGGTGTGCCAATTTATTGATCGGGCAACTGACTGTGGGGTCGGTGGTAATTTCGATCCGGTAGGCGATCACTTTGCTTTCTCGCAGCGGGCGTTTCTGTTCGTTCTGATTGCTGGTCAAAGCCTAGCCCAATTGCAACGCCGCCACGAGCTCAGCGCGGACGCTTCTTCGACAAGAACCAGGCCCACTGCAGTTTCTCCGATTTTAATTTCACCCTAAACCTGACCTCCGCGCAGCCGGATTACAGGAGATGCCAACCTCCCGGTCGAAGTTATCGTTTTGAAACTTGTTTACTTTCTTATCAGGTGACTCAACGTGTTCTATTATTAGACCTTTTTTAAGCACATTGAAAGAGGGTTTTCAGTATTACAATAAGCAGAAAAAAGGTACTGTTTTTAATTGTTGAATTAAAACGCATCATAATTTAGTGTCAATGAAATCGAATCTTTAAAAGAAAGGAAAAAGTTGCATTAAAATAATAATTCTTTAAAATAAAACAGACGTTGAAAACTGAAGTGAGTAAATTCATACACCGAACCGTGTTGGCTCTTGTTCTAATGTTAACATTTTATTTGAAATAAAGAAAATTTCCTTTAAATTAATGAAAATTTTTAGAAATTGCGTCTGAATTTCTTAAATCAAAGACATTTTTGATGGTATAAAATAGAAAAGATATGTATTCTTTCAATTTATGATATCCATTCCATTTACTTTCGTTAGTTTAAAAAGGGCAAATCTGCATATGCGGAATGAAAAACAAAATATGCAATAATGGCTCTACAGACTTTTATTTATTTTCCAAACTAGGCTTTCATTGCTAAAAATTTGGTTTAGGTTAAATACTAAATTATCCAAGATTACAAACACGAATTCCGGGAGAATGAAGAAAACAAAAAATATTGGCGTACTACTACTATTTATTTTTGCGAAAGTAGCGACCGAGTCCCTTTGCCGCTAACTTTCGTTTGAGGCTGGAGCTTTGGCTAGCTCCGCGATTTTGTCAGAGTAGTCAATCCCGCTTTTCGTCGAACTCCACGGGAAAATTGGCGCTAGCAACCACTGTTCCCAGTACGACCAAGCTTTGGATCTTTCCTCGCAGATTAGAACCGCGGACGGTTCCGTGGATACGACGTTTTCACAACATCGATGGTTATGTTACTGGCAGTTCCACACCGCCAGTCAGCACGGGTCTTCTAAATTTTAGCCTGATTCATCTCGGCAGAGTTTCAGTGTTTATTTTAAGATCAATACAAAGCAGTTTAGTAAACATTGATTTTTGGTTTAATAAAGTAACAATATGATTATGTTAATGCTTTTGAGATCTTTTAAACGAATATTGCAGGAATTGTGTTTACTGATGATTTCTACTTCAATTGAGAAGTACACTGACCCAAAAAGGGACAGTTCTTTTAAATAATGACGCTTGTAATAATCGTAGGAAGTATTTCCGTACTTTTTTTCAAAAATAATAAAGAGCTTGATTTTTATTTTATGTAAATCTGCTAATTTTTTAAATTATATTATTTTTTATGGGCCAAAAAAAGTCTATCGTGCAAACTATGGTTATCAGTATGGGAATTTGTTGCGCCCGTACAATCTTGTCGACTAAAAACAAATCCAGCCATCAAAATTACGGCTTTAATTTCATTTATGGGCGTAAAATAATGCCCATACCGATAATCAGCATTTTTCCGAGCTATTAGCTTTCCAATTCCAGAAAAATTTTAGCACTTAATGCCGGTAATTATACTGATAGTTTTGAACAAGGCTTTAATGCTCAAAACTAGACTTATCTCGACTTTTTGCTTAATTTTATAGTTTTATAGTTTAAAGATGTTTCACGTAGCATTGTTGATTGTGAATTATTTTGAAATCTTAGTTAGATTTTTTCTTGTAAAATAAATGCGGATAGTACTTTTATTTTATGAGTGCAATGTGAATGCTAAGCTAATTTATATTTACATTTTATAATATTCTGATTAAGTAAGATAAAATAATACAACAAAATATTAATTTTTTATGAAAATAATTAACAAAAATATAGTGAGTTTTTCTGTCTAATGTCTAATGGATTTTTCAACGGATAATACATAGAAACCTTAAGTTTACGTCTTCTTTGGATAAATCTTATCAGGCGAATTTTGATCGACTCATTTTTGGTCAGTGTACCTGCGAAGTGTTAAATCTAAGGGTTTTCAGTAATTTTTAGAATGTAACGCAGTTAAGAAACTAGGAGCAAAATAATAATTTAATACATGTAAAAAGTTGAGTCTTTTAAATTATTAATAATTATTTAAAAGCGAGAACAAGTTTTCCACATCCAGTACGAACATTTTAAAATATTCATAAAGTTCTTAAACCTAGAACGTAAAATAAATAGGGAAATTTAAAAAGGTTTAGGTTCGATCAAGGTTACATTATCCGCTCGTTTCATGGCCATGAGCTTGGTACCGAGTTTTAAGCTTGATTTTAATTGTTTTACTGAGAACGTAGCACTTCAGCAGAAGTTAGAATCGAAGCGGACGCTTAACGCCGTGGTGCATTGGCTCACGCATCAAATTGCAACCTGATTATCGTCCCTAAACCCGACCTCCGGGAAGCCGGATTACAGGAGATGCCAACCCCCCAGTCGGAAGTCGTTCTTTGATTTCTCGCCTCACTCGTTTAAGCTGGACTCGAATCTCTGGTGAAGTGAGATTGACGGTGATTCACAATTTGTTATTTGAATTAAAATAAGCAATACTAGAACTTTTAGTTTCAGCTCTTAAAATCTTTAAAAATTGATAATTAGAATTGTTGGCTATAGTTCAAACTTAAGGAATTAAGAAATGTATTCTTTCATTTAAAAACCTTCTGGCTTTTGTGGCATTCGAACCCGTGATTTTTAGGTGAGTTTTGTTTTAAATTGCGCTGGTCGTTTGCCTGTTTGTTATTATACATATTAACAAAGTTTTTTTAATTTTCCTACCTGGTCAAGGTTAGATAGTAAATTTTGCATTAAATTGAATTTTAAAAGCTCTCACGTATATAAAGATTTTAAAATTTGCGAAAATTGCATCAAATTGCTCTGATATTTAGGTATTATTTAATATACAATAGTAAATATAATAATTATCAAATTGTAAATCACACATTAAAGTTATGTTTTTCGGCCCTTCCTTAAAGAATTATAATAATGTGTATTTCATAAGACACTTTAGATATAATTTAATTCATTTTTCAATTTCTGAGAGTACATAGTTTCAGCTTGCGGTAAATTCAACTGAATTTTCAGAAGACAGATATTTAGGGTATATCGTGTCGTAATTATCTTATCATCAACTAGGACTTATCTTTAAGCTAATAATAAAAAGATAAAAAGATTAAATCCACAATGAAATAAACATGAAATGGAGACTTTTCAAAAAAACTCGCAGACTATTGTTGGAAGTGAATTTCCATTGACTGACTAATTGTAAAATTGGATTATTAAAGACACCGACTTGATTAAATATTGGAGATGAGAATTCGCAATATCAATTGAAAATTAGAGTGATGAAAAGCTGCAAAACTCAAATTGAAGTACATTTTTTAAGATTCTCACACTTGTGAGGTGACGTCGGTGATTATTGCGACTTTCACCAAAAAGCGCGGGTTCAAATCTGCTTCGGGAAACTCTTTATATAAAAATCATTCCAAAATTCTTGTTTGTTTGCTTTTTTGTATTTTTTCATTTCATTTCATTCATTTAAGATTGAATTCATTTTTTTTAGTGCTAGAAGTACACTCTTCATTCATCTATGATGTTTTATAATTAAGCTAGCAGAGGTACAATTTTATAGTAATCTAACATTAAGATTTTGGGAAAAGTAATTTTATTCTATTTAAAACCTAGCGTTTTTTTGTATTTCTTACTTTTTAACATTGAACATTTAATCGGAGAAATTTAGTTAGAAGTGTTTAAAAGCAGGGAACTTTGTTATTTTATTGAAAACGATAAATGTGAGTTTCTCGCCGCCAGATATTCGAACCGAATTCGTCGAGTGAGGCGAAGTTTCAAATAGCGACTTTCGACTGGGAGGTTGGCATCTCCTGTAATCCGGCTACCCGGAGGTCGGGTTTAGGGCCGATTTGAGGGCGGGGGACCTGCGCAGTGGGCCAGGTCGTGTTGACGGAACGTCCGCGCTAAGCTTGCCATCAATATGGGTGCCGGGGAGGAGTCCGCGGCATTCAGGTTGGCTAAGGAGGGGTGAACCGGGCCAGGGGTGTGAACCAGCAGCCAAGAGCCCCCGTGGTAAGCAGTAGCGGGATCGCGTACCGGAGCGAAATGCCACCGCCAGCCCGACCAATAAAGTCGAACCTAAACCTTTTTGCCTCCCCCCTTTTCAATTACGGACAAAATCTTATATAAATAATGCGCCACTTATAAGACATCAAATATAAAACTCAAATTTGTTGACCAGTGTTATTTTTGTTAACAGCAATTCTGGTGGGCATACTTTTGAATTTTGATGCATATTTATTTCTTCTGCACCGCTGAAGCCTTGTAATAATTTGCAATAAAAAATTTGTAAGGAAATAATAGTTTTTCTAATTTCTTTAAAGAATTGTTGATATTATAAATAAAGAAGGTCATTGAAATTTATACATACTGAACGCTCGAATCACCTTAGGTACTGAAACTCAAATGACACAACACGACAGAATGCTTTATTAAATAGTCCGTATATCTATCTAACGATACCTTTGAATATACAGTAAAGGAACGGCTATATCCTGTACGTGTAGTCTGTGTGAATGAAGCATCTCCAGCGGGGAAAATTTCAGGGGAAGTGAGCCTTGAGTAAGAAGAAGATACTTTGGCAACTTAAAAAAATTGTGATTTGAAGGGGTCGCAGCTCAGACTGGTATTCGTGAGATGCTTCACTTTTAGCGATTTATGTCCGTTCCTTTACTGTATATTCATAATTTTTTAGGAATGACAGTTTGAAAATGCCATTAGCTGGCCACCTACTGTACTAGGAAATAATATTTCTTTTATGGCTACAATTCCTAAAGCTTTTACTTCGTTGGGTTTTATAAAACGCAATACAAAAGATGTTAATCCATTGAGTGTAAATGACGGGTTTTGCACGTTAAGATTTTCTGCACTGAATTCGAATTTGAAAGACGTCGCCCATAGTATAATATATATATATAATATAATCTTCGAGATTACATCGTAAGGCAAGGCCCAAGGGGTTAAAGAATTATTTATATTAGTCACATTATATTGCACTACGGTTAGGTCTATCTTGGAATATTCGATTGTTGTGTGGAGTCCTACGTATAAATTACATTGACCGCATTGAAAAAGTACAAAAATCATTTACGAGAATTTGCTTTTACCAGAAATTCAATCAATTCACAATCACGAGTTTCTAGTTGGAATATCTTTCATAGCAAAGCAACTCAACGCATTCTATTTCTACTTTTGCTTATTCGACACCCACTTGACCGAATTTTTATAGAATAGACATGTAATATAATTATTTTAAATTTGATTCATTAATGAAGTATATTACTACTTATAATTTTTATGAAATTTTCCAAGTACGGAATTAAATTATTTAACTTACCTGGTATTTTATATTTTTTAGCCACATCCAAAACCGTTGCCATTGTATCTACAGAAATATTTCCATCGAATACAACAAGAGGGCTTCGAGCAATGGCTTTTTCATTGGCTAAAATCTATAAAAAAAATAATTATATTTCGATTTATTTAGTAAATTTCATCTACTTACCATTTCTGGTGTAATGCATTTGTGGATGTTCATGTCGCCTAATACTAGTTTACAATCCCCAGTTTGGTCAAAAATGACGGTACACATTGAAGTAGCATATCCTTCGGCTGTGATAATCCCAGCTTGGGAGGATGATGGAAAATAACTTTTTAATTTTTTTCCAGTTTCATCATTTCCTACAGCTGAAATAAAGTGGACATTTCCGTAGAGTTTGGAAATCCCTTCCGCGATGTTACGACCAACTCCGCCACTAAAACTTTTGGTTTGGACTACATAAGTTGCACCATTTAACTAAAAAAATAAAAAATATAAAGTATATATACCTAAATAATAAGAAGGAAGGTGGCCGAAAGCCACCAGGTACCTAAGTAAGATTTAAGATTTAAGATTTAAGAACACGTTCCTTAACATTTTGATATTGATTTAATCTTATATTATTACCCTAGTAAGATGATAATTTTTTTTTGTATTGCTATCTTATATCAAAAATTGACTTTTTATAAACACAATTTTGTATGTGCTATTAACGTTTTTTATGTCCAGTCTATAAGATTTTAAGTATTTTGAAAGGAAATGAAGAACATGTTAATAATATCCTTGTATATTAACATACATATATGTATGTATACGTAATTTCATAAATTTTACCTTCTTCGAAATTATTATTGTCTTTAACTTTATTTCAGCTCGCACGGATTTGTCGAGGCTGTTCCTTGAAAAGTACTACTTTTAATTTTTAGTGTACTGACCTTGAGTGTGAACTTTAAGCATAATCAAATTGATAGTGCATTTACGTCGGCTACGTTGTGTTTTTCTGATCAGATTAAATATTACTTGTTTACAATTTACAAAAGTCTAGAAAACTAGAATAACCTTCAAAAGTTCTTCACAGAAAATAAGAAGAGTTTTATTTTAATTTAAGTCGATGCACAGTAAAAAGGGGAATTCCCTTTTAAACAAGTGCTTAAAATTTTACACAACCCTGCAACATCGACTGTCATCAGCTACTATCTGGCTGACTGCCGCCCGCTGACAGTTTCTACTTATTCGCCGTCTTTGTGAGTTCTACCGCGTAAATTTCGTGATTATCTTGTTTTAATGGACGTGTAGAGATAGATTTCAGTTGATCTGGAATACTAGAGAATCTTTTTGAGCTACGAGGAGGCCCAATACCATGACGAAGTGAATGAATTCTGCTGAACAAAAATTAAATTCGAGGGCACGAAGATGGTGGGTTGTTTCGAATGGGACCCCTTTCATGTTTTTGCGTCAATTGATGTAATTGTTTGTTCCAGAGGTCAAATTCCGAGAGTTATTCAACGGATAAATTGCCGGATGAGGAGCTGTTGCAGACATTCTGCAAGCAAATGCTAAAAACGAAAGTCTTCCGAGGGATTTATCAAGAGCGGCGCTATGTCGAAAGTCTCAAAGGTTACAGGGATTTAGTCATAGTGAATAATACAGAAAAAGAGCTTAAAACGGACCTGGAGTATATCAGGAAACGAATCAATAAATTTTATGCGGATGCAAATCTTTGGGTGGGAATTACTCTGCCCGAAACGATTGGCGCCCCCGCCGGCGGAGTCTGTGTCTGGACAGAGGTCGAAGACTTGGCCTTCGGAAATTACTGGTTCTATGTAAAGACAGTTCGGTTCAGAGAGAACGAGGTCATGGTAAAACTGAAAGTTTTACGCCCCACAGATGGTCAAGATGATACAGGGGAGGATAGTAAAAATATTGAGATAAACTCTGAGACCTTCAAGGAGGTGTGGAACTCCTGGAAGGAGACTTTCTCGAAAACGACTTACACATTTTTCACAGAGACCTTCTGCAAAGACAACATCTGGGATGCGTTCAAGTTTATTTCCATTTTGATGCTATCCCTGATGACTGCTTCTATTCATGCTGTAAAATTCTTAGGGGTTTACTCCTTGTTGTTTATGAAGGAGTTAAGGCTGTGGGTGCACACCTGCACACCAATCATTCTTAAAATTATTGATCTTATCGCAAAAGTGATAGGCGGATTTTTCATATTGGTGGCTATGATCTATCGAGATATTGTAGGTTCGGCTCGGGGCCAGACCCATTCTTATCAGGCCATCGCTGCAGCGCCCCAGAGCCTCTCGTATAGGCGTATGAAGAGAAATTAATGTATAAACGGTATTTTTATAATGGGAATATAAAATTCTCAGTAATAATATGATTCTAACATTAGATATTGCAACTTTCAAAAGGATACTTTGCGCTTAAGATCGAATAATTTTAACTTTAACACTAGTAATATTCAAATCAATATTTTGTAAGAATAATAACAAATGTGTGTGTAAAATATTTAATACGCATATTAATATATGTAAGCAGCACAAGTAATATATATAGGTATAGAAAAAGACTAATGTTATTGTTAAACTTATTGTATTCAAAATGCAAAATATTCTTTTTAAAACTGCGACCTTTAATGTTAGAATAATTTTATTTAAAGTGCGTTCCATTGCGTCCCAGTTTTTTTTATTCTCTCTGTTTTAAATTTGTATTTGTTAAAACTTGAGTAGTAAACTTTTTATTGTAAAAATAACCCGAAGTTTTTTATGTTTACTTTTCAGTCAGTATCCAATCCTGGAAAGATGCAAACTTTTTTTTTTAACCCTAGAACTACAAACCTATTTTTTTTACCTGTAAACTACAAACTGGGGTAAATATTTACCCCACGGGTTTCTTGTTCGTAAAATCGTTCAGAAAGCAGTAATCTGACTCATAACTAAATGCATATTTTTGTTTTTTCATGCCAAAGAGAGTGGTGAAGAGCAAATTCAATTTGGTCAAGGTTTAGTTGGTGAAAAACTGATTTTTAATAGCCTAAAGTGCTAAAAAACCGTCAAAACGTCATTTAACACAGTAGATATCTACCCCAGTTTGTAGTTCTAGGGTTAAGGAGTTTCCAATTTGAAAAACTAATTCGTTTTTGAAAAATTAGTTATAATTAATTTGAGTACTCACTACAAAAACTTGATGTTTTTGAAACCAGGGACTGCTCCTATGAAAATCTTAAAGCTGCTGTTATGGAATTCGAAAATGATCTTTTACCCATGATAAATAAACTTAAAATGTAATTTACAACATAAAAGTATGCCAGATAGAAAAACGCTTCGTTTTCGAGTTCTCTAGATTGGGAAGGGGCTCCAGGATATGCCCCTGGCAACAATTTCAGCAGCACCTTGAAATAAATTGCCAAAACCAGAGCATTTCACAAGAAAGACACCTCAATACGAGGCCATCCATTGTTCAACGGCAGGTAAGAAGCAGTGTCAACACAATTCTCATTTGTCAACACTCCTCACCCCCGATGGGATGGGATAAAATTTAAATATCGTGATGAGCAGATGTCGCAAAATTTATCCCTGTAATGCGGTAGGATGGAGGAAGAAACACTAATTCGATTCCCTGATTCCTGGTTATATACAGCAACACAACAAGCCCACCCACATCGTGTACGCGTTCCCATTGGGATGTGCCAGAAAATATGAGGCCCGTAATAAATAATAAAGCGATAAGGTATTAATATCAATTTCAGGATAAAGGTTAGCCTCGAGGATGTTCCACGTTTCGGTGTAACTCCCTTTTCGGGGTAATTTTTCATTCCAGTAGGGGTAGGTAAGGTAGATTAATTTTCCCGGAAAGTTATGAAAACAAATCAGAGAATGGCTCCGCGGGGACATAACTTAAATTGCAAAAGTTCTATATGGACCTGGAGATAGTTGTGGTATATTTTTATTTATTTATATTTTATTTATTTTTTCTTGTATCTGCGGACATTTATCTATTTCTTAAGCTTACAATGTTTTTATAAAACCAAATATATATAGTCCAATATACATATATATAGGGAAAACAAATTATCGTCATTAATCCTGACCCCCAGTGAGTGAGGCTTTCTATGCAATTAATTTATTTGAATGAGTATTGCCCGCCAAACGGAATGAACAGAATGTTTCCTCCGCGCCCCCATTTCTCACTTTATGAATCATTAAGGGCAAACGGCGTATCCGCTGGCAGGAAGCCTATACTTTTTCGTATATATCGTATATATATTACAAAAGTGGTGCATCGCTATCGGACACGAAACCGGGCCTGACCCCCATCGTGTTGTCGTCATCGTAGACCCGGACACATACGATTTTGAGGAGCAGTGGGGAAGCGTAAATTATATAGATCCCCTCGGCTTAATCACAAGCAATATGCAAATGGGGCGCAGTTCTAGTGTCCGGCCTAGAGGGGGGCTCCGAGAATCACGAGAATGTCATCTGGAAGGAAATATCGCGTGAAAGTTCATCATTATGGGGACTCTATCACTCACTCGAGTCGGGTTTTTGTTTTGTGTTTTCGGTTAATCAGGAAGCCATACCCGCAGTCCTCAAAACTGCGTAGGATTTCCTGAACGCATATATGTACGTAGTTTTCTGAACGGTCCCCAATAATATGGCTGAATCGCTTCACGAAAACTAGGGCAATAGGTTTTAAGGACTATCTGACTGCTCTAGTCGTCTTCGTCTATCATTTTGACTTCCTTTTTGGAAAGCAAAACTATGAAAGTCGTACCGAACTTAATTTAAGGAGTCGTAGGCGTACGACTGGAGCCGAACTGGCTAGAAGTTCCCTGACTAATGCTAAGGGTGCTCGCTAGCGAAGTAGTATACCCTTGGCCCGCGACTGTTTGTCTGTAAAATCATTATTCGTTCCTCAAGGGCCTGGCAACAAAACACTGTAGTTTTTTTTTTCTTATTTATGAATCTGAAGCTTCTAGACACCCACCCTTAAGATCTATACGCACTCACCCGGATACCGCGAGTATCCAGGCATACCCCACAAAAATCCTTTCGCCCTTCGATTCCCGGAAAATAACGTGAACACATATATTTTCTTTTTTCTTATACAATATTCATGGTCCAGTCACGAGACTTAGATTCTGTTAACAGATACTTTCTCAGGGTAAATCCCGACTGGGTCTTATATTAACAGGGACCTGAAATGATTTGAATTTTTACTAGACATACGAGACGCTTTGAAGGAAGGGCGCTTAGTTTCACCGGTGTAGCGTCAATTGACTACTCTTGCTGGATGGGTGTCCTTAATATGGAAACATTTCGGGGATGAGGGATGGATTTGGATAGTACGTACATTGCTCGTATATGCTAACATCTAGAGAACGAACTGTGGCTGATTTAGGGATTTAGGGGAGCAGTTTTTATTTTCCTGTCGGAGATTCGTCGAGATCCCTTTCAACGAGGACTTCCCGGCGATACGCCACCGTGTTCTGTAGAAAGATATAATGAGGCGATTTGGATAATGAAGTGCTGCGCCAGACTATGATCCTACCGAAGAGCTGTTACGAACTGTCGGTAGATAGGGAAAACGGATACTATGTCTTGTATATCTCTCTATCCTGAGTCATTCTTTCCATTTTGTTAGACCTACTAGCATTCATTCTTGGTGTGGATTTCTTGGGAGCTGTTTATACATTTCGGAAATCGGCTGGAGGTTATTAAGGGCAGTAACATTTCGGCTGGTGAGGGATCGGCCATTCAATTGCCCATGCTAAGAATAAAATAAACTGTGCCATATGGTGATGGACTAGACGGACTAGAACTTTGAATAGACAAGAATTGGATGACGAAGAACTTTTTTGGTAAAATCTGTGTCCCGAGGCAAAAGTAATTTATCATCCATTTATTTCGGATCTATTTTTTCCGAAAATGTGCTCTTACAGAGTAGAATATGCATTGTATTATTAGAGTAGGAGATAAAAGTTGCATGATTTTATCATAAAAGATTGATAAATATATGGCTATATACTGAATCCTAAAGAGATTTTAGTATCAAATCGATACTATTTTTTAAAAAATACCCATATTATGTTAAGTTTTTGATCGAATTGAAACAAGATTTTGACTTAAAATAATTATGTTCATCACATCGTCACATATTTTGTCCAGATTGTTGCAAATAAATAAAATATAACAATATTCCGGATATTAATTTGTTACTTTTGTTATAGTGTAAAGTTAGACTTTTACCGAGGGGTATCAATTGCATGTCCAAAACCTTTTGGGAATGCAATAATGAAAATCTTTTGTGAATTAAATAAATGAGTCCATCAGATACAAAATCTAGAAACTCAGTTTTTATCAAAAATTTTCATATTTCTCAGTATGCGCTGTAATAAAATTTTAATCGACTGTAGCGGTCAGGAAAAAAGTTTCTGTTTAAACAAAAAAATTGAGAGTGTTATAAAAGTTTTTTTTTTCAAATTTTTCATTAAAATTTTATATTTAAATAAATTATTGTGAAAACATTGTGAAACATTATGCATCGACAGAATAGAAAAAACGACGGATTGGGTAGATAATACACATCAGAACTTTTGTAAAATTAGGTGATTTATTTAAAACATTTCTAGATCATTGCATGCCAACTCCTGTCAGCAATAATAATAACAATAAAAATAATGGTGGTAACAATACGCCATACAGTGGATCTTATAACCAAATTTATACTGGAATTCCACAAAGTATTTCGCCAGATATGGGGAATGTTGAGTCAATCAGAGATATGCGTCCTCTCAGTCCTCAGAATTGTGGTGGTTCAGTTCCTGTGCCTAGTGCTAATGTTGGCATGGGTGGCTATCCCCAACCACAAATGGCAGGGTCGCAACCGATGAATTTCAACGGCTTTCAACAGTTCGGGCAAAGACCCTGGATGGCGCCAGGGCCAATGGGTGCTCCCGGGGGATTCCCAGCACCCCAGATGTATTCGTACAATCCAATGCCAACATATCCCCCAATTTATCCTCCAAATCCATATGGCACAGGAATGGGCTGGAATTCTCCAATGGTGGCACCTTCAATGCCTTTTGGTAAGTAATAGTGTCATTCTTTTAGAAGTAGGGACAGCGAAATTTTCAGTATGTATTAATTTAAGTTAAGACACTCTATAATTTTACAGTCTTACAGTGTTTACTTTAATTCAAAAATATAAAAATAATTATTAATCTCTAGTAAGTCATTACAACATATATCCCTGAATACATATTTTAAAATGTGCATCGTTGATACACACTATGAATTTTGAACACATATAAATGTACAATGTACATATGAAAAACGAACTTTTGCAAAATATACAAAAAAGACAATTTCAGATAGATACTGGAAGTTAGCATTATTTTTGTTTATATAAATTTTCACATATCTCAAGTCAAATTTAAAAAGTTTTGCTTAATTGAATGGTTTAAAATATTTTGAGTTAAGTATTTTTGAGGAAGTAATTCTTAGGAAGTCTTCTTTTATCATAATTAAAAAAAAAATTTGTGAATTTTATCTTTTTATTTTTATAGAAGGCGGCTACCAAAGTTTTAATGGTGACGATTTTAAAATTGTGGGTTATGGTGGACCAAATACCGAAGATCAAAGCGGTATGAACTTCCAAAACTCCCAAAGTTCTGGAAATGGTAATTCTGGTAGGAATTCAAGGCTGCGCTAATTGGAGGGATTATCTCATAAGTTCTCATGTGTGTATTCCATGTTTTGTGTGTAGTAGTTTTGCTTTAACCCTCTATAGCCCTTTAAGGGAAGTTTCGTGAAATCCTGTTTAGAAAATGTCTAATAAATGTCTATGAAAATATATTGTAATATCGCTGTTGTACCTCATTTCATTGAATTTGGTAAAATACATTTAAAGTGCTCCAATATGAGCCATATGCTTCTCAAGTTTATTTTTTTGGGTTGTGATTTCTTCACTTCGTAATGCCCTTCTTTAAGCGACTATGGATGGAATGTGACTATCCTTCGGACAAGCGAACATGTTCATCCGGTTGGGTTCTGGAGCCCGGATTATCGATTGCTCGATTGGTTGGAACCTCCCTTTTCACCATATCCACTGGACGCCCCTCGGTATTGAATTACAAATAGCTCAGGCAGTGCTTAGGGCTCCGCTAGCTAAATTTAGTGTTAGTTTGTAACAGCTCAGCCGTAGTGCAGTCCCTTTTATTGGCTGCACAGGCAGCTATTTTATGTTTACTTTATTGCAACCATCAGCGGAATTCCGCTGAAAATTTAGCGAATCTACCAAATCTCTAAGAGGGATTTATTCATCAGAATGATGCTGTGACTGTTTTGAACTATGGGACCTTAATTATTTGCCCGTTACCAAGGATATTTGTAGCTTCTACCATCGGATTGTTACGCATGCAGCAAACCATGATTTCTAGTTGAACTGGCACTTTTTACCCGGAGGACATACAGCCTTGGCCAAAAGTATTAGGCACCCCATGAAAATCGTACCACACGGTTCATTTGCGCAGATAAGGGGAAATTAAACTATAGTTAGGTTTGACTTATTGTCCTTTATTCTTATTATTAATATTTAGTCGGTCCGCCCTTAGCTTTAATCACAGCAGCTATTCTTTTAGAAATTGTCCGTGCAAGCTTCAAGCACTCTTCAGGAGAAATTTTTTTCCGCTCTTGATGGATGATTTGTTTCAGCCCTGTTTTTGATGTGATGTTGTGCTCCCGTATCTTCCGCTTCAGTATACACCAAAGATACTCAATTGGATTGAGATCTGGTGACTGTGCAGGCCACTCCAAAAGATCAACATTGTTTTTTTTTAAATATCGCATACTGGTTGCAGATGTGTGATATGGCGCGTTATCTTGTTGGAATTTTATGTTGTCCGCATTGGTGTCACCGTAAATCTTCATAAATGATGGGTGTAGAACCTCTTCCAACACGACAATATATTTTTTACTGTTCATGCATCCTTCACAAATAACCATTTCATCCGCTCCAACGGACGCCATACAACCGCAAATCATTACACTGCCCCCTCCATGTTTGACCGTGGACACGACGCATTCGGGACGGTAAGCTTCACCTATTCTCCTCCTCACAAACGTGACACCAGGGGTGCCAAAGACCTGGAAAATTAATAAATCTTAGCACTATTTTCAATATCCATAAAATGCTTTCACAAACGGACTGGGCATAATTCAACCGTTATAAATAATTGAAATTAACCAAATAAAGCTTACCTCGAAGTTAGATTCATCGGACAATATTACGTTTTCTCAATCGGCTTCCGTCCAACTTTGGTGTTTTAAAGCCCATTCCAGACGCGCTGTTTTATTTTTTTCTGAAAGCCAAAGCTTCTTCCTAGCCTTGCAACCTTTCAGTCCTGCTTCTCCAAGTCTTCTTCTTGTAGTTCTAGCGCTAATCGGCCTACCAATCTGATGAGGCAGACTAGTAGCAAGCTCTGAAGACGTTCTTTTGCGATTTTTGAGAAACTCTCGAATCAAATTTCAGCCATCACGTTCCGAACTTACTTTTTTTCTACCCGTTCTTTTTCTGTCTTTGTGTGATCCTATGTCCAGAAAACGTTTAATTGCACTTTGCACTGCACAACAAGAAAATTTCACAGTTTTAGCAATCTCAACTTGAGACTTGCCTTGTTCATGTAAAAACAAAATTCGCAACTGTTCTGGCTCACTTAATTTCCTTCTTTTAGGCATTTTCATAATTATAGTAGCCAAATCCGTTAAAAGAGCAACACAATTTAAACACTTGCTTGCACTACGAGCAATAATTGCAAACTGAAGTTTTCTTAAAAAATCTCAAATTTATAAGTTTTCCCAACCAGATGTTTTATGGTCCTTCTAGGAAAGGGTTCATTACCTTAATTACCATTAATGATCGGTAGGAACATATTGACAAACAATATAAATGTTTCTTGGAATTATTTTGTAAGATACATGGAAAAAACTAGGGTGCCTAATACTTTTGGCCAAGGCTGTACATATCTCTTTGTGGCGGACAGAAGAAAACTTGGTCTGATCTTTGCCTGGAGGAAATTTTGTTGATTAAACGCTAAAGTCCTCTTTTTCCAAGTATATTTCATTTGTGGGCGGTTTCAGGAGCAATCGACGAACTATTTTCGCACGTAGGGTGTGATTACACTCACTTGAAACATGCCTCGGAGGTTCAGGGAAATTAATTTCGACGTTCCCGACATAATACGTTGAGATGTTTAGGGGTTTGAGAAAATGTACTTCGTTCCGTCCTCTGGAGTCCATCAATATGGACAGAGCTAGTTCGACTTGGTCCTGTTCTTGCACAAGGACAGATCCAAAGATAAATCTTTTTCTCGTGTTTTGATCACGCTCGCTTTATTGGAAATGGTTTTTTTTTTCGTTAGGGCACATAATTCGCCAAAAGTCCAATAAATTGCCGTCGCCACTCGCGTAAAGGCCCTAGGGCCAGTCGAAAAGAACAGAGCCAGCTTTCATCGTTCTGAGATGAATCGTATTTGGTCCTGGTCGTGGTCCTTTGGCCTCAGCACTTTTATTTTTGCGACTTTAACAGCCATCGTAAAGCGGACGCATTAAGGCAAGTTTTCTTCAGCTTTGTTGCAATTTCAGACTGTTAACTTCCTTAAGGAAGGACAATCGCGGAGGGAGTATTTTTATTGAAAGGCTGAGTCCACTGTGCAATATCAGTTTTTATAGCTTTTCTTCTCAGTCATGTATCGCAGTTCGCGGGGGTTTTCGGCGGTTTCGAGGGTTTCAGGGGTTTCGGGGTGTCAAAGGAGTATTATATTGAGGATTGCCTTTCCGGAAGGTTAAGGAGAAAATTTATGGATTTATGTAAAATACAAAAGTTATTAGAAGTATGGTGGGAACGTTGCAGAAATAATTTTTGTTTTTATGATTCAACCACTTCGCATTACGGCATTACGACATCTGTTGAATAAAAATGAAGTTAGTTATTCAGTGTATGTATAGAAACGCTCTCAAGGTAAGATAAAGACAATTGCTTATTGTTAACAATATTGTGTATTAATTAAATAATTGTACTGACTTTTATATCATATTACCTCTGAATTTCTTAAAAAAGTTTCAGGCGAATATTCTGTTAAAAAGAGATTTTGACAAGAAATTGACTTTAATTTCAAAGCAATGCAATAATATTATGAAATTGAATACGCTCGAAATTCTAAATATTCAGTTGGTTCGTCGCTGGTATAAATTAAAATTTAGATACGAAAAAATAAAATCATTCAAAACATATTTTTACATACTATGACTAAATTCTATGAACAACTATTTGAAGCTTCGAGTACACAAGGTATATTCATATAGTGCCACAAAAGAGTATTTGTTGGCACCTCATTAGCCTTTTCGTGACAATTTCCATCAACCAGAACATGTAAATATAAATCCCAGCTTATTTACTGATCCCATCATGTTATCAATTGTAATCGTTGACAAATCCTATTCCTAAAATTTCGTTCCCTATAGCAAAGATAATAATCTGTGGCATTTTCCGTCGATGGCTCATTAGCAATTCAATAATTGAAAATCGGTCTTTAAGTCATGGTACAAAATATCGGCCCAATGTGCAATTTTAATAAACCACATTAGGCGGCATCTTAATAGAAATTTGCAAGTGAAAAGGGGTTTAGAGAGATAGGGAGTATAATCGATTAGCTCCGATTTCAATCACCTTTCACTTTTGACGAAGGTGATGATTCGATGTAGGACGACAGGTTGAGGTATGACTTATTTATAGAAAAAAATTAATACCTTTCCGGAGCTCGAAGTGATGCGGTGCGATAAAAGTTACCACCGCGTGTTAAAGTGGGAAAGGGGGTAAAGTTTTACATAAATTCCGCCATTTGGGTCAGTTCATTAAAATTGCATTCACCTCTGGGGGTCGTTTATTTTCTTAGCGCATTGTATTTTAGTAGTTAGGTATAGACCTGGTTGCAGAAAACATGACACGTTGGCCGGAACGAACAACTGCCTAAACCTGGTTTTATACCGCAGAACAGTCCGTGCCTTTCGCCACCAGAAGACCCACGTAGGGCTGGTTCCTTTGGAACCCACTAAACCCTCCTAGGAGTACGTGGAGTGTTCAGAACACAAATTTGAATGGGTCCGGGTGGTGCAACCCCGGCCCGCCATAACACTCCTTGGGCATTTTGTCTCTGCCCCCTAAGTAGGTTTATGGTTCCTGAACACGCACGGTTTAAAACTTCCGTTTCCCCGGTGGTATAACTTTTTTAACCGTCGCGCTGCAGAGGCATACGTTCGCCACAGTGCAGACAAACCATGCGGAAAAGGGTTAAATGACCCGCGCGGACTGCCATGCAGAGCGCCCCGAAGTGTTATTGCCCTGCGGCTCTTTCATGCCAAAGGGCATTAACTTCTTAGGCCAACTTAAATGCAGTTCTGATGTTCGTTTCTCGTTCAGCAATAAAAGACCGCCCCAAGCCCTTTTACAGGGTAGCGCATAATTTTTCCGATGTCTCGATTCTCGTTCCCCAATTTCCACCCCCCTCCTGATTTGAAGTTAAAATGTTACGCAAGTTTGGATATTAGTGGGCTCTATCAGATACTGAGTTTAAATTTTTACAGATAATGCCCTAACTTTAGTGACAACGCGAGATTTTTATATGCTCGTAAAGATAACTAACTAATAGATGTTCCTGATTTAAGCGAAGAGTGATAGAAGTGAACTGATTCGGATATCACCGCACCCAGTACTGGATTTAGCTTTTATAAAAGGGAGTATTTATAGAAATATCTAACCAATGCCTAAATAAAAATAGACATGAAAACTTTTTATAGTTTTTTCCCGTATAAAAGTACTAAAAATAAAGTATCTATTCTAGTATAGAATAGCCTCTTAATCAGTAACATAAAAATAAAAAGCCCGGAATAAAGTGAACATACAAATTTAGTATGTTTCAAAATATTGTTTCTCTTTAATTAAGAAATTTACTGCTGTTTGAACTTTTAAAAACATTTAACTCTTTCTAAAATTGTTTAAATTATTCTTAAAAGATTATAGGATTATTAATGTGTTGTTAAGAAAATGAAGTTTGAAAATACATATGTGTATATGTTTAAGGTTAACATACATATTTTTCCCATACAGAAAATTTGACATTGAAAATATTCTATCATATCACGTTTTCGAGAAAAATAGGGTCAGCAAATTAGAAAATGCTCCTACACTTATATTTTCATTCAATATTTATTATATGAACTATATTTGTTTATGAATAGAATTTATTTATACAAGAATGAGTTTTTTTATGTAATAGAAAAATTTTCATTTTGGATTTGTATATGTATTTAGCACCCCAAAAATTACATTAAAATAAGTTAAATTTTGCAGGCATGTGTAATGAGACTTAATTAAATTCTAAGTTTTATGGAAATTAAAATTAGTCTAATAATAATAGTCCTTCTTCCTTTTATTAAGGTCCGCGTAATTTCAAGTAAATTGATACAGAGCAAGGCAGGACAAGGATTGAAATAGCTCGCATATTTAGTTTCTTTCCTAGCAACAGTTCCGGCAATATTTCAAGACACTCCAAGACACTTGGTAAATAGGATCCAATATCCTTGCTCCTTTCAAGTTCCATCTAAACCCATTTGCCAGGATTATACTCATCTTTGCCTTGTCTACCGGCTGGCAACAATCTCAGTTTAGGACGTCACGTCAGTTATACACGCGTTTTTGTCCTTTCATCCTTTTTCATATCTTTAGATCTGCACGTTGCTACTCCATTCCACACCTCCTGAGTCCTGTCCTGGGTCTGATCAAATATATTCATTCACTCTATCCAATTCAGCACTTGGTCTTTCGCGTAATTTCGAGCTCAGAAGTTTATATAAAAGTAGTGTAATTGCGTGGCAGCGAATTTTCTGCGATTTTCCTCGAAATTTATTCCCTTCCCTCATAGAATGCAAAAAGTTTTAAAGATACTCGAAGACTGTAGTTGTCCTGGATTCCCGGAGAGGGCATATGATAGTGTCACTTCCAAGGACTTTTAATTTTTTTTTATAATTTTGGTGTTGCTGGTGTACTCCTCCATTCTTTTGTGCAGTTTAAAGTGTCTGAGGAGAATGTCTTAAGGATCTTTTCGAATTATAGTCCATTGGGTGCTCAACGAAATAAATTTCGACACCATTCCGCCTTCGGAATTTCTGGCTCAGAAGCGGCCTCTGGTGGGTGTAGGTGGTGCTAAGTGAATCAGTAAAACTATAAGTAAGTGAAAAGGCTTTTCCTCAACTGTAAATGGGGAAATAAGTTGAGCCAAGCGTTTTTTTCCCGCACTCTCAAATTGGAGCCCCCTATTTCTTCGCCGAGACGAAATATCCCGTCTTTTGCCATGACAATTTTGTAAATGGCGTCACTAGGACTTATAAAGTGATGACTCTATAGAGGAAGACGGGAGGAACCCACTCCGCAACTTTTCCTGTAAGATATTCAAAGGAAGTCGGGATAACGATATTTTTTTTTCTGCGAAAATTTTGCTCGACCTGACAAACCTTCGAGGGTGGGTTAAGGAAGAAGAAACCTTAAACCGCTTCCTTTCGCGTTACTAGCATAAGTACAACCCCCTACCCCACGTTTGCCCTAGCAACGCAATTCACTGCCGCCAGAGGAGCCCTTGAAGCTACCCTCCGTCTGCGGATTTAGTTTTCTTTATTAGTTTTAAAAAGTTGTGCGGAATGGTGACTTAGGGCAGTTATCTTAAGAATCAGACTCAACTGAGAGATAACCATAAAGACGTAAGAGTCCCACTAAAACCTTTGGGAGGGTTTTTCGTAGCGGGGGCTTCTTTATTCAGAAAATACGCCGAAAACATGTGTAACATTCTTTCTTGGGCTAGTAAGGTATATAATTCAAGGATTATCTTAACCTTGGGGGATTTTTGTAGACAATGCTAGTAAATTGTGGCGGCTTTCAACGTTCTCTCATTCGCATCAAGGAGATCAAATCATAACACTTTCAGATTATTTTTGTTTTTCTTTATTAAAACAATAACTGTTGCTAGACTCAGGGTCGCCGAAATATGTACTTCATAGTATGAATTATAAAAAAATATGATTTTGGTAGATTTTATCACGTAAAAAAGGGTTTGTAGAATATTAATTACTCGACTAATTTCAAAAAATGAAATGCTTATCTATTCGTCCAAATAGTTACTAAAAAATCGAAATAAGAAAAAAAATGTCTTTTAAAAATATCAAAGTTTTATGAAAGAAATTCTTGCTGTTAGATTGTCCTTGGCATAATTTTGGATAGTATTATTCATTTACTGCCAATCTGGTTACTAAATATCCTACCATACATTTGCCTAATTTAATATAAAGAATTAAACTTAGGACATGAGTATTAAATGAAAGGATTCATACAGAAAAATTGTTCATAATATCAAAGCAAAACTACATAACTCCTAAAAAAAATTAGGGATGATTTGAAGCTGAAGAAGAACTACATTACGGCAGTCATTAGGTTTAGAAGTTCAATTATAATTTCAATAAAAAGACTTCTTATATTTTATTGCCACCAACAAATTTCCTTTAGATTAATGAAAATTAGAGCATTTTGAAGGTAAAGAAATATTTTCTTTGACTTTGAAAAATTTTTTTCAGTGTTCGACAAGTAGACTTCGATAGAAGCTTGTTTAAAAAAAATTAAATTAAAAACTTATTAAAAATCTAAAAAAAATTTTAATGTATTCCCAATCTGAGTGCACAACTTTACATTTGAGTACATCTTTTACACCGCATTTAGCTAAAGAATACTTGTTTTAAGAACGCCTGAAGCATAGAAGAACCCTTATTTTGTTCGGCTGTATAAAGAATCTGAACAATGGTGAATAAGCGTTATTCCTTCAAGCGAATACTTCGCGGTACAAAAGAATAAGAAAGTTGCAATTAGCAGCACACTCGTAACATAACCCACCTACTCATTTTCATTAATGGACATCTTAACTTTGCCATTGTTGTCGATGGAATTTCTTTTTAACCACAACAAAAAAGAATCCAGAGTTTGTGCGTGGCAACTCCATTTCAAATTCAAATTGTTCGAATTTCCATTTGTGGGAAAAAAATGTTTTCCAATTTGAAAAAGTGGTGGCAGTGTAATAAGGCTCTCATAACCGCTCTCAATGCTTGTGGGTGGTATGTGGCCCCAAAACGGGGGTTAAGCGAGGAGTATATCTTTAGGTCGCAATAGTCGCAGGAGGCGTTTGGCGTAATCTTCTAAAAATCTTCAGGTCCCAACAAAAGAACTTCGACGAGCTACTTTGCCTGTCCGTAAATCGAACGAAATTGGCGACTTTTTTAAATCAATTTGTGCTATCGGGCGTTACGCGGGGGAGTAGCAAAAAAGAGAAGAGTCGTGGCGTAAGCGCTTGGTTTAACCATATGGTCTCAGTCGATGCCGTCCGCCTTCCCCAGTGGGCCCCATTGGGATTGGAGCCCCAGTACGGCTGTACTAATGCAATTACTTAACTTTTATGAGATGAGAGACCGCGCTCCGCACGTCTCCTTTACTATTATCGATTGGAAAAATCTTAAGGAAAAGAAATAAAAAAATAAAAAAAAAATAAATACATCTTGAAGGAGTTGGTCCAGAAATGAACAAAATAAAAGCGTCAGGGGCCCAAAACTTGTACAGTCGTATAGCTGAGTGTATAGGGGCTTTTTGGTTCTGGTGGAAAGGATTTTTTTTTTTATTGCTGGTTATGCCTTCAAATCAGAGAGGCCCTGGAGGGCTGTTTTTCATTCGAAGAAGAGTAACTGAAGCAAAAAAATCGCCGCAGCTCTTGAAGGGTTAATACCCACGGGACAAGAACTGACTTGAGTAGCTTATTTTTAGGGTATGCGCGCTTTTAAAATTGCACAAAAAACCCTCTGGGAATAATACCAATTTTTGGGGGGGGAAAAATATTCAAGGTCATATCACCACAGGGGGTCTGCTGCTGCAGCCAGTTGGGGCTAGTGATGGGTTAAGGATTTTTCAAATCATAAAAAGGCTCTCTGATTGCTCCTATTTTGTGAATAGACGTTCATTGGAGCAGAAAACAGTATTGGTTAAAGATCTTAAACCTCACTGCAGACGATATTATTCAATTAAATTTTTTCCTTTGAAATTGTTTATCATACTGCATGCTCCCTGGTTATTTGGAAAGGTGTAATAACCCAAAAAAAAGGTGATACCATCAAGCAACTCAATTCGCCTGGTTGAGCTTCGTCTTCGTGTTCTTATAAAAAACGAACCTCCTTGGAAGAAAAGACCACCCGCGGTAAGGAGGATCGCGTGCTTGAAGTCTATTGAACCCCAAAACAGGAGCCCTACTTCCTTTGGATTCCCGTCTTCTTGTAACGAATTGCCTTCTCAAATAAATGAGGCTCACCATACTTTGTCTATCAGTGCAGGAGTAAAGAAATCTAAAATTCGCTTTTCCTGCGATATGATGCACTTGATGTCGGATATAAGTTGCTGAGGATAACCTTCTCTCTGCTCTTCCGTACGTTGGTTCGAGCCCTTCTGGCACGAAATATTGCTTTTAAGCTAAAAAATTTACATTCTTATCTTGAACCTTCGCGAAATTTTTCTGTACCATGCAAAGAATGGCGGAATTTTTACACGGCTCTAATATAAGATATTCACGTTCAGTGCACCCGCGGGCACAATTATTATATGCATGCACATGCAACTTTCGAACGGTGGAATGGAGGTTCCTTCCTCGGGGGTATGCTCCTCATATTACATTCCGGGGTTGCGGATTAAATTGGCATAGGCCCCCTTCATGTACATAGATCAGAGGAGTCGAATATGTGGAAAATTGGGAAGTTGGTGGAAGAAATACGAAGATTTATAGTTGGGAAGCGCCTTAAATAATTTTTTTTCCACAGAAAATTGCTGGCAGGCGAATTAGCTCTAATTGGAATTAACGTTTCCTGGCACCTATCCCCATATCCTCTTAGGGGTAATATTTTGGATTAACAACACGATCGACCTCAAAAAAATCCTTGTTCTTTTCTTAAAACCTGACTTTTTGAAAGTCCGCAGTGTTCGATTAATATATGTACATATGTATGTTATAGAGAGTAGAGTAAAACAAACCTGAAATAAGATGCTTAATAAAGAGTTAAACTACATATTTAGTTAAGGAATAGTGCTTAAATGCTTATATACTATAGATTCACTACCAGAAAATCAATCAGAAAAAAATCATGTCACGTAAACATAATTATTTGATTTCTTCTGAGTTTAATTGGTAAATCTACAATGGAAACAAACAATTTTATATATTAATTTTATTTTATTAAAACTAAACTTAATTTTTTTTTTTACGTCCTCTATTAATTTATCAAGTGACCCAAGTGCTAGTCTTTGGTAAATGGATAGAAATATTTCGTATTTTACGAAAAAAATATGTAGCTTAAGGTTCAAGGTTTTATTTCTGTTACTATAATTTCTTATAACAATTTTGAAATTTTTGAAACTGCCGAGTTTAAAATTTCCCAGAAAATACCTCTCAAAATCCCCGACCCTTCTAACATCCGTTTAAAAAACCAAATAGATGACCTACCCTACTGTAAAAACGCCAAAAAGCTCTTCTAAAGTTTCAGCGAATTTATGGAAGATCCCTTCGGAAAATCTGGTCCATTGCAGCTTCTAAGTGTAGGATACCGCGTACAAGTTCAAAATGATTTTGTTTTGTTTTTCAAGCAAGACGAGAGAATTTTCCGCCGCCAGTTGGTCTAAGATAGGCACTTGGGAAAATCTCTGGAGACGTTCACTCAATTATGACGTTGAGCGTAAGTACCTACCCGGAAAAGTACTGGCGAGAGCCAAGATTTGATTTTCGTTTAATGAATGGTACGAGGAAACCCGATACACTGTTAAAATGCAAAAGCTGCGAATGGTTCCCCTTTTCCTGTAGAAACATGAGACTATATATAATACATTCAAAGTCAGATTGTTTAATAGTATGAAAGTTCTAAGATTTTGAGGGTACCACACCTCTACTTTCGGGAAATTGTCTAGAAATAGAGAAAAGCGATTCCTATTCCACTACGCATGGAGGTAAGTCGCCCTTTTCTCTAGCAGACATCACTCAGTTTCGTTCTAGTCCTAGAATCTATCTGAAACTCTGAAACAAGGAAATATTGCTTTATTAGAGAAGCGCCCCCGAGCTCGGTTTTGTGTGAAATTCACTCAGAGAATACTTTATTTTTGTCTTCCACAGATAAAGGAGCTTTTTTCCCAATTTTCCTCGTTTGGGGCTTCGTGTATACAGGAGGAAATGGGACTGATTTTTTGACTGATAAAAATTGTCATAGGTATTATCATGAACCACTCTAGGGAGTATTACCAACATTTGGAGTTCCTGAAATTTTTGTTTTATTAAATTATTTTTATATTACATTTTGATCATCTACATAGAAATTCTATTGTAACAGCTTCGACAGACGACTTAAACCAGTTAGGTTAAATCACATTTGCCTTATCTACATAACTAAAAATCGATTTAATTTAACTCTCGGATAATAACAGTGACAGACTATGTTTAATTCAACGAACTGGTTTTACATTGTAATCTTTTAAGAACGGTATTAAGAAAAATCGATTCAAAATTGAATTAGCTAAGATAGTTTTATTTACACTTTAAAATTCTTTATTTTTTATCCATGCTCAAGTTATCATTTCAATGAACAATTGTTAGTATTTTGTGATTTCTGTGATGAATGAAAACATTTCTATTTTTGATGAAAGGCACAAACTCCCTTTAAAGCCGTCTAGCATAGAAACGCTACTTTTACAATTTGTATAATATAATTATATTTTAATTTATTTTTAATGCACTTTAAAAGAACCTAATTGATTTTAATGATTTCGATTTTAATCGAGCAGAGGCTTTTTTATACAGAATTTAATCAAAAGGCACAGCATTATTATATATTTTGTACTTAATTTAAATAGCACTTATTTGTTTTTAGATATTATTTTGATTTTCACCCAAATATTCAAAATTGTGTATCTTGGAATATTATTACAAATAATGCAATGTAAAATTACACAAGAGATATTCCCTCACTTGTGCGTCGGTGTGTTTTGGGTCATTATCCTGATAAAATGTGAAATTACTGATTCTTAGTCAAATTTTACAAATCCTTATTTCATTTTAAGTAGATTCAATAAGATATTATTTTCTCTGGGTTTTTTTTTGTTTTGCCTTAAAATAGTTCTTCTGACTAACCAGGAAGTGGGTAATAAATAAATAAAAACATGTTTTTTTTGTATGGCAATACTTCAATGAAATTACTCCTTCATTTGTTTATTTTCCAGCATAAAGGGCGATAACTTTGGTGTGTTAACAAAGAAAAATATGGGAGTTGGTGCGCAGCGTCGTCGACCATTTGTTTTCCCTGACCTCTCCCGAATATTGTCGGTTCGGTGTTGTTATATCTGGGAAAAAAAGCTTTTCACCCTGAGTCTGTATTATGCTCTGAGTTTGGCTAGTGTAGTTGTGCTGGAGCCCCTCTGTGCAGAGCCCCACATTCAGTCAGCGGAGCCCCCCTTTATACCGAGGAAAGCTTGACGATATCTATCACAAAAGTATCTCAAATAATATACCCTCGGAAAAACTCTTCTCCAGTTCGAAACAGCAGAACCTGAGAATTTTCATACTATTCCGAAATCGCACTCAGTAAGTTTTCCGAGGCGCGAATAAATGGTTGTGTCCGCGGAGGGATATTTGCGCGCGAACCTTATCTTTTCAAATAAAAATTTTAAGTATTTTGAGAAAAGGTGAACAAATTTTTGTTGAGGTTTCCCCAAAAATAATAAAAATTTTCAACTTGATAAATGAAGGAGGGTGATTCTTTGATTAAGAAAAGCACTATTAAGCGAAAAGATACAATTATTAGATATTTTAGATATTCGAGTCTAATGTGAATATAGAAAAAATAATGTGAAGGAGTGCGATACGACGACGACGTGCAGTGTATGAATTATTCGAAGAAGGAAAAGCGGGCCCCATTCAGCCACCGTGAAGACGACAGACGTCCTTCTGGCGCCGGGTGCTCTCCAGGTGTGATGCAGATCACCTCGCGAATACGCCGCTTTGAGGGTCTCAGTCTAGTTTTTTCGAGTGTAAAATAGGAGTGAAAAAATTAAAAAGGGAAATTAGATTATTACGTAGAAAAACCGCGTCGAGTGCATATTGTTAGTTGACGAAGTAGTTAAACCAGCGGCATAAGGTCGTCGTCTGTATTCTCCTCCTCGTAGGGTAGTGTGGTCCGGCTTTAGTGTGCTGAGTCTTACTGTTCTTGAGAATATTCTAAGTGAAGTGATTTGAATTTTAAAAAAGAAATGCAAAAAAGGTGTTGAAGAAAGTAACCATAGTTTCATACTGGATGGATGATAGTGTGCTGTTTAACGCTGTGAAACGAGAGTAAAACGTATGTATTTATGTGAAGTATATTTCAATTAATGTACATATATCTGAAATAATTCCCCTAAACATTCCTAAAGTGACCAGACTCAAGATGGACAAGTACGAAAAGCTCTAATATATGAACTATCCGAACAGAGGACCACCCTTAGATTCTTTGAACCCAAAATACCATAAAAATTCCGAAATTCCGTGTTGAATGATTCGCATAATTTGTCCATTCATCCGCTTTTATTCATAGTCCCTTAGACGTTTTTCGTAGAACCCACCGGACCGATATCACCACCCAAAGGACTCAGTAGACTTGAAATTTCTGTAAAAATTTAATTTTTTCCCCCAGTTTACAAGCAATAACAAGTTCACTTCATAGTCTTGGCCGAGATTTTTCTTTTCTCTCCTTATAAAACTTGTATTCCATCTTCCGTTTTTGGGGAGCCACTATACAAGGGTTTGAGAAAAAGAGTAGGAAGAACCCACAAGTTAAAAGTCATTCTAATCTTAACAAAAGACCCCCAAAATTGCGGATTGCATTAGGCATTTTGGCCTCGGTTTTCGTTAATTTTTCAGGCGATTCCCTGAGTTATGGGGATTCCTTAAAGAGAAGTAATTGTTTGCCCTCAATTTATCTTCATCCTGCAGGACGCCTCCGCATGTTTTTGGGGCTGCCCCATCACCTATACCTTCTGGGACTTTTCCCTTATATTTTTTATTGCAGTTTTATTGCTTCTTCTCGTAACTTTTTTGTTCTTTTTTGCACTTTTGTTAAAAGAGCCGCTCATCGAAGATAAGAAAGTGAAATCTTTTATACGAAAGACCCTTTAAATTCTCAGCGAAAATTAATCACCGCCAGATGAATGGACAGATCTTAAAACTTTTAACTGAATGCGGGAAATTTAAAGATATTTTTAAAGGAAATTAAAACTTTAATATTAGTCTGTATGTTTGAACGAATGGCACTTAATTTTAGAAAATAAGGATCGTTCTGATTGAGGTTGGTGGAGAAGCTCTTTTAATGGCATTAAAAACTCTTTAGAAGTTGCCTTTAATGATTCTGCAAAGTTGAACTGCGTGTGACCTATATCTTTTCTTAATTTCGTGCTCTTTCTTTAGTGTCTACGAAATGTCTTTCAAATTCAAACATGAAATTTTGCCGTAGTTCCGAACAACCATAACATAAATCTCAATAACTTTTCAATGACTGAAGATATCGATCTGATTTTTGTTTGGATTGAAATTTCTGAATATTAGTTTTAGTTTGAAAAAAGCTAAAAGATTAAGATATTAATCCAATAATTTATAGGGTGCAAGAGATGAAAAGATGACGTGATAGCTAAGCTTTAAAATACAGACGGCATTTTTGGCAATGAAAATAATTTGTTTAGATATTCGGGGATTTTTCGCAATTTGACTTAAGTTATATACATATTTCCTTTTCCTTCGGGTATTTTTCTGTTTTATCTTTTTAGTAAACACGTAAAAACATTTTGACTGTATTTTTCGGATAAATTTCATCACCCACCGACGAGTTTAATACTTTGTAACTTAAAAAATTTCTCTTGAGTATACTTTGGTTTTATCTTTTCTTTACAACATTCTTTTTTGTGATGAACAACAATTTGACAAAAAAATACTTTTTTTTTTAAGTGAGGATACCTCTTTGAGAGAAAAGGTTTCTTTAGGGTATCCTTTGGAAAATTAAATTCTTGTAATAATTTTGGAGATGTTTTCTGGTTTTGTAAAAAAATTTTGTTTTGTTAAATTTTGGTTTCACGGTTTGAATTAATATTAGAAAATGGCGACACTATATTTGAAAAAAAAGGGTCTTAAACACCACAAAGAACCAATTTTCTTAAAAATTGCATTTAGGTAATTGTAAAACATTTCCTTTATAAGATAACCTTTATAAAATAAGAAAAACAAAATGTTTTAAACTCAAAGGATTTCAAAAAACAAGTTAATTCGATAAGATCACGACAAAACAAATAAATTCTCCGGCTTAATTGTCTTATCTCATTTTTATCTACTACTATGCAGGAGAAAATTTGCTCATAAATATGAATCTTGTTTTCTAATAACAACTTTTTCGGATGAAAGTTTTATCAAAAATAAGCAGAGACATGTCGCCATATTTTTGCCCAAAAGTGCCTTAATTGAACAGATAGAGAAAGGTTTCAAAGTTTTGTGTGTCTTAAAAAGTTTTGCTAGGATTACTCGTAAACTTGTTTCTACTTAAAGTTACTTTTATATACCTTCTTAATTAAGGTCCAATCGCTACAAATTTATTTAATATCAGGCAAGCGGTACTAAAGTTGTTTGAAGGTAGATGGAAAATGTTTAAAGACGTAAAAAATTAAATTTGTGAAACTTTTAGAAGATGTTTTGTAATTTAAGTTGATTACGATGAAGAATAATTTTAACAGATGTTCATAAACTTCAGATTGATGGAAAAGGGTAGTTAATTTTACGAGCTTTGATTTAACGTCTTTGAACTGGGAAGAATGCTTTTAAAGTTAATAAAACTAGACAATCAGTGATAAAAGAATTAAAGAATACGATGTAGTATAAGATTTCCACTCTAAATCATCTTACGACAAATTTAATTAACTTTACAAAATTAAAAGACCACAAAACTATAAAGAAGAAGTGCGGAGATGGGTTTAAATTATCTGCAGTCATTTTCATTAACTAGCGGAAGTCGATTGATTTCTTTTGGAAGTCTTTTATTTTATGTTCTATGAAAAGAATGATGTTTCGAGAATTACAGCGTTAGTCTATTAATTATTTTATGAGAGATAATGTTTGTCCTTGATTTCATAAAATTTCAGGAGACGTATTCTACTTTTATATGTTTTAGTTTCGTATCAAATATAGCAAAAAGTATTTAATTCTAGTGAATTACATAGTTACGATTCTTTTACAAGCCTGTTTTTCTGTTTGTTCATATTTCTTAGTTGGGAGCTTTTATAAAATTAATTCCTTCCAATCTAATAGACATGTATCTATAAGATACAGTCGAGAACCACTCTATTTATTTTAGCAAATTAAAAAGTTTTAATCAGATAAAAGGTTCTTTAATCTTGTTTCATTCCTTTGATTTTTAACGTATCTTCATAGTGATGAAGATTGAAGAATACGCTTGAAAATTGTCTTTTTTTTTAATTTCTGATTTATCTTGATATCCTTGAAATTAAATTAATAACAGCGAATTATATATAAAATATAAATATAAAATAAAGACATCCACTTTACAATAACCTTATTTTTCCATAAAGTTAAACCATGGTTTGGGGTTAAAATCGTTAAAATTCTTATACATACCTACATAAATTCATAAAAGTTTTAGTTTGAAGTTATTATATTTATACTAGATTTGATTCATATTATATACATACATACATATATTTACTATCTGCTTGAAGGAAACATGTACTTTCTTAAAATTGAAATTGAATCCCTTTAGTATCGAAAAAACGAAAGTAGAAGTTTGAGGTTATCGCCAGAAGTTTCTTATGCTCGTGTTCCTTTTTCCTTATAGCTATGTACAAATTCAGAATAAATGAAGTCTTCTTTCTAAGAAGTCTTCCAACTTACAACAAATTTGCCGACATTGAATTTCGACACCGACCTCGCCGGAAGCCCAAAAAAAAAACCAATATATTAAAAAAAGACTTGTAGACAGAGAAAATTGTGTACTAAAGCCACAAAACAAGTCCATTTTCAGAGGATCTGCCCTTCTATTTCTAGATTTACCTGGAGGAACTTTTTACCTCATGCTGAAAGGGAAAAATTCTTAGCAAATTGAAAGGTTTTTACTTTACACAGCTGCCCCAAACTCGGAATGGATCCTACAGAATTAAAGAAAACTTCCAGCTGAAAAAAAAATTCTCCCATCTTGAGCGGTTTCATGTGCAAATAACAGAAATTGAAGGTGAAAAACCTTTCTTATGATACTGAAGAAAAGTCACGTCTCATGTGGGGCAGAGACTTCACCATCTCCGACAGCAAACAACCAAAACAACCAGATTCTGGAGATACCGAAGCACTTTCCTTAATTATGAAAAAGATTGTATATAAGAAACAACAGCGGCACATGATGACTTTGTTGCCCCATCAGTCTATCTCATAGTCTCATTCCCAGCTCCAAGATTCTCAAGAAGAATCGAAGAAATCCACCTTCTTTAGCCGGGTCGGGGGAACGTCTTGGAAGACGTATATAACTTTTATTCATCTGAAAGCAATATTCCAACACCAAACCAATCGTGAGGAAAATTTGGGCGAGATTGAGCGAGCACTTCTCCGGTTGAGTTGATAAAAAAATAATTTTTAATTTTACTGAATTATTTAAGGTATCGCCTGGACCACCAGAAAACTCCGGAAATCCTTGGAGCTGATGTCGGAGAGCCCCGGTGGAAGCGCCGGACGTTCGGGCTTCGGCCCCCCGGGGATGCTCTGACTCTTGAAGAAATTGTGAAATTGAGAGGATGAAAATTCCAGAGCCATGTAACTAATTTAATAGATATAACATGTGACCGCTGACTGGGGTTTGATCGAGGGCGGAACGAGGGTTGGAGCTCCAGTTAAGGATTGCCCAGGTAAACCGCCCCCGCATAGGGTATTTATTTCTTTAGAGAGCCCCGTGCATACAATTTCCATAAATTAGGAAGATTTAAGGTTCCGAGTCGAAACCCGTTCGTGACGGAAGCATAAAAGAAAGTTAAGGCAGCCGGGATATGTGTCCAGGTCGGGAGCGTGGGCGGTGGGGTGGTTTCATTTCGATATTGAAACGAGACCCGGCACGTTTCGGGTTAACTCACGTGAATATGTGTTTTTTCCCTTGCCTTTACATATTTTTGCAATTTTATTTTTAATATAATGCTGCCGAGGTTTGTGGCCCCCGTGGGAGCAAAAGGGCCGACACATGCCGCCCAGATGGATTGCAGAACATTTCTTTCGCAAAATTCCTGCTGACATTACATAGAGTCATTTTGAGGGAAAAAAAGGCCACGCACTAACGAAGGGATTTGCTGAAGCTGTTCCTGTCCGGTCTAGGGTACGATTTTTCTAAATAATTGGGGAATGAGGTGACTTTTTAACTATTGTTACACTATAACTAATGGACTTCGTGCGCTTCTCAATTCAGCGCCTGATACGTGGGCTTGGTCAACAGAAAATGTTTTCGAAAAACTTTTTTGTTGTTCAGATACATCGATTTTTCTAGCATTCCCTGTATCCGTGCAGGATTGCAAGTAAAATGAGCCAAGCTTTAAGGATTCCTTTGCGACTTCCTGCATCGTTAGGGAAGTTTTAGGGTGAATTTATCGTTTCAACTGAGAGGTAGTCAGCATTTCCTGCATATTGCTTGAAGTTTCGTATTTTTGATTACCTTACAACTTTCCCGGGAAAATTTTGTTCATTCGGGCAAACTTTTCGGGTTTATACCTTCTAATTAATTTTTGCATGAGTCTTAATTGATTACGAAACTTATAGAATAAGTTTTATCAGTATATAACATTTCCTTAGGGAATATGCGAAAGAAGTAAATTAAACCGACTGCGAAAAGTCTTATAAATTAGACTCATTAAATTACCTAATCAAGGGATCACAAATTTTGGTAAATAAATCGAATCGTTGTTAAACATAAGCAAATTCAAAAGAACCTTTAAAATGTTTCTTTAATCGACCTGATAGTATTTTTAAAGAAGAAATGATTTATTAAATTTCAATTTTGGGCATATTGTCGCATTTCATATATTACATAGTTAAAAATGTTTTGAAAATGTTTTTCCTTAGTTGTAATCTATGATTGGCACTTAAAATGTTTTATTTTATAGTTAAAAATTTCGTCGATTTTTAAAGCTATGCGAAATTTTACTTTGTTCCCAACTTAAAATATCTAATTATTTAGCCGCCTTATTTTATTTTTCTTCAAAAATGCTACGGGCCTGATTCGGGCGTATATCGGGTTCTTCTCAATCCTGAGCGTGTTGCAGGCTCGTATTGGGGTTATATTTTTTTACTCGGGTTGTCTGGATGTTTTGTTCGTTAAATCTCTTTTTTTCATGAGCAGCTATAGGTATAAGTTTCATTAATATCAAAGTCTACAGCTTCATAGACCTGCTAAAGATTTGTTTCTAATTCAGTTTAAATAAAAGATAAGGTCTTTTAAACCGTATTTTAATACTGGGAGAGACTAGAATCTTGAAATCTGGTAAAGCGTTTCTGAAGGTTTTATAGCACATATAAAGGGGCAAATTCGAAAATCATATTCATAACTAATTTGAAAATTAGAACTTCTAGACTTCTGAGTTCCGGCCTTGTCACTCAAAATAGACTGAAAATTGGAGGACTGTTTGGAGAAATGCTGACGCAATTAGAATATGTTTTCCCGGTAGAAATGCCTACAATTTAGAGGTGTTTATATTTCCGTGTCTAGGTTAATTCCTCCCTGGAGACTGGCATATGCTCGTATTTATCTCAGGAGAGCCATGGACTGTATGTTCAATTTACCAGAAATTATGGCCTTAAATGGTCTTTTTTATGAATTACGCTTGTTTACTGGCGTTGAGGAATCATGTTCTACAAATGTTTTTACCCACAAAATACTCTTCTGATAAACTCTGGCAACCATGCCCCTAAACATATCTTATCGGGAAGTTCCAGAAAAAAAAAATAAGAAGGAAAAACACATCTTCGGGAGTCGTCCTTTCTCGCAAGGATACGCACATAATTTCCTTCCATAAAAATATTATTTCGAACCAACCAACACCCACCCACCCACACTCTTTGCGGAACGGAATCTATGATGGCCAAACAAATTGAGCCAACGCAGAGCATATCCCGCCGACGTAAAATTTATTGGAAGAAGGATTTTTATTGCCATGTTGTTATGAGCCGACTCATACAAGAAATTGTGAATTGTATATGGCAGAGGGAGTTAAAGTTTAAAGCACCAGTTCATAAACTGGGAAGCTCATTTGTGCCCCACCATCCCCCAAAACACCCACGTTGGGAGCCGTGGCGCGCCCACCCACATGTCCCTTAAGTGCAGAAACCAATAGGCAGGGGAGCATCTTTAAGATCCTATCCGGGGCTGATTGCTTCGCCGAGAACTTTAATGATTACACTTATGACTCGGGGAATTATTGATCAGGAAAGTTTCTAAGATGTTTGAGCATGTCTAGGGTCCTGATTAGGCGCAGTTCGAGGCTCGTTAGAACCACGATGACTTGCCAATGAGCCTTGCAGACGTGTGGCATTACTTCCTAGAAAGATAACAGAAAAATTCATGGCATCACAGCTTCATTTTCATGTCACTGTAAACAACGTTTAACAATACATAAAATAGGGGTGTCCGCCCCAGCTCCCGCTCATGACCTTCACTTGAACTTTTATTGATTCTGGTAAGGGTAAAAATAAGACGAATACCAAAAAAAAAAACCAAAGAAATTCAAATTAAATTCAAGAAAAGAATGTGATTCAAGAAGTGCCTGCCTCTGAACGAGCAAAATATTTCATAGTACGTTAGTACTGCGGGGATACACGCTCTTTCTTCAGATATTTTTCCTTTTCTTCTCCTTGAAGTTTGCCGCAGAATAAGAAAATGTTAATGAGCCTTCAACCGAAGAGAGAATATATATGTATATGAATTTTTTTGTTTTTATGACGGTTTTCTGTTATTATTGCCTTTATTGTTGGTGTACGCCTCTAAAAATAAAATAACAAATTTTTTATAAAAAAAAATATATATATATAAAATAAATATAAATGATACGCCCCAGCAGTATACGCAAGCATTTTCTCGTATTTCCCTGCGAAATTAATTAAACGAGCAGAAAACATTCTTAAGCGCACTCATCTTCTCACAAAGAAGAACGTCTCGACGTCGGCGGTGGCGGGCGTTGGTAGCGTTCAGAAATTTTCCATCTCCCAAGGACGTCTTCGAGGGAGTTTCTGAACAGTTCGCGCGAGTTAGAGCCCGTTCAAAAGTTTCATACTTGGTTTGGGGTCTGTTCATTGGAAGTTTTCGGGAGTTCCCGAATTGAACATGGGATTTGTATGCTCCTAGTTTTCACCAAATTCTCCCTTATTTCCACCTCGCCCCGATCCTCCAGCTTTTCACAGCCTATTAAAAAAGTTCATAAATTCAGTTCGAGAGCTGTTTTGTCGAAATGAGCAGCCCTTGAATGGTCTCGTCTGCTATAGAAATTTTGGGTAAAACGTAAAGGCCGATCAGTTTTGTGAAGGGTATGAATAATTTGCCCCTTTTGAAACCATTAATAAATCAGTGAGGAGTTAAGAGTCAATTTATGCGAATTTTAATTTGTTTGCATACTGCATACTGTAAGGTTTACTGAACTGAGAGTGTAGAGTTTCGTTTCTGTTATATAATACAGGGTGTTTTGGCTAAGACGTTTACAACCTTGTTTTGAAATTTTTCAATATGCCTCTTGCAATAATGTTTTTCATCACATTTTCAAGACCGGTGGTTGCTAATTTTATGAAAAATATTGTTTTTGAGTTGAGTGAATGGTTAATGTATACCTTATTCTTTAAGTATTACCAAAAATTCGGCGAGCTAATCGATATTTCTACCCATCAGCTCACTCAGCTCACTCAGAAAATTTATTTCATAACAAAATGCTTCTATGAGACTTTAGATTAATAGATTTTAAATAAGCCCAATAAATTTAATTTTAGTTAATATTGTATCAAATTTAAAAAAGAGTGACTTTGATAATAGACAGACGTATGTACCTACAGATGATTTTCCCATAATATCTAATCCAATTTAATCTCAATTTTCGCCCATTGTGCGAATGACTTTAAATGGAAAAAGTCCACTTGAATTTTTTCACACCAGAACCTTTTTCTCAGAAAATCGTACAGAACCACAGTGAGGACTCATTACTTTTTCAGGTGGCCGAATGGTTGGGTAAAAACGGACGCTTACTGAAATCCCAAAATATCTACATAATTCAGGTTTTTATCCAACCGAAATCTTATCATGGTACAAGACTTTTCCCATTCAATCCCTAACCTCACCACACCTCTGCCAATCCGAAATATACTTTTTTTTTGGTAGGTATATTCTTTGGTATTATTATTATTATTTTCTTTTTTTTTGTTGAGCCATTGAGACATGAACCTTGTGTCCTTCAAAGTAGCACACATGAGCAGTCTTTATATAGGCTGAGGAGGGACTAATGTTCCTTGGGGCCGGATGAATAAATTACCCATTTTGAATTCAGGTGTATGCTCATCCCTGTGGTTTTCGAATGAAGAGACAACATTTCGGGAGGCCATTCCTTCAGTGTCATGATTTTTCGGTCATACGTGTGAAGGGAGCCTTAGTCCCGGACATCTTCTTCGGCGTACTAAAGGGGAGTGGATTATAATACTTCTTTTCTCTCCCCGCGCCCTACATGCTCAGTAAGTGTCCTTTGTCGTAAGGAGTCTTCGAGCAGCATCTTTCTAATAAAATTTTTTGGCTATGCATACAAATCCCCAAATTATACTGATGTCGTCCCATTCAAATTTTGGCCCTCTGTATTTAGCCACGTGCCGGCAGAATCCGGTGGAACCTTGGGTAGGTTCCCAAAAGTGCTCATTTAAACCTTAAAAGGTTTAATTTTCGGCGCGAAAGTACTCAACCGCATTTTGGCTGACTCCTCTGGTTGGCGGAGAGTGCTTAATCATATTCACCCGCAAAGGCGTAGGGGACGCATTTTTTACCTATTTACCGTGGAATTCATTACCCTTAATCCGAACTAGAATGTAAATTGCAGCAAATAACTCTGGTTGGAATATCTCCAGAGATCCGCAGTGAATTCTAATACGGGTAAGATATACACCCTTTGCCCTTCTCCTTTACATTTTTTATTTGCAGGTTTTGCGGTTTTGCAGACTTGGATTGTCCTAATTTAAGTTTATTAATTTGTCATACATTTATTACCATAAATTAGAGATAAGGCCTATTCGCCCCCCACAGGGTGATGATAAACATGCTTATGACGGGTATCATTATCAGGACTGGTGTACCAAAAGTCTGGGCTAAAAAGGCGTGTTTACCCTTCGGAGAGGAGAAAATTAATTCCTGCCTCACAGGATTGTGGTGCATCCCGCTGATTTTGACCATGAATAACCATCAAAACAGGAAGATGTCCAAGATACTGTCTATAGATGCTAGAACCGCGACCACGACAATAATTAGTTGTAGTAACTACATTCAGTCCAGCTAGGGAAATTTAATGATAATCCATAAATCGCCTAATTCCAATATCTCGCATCATTTGGATTTGCATCACCCGTCATCGCCGCCGTTGCCGCAATGTTCATGCTAATCTTGATTGAAGCATTAATTGAGGTCACCTTTGTCAACTCCGCACCCTCTAAAATCGGTTTTCAATACACCTGACCCCCTCCGCCCTCGCAGCCATGTCATGTACATCACAGGGTGATTAGTAATTGCCATTAATTATTCATCACTTCTATTATAATGCAAATAAGGTGGGCCAATTACCCGCCGGTAAGAGCCGGCTAACGAGACCCCCTTTCCCGCTCAAATTGTTTTCAAATGGGGGCGCCACTGTCTAGCCGCGCTAGGCGATGCCTTTTTAATGGAGTCAACCGCGCGAACAGAGCCGGTAATGAGATAATCCTGGCGCGACGGGGTGCGGGTGTCCATGTGTCGATAGGGGTAAATAAGGACATTTCTTGGAAAAAAGGCTAAAATTATTAGGAATATATGTAGGTATATATGAAACATAAATGGCAATCTTTAATTTTTTTACCTTTTAAATTAGTAATGCCATTTATCCGTTTAATTAAATTAAGACTCTTTCATTTCTTCTTCTTCCTTTGTTTGTCGTGCTGAAAAATTGTAGTTTCTATATATTTCAGTTGTTTAATTGGCAAGTATGTTTAATGACGAGAAAAATGAGTTTATTAAGATCGTAATCATATCATTTTATAGGGAACGTTTAATGTACATGTAAATAAGTTTTAAAAGTTTCACTTTATTTTTAAAAGAGTCAAGTAAATATATTAATAAAAACGTTAATCTTTAAAGTCACACAGATAATTGAGTTGAAAATACCAAGACATGATATTATGGGTTGAGTAGTTTGACGAAAGTTGGGTAACTTTAAAGAAAATATTTTACTAGTTAGTGTAGATGATTTGTAGTATTAAAATTGGACAAAACTCAACAATTATTTATTTATTATTATATTATTTATCAATTCTAATTTAAAATAGTGATTATGTTAAGGTGTTATATAATTTATAATGAAGTAATTAAAAAGGATATGTTTAAAACTATGTATTACTTCTACTGTACATCAAAGACTTGGTCAATTATTGGTTTTAAAATGTATTTGGGACAAAATCAGCGTCTCTTATCTCTACTAATGTATTCAAAATAATGTCCCTTTTCCGCGTCTCGACGGCTTTCACGAACCCCTCCGGTCGTTTCCTATTTTACCCGGGTTTATTTGAGCCCTCTGCTGGTTAGTAATCAAACTAAAACTTTTATTGTATTTTGCTGCAAGTCGCGAGCCAAAAGAGAAACTTTTCTTGGGATTATGTTCGTTGCCTTGCATTCGGCTGGTTTGTATTATGTTTTTTTTTTATACATATCTTTTTATCTTTTGTACATCGTCGTCGGTTTTTATGTTTTTCTTGAAATTGCTGGCGAAGATACTACTGCTCGACAATTCACTTCCCCCGCCCCCTTTCCCCGATCTGGTCCTTAAAAGTTATTGTGATGACTCCCCCGTGGCATCCTCCTCCCGAAGCCTGATCAAGGGAATAAAGGGCATTCAGTTTCAGATGTTAGTTTTTGTTGCGATGTTTCCCGCAGTTTTTCCACAGAGTGAGTGCATCCTTATTGGCTGAAGAGAATGAATGCATCTTCAAAACCTTACAAAAAGGAAAAAAAAAAAAGTATAAAATATCTCAGTCTTGTTGTTGTTAAGGCACATGTTGAATGGGATAAACCACATTCTAAAATATTTACTCAACTGAAAGCTATGTGGTTTCAAGCACAAATTTTGAGCTCCTTTTCAGCACAAAAACGACGAAAAGTGGGCATGTTTGGGTTTGAGGCGGTTAAATCCCGCGGTCGGGGCTAAATAATTTTTTCCGAAGGAATTTGTTTTCATTCAAATGTTGTTAGGCATGATGTGAAAGGAATTATAGAGCAAAAACAGGCGCTATCACGTGAACTCTGTGGGGCATTATTTATAAATCAAATTGAAACTTTTCGAGATTTTAGTAGGTACTTGGAAAGGACACTTTTCATAAATTTTTTATTTGAAGACGAAATGTGCAGAAGAAATGATAAAGTGACAGTGCAGCATGTCCATGTTTTATTCATAAGAAAACTTCTTAAACCTTTTCAGAACTAACTAAGACCAGGCTCAAAGTATTACAACTTCTTAGAATGTATTGCTAGATAATCCTTGTCTTGTGCAAGAGTTCATTCTATAATTCGTTTTATCAAGCTATAGTAAAAAGCTTCTTGTGCAATTATTATTATATTATTATATATATGATATCTTTTAAACGAGCAGTATATGATACTTTACACGGCATAATTCGCTCATAATCTATTGATCATAAATAATGAGCTATTAATTTTCATAATTTTCTTTTACTTATATGTTTATGTTCTTGCTTCATTAGTACTTTTGAGGTTATGTATCTTACAATTTTTTCAGGAGAATCTAAAATAGCACTTTTTTGTAGGCCATAAAAAAGCTTTAGTCCCTCTGAGCCAAAAGATTATAGAACTCATGTGAGTCTCTAGAGAGTAATAATCCGCGATGGTATAACATAAATAGCGACAAATTGTATTTTTCCCCTCGATAAATTCAGGTCCAATTGCGTTAGTAGTTCACTTATCAATCCAATTTTTCACTCCATTCCGAGTGATAAGCCCGAGAGATTTAGGGCAGCATAATCCGGTGAAATCCCTAAAAGAGGAGTTTTTCTTCCCTAGTGAAAAGCTCGCTCGGTCAAATGGTGCTTAAAAGTAATTAATGAGCCCCTAAAGGATTCGCTACTCATATACGCAATAAACGCGGGGGAGGAAGGGGCTAGGCCCAGTTAGCGCCAACGAGATGCTCATCAAAACTTTATTCCCATTCAATCAGGTAGGGCGCACCCCTTTAAAGTCCCCCCAGTGGCGGCGACAGCGGCGTCAGGGATCCCAAAAGGGCTTTTTGTCGCGCACTGATTTCAGCGACTCGCGCTTTATTACGCATTCATGCAAATATAAAATACTTTGTAGACGCGCGGATTCCCGTGGACCACGAGAGCCCCACCCACGCCTACTATCGATTACCTGGGCGATCAGGGCGCCCTCAGCTCCTCATCGGGAACTAGATGAACGAGTAATGAAGTGGCTGGTGGTGCTTATGCAGATTTATTTTACGTGACTGACAGTAAAATTGCAGGAAGTAGTCGTCGTCTCGTTGTGTTTTTTCACTTCTTTAAGGTTCAATTCTTCCTTCCTCAAGGAGTTCTGAAGAAGCTGACACAGTAACGAACTGGGTTACGGTGCCCCGTTAAATCTTTATTGGCAATTTTCGCGCCCTTTATCACTTTTTATATGCCACCCCAAATGCCATTAAATTTCCGGTGTTACAAATATACCAGAATACGCCAGACCAAAATGACAGGGCGATGAAAAATGCATTTCAATCGATAACGACTGCTCGGATTCGAATATGTGTGAAATTCATTTTTTCACCTGTTCATAGCAAACAATTTAATTAAAAATTGTTTCACTAAAATATTGTGACGACTTTGTCGAAAGGATCAAAAATATCGATGCTATTTCATTTGATATTTTAAATTTAGAGAAACTAGTAGATACTTTAACAATATCCAAATATAGAAGAAATAGTGAAATAAATAAATGTTTTAATATGTATATGAATTTATATTAGTATGATTAACTTTTAGGAACATAAATTAATTAACTTTTGAGTACCACCTTTACCTATAGTTCATCTTTTAAAAGATTTTTCAAATGACCTCTTAAAAAATAAATTTTTACCCGATTACGATAAAGCTAAAAGAGAGCTATGATTTTAGCTTCTATGTACATATGTGGGTATGTTCATCTGTTCCCTCATAGCTCCTAAAGTATTTATCGTATTTTGGCAACTAAGGTGTCATTTGATGCATCTGAATATACCACGTGTCATAGGATTTATGACGTCTTATTAAATTCAATATGTCAGATTTTAAAAACAAATGTCATAAATCTAAAAACAAAACTTTGAGATAAATGTAGGTACCACATTTGATACCAATAAAAAATTCTTGATGAGCTCTAAATATACCTATGTATGTACATTGTACATACATACATATGTATATATATATAAATATTTCCTGTGCTAATAGATTTTAAATAGAGAAAGAGAGAAATTATTTTTAGTATTTAACTTAATTTAATTAATTAATTAATTGAATGCTTTTAATTCCAAACCTGAATCTAAATTTTTATTTTATATAAATTTTGAATTATACATATCTGGTTTACGATATACATTGAGATTCGTTGTGACGAAAGGTCATACAATTGAGTTAATAGTTACGGAATTTTTCATCCGAGCTTTTATTTGATTTAGAGTACCTTGAACTTTTACGAATTAATGAATGAATGTCAGTTCCAAAATAGTATAATATTTGAAAAGTCCTTTTTTATACTTAAATGTGCAGATAATTGAGTACGTTCAGAGCAAACATATTATCAATGGTGACGTGAAAAAAAACGTGGCAATCGCCTAGAAATCGATTACGTTGACCATTAACAACTCAAGGATGTATAAATCGTTCAATTGTTCCAATTGTTTGTATTCTTTTCCAAACTCCAATTATTTGCACGAAAAAATTCTGACAAAGATATATTTCCTTACTTTTATAAATTCCTCAATACACTGACCAATTTTCAGAGTGGTACCAAATTACACGTGCTGGCAGCCGCAGGATTGTATTTTTTTTCTTTCATTTGTTTTTTGTAAATCACATATTTGATTAGCTAAAAATGATGAGAATAAATTGGCTTCTGGTCGATATCGATTTTTGGTCGTTGAAGTAAAATCGTAAGCGGAAACATTTATGTTGTATACAAATATCCGAAAATCGTTCAATGACGAGGACAACTCCGATGACGACAAGTCATACCCAAAATTGCCACCGCCGCCGAAGAAATTGATGAGTGTTAGCGTTTCATTTGTTATTCTCCATATTGGCGATCAAGGACTTTTTTGACTTGGGGAAAAAAATTCGACTGTTCCAGTATTTATGGTGAGGCGATAATAAATCCTACTCTGAAGCAAATAGAACATCTTTTATGCCCAAATCGTTCCAGCGCTCCAGCCAACAATGAAGATTTATGGGACCAGTGCTCTATACCCCTGATTTAGAGGATATGATGAGCCTAAGAAAACACCCTCACTAAACCGAATACAATCGAATTGAATCGAATTATGATGACAGTGATATGGGAGGTGTCAAATAAAAAAAAGAAAAATTTCTTTTGCATTCGACAATTCATGGTGTGGCTTTTAAGGGATTTTCCTTTTTCGTTTTTAAAATAGAACAGATAAGATAAAAAAAAATATTGGCACGTGACTGAGAAAAGACTTAAAGTTGAACACCACGAAGACCATTGCCACCTATCCGGAAGAAATCAGCCATATCCTCCCGAGGAAATGGGACGAAAAGACTTTCTAATAAGAAATTTGCTGTGACGACAGGGCATGGGGGAAATGGGTAACTTCCTTCAAAGTCAGCCACTTCTCGGCGCAATTCGTTCAAGAAAATTTAATCCTATTTTGTTGGGAAAGGAAGAACATATTTTTGCTTTTATGCCAAGATCAAAGCGGCTTGCAGGATATCTACTGCATCGCGCTCTGCAAGAACTATTTTTACTTAAAATTTTCTGTATGTTCTTTAAAGGAAAAGAAAAACATCAGTTACATAGAGTAAAATAAAATGCAAATGGAAATAACTAGTTTTCCTACTTATGCCTAAAGGAATCGGAATAGGTTTTCATCAACTGAGCAGTACTTTAACACTTTACGGTCGTGTCTGCTTTTAGCCACCACAGCAAGGAACCATACGAATCTTATAATTTGCACCTATGTCACATTTTATGTTTGTCCGGAAATTGGTGGAACAATTTGAAGGTGATTTAATTCCGACCAGTATGATATTGAACCTTTTCGTATACTTAATTTACATATTTCAAAAAAGTTTCCACATTAAGATGCAATTATCATTAGCACATGCATAAAAATTCTGAAATGCGTATTCTATAATGAAAATTTTTATAAAAATTACCTCTGAGTGTATATGGTACTCAATTTTCCAGTCTACTAAGCGACTTTATAAAATGAGCAAATTCCTTGCTTTAATTCAACCTTCGTTCATTGGGCCACATAAGAAGCTTGCAATAGAACTAAAATTAAATTGCTCGAAACAACCTTGAGATGAGATGCAAACGTCTTGCAAGGAGCCGTAAAGGCACGCAAGCTACTGAAGGAAAAGCGAAAAGGGTCCATCGATCACTTTCTTGCTTTGAATCGAGGAAGCAATCATCAGAGGAAATTCCGCCAAAATGATTATATTTGTGCTACTCTCACAAGTACGATGCACCCCGAGGGAATCTGAGAAATGCACCTGCAAATGTACCTTTTTCCATATTTGCAGTACAGGTAACATAAGATGCCAGGACGTGGATAGCAATAAATGCATCCCCGCTCGTGTTGCCCTTTTTCATTTCCTTTGAATTTTTCTTAAAAGTGAAAGATTATTCTGCCCTTTGAAAAATTTCTATTCGTGAAATGTACCTTTTCGCTGTTTCCACCGTCGTTCACGTGCATAAACCTCCCCAGGTGATTAATATTAAAAACGTGTGATAACAAGAAATTATGAAATATGTGCTTGCGACGCGAGACAGTATGCCTTGCACTTGCAAACACAGAAAATTTTTATTTTTTTTTCATTCTTCAGAAATATTTTATATACGCCTCCGTGTGCACTTGCCTAAGGCTAATGAGACTCTGAGTGAGTTTGTTTAGTTACCTATTTAAAGTTTTCACCTTTCCATTTATTGCAATTAAGACTGGACTTTAATCGCTTTAACATGCGAAACCAGGGGCATAACGTACCTTGACGACACAATATAACCTGAATGCGGTTACGTTCTGTTTCTGTTAATTACTGTGACTGCAAGTTGCACGCTATGTGACTCCTTAATGATTCATACACAAGGTGAAAATATGAGAGTTCAGGTAGGAATTAAAAATGAAAATCGCAAAATGATTTTTACATGCGATGAGGCAATAAATAGCGATTAACCGGGGATTTTGTCTTGTAAATGTATCAATTAATCAATCAATCAAGTTTCCTTCCTTTAAATTAATAGGAAAAATCATGCAAAAGAATTCATCTATTTGTCAGATTCTAATTTATTAAAATTAAATATTAGTCTAGAGACACAAACAATTAAAAACATTAGAAGAAAAATTTAGTTTCTAATATAAATAAAACTTTTAAACTTAAAGATAAGAATAGAAACTGTAGTCTTTAGCACTCAAAAGGCGCTCTGGAAGAAATATGTATATCCAATACAAAAATTAATAAATTTGAATTTATTAACACGCTTTTATTAGCTTCACCTGTAACTAACCAAGTTAGTTAAACTAACTATATAAAAAAATCTTGGAAGTTAAATTTGACCTACTTCCCGGTTTCCGATTAAGCTGAAATTTTGCAAACACGTTTAGTTTGTATGACAATACAATAATTTAATAAGTTTGCTCCATTATTCTTAACAGAATCGCCAGAATCAACAATTTAATTCAAAAGTACAATTTTTATTTGAAGAAACTCAGGGGTAAATTGATATTCTGTGTTTTCGCTACAACTGTCATTCATTAAAATCTATGCAATGAATTCGAGCTTTTTCAATGGATAATTATTTATAAAAAAATCAGCGTGGGGTTTTTCTGATAAGGGCGAATTTAGTTTACACATTAAACACAGCTTTAATGTGGGTACTTTTATGAATCTTTCCTAAAAGTTTCAATTATTTTAGATTTTATAGAGTCAATATCAAACGATGGGTAACCATTGCAGAATTCCTATTCTATTTTAAACTTACAATTAGAAACGCGTTTGTCTTAGAACCCTTTTTTTACCATCGTTTTGATAGTAACAAAAATATTGGACTTATCTCTCTCAAATTTGTATTTTTTTCAAGTCTTATAAATATGTAGGTACCTAGTATTAATTGAGTAGTTACCTTTAGTAGTCCACCTTTTGAAAAATTAACGTGAGACTTATCTACACGTTAAGATTTAACTGGAGAAATTTTTGAAATGATATCTTAAGAAAGTGGACTTATATCACTTCCATAATCAATGGGTCAATTTTCATTTTAAATAAATTAATTTACTATGGTCAAAGAAGCAGTTGTCACTCACTCATTTTCTTTCAGCAAGAGGTCTCCCATAGTTTTGATTCGAAAATTTTAATTTTAACTATACAGAAAGTATTTAATAAATTTCGTCATGAAATGTACATTTTTCAATATTTTAAAATAATTTAGAGACAAATTCAAATTTTAACAATATACGTTCTGAAGTGCGGAGCTGTAAACTTTACTTAGGGTCTTCTGGACCCTCGTGACTACAACGGGTTAAGATTTTCTAGGGGCATCATATGCCCAGTGTGTAGACGTATAATTTAAGGTTCTTTATTTCTGCTCTGTTTTCATCATTTTTGAAACTAGTAATTTATATGCTAATAAACAAGATGAATTTTGTACGTTAATTATAGCCAAAAATATAAATTATTATAGATACAGCCCGTCATAGGCAATACGTAAAACAATTCTTTATATGTATTATGCATTATTAATTGTGTAAGATCGAAAAAATATCGGAAATGATACCTTCTTTATGTTTATTTTATCCCAGCTAATCCGTCGGGATCGACCGTTGCCAAAAGAAGGTGCAGAAATGCAGAATTATTAATTCTCTGTCCGCAGGCTGTAATTTTCCATAAAAAAAGTCGGCTCGCTCCAATTTCTGTCCCCACTGGGATCTGCGGGAGCACCCAGGAATCACGAACATAAGACAACAAAATCCGGCGATCAATAACGCAGAGAAGGCACTTTTGGCCCGGACAAAAATTACGTTGTCTTCGTTCCCGTCTGCCTGCGAACTCGGTGAGATATTTCACGTACGACGCCGAATGGGGCGGTGGTGGTGGCGGAGCCCCACAAAGAAGGGATTCCGAAAATGCCATGAATAGGTATAACCTAACATTTTCCCAAAAGAGACTACCTCTGCTAGGGGAGCCCCATGCTACGTATCATGTGTGGCGTGAATCCCCAAAAAACAGGAGCCCCATGCTCCAGGAGCTCCCCCGTAAAGCGGGCATTAATCACCGCCTCGCTTCCCATCTCGTGGAAGCGGCACGTCACGTGCTCATACGAACTGTAGTCAGCACATAACACGTTACGCTCCTGAATTCGCAATGTAAATATAAATGCTAAGGTCTTTCCTGGGAATTTCCTTCTTTTTTTTTGGGGGGAGAAACCGGGATGGATATGTAGGTTTGGATCCACACACGAGCTCTGGACTTTCTTGACCACAGATGGGGGGAGATATACACGAAAATAAAAATATCCTGACACCTATGTGCCCCATTCCTCCCACCTGACTTACTTTTGGGTAATTTGGGTTGGTCCAGAAAAAAAGTAAAGGGCACTATCCCCCCGCAACGGAGCCCCAAAAGAGCGCTAGAGCTCCTGTAGGCTGAATTTTCCTGACATTTTATGTACGTGGCCCATTTGCGCGGCGGTACATTTCCTCAGGGCTCCTTGGACCCATTCCCTGCCACAGTCTAATTAAATAGGGGGTCCGTCGGGGCGGAGGAGCCGCCTTTTCGGGGAGGTCAAACAGGGCAATTGCCGCTGGACATTCGCACCCAATTCAAGTATTTCTTTTTATAAAAACGCCGCCGAGCCTCCCTTTGATGATTATTATCATCACAACCGTCTCACAGGCGTGGCGCCCGGGTCCTCAAAATGTTTGATACCCTTGACCTCCAAGCACAAATTTTCTGGCTGGGAAGCGGTCACAAGGAATAATAAATTCATGCTCGGGAATTATACAAAATTTTCGGGGTGAGACCGGGAGAGGGACTCCTCAAGACTTTGAGGAGCCGCCAACCGCTCCCCCGTCAAACGTCGCATGTGTGTGCATGAAAACATCTAATTAAATTATATGGGAGCACTTCGATCGATTTTCTCCTGCTGCTCAAGTGAGTTCGGGACCGGGCTTTTGTATAATTTTTGTTGATATGAGGTGCCCTCGATTCCCAGCTGCGGTTGAATCTAAAATGTCAGAGGTTGAAGCTTTTTAGATGTCTCGGAATTTTCAGAAAATTTTTGTGGCAGTGATACACATATTCAGAGATATTATACAAAGATAAAAATAGAATATTTTGGTTTCAATATTTATAACACTAAAAACTTACCTACTTCATCTGAGCAAACAATTTTAAAATCAATTTTCAGTTGTATCATTGATGCGGCTTTTGTGTTTAAAGACACAAATTAAAATTGCATAGCATCGATTAAGAAGTTGTCTAGCATGATAGTTACTGTATATAGAGACGTTTTTATAATTTTATTCAGAGGTACCTACATATTAATTCTTAAAGAGTATGAACAATTTTAAGTTCATGATGATTATATCAGCTCTAAGCTGTGAATCTATTGAAAGTATAATTTTGCAGAATAGCTTTATGGAGAGAATCGGAAAAGGGTTTATAATATTTATAAAATTAATTTAAATAATATTATTTTAATATCATTAAATTTCATTTTACAAAAAAAAAATATAAAATACGGTGTCTGTTTATAGCGAATTTATTATAATACATTTGTTAATTTTTTTTACTGAAAGTACTAAATACTTCAACTTCATTGTTCATTAATTAAAGAATGGAGATTATCTTGAGGCAAAGATTTTCAAGAAAATTAGTATTTGAGGGTTTTTGGAAATATTGATTTCGAATCCGCTTTCGAAATTTAGAACCTAAAGATTTTAGGTCTGCAATCCAATGTGTTAAACAAAATATTTGTAATTGAAAGAATTTTCATGAAAATTAAATAAATGTTCACATATTTTTGTTATATTATAGAAATTTTAAAAACAAAAATTAGCAAATCCGGTATGAAGATCAAATCCTCCAGAATATAAAGTAATTTTATGAGAAAATATTTTGGAATAGTGTTTATGATATAACTATAATTTATTTATAAGATATGTTTAGTTGGTGATATGTGAACACTTAAATATTGTACCTACATTCCTACATAAGTAAAACTTCTTCAGATGCTGTAGGTTTGGGCTATGGTTCTATATAATACCCTATAGATTTTAGTAGCATTTGAGAAATCTTTAAGTAATTTAACTTTAAATATGATATAAATAAAGAACTCCAAGCAAAAATGTATTTTCCTCGGATTTACAACGCCTTAAATTCTGGAATTGAATTAAAACGTCATACATACATACATATTTAGAGGTTGGTGCTTACGAGAAGCTACTTTCAATTTAAAATTGTTGCGGCATAGTGCACCTGCGGCGATGTTTAGAATTCATTACTGAGAAATTCGCGTTTGATATCCTCACAAAATACATATTTGAGTGAATAATGCGTTTTAAATCAAATATTGCAAAATGTCCCAATCCGAGTTCCAAAATACCAATTTTTTAGCGCACACAAATATTTAATGAGCCCCACCTGATGCGCAGCTCTTTTTAACGTAAATAACAAATTTGGTTCCACGCATACATGCAGACCCATGAGATTTAAAAGTTATTAAATATTCACCTAAAAATCGCTTTCCGGCATATTTTAAATATTCAACCATAGAAATAAAAAATAAAAGAATAAATAAAGAAGGAAAATGCCCGGCTCTAATTCAACACGGGGACTCCGGGTGCGCTCTGGTGATCTAAAAAACATAAATCATCTTGAGCAGAATGTCGATGTAAATTTCATAAACTCCTGACAGCCTTCACACCTGAACTGTTCAAGTTTGGCTCCTGTTCTATTATTAAAATCTTTTTTTATGCGGGGGTGATGGAGTCGCAAAGGTATGGGAAAATTTCCAGGAATTTTTATGATGGATCAGCTTATCGGGGGAGCACCCGAAAAGGGACACCCGAAATATTCTCTTTTTTTGGGATTCCTTCCTTTTATCCACCGATCCCGGATTCTTTCGGGTTAGGTATTATTTATGACGCCCAGGCCGCGGAGCCTGGAGTGCGAGGAGATTCCCAGGGTCATCCGCGCATCGATTTTAAATAAAAATAGGATCTCCAAAAAAAAAGGGACTAATATTCGCGAGGAACAACAAAAAAGGGTTATTTTTATGAATGCGGGAGGGGGATAAGCACGTAATAAATGTGCGGGTGGTCGATGCGTGCGGGGGTGGCGCAAACACCGGATAATTCGGAATATTCTGATTATGAGATTAGAACGACCCGGAGACGGATTATCCTTTGAAGTGCGGACGTAGGCTGAGCACCTGACTCAAACCGGATCCGGCTAATTAACTTAGGTACATAATTAAAGTTTTAACAAGGTCCGGTGCAATAAATTTCCCCAAAGAGCGCTCTAACCACGTTAAGCACGTGCGCTGCCGCTTCTATAGTAAATCTAAATCCGTCGTAATTTCCGCGGACTTTTATCCTGCTGTGGACGATTTCGTCGTCCTCCTCCTGCAGAAACTCACAGCAGGAGATAGAAAATACAATACAATTCCCTGGGACGTTTTCCATAGTGCGCTAACTCATCGGGATCGATTAGGACTATTTTCCGCTTCCATTACCACCGGAACAGTCCCGGCTTTACTCCTTTTTGGCATGCAAATTGCCGATTATTTCTTACTTTATGCGAACCCTTCAAGTTCGGGATATTTTTTTTTATCCAATGAATTTTTCATATCGTGGGCGATGTTGGGGAATGATTTGCAATCCAAATTGTTGAAATTGCGAAAATCGTGAGTGGTACAGAATAAAAAAATGAAACCGCGGTGCACATGCAATCATCCAAAAAATAGAGGAAATGGGAGCAATATGCTTCCCGGTCCCAATTGTCCCAGAAAAAATGAATGCACACTTGGGTGCCTTTCTCTGGATGTTTTATTCACGTTTTTTAAAATTGCTTAAATAGCCCTTGTGGCCGCAATTTCGTCCTGGACACCATCGCACCGATCATTGGCTATTAAAATTAAAATCGAACTCGATCGGATTGGAATGCATCAATAAATTGAGTTGGTGGCATTTAAGCGCCCGGATTTGCACTTCGATTTCCCGGGGAAGGATTATGGCTTGGTCTGATAATGAACTTAATTGGAATTTTTTCGAGAGTGCTTATTACTTTCGAAAAAGTTTTATACGGTATGGGGAAAAGTGCGAGAAAATGAAATTTTTAAGCACATATTCAATTACATAAATTGCAGATATTGTATTTATCTTAACTCTTGACTTATTGTCTTTGAAGCCATTTATATTTTTAAAATCCTAAAAGAGCTATTGTTCGGTATTTTTATAGTCTACAACTTCATTAATTTTTATTTTTATAGCATTTCAGATATCATGACTGCATTATTTTTGATCACAAAAGAAAATTAAATGGAAATTAGTGTTTTATGCAGTTTCATATTTCTAGAAAAATTTTCAGTTCTCTATAAAACTTGCACAGTTTATCTAAACAGATCAATAGACACCTCTTGCAAGTTTGTGTTCCGTTTTTGAGAAAAATTGAAGTAAAAACTTCAGAAAACCATATTCTGGCTATTAAATAAATGAATATTCAATAAATAATAATATTTTCAAAGTAACTAGATTTGCTATGGTGATTACATTATTAAAATAGATTTAATAATGTAATGCCCATCGTTTAAGTGACAAAAACTGGAATTGGAGAATTTTAAAAAATATTTTATGAATGTTAACGAATTCTTTCGAATAAGCTCACTATTAGTGCTAATACATGATGTTTTAAAATGACCTTAGTACGAAAAAATGCTTATAAGTATTTATAGATATCTGTAATTAAAAATCTATACCTTGTAATAATTCAATAGAGAAATCGTAAACTATATTTTACATAATTTTTTTAAAACAAAATATTGAATTACCCAAAATTGAAGGTGTAGGTAAATAAAGGGTGTGTAAATATCTTCTAATTTAAGGGTCTAACTTGACAAATTTCTCCGAAATCTAAAAGCAGTAGAATTCGCTCGCGAAAAAGGGCGTTGGCACTAATTATAGAAAATGATGTTAAAGTTGTATAAGAAGCCTCAAAGGGCCAGTGTCAAAGTCCCTTCTAGGAAGGTGAAAATAAATGTATTTTTTCGGGAAATTTGCCACTGTTCTGGAGTGAATTGTTAACAGGTAGGATTGAAGAGAGTCTTGGGGTAAATTAGAAAATGGTGCTGCTTGAAATGTTTGGCAACGTGAAAAGCATCGGTGGAAATATGAGAAGAGAAGTGGGAAAAAAATTGCTGGAAAATACTTTGTACCTTTATCGATGTTTATTTTCAAATAATACGAGAAAACCGAGCTCTTTGCCAAAAGAGCGACCTCATCCCATTGCAATCCGATGTAGGAAATGGTTTCCGGTTTCAATGCTTTACATTTTCACCCGACTGCGTACATCGGGGCTCCTTTTTTCCTGGATTCTTCACAAAAGTGGATGAGAATCGAAGGTAATCAGAAAAATGTTCAAGTTCTAAGGTACTCGTGTTTCTCATTTTTTTTATTTATTTTATTTTATTCTATTTATTTCTTTTTTGCTGCTCCAGCATCCCCTGCTGGAGCAGAGCGCCAGGGCTCCCGGGGCAAATGCATTCCACTCGAGTGGGCCCCATGCCATTTCATCAGCAGAGGCAGCGGCGATCAATCCGCCCGGGGCGCGTTCGGCGCTTGTAATAAAACGCGTTCATATTTCAAGTAGCGTTTTATTGGTTATTACATTCGTAAAAATGGCCGGGAAGGGATCGTCGGATCGCTCTGGACCGATATCGGGAGCTATCCGGGAATACGTGCTCGCATTTTTTTTTCTTTTTTTTTCATTTTTTTCCAGGCCCCACGCTCCACGTTCCCGGACATCGTCGTCGCTCGACGTGCCTTTTAGCAAGCGACGCGACGACGACGTCGACGATGGGGGCACAAAAGTGGGGCTCATCCTACAGGAGCACCCCTCAGTGCCCCCTTAAATGGATTTCCGTTAATATTAATGACGTCTCATTAAGGAGCACAAGTGATACGGGCATCCGGATTTATGGCTCGATTTCTTTAAGCACCCTGCGACTCCTCATCCTGGAGTTTTCCTCCTTTTCCGTCGGGATCTATTCGATTTACAGCCGCATCTCATTCGGGCATTTTTTCAGGCCGAGGCCTCATCGAACCGATTTTTGTTGCTCCCGGCGACATTTGTCGTAAAGGGAATGCCCCTACAAGTGCCACTTTAGCGCGCATAAATTCCTGCAGGCTTCCCTACATTTCCACATTTTTCTTATTTTTCTCTGCTATTGCCTTCATTGAATAAGCCCCAAAGAAAGGGTCCTCCACCTCGCTCCTCCTTCGGGAACCTGCAGGGGAGGACTGCGGTGAACCGGGTCAAAGCAGCTCTGAATTATATTCTTTTCCTCCTGATGCTTTTTTTTTTGCATAATGTTTGCATAAGTGGCGAAAAGTTTCACTTAGCATAAACATATGCAAATTTGTTCCAAAATAATTTCTCTTCGTCCTGAGTAATTTTCTTGTTAGCGGCGGCGAAAATGGAGATATTTACGGAAGTGGCGCTTTGTAGCTTGACACGTTACGCCCTAATTGGGCCCCTTTACTCATGGAAAAAAGGATTTTTTGGCGTTCTCATAATGAATTCTGGGAATTAAGGGAAAAGGTGAGTGAAGAATTTTTAGATGCACCATGGTATATCGTTAAAATTAAATAACTACTTGAACTTTTAACGAAATCATGAGAGTGTTACATATGTACCTACATATATGTATATATACATATGTACATAATACATATACGGAAATAAATGCAAAAAAATTAGTATATTATTTTCCGAATTTTTATGAATTCATATCCTGAAAGAAAAACTTTAACTTTAAACATCAAAATTGTAGAAAAGTACTCAATATTATCTAGGAAAATTCATTAGAGGTGCAATATTATTTAAAACCTTGCCCTTTTTAGAGAAATGAATGAAACGAGCGAAGGTACAACATTCAGTAAAAAGACCCTATTAATTGATACCCTGACGAAATTTTATCTCGCAGAAATTAGGAGCCAGCGATATATTACATTAAATTGAGACCCTGATTTTGGAGCTTTACAGTAAATAAATTATATCAAACAAGAATTTTTGGAAGAGCTTGATTTCTCTTTCCGCAATCAAATCGAAAACACCCTGTTTTTGAAGTGCACAAGGAGAATCTCCCCTTAAACTACCATATGGAATTTTCAAATTTCAAATTAAGTTATATAATTATATTGAATTTCACATTAAGCTTCTATATAAATCTGCAGAAAGTAAACAATTTTGAGTAAAACAGCATTCACATACTATTATTATTATTGGATTGGTTAATAGATTTTTGTAATAGTAATTCTTTGAAGGCTTAATTTTGATAGTTAATTTTTCTACATTACATTTAGAAATTCATTTAAAAATTAACGAAACGTCACATGTAGAATTTTATAATATATACATATTATAAATGAAAAATTAAATTGCAGAAACTTAGATTCGCATTAATTTAGAAGGAGATTTTTTATTCTTTAATAGCAACTCAGGATTGGAAATTCATTAAAATGTAAGATATTTTATATTTTACGGAAGAACTGTAAGACATTTCATAAAGTTTCATATCATTATGTGTCGTAAAATATGCTTTTATGGACGTTTTGATCTTCAAATAAAATATGTTTCTATGGATGCGTGTACAGACATTTTTAAACTACATATATCTATTAAATATTTGGGATCGTCGAGTACTTTTTAAAATACAAAAATCTTTAATTTGTATATCTAGACAATTGGAAATTTTGCTTCTAAAATATAAAAGTATTCAAATAAGGTCTTTAAGTTTGAAATTTATTGTATATAATCAGGTAATAAATGCATGTCAAGTTCATAAAATTATTGAATAGATACGTGAACTTCATATTAAATTTTCCGAGTTTATTTGACATCAGCAGAGAAATAAGTTCATATTTTAGAAATTGCAACAACAATAGACAATTTTCCCTATTCGCGTTGAACTTTAAACTTTGCCAGAAATTCACGGGAAGTAAATCTTAAGTTATTATGAAGTTCGTCTTGTATCTCATCAGAAGTGGAGTCTGCCACGTACCAAAAACCCCCATATTTGCCTAGCTAAACCATTGGTTGTTGACGTAATTATGAAATTCACAACCCGTAGCTCCTCTCGGTGACCTAAATAAATACACACATGCTGCCACAATGGTTCGATGGATGTGACTTTATCCAGCCTCAAAAACAAAATTTACTTCCGTCGTATACTTGGCGCGCTTATCGCGTTGGTTTCTATATGAGGAAAATAACAAGAGTGGCCACGTTTCACCGCCCTGCGGTACACGGGAGAATCGCGGGTTCTGTGGCTACTTTTTGTTGTAGATGGGGTCCTGCGTGTCGCAGAAAATAGATTCCCGCATGAAAGTATGTTAGTTAGTAGGAAACTATACAAAACAGAGAACAGAAGGCGGCTTACTTTGATTTTAGGGGCTACTCCTGTGGGGCCTCGTGTGTTTGTCCCGCCAGTGGAGCTCTAGTCCAAGGCACGCACGGACCCATTCGAGGGAAACTTAATCTAGGACGTGACTGGATGCCCTGTGAGGAGTGCTAAAAAGCACAACCGAAAACAACAATGCTCCACAATGCTCCACCGGTTGGAGTTGGAGTTTGACTTGGAGTAGACCGCAGTGTGCGATGGGAGTGTTGTGGCCCCCATTTTCCACAAAAGTGGCGCGGCGGCTCTTTCATCGGAGGAACCTTGCTAAAAGTGCTCTTGTTCTCGTGCCGTGCCGTCCTACTGCCGGTGGGTAAAGCCCTTTACCCCTTTGGGTCATACGCCCTAATGAAGTCGAGAGCTTCCTCAAATCCCAGAGTCAATTTATTATGCGTCATATGGCGAACGGGCCTGCACAATGTCACGTTTTGATAATTATTGCTCTCGTCGTGTGGCTCCCCCTGCTTCCTCTGAATCTTGAATTTAATGAATTCGCATAGAATTCATGGGAAAAAATTTCCTTTTTTTCCGCAATCTCAATGGAAAGAAATTGGATTCTATTGAATTAATGTCCTTCACGCCTCGAATCGCGCTTAGGATCTCTCAGCCTCACCCTCTAGCCTCTAGTACTTAGTGTTTAATGCGCCTTTTAAGGCATTATTCAAGAGATCTTTAGAATTTTTCTTTTAAAATGTAAACCACAACGATAGTCTAAAAGAATCATTAATTTCGCTTTTGTTTTCTCAGGTAATTACACTCAGCTCAGCAAGGTAAGAATCAGAAGAATTTTCTTTAATTATCCTAAAATTGCTTAATGCAATCATGGCCTTAATTAGGTAATCTTAAGACGTATTGTTTTCTTTATTAAATTTATTTACGTCGAAAATGTTTGTACTTAGGATAATCATTCAGTTTAGAAACAGACGCTTGTCTAATATCGCAAATAAGAAAAATAAAATGAATTAATTTACATTTTACGTTTTAAAATGTATTTAAAAGTATTTTTTTCTATTAGACATAAAAAAATTCAAGCCCTAAAACTCTTGAAAGTTTTTGAAAAGATTTGGTATCTACACATGTATTCCTCATATTATGTACCTACATTCACATTTTTAAAATTTTTGGTAAAGTACAGAATATATGCCATACATATTCAAGCGTTAAGGTCGATAAATCATTTGAATGGCTTTTAGCATAATTTATTTAAGCAGGCAGACTGCTGTAAGTCAACCTCAAAATATGCTGCAGTGCACTTGGGAACGCGGGTCCACATGGTGCTAAAATATACGTCTTATGTTTGAGCTTAGTCCTAGGTGAAGGACAGTTCCTCTTCTCAGTCTGCAATTTAACATTCGTCCTCTAAATTAAACGCATTCATGTGTAAATTGGACACGTCCGCAATATGGTTGCTTTCGAAAATGTTTGGATTAATGAAAGTCAGAGGCCATCTGACAAATATTGCGTTTGATTCAAGTTTATCATCATGGTAGATTACCTCTATGCCTTTATGAGGTCCAAATTGATCTCTTGAAAACTTTATGCTATATTTTGTTACGTTGAACATAGTGAATTTAGAATTCGATGATTGGTGTTGATAGAATATAAGTTTTAGGAAAGCAGTTTTCAGAGTGGATCTATTTACTAAAAGAACTAAAATACATATTTATAATAATTATTTTGAGAGACTATACTAATACTTAGAAGCTAGAACACTACAAAATAACTTTGATTTTAAAATATAATTTACAATTTTATATTGTAATGTACATATGTTAAGTAGCCAAATCGAGTCATTCGTTTCGTTTAAAATTACATACATATGGGTCGAATTTCTGAACTTTTTTTTCTTCGCTTCAAATTAAAATCGGTTAAATGCACATAGTTTAACACACGGTTTTTTTTTAAACTAAATTTTTTATGTATTAAACCATTTAATAAACATACTTTATTTTATTTTATTATGAAAAGTTCCTTCAGATCTTGCAGTTTATAAATATAAATGTTTTTTTAAGTAATAACCTAAAACAAGAGTTATTGCGTAATTTGTTTGAAAAGTTATTAATATATCTAAGAGGATTTGTTTCCAATAATAAAAGTTTCTATTTGATACTGAAAAATAGAAACAATTTCTAAAATCTCTAGAAACTACTGTACGTCAATCAAAAATTGAAAAATTGATCGAACAATCGGTAACAATTTTGAGTAGGTTACCCATCATACATGAAATCGGAACGGATACCATAAAACATGCTCTCAATCGCGGAGCAGTACAAATTCCATCAAATCATAACGAGCTCGAGTGTATCGAAAGCCAATTCTCGTTACACCCCTTTGAAATATTGAAAAGAGTCCTGTCAATCCGGCGGGTTATCTTTCGTCACACCCGCGCCTCGGCCGGGGGTCGGTGTATCCCGCAGGAGCGCGATTGCGGCAGGATCGTTCCATGTTACACCACCCGCCCAACGCCCAGATTTCGTCTGCTTATAAAATTTTTTTCGAATATTTTGAGGTCGGGCGGGGGATGGATGGATCCGAGAGATTCAGGATTTCATCGGAAAAATTGAAATGGCGATACACTCGTTATTTATTTGGTCATTGAAAAAAATGACATAGCTCAAGTGGAGCGTGCGGAGTGCAGACCAGGAGCACCAGAATACTCCTGGAACACCGGGAGCAGTTCGATGTGACCTGTTCTGGCACAGTGCCAAGCACTCTCCATGTCTTTTTTAGACTTTAGGTTTTTGTTCATTTCAATTTTTTTTTTCGTCGCCGCATATATCGTCCTCATTTTTTATGGGCTCTCTATCGAATGGTATGCGGTAGTGGCTCTTAACCCCCTTTTTCAAAAAAAAAAAAAATATCTATAAAAGGAACAACAACGATAGTACCCATCAAGACAAAAAGGCGACCTTTCACGTTTTTCCACGTTTCATGTTCGGTGCAATGATTTTTTCAGTGCTACCCACTTCCGAGTTCTGAGCTACCCCACTTCTGACATCCCCCAAAACGACTGGACGGCTTTAGGGTTAAATTTATTATTGAAGCTTTTTGTTTATGTTTTATTTCTTTTTCTTTTTTTTGTAGCTGAAGCCCTGTTTTCACTCAAAAACCACTTTCAGGTGGACAGGTAATGGATTTGTTAATCAAATTTACCTGAACCTGGAAAATGCAATTGAAAGTCTGCCCGTTTTTTTTTAAATACCTGCCGCTCCCATTAATTCCCATTTCATATAGAGGAAGGGAGGGTTCTGTAATGCTTTTCTGATGAGGGCGTGGAGTTTATCAACATTTTTTTTCCCTCTCCTGTTTTTAGGGCACCAACCCTACCTTCTATACCGTCGCGACCACCGGCGACGAGTTGAAGGGCAGGGGTTTTCGAGGGCTGCCAGGGCTGCGAGGGCTTGTGGTCTGACACGAGCGGATTTGGCAAATGTGTTTTCTAAATGCCAGAGGCGTGTGTGCACTCATTTTCTTGCCATTAAGCACAGAAAAGCACTTTTGTGCAAAAATTTCCTGAACGACGTCGAACTTCGAATAGGTTCTATAGGGCGCGGAGGCGTGGGTGGAAACCTCAACCACACGAGACATCCACAGGACTCCTGGCAAAAAGTTTTGCGAGCAAAGTCCTGAGCCCCCGATATCGGAATGCTTTTCATGCTCATGCATATCTCGTGTTAAAATGTATTTTGATGGAATCCAGACGGATTCTCTTGGACATTTGGACTTCTCTGCGATGAATTTTAGACGGAAAACTCACTGAACTTCAAAACAAGCGATGTATTTTAAGTGGGGTTCTAGCTTAAAAGTGAAATTCGGAGGACAGAGAGTTTTACACGCCTCCATTTAAATGGAAGGCACGTCATTTTGTATGCATTTCCAGGCATGCTAAAATTCAAGGAAAAGAGATTTATGCCCGAAAATCTTTTCTGATGGGATGTCATACACTTTTGGAAGCATTAAAAATATGTATCACTTAAAATCTTAAAAGGGACATCTTTTCTATTACATGATTTAAAACGATCTTATATCTTAATAAGTCTTTTAGTATATGTATATAGTAGGTATATTATCATAAAATGCAGTGTTCAGATAATGTTAAGATGTTAGATAACTTCAAACTGATAAATATATTCTAACCTCTTCTGTATTTTGATCCAAAACGAACAGGAACAGGATAACTTCTTTATTATAATTACTATTTCATAATGTGCGTGAAACTTTAAAAAGAGGCAACAAAATTCAAGAAATGGAACACAACAAAAATTATTTGAATTTTAGACCAAATTTTTCAACTACCTTTAGGTTCAAGAATAAAGTAATATTGTTGTAAAAATATGTGTAAAATTTCAGCACGATCGATAAAGAACTTTTTTCCACTTTTACGATTTTGGTAAAAAACAGTCATGTTATTATTATTAAAAAAAAAAGAGCTATCATAATTATTTTTATTTGGTAATGTACTTAATTACCAAGACAAATTCTTTTGCTAACAACTTTTATATCAACCTCTATACAATAAACTGCGACGATCATCAAAAATATTAAACTAAAAATCAGCTCTTATCTTAAGATAAAAAGTTATACATATGTAGATAGATACATTTTGTTAAGAAAACTTCTCCAACTCGTTTTAAAATAAACTGAAAAAAACGCCTGAGGAAAATTTTGTTTTAAGCATTTAGGAATCAATATTTTAAAACTGAAAGTCGATATATCGCAGAGCAATTTAAAATATATACCATATTGAGATAATAACATCCTTTTTTTAGAAGTTGATTTAAGAACTAAAGGATTAATTTATATTGAAAAGACTTTTATAATATGTATATCTACCGATAAACTAAGCATTTCTTTTCGAAGAGACAAAATATCTTAAACTTTCGAACTATACGTACAAGTATTTTCCATAAAATTGATGCATTTGATAAAACTATTCGTTGTTCATAAAAGAGGTAAGACCACAGAACAGAACGTCTGATACTGAAAATGTAATCTTTTGAGGGCTGCCAAGGTGTTCCAAACTTGAGTTACAAATAAATAATAAATTGAACAGGACAAGTCCAGCAATGTTTCGTAGCAAACACTAAATAATGTCGTGGACATCCAAGTGTAAGAAACAGGGTGCCACAATGACCAGGTGACCATAAAGTTCGCAGCATATGGTCTTTTCTGACAAAGGGCACCTAGAGGTCGTGGCGTACGGGTGACATCCATTTACATTTGGCTGAATCCGTTTACCTTTCAAACAACCTACAATAAGAGAAAACTTTCTTTCTGGTAAACAACGACAACGATGACAAAGACGCCTTTTCCACGAGACATTTTGTACACTTTCGACATCGCGTGGGTGGAGCAAACGAAGACTCAAAAATTCCAGGGCTCCACGAGAAGAGGAGGTGCAGAAAAGTGTTTGCCTGTCAAAGCTTAGATTATTTATTTTTGTGTCTTCTCTAAATGATTTGCTTTGGAGATAATCCTTTGGGGGAAAATTGTAAAATCCTCATCCCAGTTGTAACATGCCCATTTATCATGGTACCGAAGGGCTTTAATTGTCATAGGAACGCTTTTACCGGCACATATCGTCGAGGTGTATTCACCCCGTTTGTCACGTTCTATGGCCAATTCCTCCAAGGAAATCGATTTGACAAAGCCTCCCTTGCCACGTATAAACGTGCCGCAATTTACATAGATTTTACCGATAAATGTCGGATTATCCACACGACAATTTCAATGTACTTTCCGCCCTCATCCAATATATGCAGCCCCCCAAAGTGATTGACATAAAATTTGCCATGGGACCGGATTAACCCCCACTGATCGGTTTCGCAAACAATTTAAATTGTATTTTATTTAGGGAAGAAAAAAATTCATTATAAGAAAATTTTCGATCACGTGCCCTATCACACTTTTGAGGAAGTTGACTCGAGATATGTGAAAAAAAACAGCACCAAACCTTTTATATTAGGTGCTCATATTTATGTATGGAAAAGATTGTCTGTCGGTAACAGATTTTCGATATCTACATATAGTGTTTCATAATTAAAGACTTATATCAAAATATATCAGTCGATTCAATGGAATGTGCTTTGAGCCACGTCCAAAATAAAAATATCTACGTCAACCCTCCTTCGTAAAATGCACTTTTATCTTAAAAAGAACGAAAACTCTACACAGTAAAAATTCTATTCGAGACTCAATTTATCTACCAAATCAATTTTTTGGTTTTGATTTCAATTAGGTAAGTTTGTTATACCCATTAATCTACTTTATTAAAATCCAGAAATATTTTGTTATCAATCAAATTCAATTTACATATGAATCGTTGAGAATCATAGAGGCGTAAAAAGTCAAGTTTTTAAAGTTATCTTACTTTATTCCAAAGTCTGTCATTAAATGGTATGTTTTAAAAAGAATACAGCTTTTAAACCCTCAAATCCAAATATGTATTCTCATAAATTCTGTTTTAAGTAACCTCTCAATTGTCTCTAATATTATAGTTTCACCCTCTAAACATATGATTTATATTAAAATTTAAGAATATTAAATGTATATTTATGATATGTAAATTAGACTATAAATTAGTTTTCTTTGACTTATGTTTTTCATATAAATTAAGATTAGAGTAAGAATAGAGTTAATACCCAAGTATATTTCTCTAGAATTCAATATCAACAAATTTAGTCACCAAGATCAATTTAATTAAAAAACTTTCAGTTGGTGGTGCAATGGCATTTAATTTTTTTTTTTAAACCAATTAAAAACCTTCCAACATGAGGTAAAACGCAAAATTTATGTGGAACAATATAAGCCAACAAATGAGCGAAATTTTCGCACTTTCTTTTTGCTTACACAAAAAAAGAAATTCTCTTTTCGTCAGTTGAAAGGTTTCCTTCGGTCAATAGGGAAAATCTCTAAAAATCGCTAAAATGAATATGTGTACGAAACAAATTGCAGCTTTTAAAGATATTTTAAGTGCAAAAATCAATGCCATCAGTGTGGAAAAATTCTCAGGGACATGGGGAGGATTTTGTTCAAATCAAACCAAAGACCAAAAAAATATCTTCAAAAGTAAAAATCTGAATGATGGAGGACACCACCAGGGCGGAGCACTAGTGGCACGCGAAAGCAAACGACAGAAAATCAAAAACCTTCAATTTTTCGGGGAACCAACGAATCGATTATTTGGAAAACGTATTTTCTAAGCTAATACTCGAAAGAGGAAGCGAAAATATGAGGATTCCCCATTAAATCGCATGTAAGCATGTTAGAGCTCTTCTTTCAGACCAGAACTAGAATCACTTCCGTGACCTGGTTTCACTCGATTTCTATGCTCTGGAGTGGCTGAGGACGGAGCCGGGACGGGGACGAGTTCCTGCTGATTGCATAAGATCCTCTCGCCAATTTAACATAAAAATTCGTACGGCTTTTGAGGGCTGTTGCCACCAAATAGAAAGTCATTTCGCTTTCTGCTTTCATTTCTCCAAAAAAATAACCATGTGTGAGACCGGGCCCGCCCCGCTCCAGATATGGATTTAATAAATTTGTCCTATTTCCCAAACGCCACTCACTACATCGAGTGGAGCGTGTTCGAAGTGGATGTGGATCAGAGGTGACTCACTTGAGTGGCTTACAATCAAATTTTATTGAATGTATTTAATTGACGATATCAAAAACGAAATTAATTAGTTTTAGTCTATTTGGACAAGTGCTTTCATCGACAAATTTCAAAATTGTGTTGACTTTTTTCAATATTCTGCTCTATTTCCTAAACTATGTTTTAGATCTAATTTTTATTTCTCTTAAATTTCTAGGGTTTCTAACCAAAAATTACGAAATAGTATCTTGCGAAGCCGTTTAACCTAGAAAACTTAAAAATTTGGCACGAAGACAAGTTTGTAGGAAAGTCTAAATAATATTTTTCAAAACAAAATATCAAATTTAATTAAGCCAACGAAGGAAATTTTGACTATAAAAGCATTTTGCTCCAGAAATGTAAAACTCTAATATTAGTTATTATTAGGGAAAAATCCAAAATTTAAAGAAACGCAATTGTATTATAAATTTCGCTTATTGCAATTACAGAAAATCCCAACAAAGAAAGACAAATTTATCTGTAATGTTATAAATCGAAATCTTTCTGTCTGTCTGTTTGCTCTTCCACGCTGAAACTACTCAACCGATTTCGCTGAAATTTGATATGGAGCTAAAGTAAATAGAACAACATAGAATACTTTTTATCCTGGAAAAATTTTTAGTTCTCTAGAGACGATCTATACTTTTAAAATAACCTTTCCTAATTGATGTATTAAGAAAAGTGTTTACGAAATTCTTTCCCTAAGGAGGTGAAATAGGGGATGTAAATTTATATGAAAATTCTCATTTTCATGAAAATTGGTATTTAACCATTAAGTTAGAAATTAAGAATTCAGGATTTTTCGATATTTAAAATCATGAAAATTAGTAGGTGTTTGGTTGGAAATTAGGAACGACATATTTCAGCGTTTTTAAAAAATCATCTCCTAAGTGGGTTAAATTGGGAATAAATGTTTGTATGGAAATAGGTGATTTTAAAAGTTCGAGCCGAGTAATTTGATATTTAGACTATTAGTTTGAAATTAAGTGCCCATATATGACATGTTTCAAGATTATAGAAAAATCAACCCTTATATATTTAATATACCAATTTTAATGGTATTAACCTTAAAAATGACGGAATTTCCATACAAAGTTTCATCCCTTATTTCTATTTCTTTATATTTATTTCAAGATCGTCGTAGAAAACTAAATAAAATTGTCTCGCTCCTCTTATTTCAAAATTTCAAAATTACCGAGTTTTTAAAGAGTCGAAATAAATTTAAATCCTGGTAGCCTTACATTTTAGCACCATATGGGAAAAAAGAGCTCATATGAAAGACCTGACTCTAGAAGTAGAAAAGTAGTGGATCAAATTACTCAATAGTCGCTAGACCGCACTTTGTTTGGTAGATTTATGGGAATTTCAGGGCTCTAAGCGTATCTTTTTACCCAAAAATTCCTCGAAAAGACCAAAAGCCTTTGGTATATAACTTAAAACACAGCAAGTAGTGCCCATTTAAATTCAATTTTGACTCGCTGAAGCTGGGGCTCAGCATATAAAATTTAACCAAAAGTGAGGAAGGATCTGGGAGCTCTCGACACAAATTGTGTGACCCTTTTCATTTCAAATTCCCGTCGGGCCAAATGTCTTTCAATTGTGACTTTTTCACAGGAGTTTGGGAGACGGACGCCGTTTTATTGTACCCTTTATGACTTACACAATTTCGGGAGCTGAAATGGCCCTCTCTGCTCACCTGGACGCCCACTTAATTAAATTTTGTTAAAAAGATTGCAATCGATTAGGTCATATATTTTGTTATAGGGGGCGGAGTTGGGCGATAAAATGGGATTTAGTGAGGCTTAAGAACCCCATTAAGCAAAAAGCCTTATGCGACGTTAATCACAGGGATACTTTACGCCTATGGGAGTATTCAGTGAATTACTGAGATTTTAGTGATTCCCAAATTGTTTGTGCAACTCCTTTGAGTTGTAAATTTCAGCAAAATGAGCCGAAGCAAATTTATGAGTAATGAGCCCTGGGGCATGGCACGCACGTATTAAAGATTCCCTCCCCGGGCCCCCCCGACTCTGTATAGTCGTTAAATTTTCATTCGATTGAGATTTCCAAAGTAATTTCCCTTTCAAGTCCTGAATAACATTATGGGACTCATTTGAATTTTATTTTGTGAAGATCAACAGAGGTGCCGGCAATTTATGCAAGAATATTACTGAGCGGGGCTCGTTTTTAGGAAATGGGGCCAGGCATGGCTTTGTTTTGTTCCGAAGTAATTAGGAGGCCTTCTGAGGAAGGAAGTGTGCTCTTAATTATTTTAGACTCAGGTGTTCAGGTGCATATAACCCACCAATTGTTTTTAAGACAACTAATTATACGAATAAAGACCCAAAACCTTTGTCTTTTTAGACAAACAAAAGACGTTTTGAATAATCACCAAATTTGATTGAGTCAAATAGTACGATCATTTTATTTTAGTACTTTATACACTTCCTTGTGATTGTTTTGTTATCCAGAAGTTAAAGTTCAAAATATTCCGATTAAGCACACGTAAAAACTCTAAATGTTCATGTAATTGGTTAATATACGGCCAGAATAGTTTTAATTAAAGGTAATAATTGAAAGTAACAAAACAAATATCTGTGTAGATAATTAACTCTCTACTTTGTTTCTTACAAAAACTTATGAGTAATTTCAGTAAGCACAGATATCAAACCCCATTTTTTTAAAGAAAAGGGTTTCAATGAGTCAAAATTGCATTTACTATCAGTAAATTATCTCAAGAATATTTCTACAAAATTCCAATCTTATAGATAGAATTCCATTCCATGCAGCCAGAATTTTTCATTAGATTACTGATAATTTGGGCTCTTACACCAAACCATTTCAGAAATTATATATCCCGAAAAAATGCGTGCATCTATGTAATCTATAAGATTTTAATAGAAATTGTAAAACACTTCGTTGATTTAAACATTTTATATATTTTACCATAAATATTTAAAATTACAGGAAAAACGCTTACACTGTTTTAATTCCATAAACGTTTGGTCAAAACAAGGACTTAAAGTTTTAAAATAATAAAAAAATCGACGGTTTGAATTAAAATCTTTGAAATTTTTAAATTTAAACTATCAACTATGCCCCAAATTCTCTTTAAAAAGAAAAACTCTACAGTCTTTTATAAACCTACTTAATTTTTTTAACCGATCCTTCTCAGCTAATTACTTTTCTCATCATTTGCAGCAGTGTCCTTTTATCCTTGATGACTCCTTTCACAGCTTCGTAGCTCATTAATTGAATAATCGAGGACGTCAGCTCCAACTGGATGTCTGATCTGTTCTTCGTTTATTTCTTCAATTTTTTTTTATTTTATTTCTATCGCCATCTTAAGCATTTAATTACTAAGAAAAGTCTAGAAACAGCATGCCTCTGGCCATTTTTCTGGATTCGAAGTGAGCAGCCACAGGATTAAAAAAGGGGGAAAACCAGAGAATGCACTACTGGCGTCTACTTTAATTAATCCTAAATCAAGAGACCAGTGAGTGAGCCACCTTAGTTTTTATATGTGGGGTCCTGCAGTGCGGGGGCTGATGGGTTATAATAAATCAAAGGAAACGGCAAAAAGGCAGAAAACATTAAAATTACCCATGCACAGGAAAAGGCCATTAAATTGTACAATTAAGAAAAGGACTTTTTTTTCAATTTCACTGTGCATATCCCATTTATGTTGCCGCCGTCTTTCCTCCGGTCCCGCCCCGGCTAACTTTTAGACTATGGTCTACATTTTAGTCTGTATGGTGGCGTCGTTGTCGACGACGACGACGACGACGACGTCGACGTCTTCTCAGGAGACGACCGCCAGTCTTTCCCGCACCGTGGCGGTTTTACATAAATTATCCTCCTTCGCCGAGAGACATGCTCACATAATTTATTCAAAGAAAAAGGACAGTAATGACGGAGCTTTTGAAATTGTAGAGCTTGTTTGCGGGGATGGCCGAGGGGCGTCTTTTCCATTTGGAAAGGGACGTTTAGAGGACCGCCTTCTACTTCTTCATACGCTTCATACACTTAAAAAAAAAAAAGTAACAAAGGACCCAAAAGGGTAGGTAACATGCACCTACTTCGTCCTGGGAAGCAATGTAGCACGTGCTTTTGCCGCCTTAAGCATATATGCACTCCTCCCACTATATGCGCATGATGTAGATTGTCGATCTCAAAACCAAGCTCTCGAAAAAAAAAGAAATAGGGTGTAACTGGAGCACCTCAGGGGAGTAGTCTTAACAAAACCCATTTCACGGGGATTTCAAAACAATTTCATAGTACAAAGCAAAAATTCTCAAGGAGCTGGGGCTGAGCCCCGAATAGGCGACAGGCACCACTCAGCGGTTTTCGAACTGAAGCGATTCCGAATCGATTTCCCGCCCAATATTCGATGGAACGCTTCTTCCTCTACATGAAACTCTATGCGGATCTCTACGGATTCCGATTACCATCTTCCAATTGACATTTATTTGTCCATTCAACTCACATCCCCCGGATGGGAGGACGGGGCTCAATGTAGCTTCTGATCGATTATTGGTCACTGGAACCTGAAAGGTCTTACACTTTTTGCACTGGAGGAGCCCCAGGACTGCCGGGTTTTATGATACACAAGGGGGGCCCAGGGGCCTCCGATCAGAGTGACTCAATACCAATTTTATGTATATAATCGGCCCGGATTAGATGAGCCAGGTCAAGACTTAAATTCAATAGAACACGAAACTCATTCACGGCGTTATTTCTATCTATTGACCTACTGAGAATGTGTTAATGCTTCCCGCTCGTCCTTCTGAACCCGCCTTCTACAATTCCGTAGAAAGGAAGGAAGGGGCCAAGGGGGGCAGGAAAAAGCCCATTTTGACCCTATTTTCATTGAGGCTCTTTTTGTGGTCATCAAAGTGGTAATAATTATGTGATGGCGCTGTATGAAAAGTTAATGACTCCCAGCCAAGATTTAATTACATTTTATCTTTGCAACCGCTCTAGTGGCTGCTTTCAGGGGGCTCGTAAAGAGCCATAAATAAATTGGGGGTATTGTCGATTCGCAAAGGGTTTGGGGGGGTAAAAGGGCAAAATGTCCTACTTTATATAATTCTCAGGGAAATAATGCTACAAAGTGTCGAAATTGCTTCCAGGGCTTGATATAGACTAAAACTGGACGTGCAGAAAATTGTTTTGAATGGCTAAACCTTATCACTATTACACCAATATCTGAGGGACACTCAAATAAACACAAATTTTATTGGCTTTCACACTATACCTAACCTACTACAATAGGGAATTAACGGTCTCAGCGTTTTAAGGCCACTCTTCTTGATTAAATTATATAGGGTCAACTATTTTTATTAGACACGTGAACGACATAAAACCACTTTAATTTTAGTTTATCGTGGGTTTCCACTACGAAAATTTATTGGACTTTAAAGTCTATATAAATTGTCCTTAATGTTTAATCTATTTTGGGGTTGTTTTTTAAATGGGAGTAAACGAAAAAGGATTTTAACTTTTTTTTATGAACCTATAATCAATATTCGAATTTTAAAAAGAAAAATCGATACATATTCAACTGTTTACTGATATTTTACATTATATAAAAATATTGCATAAAATACAATTTTATGCGAGCTATTTGGGAAAAATTCGTCTTTCACCATATAAACTTGGAATGATTTTATTAGCTATTAAGCTGTAAAATTTCAATTAATACACAAATTAAAGTTATTTACGTAAACAAATGTTTTAATTTTAAATTTAAACTACTATGTGTTAAATTATAGTATAGTACGTTTTAAACATTTTATGTATTTTAAATGTTGGTAAACGTTTGATATTAATACATATATCGCTTGTTAAATGAATAAATTGCTAATGTATAAAACATAATGTTTTCTATACAACAAACGCTATCTGGATATTAATGATTTATTGAGCTTGAGCTTGAGATCGATTCCTGGGAAAATTTTCTAATAATACATGTCATTTAAAAAAAGAAATAAAAGTTTGTTGACTTTATTTCGCAAACTTGGCATAGCGAACAAATTTTTAGAATTTTTATTTACCCAAACAGTTCATATTTTCCATTATTAATTAGTGGAATAGAAGGCCTATTTCTTATTATAAAACTTGAGAAAGAGTGTGAAAGTTTTAAATTGTTGACATTTATATTAATTTGGTGAATATTTTCCATTCTTTCGCCGTAATAGGCTAACTTAAGTTCGAAATTGAGAGTTTATCTTAAACAAGTATGTATAAGAAGGAAAAACAATTTTTTAAAGAAACTCTTTTCCTTCAAAAACACATCCACAATGTATTGTCATCGAAGATGAACTTCTATGCAAAATTGCAAAGCTTAGAGTGAGATAAAAATATGAAAATTTTTCGTTGCGAGATTTAACGCTAAACAACTTAAGTTAAATAAAAGCGTTTAAAAAACAAGTAGGATATTTTTTCTTAGAATACATTTGTATATTGTTAACTACTATTCCAAAGATAATCATTAAAACCCGTTTCCACTAAATAAAGTTTAGTAAGATTATTTTACTACCTACCCAATGTCTGACTAAGTTTCAATAATTTTAAATTCAAAAAAATATTGTGAAATGAAATAATGAAGACATCAGACATAAAAATTCAATTACTTAGCTTCCGGAATAAAAAATTTATCTGTGTAATTGTGGTTAATTATTTTGCACAGAAATGAAGGTATACTACCACAAAAAATTCCCATTATAATAAGAGCTATTAAAAAAACTGGGATTGTCTCAGCCCACTACCCATCTTTTATTCAGAAACTCTCACTCAAAACTTTATTGTAATTAAAAAAAAGAAACCCTGCAATGAAGGCAACTCTTGATTATTTCACATTTCTTTAATTTGCAGGAAAACAACTTTCTTGAGGCGGAGAGAAGGCAGCCACCGAAGAACGTTGAGGAGCTAAAAATGCCGAAAAGTACTTCATTAAAGCAGCATTAAAAAATAACGAGTTCCAGGAGAAAAACAATTTTACCGAAGGAAAAAAACGAAGACTACAGTACCCGGACAAAAATTACGGACATCTGCTGCAGTGTAACGCCCCGAAGCGTTAGGGCGGCGATACAAACACCCCCGCAACATAAAAAATAAACAAATAAAAAAAAATAAAAATAAAATCACAGAAAATTTCATGAGCTATGAAAGCATAAAACGACTGAAAGTCAGAGGCAATAAATTATTGAAAACACCCCCACATCCCCTGAGATTTGGTATCCTTGGGTCAGGGCGGAGCAGGTAAACTCGTGAAATGCTGTGAAATAGTCACCCTGTGGCATCGAAATTTCAGCTGGGCTACACAAACAAATGCAAATGAGACCTGGCACGGCAGGGACTCCATCGACGGTGGATGTCTAAAACATGAAGGTAATCCATTATCTTCGACTAAGTCAAAAGGGCACACGAACTCTGTCCGAAGGTGACTGCGAATAAGAAATTCAGTCGAAAAACGCTACAGAGCTTTAATTATAGGAATTATAGAATAACGTTCCAAGACTTACTGACGAAAAAAATAAATTACACTATAAATAATTAAAAAGGGGAAAAGCTTTAATTATATACGCAAATTCAGAAGATAGTCAGATCAGATTAGACCCTATAATACCATTGGATGGAACCAACGAAGGTATCTGAATCCGTCTACCTCGAGGAAAAGACGTGAAAGATAAAAGGGCATAATTCTAGAAGCAGCCAGCCAACTGGAGGAGAGACCTAATTTACATAAATGCTTTAACATTAACGTATTATGACAAAGTGTTTGTATAAGAAATTTACGGGCTATGTTTGTGATGCCGTCAGCTCATATGTCTTCCGTTTCTGAACGGCAGGTCGAGTGGACTAGGACGAGAAATGCTCGACTATTAACGTCTAAATCGGAAACTGTTTTAGCCAGACACAGAAAGAATAGCAACGACTATAGAAATCGTACATTAAACAATAATCGATCAGATAGTGTCATCACAAAAACACAAACGTCCCAAAACGCCTATATTAAACGTAAATTATTCAAGGCGGCTAGAGCAAATTTCTTTACCGAATCGAGAAACTTTTTCCGATCGAATAGTTCTGTACATCTGCAGGTAAGTTCAGCAAAATCATTTCTTTTATTTCCATCTTATTTTTATTTTTATATTTTTTCCATTGAGGTGAATAAAAATTGAAATTAAGAGAAAAATCAATAACTTGAATCAGATCTCGTCTACTGCCTCGTAATTGCCGCGTCAGTGAGTTTGATATGAAAGAACACCAAAATTCGATTTATTTTTCGATATGTCCCCCTTTTACCTCTATACATTTTTCACAGTTTTCTTTAAGCCTTTCAAAAAAAATACGATTTTGTAGCGATGACCTGGTTTGATATGAATCTTTTTTTATTCATCGAGTCATTTTTTAATGTCTAGAAAAAGTGAAAGAAAGTCGAAGCTAAGGCAAAGTCTGGAGAATAAGATGCCAAGTCTTTGGACAATTCGAAAGATTCTAGCCACGGCTATTTCAGATTTGTAACAATCAGCACACAAAATTCATTTTTTTATTGTCACAAAATAGTTTATCACTAACAAATCATATTTTTCGTATTTGTTCTTAAAAGGATTCGATTCGATTTAGCCTGGTTTAACATCGAGTGAATGCAAATGATTTCAATGCAATTCCAGTGAAAAGACTGAAATCGCAAAATTCTCCTTTCAGCATTCACTCTTAGCTTGTCTTCGCAAAGATAATTGCACTCAACATAAATTGACTTAAATTGAATGGTGAATTCACATTTTTTAAGCTGCAATTTCTATCGTCTTTTGTGGAAATTTAAAGAGATTAAATCAGCAAGTAAAATACAAAGTATAATTGGTAATTTTATCCGTGTAAACATGTAATAAATTAGATTATCCGACTGCACGTATCAATACTAAATGTTAATTTAAGCAAGCAGTACATGTAAAAGTCAAAAAGGAAAACCCTATTTTGATACAATATATGCTGCGCATGCTCTAGCACTCCTTAGAGTGAATGAAAGTTGGTAAAAAAGTTTGATTTTTGTGTTGTTGGAAAAATTTAAAGTAATAAAAAACCAGACATTTATTTCCCTCCCCCCTTAAATTTTAAATTTTCAGAACCCTTTTTTTGTAAAGGAAAAAGCTCAATTAAATTAATTAAACATCTATAAATTTTTAGAAACATTTGGACAGCGTTTAGTGTAACATAAATAAAAATATTCAATAGACGAAATAAAATAAAAAAAGTCTTAAAAAGACTAAACCCATGACTAGGTAAGTTTATGAAAATTGTTAGGTACATATATTAATGTTTAATATACCGAAAACAATTTCAGGACATTTTTTCTGAATTTTTAAAAGCATTCTCAAAATTCATCTCCGTACTTTATGAAGCATATTTTTTGACCTAATTTACTTTCTAAAACAAAATATGTCTCTCAATACAATGAAACTGCTTCATTTACAATTTTTTTAAACAAAGATTTATTGTGCCTTTCTTAGTGCCCCATTAGGACAGCCCTGCCCGGAAAAGTATAGCGAAAACAAATAAATATTTCTCGCGCTTTTGTGATTTAGTGAGATAAGTGGAAGCCGGCACTATTTTTTCTATTTTTCTAGGCCACCACCCACACCTCCCTTCAGCCGCCCCCAAGATTAATCGCGTGGGGAAAAGGCCCTTAGATTGAGATCTTGTCGAGGAGGGCCCATGAAAAACAGGCGCCGGATTGCGAGTGCAAACAAAAGCGAGTGCTCCGAGTGAAAAGATTAATTTGCCGCAGCACCAGCAGCAGCAGCAGCATCCGGGGAATCCCCAGCTCCAGGACCAGATCCTTCCGGTTTTCCAGGAATTGAGTTAGCCTGCTGGCAGGAATCGTTAAGATAAGCCAAGCGAAGCCCTACAGGGTGGGGCTGAAATTAAGCGCTGGCACCCCCCTGCCACATTTCGAATTATTTTGTTTAATGAACCGGGGCAAGTTATGAATAATTCGTGGGCGATGCGTGCGGAAGTGTTAATTAATGCACAGGGCTCAGGGGATGAGTCCGGGAGCCGGATTTACAATTGCTCCACCCTGTGAAAATTTGCCTCGCTCCCAACCCCAGTGGCGGAAATGTTTTACATTTCATCCAAAATACTTCCACAATTGGTGCCACTGCTCACGCGAAATTATTTGCGGAATTGTTTTAAAATTGAAACGAGCCCCGGCTTAGGAAATTCCTTGGTATTAAATTTTCACCGAGAACCATTTGCCCGCTTATGGGCCCGGGAATGAGCGCGTGGAAGGGCGGGGGCGGGGGCCCGACAAAAGGAAGTGAGCGCACATTTTTGCGGTTTCTGGAGGTGGTTCGAGTCGCGGGTATTTTCGAGCAGATTTGCATTAATGGACGGGAGAATTGCCGATGTACACGGCCCCTCCACGAGCCACGTCTTAATGCTGTCAACGAGAAAAGGCCCTTTCACGCCTACTTCGGAACTTCAATCACGTTCGTTTGAGGGCACCGCAAATTGATACCTTTTTTCTTTTTAATGTAACAGCCAAAAAGATTTGTGTGGATTTAAATGTCTGAGGAGATTTTTCAAAAGTCTTTTCTAGTCGGATTATTTTCATTCATTCGTTTTTACAAAAATTTCAGAAGAAATTTCATGGAATTTCTTGGTAGTTTGGTATTTTTGATACTTATTCAAATCGAAATGGTTCACCTTGAAAGAATCATGTTCCAATTATGATGGAATCTAAGCTACATATGAATGGTGCGTCCAAAAATAAGCAATATTTATAAATATTTTGGTAGTAGGTACATAATGAAAATATAAGGTATTTTTAGGTACATATGTATATATAACATTAGGTTCATTTTTAACCTTCTACGTCTTTATAAGAAAAAACAGCCGTAAAATTGAATCCAGCGCTCCTGAAAACAGAATTTTACTAGAATATCTTTGTAATAAATTGCGTTCAAGGTCTCCTTACGCATTTTGATGAAACGTCTAGTGTAGGAATGTTTATTTAAGGTCAAAAATCGCGGATAAACGTTTCTAGAGAATTTCTATAAAAATGTCTACACAAGTGTTGAAAATAAGAAAGTTTTGGTTTTTTTCGGTTTATCATTTTATAAGACAAGTGTGTGCTCGTCACGTCACGGTCCATTGATTGAAAAATATAATTTACATTTAAATTTGTTAATTTAAAAAATTTTTGAAGAATATTTTAGAATGAAAAGCGGAAATTGTCGAAATACGAAATTTCAAAGTTAAATGTCTCGAGCAGTACAAGAAACCGACAAATTTTGTTTGCATACAAAGTTTTATCAAAATTGGTGAGAAGATCTGTCTTTATAGGGAGTTTGTTTGTGTTTTGGGACTTTTTTTTTTTAGTAATCGAAAGATCTTTGTACTTAAAATGAAATACAGTCAAATCTCTGTTTTCTGGAGCTTTATTGATAATAAATCTCATTCTAGTAAGTAAGACGCTCTTTGACTAATTTGAGTAGAAATAGTAGCCTAATTTTAAACTCATAAACGAGGGCTCGAGCGCTAAGAGGCGACCCTTAATAGTGGGGCTGTTCAATCCTCCTTCTTTCCGAGGATGGGAGCAACGGGCCATTAAATCCGCCGAGTGAAAGTCGTAATTGCGCAAAATTTGCCTCAGCCACGGAACAGTTGGTAACCAATTAAGGAGAAAATCTTAAAGCCACCCCCACAGTGCTTCTCCGGTCTAATCGAGATGTGACACCACCGACACTCTTCAGTCTTTTTATGCTACTCTAAGGCGAAGACAAATTGCCAAAGAGGAAGATTATTTGGTGCTTCTGAAATATTTAAATATAGAATTACCAGGCCCAGCCCTCTTAGACCTTCGTAGAGAGCCCCCCCGAAAAAAAAACCTGTCAGTCCTTATCTCCCCTACTATCTACCCCTCAATCATGTTCATGACAGCTAAATTGATTTAAGGGACACTTTCATTAAAGTGATCGATTTTTCTCTTTCTCTCGCAATTTTTTACCATTTATTATTATTTTTTTGCTATTTTCTATACTGAAATTACGACCAGTCGGATGTTATGACCATTACACTTTCCGTCGTTTCATTTCAGGCTCCATCAGCACGGACAGTATTCATCGACCCAAACCCCACGCCGGGTGTTACAGAGGTCAAAAATAAAATAGTTGTCACTTCAAAGGGCCCTATGATCCCCAAGGGACTCCCAAGTGAAACGCCGGACATAAAGGCCATGCGGTAAGAAAAACTATTTTTTTTATTACTTATTTACTACGACCCAATTAGGTAACCATAAAACAATCGCAGTAATCGTGGGCGAACGAATTAATTTGACTTGAATTGAGCGACACGACAAAAACGTTGTTGTCGAGATAGGTCTTCCGGTGACTCGACATGTTGGGGACTATTTTTCTTTGGGGTGGTGTATTTTTGATTGATAAAAGTCCCAAGTCATTTCGTAATTAAGTCGCACGTGGTTTTGCAGGTTGCCTACTTTAAGAGATTTTTTTTTGTAGAGATCTGGAGTTCTTTAGACGATGATAGCGCAAATTTTGTACCTTGTTTTTGAAATATCTTGGAGACTTAGAAACTTTATAATAGCTATGTATATCTTATTGCTTATGCTAAAGATACGTCCATAAAGAATTTTTAAATTCTTAAAATTTTAAATAATTTAAACCGAAATGTTATAAACATTTCTTCTTTATACCAAAAATTCGGTCATTTGTAATCGAAGATTTATGGTGGTATTCAATGATGTTAACATTTTTTAAGGTTTTCAGTTTTTTTAGAGTCGACAACCCTACGAGATTGTATTTAAAATTAAACTCTGTTTCCAAGGCATCAGAAGAAAAGGTCAACGGCGTGGCTATGAGATTTAGATTTGCTTTAAACATATTGTTTTACATCATTATTTTTAATTGTCTTGTGCGTATTTTTCTTCTTTCAGGCTCCTAGTGACAGGGGAAGAAACAATTTATAATAAGAAAAATAATAGAAGTTTTTCTTTCTTGTCTAACAATTAATGTTTTCTTAACGAGTGGAATTAAATTGAAACTTGTACGAAAATTCAATTAAAACTTTCCATATAAAAACTGTAAACTATACAAAAAAAAGTATTAAAGATTGTTTTAAATTTACCTTGGCACTTCTCCACCTCGAAATTATAGGTACACCGACTTATAACCGCGAAAATTAATAAATTTCTAAAAAATGTTTTTGCAAATTGTAGTTTTAGGTCTAAAATCGAGTCAGGATGATGGATTGCGGCATCAGTAGAAATAAATAGATTTAAGTTTTAGTTTCTGATTAATAATTAGCGTAATACTGATTGGGGTTTCTTTGCATACTGATTTTTCCCAAAATTTACAATATATTATTACTATGTTTTTCTCTTTGCTAGGAAATCGTCGAATTGGAAAAGTGCCACGATAAATTAACAACCATCCTAAAGATTTTATTTGGAGCAAGTTCCTTTCAAAATAAATCCAATTAATAGCATAAAATATGATTATAAGATCTATGATCCTACCTCTTTTGAGTTAATTTTAAAGCGGATTTTCCACTCAAAGAACCTCCAGGTGCAACTCTCTTAAAACTTCCTCACCTGGAAAATCTGAAGGAATTAAGTTTTCGGTCTCTAAAACGAATATACATTTTACAAAGTTCATTTATGAAAAAAGTTACTTCACGATTGTGATAGAAATCTTCCCTAGACCTTAGACTCTGGAAAAGGAGTTAACTTCTTTCTCGTTACTCGATGTGAACTAAGAAAAAGTTCCACAAACACTTCCTTCCCTCCGGCAAAGGATAGTGTCTATAGATTTGCATTACATATGTATAAGCGATAGTTCGCCCGTGTATTAGATAAGTTTTTATGGGGAGGGAAGAAAAAGGACTGAGAAAAAGTTGATTCATCTTGTAGCCATTTGTCCGGATGATCATCAAGTCTTCGATGAACTGAAAAACCCAATGGAGTCTTAACGTAAGACGCCAACGAGTCGAGGAAAAACGTGCCACCTTTAAGCGATTACAGGGCTAAGATGATTTGGGGGCAATCACCCAGATAGTTTCGTTTGTCCTCACCTAGGGCTAGGGCTAGGATGCTCCACCGGAAGTCTCATAATCTTCTTCTATATATTTTCTATCTAAGCGTCTTTTAATAGGAGCGAGCAGGAGCCCAGCGTAAGCTAAGTGTTTTGGTGTAATTTGCGGATTTGCATTAATTTCACCAAGACAATCACTTCCGCCAGCAATCCATCACTAGAAGCGTTGACAGTTTTATCACGTAACTTGGCTCTTTTACGGCAAGTAGATTTGTACCCCCAACTCTCATCGTGCCGCCACTGTGCCGCACAATACCACCCCGGGGGTTTGGTTAGGCACTTCAAACTTTTTGGGGGGTATAAATCGAAAGCGGACACAGCATAAAAGCTCTAATTACCGGTAATCAGCGAGAAATCACCTGGTTTAAGTGAATGCATCCATATTCATGAACTCGATTATTCCAGTCACGAATGCTGGGACGCTCGCGGGAAATGTGTTGAGTCCAACATTTTTGGAATATTTTCCCCAAATTGGAAAGGGGAGCCAAGCGTGCTGCCGGCGCCAAATAGCCCGAATTATGGGCAAGACGGGGGGAGTTTGGTGGCTAACTTTTTCGGACGCAAGCCTATTTTGGCTTGAATAATTCAATTATCCGGAGTTAGTAATTATCGGCCGCCCCGGGAAGCAATCCTGAAGGAAGGAAATTGTCGGGGTAGATGGACTTTCGATCAGATTGAGTGCCGAAAGGAGCTCGGTAGCACGCGATTTTGATTGAATTTAAACTACTTCAGTTCACTTGATTATTTCCGGCGAAATAACGATATAGTATTACCTATAATAAGCTTTTTATAGTAAATATTCTAAAATACTAACATATAACATTTTTGACTTAAACGAAATCATTTACAAATATTTCATTTTAAATAACTCTTTACTGTATGCCAATAAATTTTACTACCAAAAAAGGGTATTCACTCTTCGTTGTATTTGGTCTTGCATCATAGAAAATGTATACTTAATTAAATACAACTTGTAACAACAAATTGTGCGTGTCACACATAAAGGTGTGTTTTTTCGTCTATTAAGAACAAAAGATGATTGTTTGAAATTTGTGAAATTGCAACGAGTTTTATTTACTTTTAAGTCAAAAATTAATCTGAAAATTGTCCTGTCTTTAACATGAATTTGATGCATGGTTCATGCAAATTTATAATTCTTATTATGATGAATTGAATTGAATTGAATATTGTTCTGGAGATAGGAAAAGAACACAGCTATTGTATTATATGTAAAAGTTAGGTCATGCCTCTAGCTTTTGAATAAGTATTACACCACTGTAAAATTTTCTACCTCCGGCTTCTGCGATTTTTAATTTTAATTTACTCATACGTATTTATTGTTCAAACTCAAAATCTACCAAGTAATCAACTTTCTGTTTTGTCATTTAACCAGCTGATCTAAAATTTATAATGGTATAATAGAATTTACTACAGGGTGTCTACTCTTTTTTGTAAGCAAATACTACAAATTCGCTTTTTGAATAAAAACACGCCAAAGTCTGAATACCCTTTAAATTTTTGTTTTATAAACCAAAAAATGATTTTGACAGCATATTTCATGGGCAGCAAATTCGGAAAGAATTGCTTGGCCCTAATTCTTAAATTTCTAGTTTATCAGTCTGCATGAAAGGAGGTGTAGAAGTTCTTAGTTAATTAATTTACGGTTTAATTTTCTCAAGTAAAACAAATTAGTAAAGAATTGTTCAAATAGTCTGACAGATGATCATTTGCGATTTTTTTGTGATATCGTTGACGAACTATTTGTTCATGGGAGAAAGCAGTATAAACCTTGTTGCGATCTCTAAAAAAACAAAAAAATATGGTAAAGAGAACTAACATATAAATTAATTTGTCCACCGTACCATAGAATTTTCAGCTTTAAAATTGTATGAAAATTGCCTTTACATAAACTCCTTTCTCTCGATTTCTCTTCCAACTGAAAATAGAAAATGTGTACAAGATCCAAGGAAATTGCTCTTAAGATACGAGTGCAATTCCTTGCACAATCGGATTAAATTTCGCAAGAGGATTTCATTTCAAATGCATTAGATTTCCGTTGAAGCAGGCATCTATTTGCCAAAGGGATTTGCATAATTTCTCCGACAAAACCCATCCGAGTTAGAAACCATTGTGTGCAACGTTGGTGCTGCTCTAGTCCTACGAAAACTTCCGTTTGAGTAATCCTCTGATTGTTTTTGATAATATCCTTCAAAATTGTTGTAGGATACTATAACGACCTTCCGTCGACTAATGCGTTTCGCATCTTTCTCGTTTATATTTGCAGGTATTACAGATTGTGGATATACACGTGCAACGTTGTTCTCCTAATGGCAGTCATAATATTTTGTGGTGTTGCTGGCAAAGTACTAATCGCTGACTACAGACGACTTTTAGTGGCTGATCTGAATTTAAATCAACCGAATTTTATCTATGCCTACCTAGCGATAATAATGCAATCAGGTTAGTATTTAAGCAAAGTTACTAAGTAAACTAAGTTACTAACATTTTATATTACTGGGAATTTGCAGGTTTCCTTCAACTAATAGGGTGTCTTGGTGCCTTACGACTATCAGAAAAATTACTTAACGCTTATTGGTTGCTATTACTGTTATTGTTAATAGGCGATGTTGTCATAGGAATATTTTGGATGTTCAAATTCGATAAAATTATGGAGACACTGGAACCAATTTTAAGGTAAGATATTTAAAATTCATAAAAATATATGACTGACTGAATGCAAGTATGTAATGTGAAAATGATTCTATTTACATTTATTTAATCAATCCACTAGAATCATCTGATAATAAATTTATCGAACATACAGTATGAGGAAAAGCATCCTTCGTAAGAAATTATGAGTACCAAAAAATAATTCGCATAGTCAGCAATAAATTTTATTCATCATGATATGATACGTCTGCAGAATATAACATTTCTCATGGTCTATGCCAGAAATCTGGCCAAAAAAAACTTTTCTCGACGAAAATATACCGAAAAAGCAAGCAATGATGAAAATATCCTTACCAAGTGCTTTCCCGTAAAATTTCTGACTTACCCATCTGGAAAATTTCATGACAAAACCAATGTGCTCAAATTATTGTTAGTTATGCTGTAGAAAATTCATCTGATGGCTTTCCATACTCTAATTCCTGTTTGTAGAATTTTCTCACATATAACAGAGTAATATTTAATTCGTCAATTTTGGAAAGCTTATAGCGGAAAATCTCTCGAAAGCATGAAATTATATTCAAATTGTGCAGCTGTTCATAAAATTTTCACCTATAAAGGCATGTTACGAGTTTCCTAAATTTTAAATGTTAACGTCGACATGGACATTAACCATGAAATGGGCTCTATTTAACTCATTTACATTGTTTGAATGGTTCGGAAGAAGAAATGTAATAGGATTGATATTAATAAAATTTATTTTTCGTTATGAAATTTATAATAATTAATTAATTATAATCAGAATACTCGCTACGGTGAGAATTTTCTCATAAAAAAGCAAAATCCATAAAAATTCCGGTTATTCAAAACAAATTTTCTCTTAGAGGGAAGGCACAAAAAAATAGTTCGTTAACAGACAAAAAAATAACTAAGACTTTTCTCTAGTCTGAAATCATTTTAAATTTGTATGTAAAAGTTATGCAGATATTTTTGCAATTTGCAATTGAAGTTGAAGAAATGAAAGTTCGAATTAACCCTTTTTTTTCCCAATGTTTGCTTTCACTACCCAAACCTTTACGAGAATGTTTATCTTTCCGCTGATAATTGGCATCGGTGCAGAGTCTATTTTGCATCGTTGGCACTTAATTAAGACCGGAATTACCGCGCAATGTAAACACGCAAATAAACACTACGCAGCGCAGATTAGGGCGCATTTAAATTGCGATGACTGTAAAAATTCACGTGATTTTTATTTACCTTCGCTCTGTTCGGTTGTTAATTTCTTGTATTTTTGTTGATGTCGTTTAAAATTTATTTTTGTTTTCGAGCGTCAGGAGCGTCGGAATGCTTTCCATATTGCTGGTCCATTGCAGAGTTGCATAATTGACGGGGACTAATTAGTCCCTCTCATATGGCCATGGGCAACCTGTTGTAGGAATGAGGTGGAAAATCGTGGGATAGTTGTTAAACGGTCGCGAACCTCAATCAAAATCGTTCGCGATCTAATTAGGCATATTATTGGTCGTTGACGAAGAGGTTATAACTTATACATATATTAGGGATATAAATCTTTTAGCCCTTTGGTACTAAAATTTGCATGTTTACAGCGAAATGCTATTAGTTAGAGACACATGGCTCGAGGCAAACAAATATCTCCGGGGGTGTGGGATAGAGCCATAGCCTAGAAGTATCCTACTATCTAGAGAGCACCTGATGTTTGTGTAATTCGAGTGCAGTCAGAGGTAATTAATTCAGGAGAAAATATGCTAATTTCATTGCATGGACTCCTTTTGGCTTTGTCTAGCTAGCCTGAAGCATAAAACCACCTCGAGGGATTGACTATTTCAGTTTGGGACCTGTAACAAAAACATGGGTATATTGAGGCCAGGGAAGACAACGATTCTCCTGGAAGACTAAACTCATCCAATGCACTTCTGGAACAGGGAAGATAGAAGAACAACCAGCTTTTGATATGTTTCTGCTGCAGACCTAATTCAGGCGCACTTAAGCTCGACAAACAATTTTCTGAGGGGATTCCCCCGTAGTTTTGAGGATGCAACTGCACCTGCACTTTGGCTTGGAAAGTGCCATTTTAGAAAATGTTAGGTACTTCGAAAATAGCCCAAAACTCGATAGTTGAATTAAAGCTAAGGATTTACTGTTGTGTGCTCAATTAATATTTTTCAATCCAAGATGCTATCATATAGGGTATATTAATTTTAGTACGACGTTTACATGAATAGATGTGCCTTTATAAATATGTATTAAATATAAAGATCGACAGCATTTTGACCAGTTAAAACAAATCGACCTAAGCCTGTTCGTCTTTACGCTGACCACGAAAAGTAAGAAGTAAGTCCTTGCAATCCCAAAAACCATACAGCTTCAATTAAACGCTTTAAAATATTTGCCGGACAATATTAAATTTTTAATCGATTATTCGCAGGTTTCTTCTGCAAAAACCTCGCAAAAACACAAGCTTCAATCGATACAGTACAAAATTTCTAAATCAATTTAGAATTCTTATCAAACTGAAAGTTTGCACATCAAATCCGGTTCCAGGTTTTATACGAAATTTTGCATTGAATTGAAATTTATGAGCAGTTACCCATATAAAAAAAATTTGTATGTCGCGAAAATAAAACCAAATTGCCTGGATTTATACCCACTTTGTGTTAAAAACTTAATCCAACAATTTTATCTGGTTCATGGTTAGAAGTTTGGATGGGTAAATATCATGGCAATTTAATGAACCTTTCGTAAATTTTTAAATCTTTATATACGTGACGGTTTTTAAAATGTCATTTCAATGTAGAACTTCCTGCAAAATCTGGAACCGGATCCGATGTAAAAAATTAAAAAGATTTTTACTGTCAAGCCCATATATGTATGTAAATGTAAAAATCTCCGAATGTTCAACGTGAGATCTCTTAACTTTTGTATTGAGTATCTTGATGTTTAGTTTTCATTTTGAACAGCCAGTATAAATTTTATTATAATTTTATACATCCAAAATTTAAAGTAAAAAAAGTTTTATATATTTTTTGCAAATATAATAATCTTGTTTTTAATTTTAAAACATATGTGAAGTTTAGTTTTTTATTGGTCATACACAAATTTGGTTTGTACTTTGTTTGGATGTTCAGTGAACACTTTGAACACTATCACGCTGCGTCACTGTCAGCTGCGTGGTATTAGACGTAAAATCCCAGGGAATAAAGTGGACAAACCGAAAAGTTAATTTAATGGCATTTTCTACCCATGTGCAACGATGCGCACGAAACCATTTCCAAGTACATGAATATGGAAGTGTTCTTGGTGATGTGATAAAACATAAAACAATTGCATCGCTGCTGGAGGGAATTGTTATGCTGAAAAAGATTACCTCTTTGCGATGATGTACAGCTGGGTTACATTGATCCAAGTGCAGATATCCTTGGCAGCAAAACTCTCATATTACGAAAAAATGACGTAGACACAAAACCAACCGCAAACTTAGAGGGCGGAAATTGCAAGCATGTGGGAAATTTCTCTGGACTGCAATCTGAGGAATATAACTAACCTAAGGAAATGTGTTCCGCTCGGTTTCCATGCCGTACTTTGTGGGAATTACACTAAAACAAACATCTTCCCTTCCGAGTGAGTGCATGCAAGGCTTACACTAAAAATATCTTTTTCTTTGGATAAGTAATAACCAGGTGCAGTATAATTTTTGTGAATAATTTAGCTGAAAATGATGGGAATATACGAATTTCTGGAAAAGGTGTAATTACTGCTTTAATTTAACATTGCAAGCTGGTCTGAGAATGATCAAAATTACTTAAATATTCTTCAAATTACTGTAAAGCAGAAAATTAAACACATGTCTTTTAACTCCAATTTTCATGGCATTCACTTTAAATATTTTATAAACGTTTTTATTAACGTGTATATTTAAGGGAATGTGCTGATAATTTGAATATGGTACAATTAAATAAAAGTAAAATTATTTTAAATATATACATTTTAAGGCATATCATTATTCAATTAAATTTATGGGGTACCTACATGAAAAAATTAACATTTTGTACTATAAATAAAAAAAATTAGTGTTCTTTTCACGCCTTCTAACCAAACCTTCGATTTGCTTTTCTTCACTACCAAAGACGAAAATATCCTTTGATTAACCGACAAGTCATTTCAAAGTAACGAAATAACATTTTTCCACCATATTTTAGGCTTTTTGATTGCTTTATTGACTTTTTAGATCAAAAAGGACTTGAACCGACAGACGAGGGTCTGTGGTATTGGGACAATTTTAGCAATTTACATTTGTTTCCCATTCGATACCTTGAAACCTTTTAAAAGTCCTTTACCATTTGATTTTCTATTTGCTTTTCTGCCACCAGAAAAATGTTATCCAGAAAAGCTCTCGGATATGTTTCTTATGATTTTTCTCGGAAAATAGAAAAATTGACAGAAATAACTCCAAAAAAAAAGTTGAGAAAATGTATGCGGAAATCTTTGAAAATCAAACACTCTGAATACCGGCAGTTGCCACAGCTAGAGCTCAATAAATTTTTGCTGCGAATATTTGTCACACACTAAACCCGAAAATTGTCAATTTTCCTGAAGCAGAAAGGACTCCAGGATTTTGAGGGATGAGGGCAAAATTTAAAACTTCTCAAGCCCGCAGCAGTGACACCGAGGTCGGAAAGTTTTCTTTTACGTTTCTGACATCCGAGACATATGGGCATAAGTATCTCTAAATATTTCGATCCCGGACATCCTTGAAACGCGGAAGATTCAGACGTCTTAAAGAAACTCCTTGCCTCCGAGATTGCGACATGCTCCCCGGCAATATGGAAAAACGCAGCAAGAACTTCGCCGGAGTTGGAAACGTCTGAAACAATCGTTTTATATCTTGGCCACCCCCGACTGATTGGGGAGCTGCTTTTCGAATTTGCCTAATCCGCAGATAAATAACGACCAGTTCGATATTCGATAGATGAGTGAAGTTTTCTGAATTTCTGCATAATTTTTGCCACGAGCCAAGCAAAACTTCGTCAACCACAATTACATCGTTTTATTTTTGTTTTCAGATTTTTAGAAGGGAACTCTTCACGAAGCAATAAATTATGTTTGAGTAAACTTTTCTGATAGGAGCCAGGCGGGTCGTCTTGCCCCGAAGTAAGATGCTTCGATGCTTTGCCCTTTAAGTGAAAACATCCCCTGGCAATTTTAGGGTTGCGGGGGTGCACCCCACTGCACTAAACCCTCTTGTAAGATGAGCAATTTGATTTTGCAGCTGGTTAGTAGGAAGGATGCTGACGTTGCGGACGTTGAGTTATTAGGAAAGTTAACCTCTCAGCTCTTTGGGGCTCTTTTCTTCCTCCTCGAACCGTATCGAAGTGGCAATCAATTATTTTCTTAAAGCTCTTATATGGCTTCAAATCAAATTATTTTTACTGATTTTCTTACAAACCTCAAACTCCATTTATGGGATGGAAGTTGACCCCCTTCCTTCAAAGAAGTATAAATTGAACGACTATCAAATCAATTACATCGAGTATTTTCTATCTCTAGTAGTATAAGAATTATTTCAACGCATTTATTTTCATTTTCAAAATTATTTTCCTTCTTAAATTGCCTCTAGAAAATTGTTGGTTAAGAAGGTCGGTTTGGCTTTATACTTTGCAAAAAATTATTGTATCTACTGTATACGAAGATATATTAGACCCTTTACAAAGTTGGATAAGTTTTTTTCCAAATATAGTATACGTATGAAATCCCAAATCACAGTACATTGGTTTTCCATGTTTTTATCTTGAATCAAATGAAATTTTCTTACTTAATAATAGAATAGAATAAGATTAGAATAAGTAGGTATGTTTAGAAAAATAAAGGACATAGAATTTTTTCAAAGTAGGCACAAATGGAAAAGGTTATGTTAAATGTATATAAATGTCTAATACATTAATTTTATAGAATTTTTCCTTTATACATATGTATTATGGTTCCAGAAATGAAAATATTCTAGCACGTTACGTTTTCGAGAAACAGGGGCTTGAAAAGAGTCAGTTTTTAAAATTTCTTAAATGATAAATGATAATTAAAATCCTTAATTATTTATTGATCTCTATATAATTATATGTATATAAACTATTTGTTTTAATTAAAATTTGCTTATGGAATGATCTTTTGCTTGAGGCCTACGAACTAAATTGACTGAGGCATAGCAACGGAATGATCCCATGCGAAAACTTATCTCCCCTAAAGTAATTTTTACAATAACAAAATAAAATTGTTCTTGTATAGCAAAAATCACTCATTATAGACCTTTGTATCCCTAATATCTTAATTTCGCTAGAAAGAACTCAAAACTAAACTAAACATCCATAAGCAAACAAATTTACGAAATCTCCCTTAATCCACTTCCCTGGATCGCAACCCAATTTAAAACTGGAATCAATCTTAATTTTCATATTGCTGTAAATAATTGGGAAAATCACCATCTCAAAAGCTGTTTAATAAATTACAAAAACCAAAATCAGTCTCTGTCTGAAGTGTAAAATAAAAATAACTACACGAAAATCTACTTGAAGGGCATGAAAAGAGGACAAACCCTTGTTTATCAGTAAATAAGGACGCAAACAATTTTAATTCAATTCGAAACCCTCGTTCCTGACAAGCAAACAACAATTTTTATCTTTTGTTCCGGGTCTAGATTTTAAAAAGATTCCTATTGTTCCTCCAAAATAAAAAGATAGGAAAATCGCCAACGAAACCCAACCACGTCTAAGCGTTAGTGAGAGTCTGGGATTTTACGATTTTTTAGATAGGTTCAAGGATCACGGCGTTCGCACGATTGTTATCTGGCATCCTTACCTATGTCAATGGGACGATGTTTGAACTGACATTGATCCAAAAAATCCGCGAATCCCGAAGAGGTTCATTTTCTGTGATCAGGAAGAAAATCCGCCCCTCTGTTTCATTGATTTACTGCGAGAATTGGAGCCTTCCTGTGGGTTGGGGGCGACCTCAACGTTAGTCGTGGTCGTGGCATCCGATTCCAGAAGCCAGAAAGTGTTCCACCAGAAGAAGGATACGTGGAAAATTTCATTCTCCCGGGACACCGCGGGGTTTTCTGTTTAAGCCGCCCTCAACCCTGATCCTAAATTTTGCCCTCAGGACCCTTCCCAAGGGTTTTCTCCTTAGGGAGTGGGTTTTTCCGGTCTTTTGTGTGTGTCTCTTTACGTCCAATTCCCGCCCGGATGCTCCAGGAAATCTCTGTTTTAGTAAATTTTCGGATAAAATGATTGTGTGTGGTCTGGAATTGTGTGGCTGATGTTTTTGCATGGTATATAGGTATGGAAAAGATTTTGGGAAAGTGGGTAAAAAAGTTGGTTTTGGTCCCTTTTTCAGGATATGTATTAACACGAAAATCCTTGTGTCTTTCCGCAGGACTAGACTTAGTACCGAGTACGGCAATTCAAACGAATTCAGTGATTTGTGGGACAGGCTGCAGAACGATAGCAGATGCTGTGGCGTTATCGGGCCTCAAGTAAGTACCCCCTGAGATTTTTTCCTGGTATTTTTGCGTATATAACCCCATAAATATTCATTTCATTTACCTTTATTCTTTCCCCAAAAATAATGTCGTCTCCTGTTTTTCTTCGTTCATTTTATTTATTTATATATATTTTTTTCTTTATTACACCGCGACAATGAAGGTTATTTGCTTATTTACTTCTTTGCCCGAAAAAAATAACTTCTTTTCCGGGAGCCCCTAAAAAAAATTGTTAGAAAAAATGAAATTGTCGGTCACAATAATTTCGCAATTTATCCCTACTTGGGAATATCAAAGACCAACAAAGCGCAATAGCAAGGAAAGAAGTTTTTGCAAGGAAGAAACGAATCTGGAGAATTATATTTATTTCATTTTTTTTATATCCTTCCCCCGGAAACAAGTGGACCATTAAGGTAAACTTTGTCTCCAGTAGGACTTAAACAGAATTCTTCCTTCTTAGCCGACAACTGGGATGCAACCGGAGACTGACGGGACCTCATATTTATAATTGTATAAAAGATGAAAGACTCTTTGCGTTCCGAATACAAAACTATCCTTTTGGGTCTATTTAAAAACTTTTATGAATTTTGTAAATCCAAGAGGATGGGACGTAAAGATATAGTCGAGAAAATTGAGACAAACGAACAATGGAAATGTTGCCTTTACCAAAGGAACTCTTACAGTCTTTGGAAGCCCATAAGCTGGGATGGAATTATTCCAAGTTCTAAAGCGAATGGACAATACCCGGATAATTTAACTGAATATGCGTTACCTCTAGTAAAATTCCTTTCTGATGAGTGAGCATTTGCTTTTGAGGATTTCCGACGAAATTCTAACTCTTACTGATAGGTATCTTGGGAAATGTCGTCTTTCGTTATCAATTATTACCTTTGAGAACATCTTTTAGTATCTAATTAATTCAAGATTCTTCCGTTCGTCTCAAACTCCTACCTCAACAGCTCACAAGATAATTAGCACACTTATGTTTTACTAGTTTTATTTGAGTTTATCATATTTAGAATTTATTAAGAAGTATATTTTATACAAGGGGGTAGGTGGAAGTTTGGAATTAAAAAAAAAAAAAAAACCTTTTCTTATTCATTTTTTTTATTATATGGACTTTTTGAATAATTTCAAGAAAGAGGTTTGCAAAAATCTTGAAATTAAAAAAGCTTAGGTACTGAAACTTTAAACTTTACTTGTTCGCCATTTTCTTTATTTTCGGTTTTTTAATAATATTAATAAAACTAAATAAATATTTTGATTTCACCGACTGCCAAGTGCGATTGGAGTCTGCTGAGTTCGCTGAAGTTTCGCCCAACAAATCGTTGCATTGGTTTTCTTTTACCCTCCATTCTAAAATGCGCATATACCTACAGTATAGAAGTTTCACTTAAAAAATATTTTCTGTACGTGAATGGATAATAAATATTTAACAAAAAACCCGAGTGCCATACTAGTTTCCTAACGTGAAAAATATTCAGAAAATGTTGTCATTTTATGGGTAGCAAGATGAGAATATTCAAAATCTTATAGATTCTTATTTATACAGAACATGTGAAAATAAATGTGTCAATATGTAATTAGTTTTAGGTTCTGCAGATTGTATATTTTTTTTAATAAATCTGTATAATAGTTTGGTTTTCATGTTCATATCCCATGGGCAAGTATTTAACTTTTACATTTATAATTAGCTGCTGCCCATTGATTCCATCGAAATTTGCAATTTACTACAAAGTCCTTCGGGCAAAATTAAGCCCTGACCTCTTTTGTCGCAGATTGTACACCTAGCTTCTGGCTGTCAGCATCCGAAATCTCTGTTATTTTATTTTTAAATTTATAGTTAACACAAGAGAGAAAAATCAAAACATCCGCCTTAAGCTTAAGCTAATTTATTAACTTGCGAAATGTCTCCACAGTAAGCGATTGTAAAAAACTTTTCTGTACGATCGAATTTTATAGATGTCTTTGAGTACCAAAAAGTATGATACTATCCAGTAACTGATCGAGTTTATACCTCTGCTCACAATAATAAAAAAATCTCAGTGAATGTTCATTGTTTTAAATTTATTCCCAAAGTTTCTCAACTTCGTCAGGCACTTGGTCGATCGATAAATCCTTTCGGATGTAAATCAGCCTTGAGGAAAGCGAATTTTGTCATCAAATTTGTGCCAGTTAGACTTTTACTGCCGCACAAATTTGACGTTATCCCGTCCCATCCATCAGATGAGGAAGTACGACAAAGTTTCGTTCGCGTTCGAGATTTGCCCTATGCAACCGAACAGAACAGAAGTAAAATTTGTTGGTCGAGAAAATTTTGTAATAGTATCGCCCATAATTCAACTTTTGGTAATTATCACAGAAACTTTTCACAAACAAATCGGCCTTTCAGGAAAATGACAAATTTTTGGCAGTTTGTTTACAAAATCTCAAATGGGATCTTAGGGATAGAACAGAAAATTAACACTGTTCAATCAAGGAAAGTTCTTCCCATTAGGAAAATTGATCGTTTTATTTAAAAGTTCACCTTTCCCCCCGCAGAACTATTGGTGGTTTCCCAAAATTGATATTGAAGCCCCAATTAAGCCAGACTTCGAACTTCCAAGTAACAATTCTATTCATTGAAATATTTCAAAAGTTGTTAGGAAAATTTTCCCCAAGAGAGTCTAATTGCTTATGCGGCTACATTTCGAGTCCTAAATACTGCGTCCTGCCATTTCGTTGGATGCATTCTGCAAATGCGAGATTTAATTACGCAAATGGATTTGGTTTGTTAGCGTTGACCACACCTTCAACTCATATTGAGGGATAATTACACTAACTGACTAATCTCTAGGGGTTTGGAAATGTTTTGTGGTGTTTTTAAATTATTTGAAGTAAAGAATTTATAGATATTTTTAAGTGTTCCGTCAAAAGTATAAGAAATATAACTTTTAAGGTGCATTTGTCTTTATTTTATACCATACCATTATATTATGGTATGATATGAACGCAATTTTTGAAAACTCAAATCATATGCTTAAACATAGTGTTCTTAACTATTTGTTTCCTACCCTAAAAAATGAAAATGTTTAATAAATTTAAATCAGTCGAACAAAATTTTTCTTATTGCTTAAAGCACGGCACTATACATATGTACACCTATCCCTCGATTTACACTAAAAAAATTGAAATCAAGGATTTTTATACCTAAAATCAGTGCAAATTGAATTTTACTAAAATGTGCATAATTCAGTCATTTTTTTCAACGTAAATTAGAATTTTAAAAATAACTAACTAACATAAAAGTATAAGTATGCAATCCATTTTATAGAATATACTCGTAGATGATACAAAATCTGTAAAAAAAAATTTAAACAAACCGTGTATGTGTAATGTAATTTTAGTACTTCTAATAATATTCAATTCAATTGAGTTAAGAATAAATAATTCAGCGAATTGAATAAAACGATGACTTACATATACAAAAATATGAAATAAGATGCAATAAGTTTAATGCTTAGAAAATTGAAAAAATAATAGGGAAAAAGTTATTGATACACTTATCTTCCTCCTGCTAGAATGGTATAAATTTTTTACAGCAGACATTCCATTAAAATAAATTGATCTGTAAAGAACTATCCTCTTTGAGGATATATTTACCGAGTGAAATGTATCCAATTTTTCAAAAAGCTAATTGAATAACTCCCTGTTTCTCGTATCCTTCCGTCCGATGTTCATACGAGTATATCGTCCCATCATCCGCGACATGCAAATTAATTTTTAATGCCTCCATAATTCTTTCAGTTGTTTTCATTATTTTATATCTTCTCACAGGATTTCACAAATAGGACGTATCCGTCTTCGTGCTGTGCATCGGGCGATATATCCGAACAAATTTCAGTTTCGAAGAGACCTCTGGCGTCAGCAGTTGTGTTCAAAAATGACGAATTGAGCGCTGCACAACAGAAAAGTAATTTATCGGATATTGCCGATACGACATGGAGTCATGTCGTTTCCGAGACCCGGGAGCCAAAAAGTATGTCAACGTGCAAAGCGGTGTATCCCCAGGTAAGTTGAAATTGAAATTGTTTTCTCCATGGGGCCCAACTTAGAAAATCGATTCGTAAGGAGCCCCCTGCGCGACTCCATGGGAAAAATGTACAATATTAATAGGTGCGGGGGAGGCCTAGAAACTTAGAAGACGGGGGCGGTTCAACTGTCTGAGGGTAGTCTTTTTCCAATCAGGATAAGCAGCTGTTCGTCCGCCCCCGCCCTTACAAACCCCCAATCGTCCTGCCCGCATTCAACCGAGCAAACACACAAATTCTTTGATTAGGTTTACGAATTCATTGGAAAGCGATTATTTGCCTTTCAAATTTATGGGTCTTCGCTGACGTTACTTTGATATAAATGTAATGAGCACGAATCGATCACGTTCAGAATTAGATCGAATCTGTGTCATTTCCATAAATACATTTTGTCGCCTTGTATAGTGCACCCTGAGAATTTGAAGAACAGTAAAAGGGCTGGGCAATTTCTTGAAAATTTATGCAGGCATTTCTGCTTCTTGAGGGCCCTTTCTTAAGCCAAGAATAAGGCATGCGGGCTTTAACATTCGATTCAATTAAATTTACCCTTCTCATTGGGTGCCTGCAATCATACCGAACATTGTTTTCATTGATTTGATTCCACATTGCACCTCGGCACTTGACAATATTATCACAGTTCTGGTTCATTCAAATTTCAAAATTAAATTTGTTTACACTTGAGCTACGTATAGCTACCAATTAATTTAATTCAGTTCCCATTCAAGCGTATGAAGTCAACCATAAAAACTATCACATCGGTCCAATTAGTTACGAACAATAGTGTTAAAATTTACTTGTATACGTTGTAACATCAAAAATAAATACTTTAAAATTTTAAATGTATACAAAATACAGCTAAAATTTTCCCTGATGCATATCTGCTTTATTAAATAAACATGAAAGTCATACGATTATTTAGATATGTCTAGTAAAACTCTTAATCTGTGTAAAAGTTTTCAAAAGTTTTGATTTTCGAAGTTTTTATAGAGACAAGTCAAATAAGGGCAATTATCGAGTAAAATCACGTGTATCCTGTCACTTTAAGATTTATGGCTTTAGTTGTCTATAGGGTCGAAAAATTTTTTTGAATGAATAAATCAAAAGTTTTCCTTCTTTGTTGTTCATAGAGCCATAAAATATTTAGTATCTTGTCCACAATTTTGATTTATGCAGATTTATTTCAAGAATTTAAAATTTTTTTTGAAATATTTAAGAATTGTAGCGACATGTGTACCTACTCATTTATATGAAAAAGTTTTTAAATTTAATTTAATTTAATTCTCTAAGTACTTCATGTTTTCTTAAATACTAGATTTTTTTAAATATGTATACAATTTGGAAAATTTTTCTATTTCTCTATTGTTAATATTTCCAAATTTCTATCTTAAAAAATATTATATATATATTTGGCAACTATTATAAATAGTTGAGTAAAACTTTGAATGTTTTTCCTTCCTGGAGGTGTTTTCTAATAAGCCCTAAGGGTTGGCTGGTATAATTAAACTAAAACCAAAAGGTACACTAAATTCCCAAAACCTGAGGAAAGATTCGGCACTTCCGGGTATGAAAGCACACCAAAACCATCCAAAATGACCGACCATATTTCCTTCATTTGAAGCATGGAGATGAAAACCAGACGGAAGTTAGGCTATGCATTTTCATCTTTTTCCCAACGGAATGGTTTCCTTTCCAGAGGATAGGATGGATGATAGTACGTAACCCAAAAAAAAATGTCCCTATAAATATTTAACAGAGACACTTGAGGCATTTAAAAAATTTCCCTCCATTTTTCACTGTGGCCCTATTCCTGCATACAGGGTGGTTGGTAAACTAACAGGTGAAATGGATCTCGGAGTTTTATAGGTGAAATCTCAAGTAAAAAAGAAAAAATGTAGAAAAGACGAAGCAAAGTCTCATTACCCTGTCTACTTGGAATTTTCTCATTTTCTCCTGGTCGTTCCGTGCTTAATCTGTCCCGTAAACTTAATGCCATCGTCGGTTACGTAAAACTGGGAAGATCTGGTATTTTTGGTATTTACTTTTAGGACTCATTTACCACACACAGAGCGCCAGCAGAGCTATATCAAATGCTTGTTATCCCCGAATTCCCCCGTATTCCACTATATTTTAGAACTAGGACAAAATACCTGAAGCCGGAGGATGAGCAGAATGAGTAGCTTTAATTAAAGTTTACTTGAAATCAGATGAATCTCGTTTTACACCCGCCGCAGATATTCTCAGGTTTTAATTATTAAGACGAGAACTTTAGAAAATTTAATTTGATTGTAGAGCTGAGGTTGAGGGCGGACAGAGGGAATTCATCAGCAGGAGGTTAGTCGCAGGACGACTGACTGCATGTCACCCTTTAATTGCAGCTGCTTCTATCTGCAATTCATTTTGTATGCTGTACAATTTTAGCTCAGAAAATTCCTTGAAAAATGTCTTGAGTGTCTGAGAAGGGATTCATTTAGGGATTTCGCAGGTAAATGAGCTCTGAGGAGCGGGGATTACTCAGCATCCCCGTACAAACTCACCTCGAAGTCATTCTAGAAGCATTACAGGTACTCAAAAAGTTATTAATTGCCCGCGTCGAAATATTGAACAAGACACTTTTTAATACTGCAGCTCCTCAATAAAACTTATGCTTCTATTTAGCTATCACCAAAATCCTCATTGCCTCAACTGGACCTGTTGCTCTTCCTAAGTTCAATAATAATTTCCATTATATAAAATGTGTATATAATTTTAAGTTTAAACTTTCATTTCTTTAAAATAGTGAATTGATAAAAAATGTTTAGTCACATAAACGTAATTACATTGTGGATAAATATTTCTAAAAAAAGTAATTTATTGTTTATTCTAGCTCTTTTTTATTAATGGGCAATGAAACATACATACATTTGACCGTCAAAATTTATATATATCTTCTACGTATACATTTAAAATATGTATATTTCCATAAAAAGTAAAGTCCTGGCTGATTCACTGACTCATCAACGGCCAGCCCAAACCCTTGGAGCTATAAAGCTAAAATTTTGCAGAGGTGATGTATACAAGGAGTAAGAAAATATATTTCAAAATCCAACCCCTAAAGTGGTAAAACGAGGGTTCAAAGTTTGCATGGAGAAGTAATAGACATTTCGACTCGAAACTTCGTAGGAGTACTCCTAAAAACAAGTAAGCAAATACATATTTCGAGATTTCTCGAAAATTAACCTCTTAAGGGTTGAAATGTGGTTAATGACCCTAAACATCGGTATGGGTGTCGTTATTGAGATTTCTTGATCACGAAAATGGCATCAATTTTGAAATCTAAAATGGCGACATGATATGAAATTAAAACTCTATACGGGTGAATCGGGGCTTCAAAGTTTTTATGGAGAAACAATTGTATTAATTTCGTAGGGAATTAAAAAGATTTCTTGCGCCAGCGAAACCACAGGCAAAAGCTAGTATATTAATAATAACAGTAACAACTGGATAGGATTCAAATCTTCAGCGGAGGTCGAAACTGACGTCCTATTTTGGGCCCTAAACATGGAAAAAAGGCCGGTTTTAGGTGCTCATTTTACATTGCCTTAGACCTAATTTAATAATAGTTTTATCTCCTTAAATATTGGGGAGAAAAAGGTTCAAGCAAAGTTCAATATTTCGACTCGGTTGCTCAAATGCACTGTCGTTGCAAATTTTGTACTGCTCTTTGCCTTTTTGAACTGAAAATTTTATAGAGGAAATGTGGAAAACGTGTCAACTGCAGGTGCAGTCACGGCTGCTGTTGAAGTGGGGGCGAAAGGTTTGCGCGCCGCCACTGTCATCAATCAAGCGTTTAATTTTCATCAACTAAAACAAACTCGAGTGCCGTTCAGGTTGGGAAATTTATTTAAATGGACGGGTCCAGAGTGATCGATGGATTCTGTGACCCGCCGAACGTCGGACCGGGATGTTCGCAAACAGATGAAGAGCTTGTACCCAGCATCCATCCCCTCCCCTGCTCGTGGCATCGTGGAGCAATGATCAATTCATCACCTTCTTCCAGCCGGGAATAAATCCGGTTTTGTTTAGAATGGAAATTTTCCTTTCATCACGCGCGCAAGTTCAGTTGAAAACTTAATTAAAAATGAAATGAAAGTGAAGAAAAAAGAGAAATTAAGCGAAGAACAAGCAAAATGTTCCTTTCCATCCGGTGGAGCACCTCCGCCTGTCTGGGGGTCCCCCGTAAGCCTCCTTAGTGCTTTTTATTTATAATTGCCGGCCCCCGACTCCTTTTCTTTTTAATTAACTCCTTCTGTGCGTCGCTTGAATAAGCTGCTCCGTGTTTATTTTTTTGCAACATGTTCTCTTTTTTTTCCGGGGCTTATGAGCTTATTTCCCATTTAAAGAGGAGTGCACACTGCATCCATTTTGGGGTCGTGTAATTATCACGAGACACTGAATCCTTTTCCACACTCTCCAGTCTTTAATTTTGCCTTTTTATCTTCTTTCATATAAAATTGTTTTTTTTTTTTCAGTTTCACTTACAATTAGCTTTTCAAGAGTCTTATGTGCACACAGATTTTATTTTTGTATATTAAAATGACCTAGAAGAAAGTAATGATGCTCACACGAGGTAAATGTCTCATACTTTAAGAGTGAAATTACTCTTTACGAGGTCAAACTGGCGGAAAAAACTAGGAAAATGAAAAGACGTCTAGACTGATGTAGAAAAAAAATCAATGTTTAATTGATAAAGAAAAAACATGAGCTTCATTGGTACTATCTTTGAGTCTATTTGAAATCATAGGGCCAAATGAATGAAATGTATTTGTAGGACATACTGACTATTTATGCTAATAAAATTTAAAGCAAATTATTTTACTGGTAACATTTGCTATAATGTTACTATACCAAATACTGAAAGGTTCACTATATGAGGCAAGGCTGCTCAAATCATACCCAGTAAGTTAAAAATATGTAGTGTAATTTTTCATAAAAATACAAAAATTTTTTATCTAAATAGATATTTAAATATTACTATTTTTCGAAAACGTACCTGGTTGCCTAAATATTTTATACCACTTTATCCTAAGTCGTAGTTAGAATACGGCATCAGTATCGATATCATAACTCTATAAAATAATATAACAAGTTCTCATAATAACAAATTAAAAACTACAAATATGATGCTTTTCTAGAAGATCAAGTTAGCATACATTCTTCTTATTTTTAGAGTCTTCAAAGTTAACTTTATATGTAAAAAATTACACGTAGTAAACAATGTAGAGCATCATATTGTTTGAATGCAGATATCACAGATATTTTTTATTTTAACAGATATATTTCGATTAATTAATTCTCCACAGATTCAATAAGCAGATAAGCAACGAAACTTTAAAAATTTCAAACCAAAACTGCGGAAATGACCTTAAAATATTGAACCGTTTCGTTATGCTTAAATAAATGGTAGAATATACCGCGAATATTTAACATAAACCAAATTTTATCATATTATTATTTTCTGAAATGGTTTACAAATGACCAAGAAATTTTAATGAACACAGTGAAATAAATTATTTACGACTTAAGCTATGTGGTACTACATGTTACTTCTTACATTTGAATGAATAATTAGTGGCAAAAACTACAAATCTAAATAAGAAGTAATAAAAACGCAATCGTTCATAGTTTTCCTTGAATTATTTCATAAAAGGAACATACACCTTTGTAGGAAATTATGGGCCAGAAATTACTAACATGTCTATCATACGAAAATTTCAATTCAAGTGCAAATCTGAGATTTTGGTGCATTTTTCAAATATTTGCCATAGCATAATATGAAATAAAATACACTTTAATAATTCTCATATGACATGAATCTCATTAATTCTGAGGAAGTTTTATTACTTTAGCTCAAAATACCCACGGTCCTTTATAATTGTGTTCGTTACACTCGTCATTGCTTGATATTTTAATTACGCACCCCGCGAGGGATTGCTTGTTTCTGTAGGTATGCAAAAAATGCTTATTTTCGATGTAAATACTAACAATAAGTTATTTACTTAACTTCGAAAAAATCTTAATTTTCAGGAAATATCAAGATTCCATAAAAATGATCTACATATATACATAATTATAGATATAAATATTTTTTTTATAACCTATAATATTGTATTGCTTAGAATTAGAAAACACAAAGTAATAAAAGAATATTTCACCTAGCCCTAAAAGAATTTGTTTCAGCATCATATTGCAAGAGAAAAAGCTTGAACTCTTCACAACAACTTCAGTTTTTTAAATATCAATAAAAATACCTAAACGTTTTAATAGGGTTATATAGGAATGATAGGAATGTTAAAAATTGACAAAATTGTTTCACTGGTACTCGAGAAAACGTAAGAAATTTGCTTTTCTCTAAAGTATTTTTTCAATAATAAGGAAGAGCTGAAAACAATAAAGAAAGATACTTTGAAAAAGGTACTCTTGAAATTCGAATATTATCTACATTAACCTTTAAAGTCAAAGGTCTCGAGTAGGTGGGTTCTGGTTCAATAAACCGCCTTTAAGTATTGCCCTCCTTATAAAGAGTTTTTAATATTTTTCACGCAAATATTACTTTTTTTATTTTTTGCTTCCAGCCTTTTTAGCTGTGACCTTTTGCTGAGTGGGGTACTCAGCGCCAGGTAGAAGCGAAATATGCTCCTTCTGGCGGAGTTTCCATTTCACTTGAACAGTACTCGTGACGCTTTTTTATGTAATCCCACTGAAGTTCCCTAGAAAATCTGCAAGAAAAATACAATAGACCCCCGTCCGGAGACCTCAAGTGCACTTTAGAGCGCTATCTTGTTGAAAAAGAAGAAAATTTAGAGAAAATATTGTCCGTAATTTTTGGAGTCAGACAGGACAAAAGCAACGAGGGCTTGCTGCTAAGAATTAAAATTTCCCTCCACTCAAACGAGTCGAGTTTTCGCCTAAGAAATTCCCTTTTCTCTTAGAGTACGAAATTCGGGGGTTGAAACTCCCAATGGGGGCGGAATGAGCTCAGCCGTCATGAAAAATTTCTTTCCACTCGAAGCACAAAGGATTGGCTGTAGCAATTCGTAGGCCCTAAAATTATGTCTAATTGAGGGAAAAGTGAATGTCTCCATAAAATTTAACGTCTTTCTCGCTCCCAGGGAAGATAAAGATTGGGGGTGAATAACGAAGGTTTCGTTTGGGCGGGACTCACAATCAAGCTTCTTGGTCCAGGTCGTCTTCGCCACTATGAGAGTTCGTAAAGACAATTTTCTTTACGTTCCAGTTGGTCGGAATGCTCTGCGAAAGACTTCGTAATTTGTGGATGACTTCCCATTCTACTTCCGGATAGATTCAGAGCGGCTTTTCTCTGCTTTGGTTTTTCACGAAGGGTATTTTATGGTTTGGCTGCTAAGGGAGCAAAGGACAAGTTATCGATGGTATTTTCCTCCACCCGCGTACACCTTATGCACGTCTCTTATTTACGCCTATTTTCTTAAGATATGCTATTAAAGACATTTTGGCGGCTACTCGCCCTTTAATTACCCCCTTTTAGATCGCATCGCAAAGTTGCACGCACTTGCTCTCTTTTCAAAGTGCTGGGCGAATTACCTTTCGCCGCGACACTTTTATTATCTTTAATTGAAAAGGGCTCTTCATTGCATCCTTGAGGCAGATAGAATCTGGCGTTTTTATTCCCTCAAAAGTTCCATTCAAGAGCCATTTTAGCCCCGGATAAGACCCGCACAATGGGCACAAACGGGTCATCCAGCCAGAGATATGACAAGATGATGTGACACACTTAGCAAAGTTTTGTACATAAACTTTTAAAACATGTCGCGTGTCGTTTGGTTTGAAAGGATTCTGCGGGCTCTGAAAAGCATGCCATGCCGTATGTTGCTCCCTTTTCATGGTTCTGTAGCATCCAGAACGATTCCGCACAACAACAACACCCAGAACCACCCGCAAATATAAAAGTTTTTAATTAGGCAGTTGTTTATTTTTTTAATCTGCGATGTTTTCAGACCGCGAAAAAAAAGACTAGAAATGGAGTGCAATAGTCGCGGAAGCTGAACTAGGAGCCCCATTTGAGGGATATGATGCGTGAATCTACAAGTTTTCTCTTGCTGTCAGGAGGGTGTAAAATGCCATTGTTTTTAGGTGAAATTCAAAAATTTCTGTTCCAGACGTACTTAGTCCGGGCCACTAGCGATAAGTGCATTTGCGGTGTTTGGATGAATCAAAAAGGGAATTTTAAAATTTGCTTGCATCAAAGTTTTAAAGCGTACTTCAATTTTAAACCTTCTCTCTGTAGAGAATTTGGTTTAATATCGAAGCATAGAATTTAATAAAACCTTGGAAGAGAACGCATAAAAAGATATTTATGTATGTATGTAGTTAACTCTTAGCTGGAACCTAGGAGTCATATTGACCTCAACAACTTCAGTACTTTAAGTTTTTTCTTTTTCATAAATCAAATGTTTTAACTAACATTAATAAAAATATTTTTATAAATGAAAACGTTGCATGCGTTTTAAAATTGTTTGAAAAAGGAAATATAACATATAAAAATATGTAATAAAAATTCTGCAACGACGATCGGTTTTCTTTGCTAATTTTTACGGCTCTGAAATAGATCACATAACTCTCTTTAAAAAATATCGCTAGAAAATATCTCTGAAATAAAATATAACTTACACTTTATAGTTTTATTACCAACCTCTCATATTTTATGAATAGTGCTCTAAACTTTCACTCTACGAACCATCATGTGTATGAAGTTTAATGGGATAGTCAAAAGAAATTGGAGATGGAGGGTAGGGAAGTTTATTTTTGCTTCTACATAAAGCCAGATGAATGCTCCATTCATGAAAAGTAATGTTGCATTTTTCAAAACAACATAAAATCCAATCCTTTCTATATGCCATGAGGCATACAAAAACCATAAATCAATATTTTAAAAACCATCCGGTTTCTATTCATCACAGCACATACCTCTGAATACCCACAGACTACTTTAAAATTGCTGAAATTTAAAAATTTTAATATGAAATTTTATATGCTGTTTGTTTATCTGAATTCATGAAGCATTTAATAATTGAATTAATAAAATTTTAAGTACCTACTTACACACAAATCATTTTTAATGAATTTAATAAATATTCTACTTAAACATTTTAAATATCCCAATTTTGTAACTATTAAATATGTTACTTTAATTGATGTTTATTAATTTATATTTTTTTCTTCCAGGGCTGCAAAGATTCGCTGGCATCATGGCTTAGGAGTACAGCGGATATTCTTTTTGTTCTAGGCTACTGTGTTATTGCATTCTTGAAACTATGTTTCTTAGGTATCTTAAGGTATGAAATTCGTGAAATGATTCAAAAAATAAAATTACTACAAAACGAGATGGCAGCACCAATACTTGAACAAGAGCTTGAACCACAACAATTGACACAGGTAAGGCTAAATTTTATAACTTTGAATAACCTAGATGAATAGTAAATTCACATTTTGATATGCTATGAAATTATTTACTAAATTTTATTATTCAGCTTTATATCTTAATTTCAAAAGCACTTCAAATTATACGCAATAAAATAAGATAATAAAAATTAAATTCAATTCTGGTTTTAAGGCCCAATAAAGAATTCAAATCCTACAAAATTAATTAGACAGCCTATTTTGTAATATCTCTAAATTCTGCAATTAATTGACTAAAACCCAATTTTGTGGGTACGATTTAGCCTGGATTGAAGTAATTTGTTGCTTATGGCCTTTGGTGTCTGCAATATCCAATTTAATTGTTACCAACAATTCGTCGTAATCTCGTGTAATCGATAACCATAGCTCAATTCAATTGCATCTAGAATCAGACTTCTGTCGGCAATTATCTTAAAATTGCAATCCACAACAACGATGCTTTTTCTAAAAAGTTTTTAATATAAATTGAGGTTTTCGTGATTGAAAATGTGTAGATTTTTATTATGGGAAACTTTTCCTATTTTTTTTTTATTTTCAAAAATATGTATGATACGTACGTAATTATGTTATAAAACATTTTAAATCTGAAACCTTTATAGAGATAACGAAAGACATTTTCAAACAAAACCAATGCGGTAAAATATGTAATCGAATAAAATAACTAATGCAAAAATTCCAAAATCCAGATTATTGATGGAAAGTGGTTAATGGAAACGATTGTGTTGATTAAATTTTATTTCACATATCATTGTTTTTCTGGTGAACTAAATTTATGCAGTCGTTTATTGATAAATCTGCATACAATGGATAACTTTCATTCTATCCAAATGAAACTTTATTAACTTTACCTCTATTTTCAAATCTTTCCTCGATTCATGAAAAAGTGGTAATATTAAAACGGAAATTTATTCGACCACTAAATCATATTTTTGGTCAACAATCGATTGTATATGCAACTGGTTGAATTGCTGAATTAGCACGGGCAAACAAATCCGTTCTAATGACATTATATATGTTGAATTTGTTATCCCAAAATGGTACTCATTGAACATTTTGTTGGTTTTCGCCTGTCAGTCTTTATTGAAAACTCTTCTATACGCTAGGTAAATTGTGTCGATTGGTATTTATTGTTTTATCGTATTTATATGCAAATTTGCGAGTACTATGCATGATTCAACCAAAAATGTATGTACTTCGCTAAAGAAATTTAAGGCGAGAATTTAGAGGAAAATTTGGCATAAAATAGGTCTATTTTGTGAATAACTACATATTCAGTTAACTGTTCTGTAATAACTCCATTGTGACTCAACTTGAATAGAAGTGCTTTGAAATTGAAGCAGTTTGAGCGAAACTTTATTAGGGTTTTGTAATTAAACAGAATATTAGCTCTCAAAATCGATTATTGAAACTTTTGATTGAGATTTTTTGTTGAATATGTTGATGAAAAATATCATAACTCATAAAATGCAGATTTAAATTTAAAATATAATATATAGCTGTGACAATACCATTTTATGCGAATTATATGCATTATAAAATTCCTATATATCGTTTTACACTACCCCGTCAATATAACTTATTTCCTTTCTGAAATTTTATTTTCAAATTGTATTTCCAGGTTGTAATAAAAATCTGGCGTCGAATTGCCCAGACTGTTCGCGAATTAATTGTATGCATATAAGCTTTTGTTTTCATCCTGATTCCATATACATGAATATGAAATGAAATGAATATTTACCACTCGGTTTGTCTAAAAGAATTAAGTATAAAATTGTTGTCAGTAAAATGGTTTGTTGGCGGTTCCGTAAACGAAATAGAATACTTATATAAAATACCGGTCATTGTGTGGTTGGTTTTTCTTATATACTAAATTTTTTTTCCCAACACCTATATGGTCCATATACATCAAAATTGCTTTGTTTTACATTTTGCGTATTTTGGACAACCTGGCCTCGAGGTTAAGAGAAACCAATCGCATAAAACAGCACAAAATCAGCAATTTTTGCCGATTTGACCTAGATTTTTTTTTTGTTTCGGAAAACAAGGAAAACAAATTTACTTGATGCGAATTCGAAACTAAGCCTGCATAAATCAACGACCCAATAAAATCTTAATATGACGACACCATAAAATGGAACTCGTACTGTTGGCCCGAACAGTAAAAGACCCCATTGCTTTGCTGTCTTGAATTTTAAATGGTTCACATTATTCATGCGTTCCCTGTACTTTCCCATAAATAACATTTACTCTGAAGTGGTGCAACTTAATCAATACCCAAGATGTGCTTAAGATAACAGCCCTTCTTACCTGCATGAAATGTCACAGAACTGCACTCAAGGAGAATTCCCATTCCCTTTACAGGCACCCTGTGCGGGACGGGGGAAAGAAAGAAGGGAACACATTATAGTACTATAAATTTTGCTGACTTTTTAATATCCCACGAGTATGAATAAAGTGCATGCCACTTGTACATTCCAGCAAAAGAAGCCGTTCAGATGAAAGCGATTCTGAAATAGTGGGGTTCCCCAGACCCCACGTAGTACACTCAAATGAAAAGTCGTTTCATAAGTGCTGCGAACATAAATCACTTTAAATTTTCTTCCTGGCTCGCACCCAATTAGGTCCACTAGGTTTTTGGCAAATATACCCACAAAAACTCCGGACCGAATTGGACTTTTGAAATTGTTTTCCACGTGAAAATTAGACGATGAAAAGAAAAGAATGTTCAATTTGTTCACAAATTCCTGAGAACAATAATACGTCTTTATTTTTGGCGATGGTAAGCTGCTTTTTATTGTTATCACTCGACTGAATACGAATTATGAACTTCAAAACAGAGAAAAACTTTTTAAGAATGTCACTATTGTTCTTGGGAATATCACATGAATTTTATGAATTTTTAATGGTATTAATATTTCCGGCAATTGAAATTTAAAATGTAGAAAATATTGCATTTTTATGGTTCTACAAACCGATAGTTTTATACGAGAATATAAAAAAATACATATAAAACTGATACTAGTTTAGGATTGCTATTCTGCAAAGTTTTATTAGGATTTAGAAGTATTATTTTAAAAAGAATTGTTTGATATACCTAAAATAAAAATATTTTTATTATGTTTTAATATTTATGTATCCGTTACAGAGTTTATTTTTTTATTTTTCAATACAAAAATTAATCGTTTGAATATTTCAAAATAATATGTTTAAACTTGTAGATAAAAGCCACCGCAACAAATTTATCGACACGATAAAAGATTTTTTCCTTTTTAACTATATTTTACGGAAACATTTAAATTTATTAGTGTTTTTTGATATGGTAATTCTGATTGATATGTCCTTTTTTGCCACTGTATATTGCAGAGGTCGAAATATGTAGTAAAAGGTTATATTTAGGAACAAATAACAGGGATATCAAATTAAAGTTTCTAACTAAAGAAATTCAAAAGTTATGACGAAAGACATTGGTAACTGAGTTGCTTTAAAATTGGGATGTTAAATACGAATTCAAAAACTGAAATATTTCAACACCTTATGTTTAGGAGAAAAACCTTCACTGAGAGAAAAATATGTTAAAATTAAATGAAAACATCTTTGAATCAAAGATTTTCAAATTTGAAAGTCATCTAAATTTGAAAATATTTAATTTAAAAATGAACAGTTTTAAGAAAGTATTTTAAATACATTCACTTTTGATTTAAAAGTATACTTTTGATATCCAAACACGGGCGCATTTATTTTAAAAACGTACATTTTTAGTAATTAAATACAAGCAATTTTTATTTAAAAGTATACTTTTTACGTTTAAATACGCGTACTTTTAATTTAAAAGTGTACATTTATTATGCAGCACTTTTGATTTAAAAGTAAACTTTTGATGTCCAAACACGAGCGCGTTTAATTTAAAAGTGAACATATTTCATGATAATACCCTGCACTGGCTATATTTAAGTTTTGTATCCATATAGACTTTTAATGGGATGATATAGATTACATAATACTGCAATTTAAGCAAAACGACTGAGATTCTTTTTCCGTACAATGATTCTTCGAACCCAAAATAAAATAGGGTTTTTTAGACCATTTTTACAAGTGAAGTCGATTTTGTTTATATTGCATTACTATGTAATTCATATCGTTCCAATAAAAGTCTTTACGGACACAACCCTTAAATATAGCCAGTCCAGGGTATATTATCACGAAATATGTACGAAAACGAAACATTTTTTTAGTTTTCGGCAAGGAGTAGAATTATAATTATTAAGCTACGACCTCCAGCAGAATATGTGGTATATAAAGGATTACATGTAGACTATAGAGATGTGAAAAAAATACCTACAAAATAAATAATTAATTTTTTTTCCAGATACTGCATGAAATAACATCCCGGTTAATTTTAAATCTGGTTCCAAGGTCTATTTGGCAGCATTATTATTATAACAAAATGTGCAAATTGACTCTTACGAGTAAAATAAAATAAAACAATTTTCGTTCATATTATATTTATTTATTTTAATATGGTATGTATATTATTCACAAAATTTTCAGTCATTGCTTACAGCAATATAGTTCTTATTTCTAACATAAGTTTTACCGTTATTAATTTGATATAAATTCAATGGTGTACTTGAAAATTGAGATAATCTTTTCATTGCCAACTTCCACAGTCGGGCTGGGCTGATGGAAATAAAGTAGACCAATTTAGGAGCCCTGGGTGAGGTCGGCTGGGTTGCTTCAAAATTCCCATCCAATCTCGAGGAGAACTCAAACCGATTGCCGAGGCTTTAACTCCTGGCCCTTGTAACAGAGGATAATTTAAGTTCTATCTACGCAATCGACAGCCGGATATGCAAAATCCCTAATCCTGGTGGAGTAATTTTTAAATTCACTTTCACACCGTAGCGATTTTCTAACTCCGTAAGTTACTTTTGTAAAAAAGAAGCCGCACTTTAAAAAAACTTCTATACACTTCCATCAAACAGCACAGAATGCACGGTAACGGCAAAATAGAATCTTCTTCTTTTTGGAAACGATACCGAAACTTTGAAATTAAAAATTACACTTTTAAAACATTTCAACGTCACTTTACAACTGAAGTGTTTACTATTAAATCAAAAATAAAACGATTTTAAAACATTCCAACTGTTTGTACATTTTAAAAACGTCACTTTACAATTAAATTGTTCACTTTTAAGTCAAGAATTATGCTTCTAAAAATTTCAATTGTTGGCGCATTTTAAAAACGCCTCTTTTACAATTGAAGTGTTCACTTTTAAATCAAAAACTTCGCTTTTAAAACATTCCAACTGTTTGTACATTTTAAAAACGTCACTTTGCAATCGAAATGTTTACTTTTAAATCAAAAAAGAACACTTTTATCCTGTAATTTTCAAAAGCGATACTTTGAAAATAAAAGTGTTTATATTCGAATAAAACACGTTTAAGAATTAAATTGAAAACCCATGCATATTTTTCAATTAAACGTATTCGCTTTTAATTTTAAAGTCCGATTTTTCTCTCAGTGTTGGATTATAATGTATGATGTCCATATGTATTTTGAGCTTGCGTTTTGCATTATTATTTGTTCTCAAATACATTGATTTGGAAACTTTCTAATTTTGATATTTTAAAATAAATTTCCAGGTAACAAGCCCCTCAGTGAACGGAGAAGTGCACGTAGAGCAGAAAGTTTTAACTCGAGATAAGGATCGATCCCGGATGAGTTCCGGCGAAAGTGAGCGAGAATCGCTTCTGGTGCATGAAAATACGCCCCCGCGATACCTGAAATCGCAACGACACTACGGCTGCGCGGACGGTGCAGCCGGAGGTCATACCATCGAAACGGACACCTATTCAAATTGTGCCCTCCTGGTCGATGATTCTGGAGCGGCGGCCGCAGCAAAATCGCTGAATGGCAACAACAATTTCGAACTGACCGAGTTCGATACCCGTGCACCAACGTACAGGTATAGTTGAAATTTGATAGAAAAAACAAAAAAAAATATATATATATTGAAATAACTAAAAAAAATTAATAATAATAATCAAATAACATTATTGTCTCTAACGTTTTTTTGTATTTTTCCGCTTTCTTTTTAACGCACTTTGTCTTCCCGTATGCTGTCAACAAAAACTTCACATGTGCTCAACTTTTTAATTTCACTTCCTCTTCCAAAATAAATCGACACATGGTGGGTGATGTGTGATGTTAAATTGTTGCATTATGTGTGTGGCCGATCCGACTCGAAACTGTTGCCGCATGTTGTTTGCTTAATACATAAAAAAAATTATAATAATTAATAATAATAATAATAACAATTAATAAAAATGGCGACAACAGAAAGTCAAAATGGCCGTCCTTATGAGAAATACAGAAATACATACAAAAGACACGCAGCGAATCTGGTCACATATTGTGTACAGAATATATATGAAGCCGCCGCGTACGACAGTCGTCACATGTTACCACCATTGGCGCAGACTTGTAGCAGTAGTTAACATGATTAGACCTTAAACCTATATACAGTAGTGCCATGCAAAATATATTATAAATAAAAAGAAACATAAGTCCAGATATGAAAACAAACACCAAAATTTTATATACAATTATATAAAATAATAAACTCATCGCCCTATACCATGTAAAATTAAAAGTAGATTACCTGAACATGCAGCTACAAGTTGCTATCCTCGTGTAAACAACTGATCAAAAAACACAACAAGTCCAAAGCACAATAAATGAAAAATACACTGCACATAAAACGGCAGAAAATACACGTGAAAACAAAAAAATTATATATCATAAAACCAGGCACACGTTCATCACACTAAAAATCGGAAAGGCTTTACACTTTACATAAAACATTTCGAACATTACAGGAGGAAACAACTAGGAGCTTCCTTCCCGACATCGTCCCGCTCACTGTACGTATTTTGGCAGTTTCAATTTAGAAAATATTATTTGAGTATTTGCTTACCACATTTGCATTTAATTAAAAACACGAGCACCGCACGTTCACCTGTCGTCCAGGTGCATCGGTGCATCCACCAGATATACACTAAACTGTGCTCAGTTGCATATTTAAAAAAAAAGGATTTGTGCATCAACAAACAGCCGATGGGTTCTTATCGCAGGTGCCCAGCCGTTTTATAAAACCCCAATTACCTAGGCACCGTCTGATCGCAGGCCCTGCACCTAATCCGCGCTATCGGCGACCACCGATATCTGTTTTAAATCCGAGCGAATCTATTAGTTGCGCACGTAATGTCGCCATAAATCATTCTCCTCCATTAGGGCGGAAAGGGCCCGGAAAAACACACTATTTTCACTCATTATTTTTGCATTCTGGGGCAATCGACGGGGTAATTACAAGAGCATAATCTAGATCAAGCGACTTGTACCAGGATTTGCAAAAATTGTGGCCCCTCGACCTCCTCTAGCACTTTTTTCCACTTGAATGGGCCTCGTGCGGTACAAACTGTGTTCAATCGAAAGGCGAACAATTAAATTTGCAATTGAAATTCGTAATTAACACGAGAATTATTCAATAGCCGTTAGGTATTAAGGTGCAATATTAAAATGAGGTATAAAAAAGGGAACATTGAAAATATTTGTAGTCGGTACTGTGGTTATACAACGTGAACAGCAAAGGAAAGATAAAAATTAATTCGAAATAATTTCCACAAATATGTATTATGTTTTATCATTTAAGGTGGAAAGTTGGAGTTTGGAGTTGGAGTTTTACAGAAGCTTTGGAATTATGAGTAGAAATTTTATGTATTTATTCTTTCAAGCGCATACGATGTCATTCTAAACTCAAAAAATGTTATAAAATAACGAATTTAAATAACACAGATCTAGTTTTTATCATTTGATGAAATGAATACGAGACAGAAATTTTGAAAAACTTAATTTTTAAACTTTAATGATAAAAACTAAAATAGTTGTAGCTTCATAAAGCCTATCGAAAGACCCAGATTGAAATTTTCAATTATTATCATTTGCAAAAGGTTGTGTTTAAACGACTTATAAAAAATCATTAAAAATTAACGAATTGTTCTAGCAGATAATAAAATAATTTAACGAGGCTAAGGGCATCTTTTGATAATCATGATGTATGACAAATAAAAAAATTATAATGATGAAATAAACCCACGCATAAGAAAAAAGTGTTTTCGTGTAGACCGGTGTTATAAACCCTTTTGTAAATATTTCGATTAATTAAATTCAATTCTCTAAATCGATTATTAAATGATGATTGTTCAGTTGGTAGGATGATGCAAGAAAAAACGAAGGTTAAAAAGGGTTTTATTTTATGCTTTTGTTATATGTATATATCGTATATATCGAATTGTAACCACAGTTTTACAACGAATATAAAATAATCACGTGCCCCCTAAATATCAATATATTTATATTAATATTTAGGCAGTTTAGTTGTGGCTTTGCAACCATGGCGCAATCGGCCGCACGGATTTTCATTAAACCTTCAAAGCGTTACAAACTCTATATTCAGGTTGGATTAAATAATTTTCCAGATAACTTGTACACCCACTCATGCAGACATAAATTATATATAAATTGAAGAGATGGAAACAAATTGGAATTAAATCGTCGAATATTTTACATAATCCACAAGCCTGGATATTATAGAAAGATTACAAAGGCGTTTAGCTTGGTTGAATACCTTTGCGTAATGTCTCACCAAAAACAGTCTAAAGCCCATCTAAACTCACTGTACCAAAAAATCCTTCTTGGTTGTAGAAGCAGAAAATAATTTGCTTAACAGGATGACATAACATAAGACACGTGCCTTCTTCAGGTAGGAAAAAATCTTTGGGTCTTTGAGGGAAACGATGGAAAGGGTCAGGGTACCATCAATTTATATAAATGACGGGTTACACCCACTCCCTTGGGTGCACGCCAACGAACAAATTCAGTTGGGGTACTAGAGGACGACGAAGCCATTCGTCACTTTGTCAACGATGAAGTCGACCGGAAGAAAAAATACACCCTGAGACCAAGTTTAATATCAAACCATAAATTTTACGTCTATAGACACTCGGCAGTTTCCATGCCGCACGTTTCTGACCGTACCAAACCCATATTCATGTTTATATTACACGTGCATGATAAAACCCTGAGTGTCATATTTTTGAAGAATTAGTTAACCCAAAATGTTACTGAACCTTGTTTTAAAGTCACAAGCAGATCCCAATAGGTATGTAATGTTCTATAAATTTGAGGCTTTGAGGAGATTTATTGCATGTGCATCGGTGAGTGGGTGGAGTTAGAGACGACATGAAGAATGAGCTTCAGGATTCGAAGGCATTTCGAAATCGTTACAAAACCCGAATATGGTTATGACTTATGCTCGTATTAATATCCCACCGGCAACCTCGACCAAAGATAGATTCAGATTCATTCATTACATTCGGCTCACCGAAATATCCGGTGGTATGTTGAGCTAAAGTCGAAAACACTCCACTTATTATTGCGGATTTTAGCTGAAGTTTCATCACTCCTACGAAACAAGAATCCAAGGAAATTGAAGTACATTCCATTCCCGTCCTTGGTCCCTAACGTGCATTCAGAAGAGTCCCATAACGCTCATATTCGCGTCATTAATTTTGAGTGGAAGGATTATATGAGGAAGCTCAACGATAAATATACACGTGGCCAGAAACTTCCACGTGTTTTACCCAATCCTAAAATTATTCTGCTGCCATTTCATATAGGTAATACGTTGAAAAAGCATTCCATGTGCTTCTGTTCCTCATATTGCGCGATTAACATAATTATATACATATATAAATATTATATAAGATACTCCCCGTGAACTTGGCATTTAGGGGACATTTAAGGAAAAGAGCATCGTCACTTCCCTTTTATAATTCAGAACTACTTTCGGATATCCCTTTATTTTTCTCGAAGATTTTAACTTAATTCCTTTTCGGCAAATCCTGTTTCACGAAAGTACGAACAACTTCCGCGTAAGAGCTTAAGGTCGTTCCGCGAATGAGTTTCAACGACCTTTTTCGGGTTCCTTTTTTTCGTTGTACCAAAACGCTATACAACGAGGAAAATGTCGCGAACTAATTATTAACTGAGTTAACTTTAGGAAAATGCTATTAAAACTGCTACAACTTGGGCACGCTATCCTAGGGGAACAAGAGTGGGGAACGAGGACTGTAATGGACACAAGGAAGTTAGCATCCCATTTCACTTGGACGTAGTTTGCTCACTAATTTTATTAGCTTAATACAAAGGTCGCTACTTTAAAAGATTGTCTTTATACATTGATAACCAAATACTATTACATAGTACAAAAAATCTTTAAAGTATTTCTTTATAGTCCATTAAAATGTTACATTGACCTTGCATTTTGAGTAGGATACGATTTTTTTTAAGTGAATTATTAAGACCCGTTTTTGAAATATTTGAATCCAAAGTGGACATTGTTTGCGCTGGTCATGATATCACTTTGAACCCAATTTTGGAATAATCTGAAAGAAAACTAAATTACGGGGCATAATTTTGAAAAACGATTCAAGAAACCTCATAATGATTTTAAATTCCTTTTTCAACGATACCCCACACGATGGGATAAGTACCCCCTCCCCTTTTTCAAAATTGCGGCCAAATGAGTGGTAGTGAAAATGATCAACTTTTATGAAAACCCTACGAAGCGTATAGTATGTACTAAATTTATGAAAAAGAGTTAATTAAAATGGAATTTCGAAATAAATTCGGGTTTAAAGTTAATAAAACGCACAAGGACTTTTGCCATCTATAAAACTTTAAAGAAGCTTAACTCTCGCAATTGATATATAAATTCTATTTAGTGAATTTATTTAAATTTCACTCAATGTTTTATGTCCCTTTATACCTATTTTGGGCACTGTTCTATTATTATTATTCTCGTTTCCCGAAATCATTTTTAGATATTTGCGAACCTAAATGGTTTGAGACATCAGCTGATGGCAGGATGTGTGAATGACAATATTGTTCTATTAATATCGTTCTTTTCCAAAATAGCTGAAGTTCGGGATAAGAATAGCAAATGTGTTTCTTTTAGTGTCGTACATAAAATACCCCTTCTCTTAAAAGTCACATTTGTAACACCTGTCGTTGTTGTATTATCTGTATGATTTGAATATTCGGTAAAATCAATTCGATAAGGTATAAAAATTGAATAGATCTATGTTACCTCGTTCTACATATTCGATTATTATGCCGAATTGAGTTATTTTTAAGGTCTTTCTCAATACCTTGTTTTAAGTCTTCATCAACTCGTAAGAACCGTAAACGAACCTTTCTAAACTCTACGTTGTTTATCGTCTAATGGTAAAATGGGCTATAATAAAGAATTCTCTCTACAATTTATTCTAATCATAAATAATTAAAATTGTTCAATATTTTAAACAGAATACCTTCAGCATCAGGATGTTTCAGTCGACATTGAGTGATCTCTTAAATTCACTTAACTACTCAAAACATTCCCAGAGGCGGATAGGCCTGTAAGTGTGAGTCTCTAGAGATACTACTGGCACCGAGATAATTTCGTATGCACATCACGAGATTACCACAATGAGATTAACCACCCCGTAATGAGAAGATCAAGCCCTATCACGGATGCAATGAATACCAAATCAGATTCAAGTGACAGGCTTTCTCTTAGTCCTTTTCCTTTCCCGGAATTATTCAAATATTTTGATGCTTTCAAGGAAGTCGCGTGCCAATCCTGAGCGTTTCATTTACCATTTAAAAACATTCGCTTAATTCCCTCAGATATATTCGTTGTTTTTTTTTTCAATCAAGCACATACGATTTGAATAAAAATAATATAAAATAAAATCCCCTGATCGGCTAGACCTGCGACTCCTTTCTGCATTAAAAATTGGAACAAAAATCGAAAAATATAAGAATTTAAAATCAAAAAAACGTTTGGCCAAAAATGCCAAATTATTCTTTGGGATAATGGAATTCTTTGCAGGGCATTGGCTTCTTGTACATTTCCGGCGCCAACCTTTAAGGAAGTGGTGATATGACTTTCAGCTACCAGCTTGTGGGATATTGTTGCCAGCCTTATACACACGATGATCAAGAAATTGTAAGTGAATAATGGAAAAAAAAACCAAAATACAAATTGCAGAAGAAAAACCGAAAAATATATTAAAAACTTTAAAAAGCAAGTTTGAAAGAAAACTGGACGTTGTTGCAATAATTTAGTGCCTGTTACATTGTTAGAGATTTGTTGTATAGCTATTTTGTACATAAATAGAGACGGCTTTATCAGTCTAGCCCGCTTGAATAAATTCGGCTACATGTTTATTGCTTTCTAGCGTTTTACTCGTAACCTATATTTTCATGAGCTGAAAACCTTTCACCGCATTTAATTCAGGGGAATTTCGTCTGGGGCCCAACCTTACAAATCCAGGAAAATGTCATGTGGGTGTTCAAATTCATATTCTTAGCCGGTTTTCATTAGGGCGATTATTTTAGCCTAAATCTGACCTCGTTAGGCGAGATACTGCGTGACTAAATCGACCAGCGTCGTGTTTGCTCCATACCTGCTAATTAACCATCCCTCACGCTTTGTTTGTTTCATAGCCATGTTTGTACATATCCTGTGTATATTTGTATAGCTCTAAAAAAACTAACCTTGTAAAATTTTAACCAAACCCCTTACTCACAATCAGTCAAAATTCATGTGCTTAATGAATTAAATGTTTTTTAAATGTTTTTAATCTTTTTTTATTATAAGAACGCTTTGGGGGCTCAACGACAGCAAAACCGATTTAACCCACTCAAATGATTTGCTGTAAGTAATTCTTTACTATATAAAGTGTGATTTAACTGTTGGCTGTATATGTAGAATTGTTTATTCGGCTGAATAGATTTTTATGTGACACAGAACTTGTACATATATGTGTATAAATGCAAGTAGGTATCCCCAGCAATTTTCGTATATATATGTTTCAGCAATGGCGCACAACAAGACTTCTTGAATTCAATAAGTAAAAGACAATCAGTGACAATTTACCACTTTGATCAACTTGTAATCATATCACGTAAGTCGAAATCTAAGAAAAAAATCACGTAAATCGACAACGAACTTCAACTAAGTGAAAATTGTATGGTACATTTTAAACAAAATATAATCTGGGAAGGACTTGAAATTTTGGTACATATGTATTAAAAAACGAAAACTTCACTTGTAGGGAAACTGAACGATTAAATAAATAAAATATTCGTATAATCTCCAACTCTGTCAAACAACAAAAATACATGAGAGTAAATATCTTCAAACTAAAAACAATCGAATTTTCGAAATGAATCACTCCAAGGCAGAACTCATTCTTAAAATTCATTTCAAATTATTCAAAAATGAACAAAATTTCATCATTCGCTCAAAACTCAAATGTAAATCGACAAATGTCAGTGACTAAATTCTGAAATTAAATGAGAACATGAAGGTATTAAATAAATAGCCTCTTTTCCGTAGGGCTTAATAAAGCAGAACAAGTATATTATGATTATAATGACAAATTAAACGAGCTTTTAAATCAGCCACATAACAGCATTGAATAATTAATCAGATGTTAAACGTCTCGTTATAATTACCATATTCGATTAATCATTCAAATACAAGTAAAACTGTGTAATTATAATCCTCCAAGCTTTTGCTTCAGTCATATAAAACACCTCACACAAATTAAATTGAAATTCTTGTAGCTTTGCGATTTTTTTTATTTCTTTTTTTAATTCCCTATAAATTGTACTATGCAATTTTTTTCTATTAATAAAATTTCTTCTATTGCTTTCATTTTAAGACTATCAACACCCTTTATGATAATAGCGGTATTTTGTTTTAGAAAACTTCAAACTATTTTTACATTTCTTAGGAGGTTATTTGAAGGTAAATATAAACTCAAATTATTTCTTATAAACTCTGGACACCTCCAGTCCATTGCTCGATTCTGCTTTTTCGGCTATATTGCTTCGTTGTGCTTTTAAAACGTCATTTAAAAAGAAAATACATAATCAAGAAATATACTGATTTCTAAAATCATATTATAACTTATTAAGCCAAATTACACTTAATATATTAAGTGCATAAGTAAAATTACTAGACCCAACAAACTTCAAATATAATTCGATTAATAGGGTTCAAAGAAGCTAAGTGTGTACTATTACTAAACACCCACACTCTTTAAACATACTATATAGGAAATGTTACTGTCTTTAAGAAACATTACTGCAAAATCTCTTAACAGGGTTTCAACATGATAATGACCCCACATTATTTTCGTTCCCCCAAAATAAACTTAAAATGTTGATTAAAAATTAAAATATAACTCAAGAACGTAAACGTAAGTATGCTTTTAAAATGCTCAAGTTTGTCATTAAAAAAAATCGCTCAACAAGTGAAAACTCTTCATGAAACCTGTTGCAAAATTTCACCATATTTTCCGGTGGAATTATTTTCTGAGTTATGTATTTATCGTTCGTTTGCATACCGCAAGCATAACCTGAGCTACGAACAAATTAATGCCGCGAAACTGCATTTTAGAGGCTTGGCAATTGCTGGAATTTGCATATCCGATACGTAGGTAAATGACCCAGACTCATATCGATGGCACTTTTCCCACTGAATGCATACATAATTCTTAAAGCTATTGCATGGCACAAATTTTTTTGCTTACTGCGGAGCAACTGATTTAAGACTTTAACTAAAGAGGTATAGTTTTTAAAGAGTTTTCACACATGAATTTTCTTCACCAGAGGTATTTCGGGGGTAGTGACTTCTCGCAAAATGTAACAAAGTCTACTTCACTTGGGTTCGGGTAAAAATTACAAGTATTGCTCAATACCCCCCGTAGAGAATTGTTTGTAGTCACCTTTAAAAATGCACAAATCCTTTTTTGTCAAAATTTGTAGTAAAGTAGAAAATGCTAAATTACCTTAAACTTTACTTTAATGCTTTTAGTTGATTTTATCCGTAGGACCAGTAGGGAAAAAAATCAAGAGTATATTTAACAAAAACACTCAAACAATGTACCTGAGCGCACATGCTGCAACATTTTTGGTTCAAAAATATATATAAATTAAATTGTTTTTATCCCAATAAAAAGGGGTACTTGATAAGTTTTATTAAAAAAATATTATTTTCAAAAATATTTCAGGCGTAACGCACCGATCGTAACTAAGATCTGACTACGGTATTATTTGGAGCAGCTTTTTGGCGACCGATGGAAAAAATATGGAAAACAGAGACCTTCCAGACGTAGTAGGACACCACAGGGTGAGATGAGAACCGGTAGCCTCTGCTCCAAAGCGGTAGAATCTTTCGAAATTGAAGACTGCGAATATGAGTGCATTTGATAACAGGAGCACCGAACGGACAGGAGATACAGTGCGAATTTTAGACGAAACCAATTTTCAAAGAGAAATACTAATATAAAAGAAATGGGCTCCTCTACCGAGTTTTGAGCAATTCTACCATTTTTCGAACTATTTGAAAAGAACCAAAATACCCAAAATACACACATAAACATACACAAAAATTTCGTCGCATCGACTAAACAAAATTCGAGCACTGGACTGGACGTACTAAAAAAAAAACCAACACATCTCTCTCAACGAAAAACAGCGGGAGCCTAAACTTAGCTGTTTCAAAAATTAAAAACAAAAATGTTCATAAGACGCGATAGTCGTTAAGTTTAATTTTAAAAAGATGAAATACAAGAAAAACTTACTCTTAATTGACTAGCCGTTAAGCGTGCAACAAATACTCTAAGAGTTACACTCTCACCCTAAAGAAAATTCCATTCGCAGCCGGGAATTGGAAATGTACCATAAATATTAAGAAAATGATACCAGAACAAAAAAATGAAAATATTGAAAAAAGCAACAAGTGTTTCCTCTACACCGTGCTATGTAGTTCATAGACAATAAATGAAATTAACATAATAAAAAAAATGAAAATATTAAAAAAGGATTTGTAAATATTTAGAAGATCTAATGTAAAAACAATTCGATCATTTATTTTATTGTATAAAAATTATACGGACAGTTTTAAGGAGCTATATTCGTTATACTCTCACTTTGCGCTCACAAATCTTTTTTTTCTAATTCTTTATAACTTATCGGAATTTTATATAATGTAGAAACAATTTTGTTTTTAATTCTTAGTATGGCAACGAAAACAGTACTTTTATTTATTATTCCAATTTTTCTTGGATATTTTAACTGATTTTAATTTTTAAGACGCTATTCAGTTTACAGCAACTACATCAGCGGCCCCACCTGCGAAACACTAAATAACAGGTATACTGCCACGTACACTAGAAGTATTTATCACTGCATTTTGTGATATTTTGTAATACTGTTTAGATATGTTGTTTAATTGTTATTTTAATTTTAATTTTACTTTTATTTATAAAAGCAGCAGTTCATTTGAAGAAGAAATGTATTTCAAGTGTAGAATTACATATTTTGTCCCCTGCCTGGACCTTGTAAATACTTGAAAAGGCAAACCAAAAACTTCATTTGGGGTTAAAAGTTAAATAAGGAAAACTCAAAATTATATTATTCCAAATATTTTATGCTTTGAAAAAGACAATTATTCCATGAATTGTATTCCTAATTATAAATCAATTTCCCATTGAAATTCAAAAACAAAATCAATAATAGTAAATTAACCCTTAATTATTTCATCAGCACTGCAAGGTCTCCTTCATTCCGAAAGTTCGGTTTTCATTAATCTTATTGTATATTGAAAGTAATGAGCTTTACAGAAATTAAATTTTGTCAAAAAGAAAAATTATTTTGATTTCATTTATAGCACTAATAAGATGAATTTTTGGGCATGATTATTTAAAGATTAACTTAAAAAGGATCCAATCCAACGTTAATTTGAATAATTTCAATTCTGTAAAGGTATCGACTTTTGTAATTTTGTAATTATAAAGTTGTGTTTGAGTTTTACAAATTCGTGAACGAAATATTCAAATAGGTTCAATTATTACATACCTTAATTATAATTTCTTAAACTCAAATACTGTTTTATTAAGTCCTAACTTTTGAGGGCGATTTTATCCCTAAAACCTTTTTAGGATTCGTCTTCCAAATCGGAGTTGGTGTAACAAAAAATTAAAGAAAAATCTAATTTAGGAATTACGAGTAATTAAATTCAAAATCAAAATATGAGCAGCGTCGCAGACTAATACCGAAATGCAAAACTAAAACTGTCAACGTACTTTTTCCAATGAGTTTCATATCCAGGAAACTGAATTGCAAAAGAACACAATTTTTTTCAGATTTGCATTTATAACTAGAGCTGTTGTTACAATTTGTTCTTAAACCCTAGAATCGTGCAATGCTTACTTGGTGTAAAATGCACCCCGGAATGCAATTCCATTTCCATTCCAGTAAAATTTTTACGAACGCAACTAATTCCTACCCCGTTGGCGCAGTTGTTCACTTAAAAATTAAGCAATAAATTTGAATAAAACACACTCCCGCCCCATTAGGAAAGTGGAGTGTAAATGGAAGTAAAAACGGTTACAGGGTGGCTCAGACATGTGCCACAACGTTTACATTTCATGTAAACAATGGTCAGCGACAATGGCTTTAACCAAATGAGAGCGAAGTTGTATGCAACCCACCCACATCCAGTGTTTGCAGACGCTGTGCATATGGAGGTGGTTTCTGCAAAATGAAAATGTTTGCTATCTTCCTGTTTTTTTTTTTTATTTTGTATCTGTTTTCCGGCAATAAATTGCTTTGGAGCAATTATCACTAGAAGCAGTGGGCCAAAAAAACGAGTGTAAATCCACTAAGCAAATTGTCCAGCTTTAATCTCGGCTAGTCGTTCGTTTTGATCAAGTGTTGACTCCCACCAACGAATTGCATAGGCTCGCCGCTGGAAATTGATGTTTTTACAAGGCCCTGAAATTGCAAACCGTGGGAATGCAGAGCAATAACTTTGACTGCTTAATTTTGAGGTTTTTCTGGCATTCATTCAAGTTTCTATCTGATTTGGCACGCTCAACAACTTTGTACACTAGAGTTTTAAGAAAAAAAAGAAAAAGCGGCTATTGTTTACTTTTAATATCAACATAGTCCATAAATTTGAATAACATTTAAAATTATATGTCGTATATTATATACATACAACATGTATAGTATGTGGTTTGCATACTCTGAAGTTTGTATTAAGGACGCCTATTAATCCAGTTTATAAATAAACCCTGTATATAATTCAAGCTCAGAATCTTGAAGACAAAGTTTCTAAAGTTCATATTCTGAAGACCAATAATCTGATACCACAAATTCCCGAATGTTTTTTGTTTTTTTATTTACATTTACGTATCTACGAAAACTCGGAATATTTAAAATCAATTTTTATTCAAATGAACTGAACCTTTTACACAACCTATTTAATATTTAATAGTTCTAATATATTTTAGATATTTGAGTTTTTTAACATTAAAAAAAGAAAGAACGTTACAATTAAGTTTATGCATTATTTCGCGTTAAGAGCTTGTAAAAAATGTACACTTTAGGCAGAAAAAAAAGAAAACAAATATAAAAATTGATTTTAGATGTAAATAAGCTTTGCTTCCTGTAGATATACGAATACACATAGGGGATAAAATAAGATAATTATATATAGTTAATATACATACGTAAATAAAAATTGAAATAGATTACATCTGAACCAAACTCTAGGTATACAATATACAAAAGTAGATAGATATTTTTGCATACAAAAAGTGAAAAAAAAATAAAGAAAGCATTTAAAATGTATGAAAATGATAATGATTGTCGTTATAAATATTGTCAATTTATTTAAAAAGACAAACTCACTTATTAGTAGCCATATAAAGAAAAGAATGGAGGATATGTATAATATTTAACGAGCAAGGAGGTGCAAGAACAATGTAAAACTCACTTTCGTACTTCATATTCAAACTATAGTATGGTTCAGACGACATTTAGCAATAAACAAAAACTAAGAAAATGAAAAATAATACTAAAAATTGTTTGTTTAATCTCTACAAAAACTTAGTCACGTATTTACTTTTTACTGTTATTACCCTTTAAATGTTTTAACAAGAATATTATATATACATATATGTATATCTGTTTATTTTTTTATAATAAACAAAATGAAAATGTTTATATTAAAAAAATGCTTGTTAACTCGGCTTTTTATACATTTGATATTATTTACAAGGATAACAAGTAAACAAAAAAAACTAAATAAAAGTTTAAAAAAAATGAGATAACGATTAACACTTATACTACTCAGCTAAAGTTATCATCAAAAAGGAATGTGATTGAAGAGAACTGTAGGTCATATGTGAGGTATTAGAACGTATAACAAATTACTAAAATGACATTAAATCGAATGTTAAATAAAAGAAATTAATTGTATAAACCGAAAAAAAACATGTGAAAACTGTTTATTGTAAATAAAAATTAAACAGGAAAAAATTTTAATTATTACTAATGAATCAGAAAGTAATATGAGACATTTAAAGAAATTCATTTAAATTGTTTAAAAGTAAACTAATTAAATTAAATAAACAAAGGTAAATTGAGCATAAAGAGAATGTATTCAAAAAACAACTAGTCGTTTGAAATATATATTATTTAAAACAACATTTAGTCTTTTATTTGTTTATCCCAATTTTACCTCAAGAGTATTTAAAAAATTATTATTAAAATATTTTGTCTTTTTATAGGAAAGCGAAATTGCGTAACCTACATATGTACGTAAATCAATATGTAGTTGTAAACTGCTGATTTATGCGGCAATTATCTCTGCATTTCTGTGAGAATTTAATAATTAAAATTATAACATGTGTTTACATTAATAATGATGATGGAGGACAAGTTTAAATGTGGTCAACCGGCAACCGCTGGCACATAGAAATTGCGTGTGACAGTGAAATGAAATTTTAAAATAAACATAAAGACTGCTCTCCCATAGCCTAGGAAGGTTTCTTTGAGTTCATTACAATTTTGATATCTTCTCCTTGTGATTGAATCACTATCATTTATCAATAGAATGTCTAAATAAATATAACGAAAATACTGTACAAAAAATAACTCTTCAAAAATATAAGCAAAATCTTCATAATAGTGTTCGCATTGACTTTTTAACACAAAATAAAAGGTAAGTATAAAATTCCAAATACCAATTATGCGTGTACATTTTCATAATATGCCAACATTTACAGAAAAATAAATTCTCACGTAAATATTGTTCAATTACTGCCCATTCATTTAATTTATAATTTCACAATACATATTTAATCATTTTGCTCAGATTTTCCCCATGTGAGCAATATAATTGATTATTTAGCAGTAGCAGTAAATAAAGCAAGTAACATATACTTATTTTTAAATCATAAAAATAAATATTGTTTGTTATTTGATTTGATGTTGGAAATATTATAAAATATAAATAGTAAAATAAAGATATATTTTATCTATATGAAATAAATAAATTCACAATTATTATTAATGAAAATAATAGTGTCATATAAATGTAGATATCCTAACTTTTTAATTAAATTTGCATATATGTACTTTCAATTTCCGATTTGTTTTGTACTACATACACGCTTATATAATAAATGAAAAGATAAATTCCACATACCTGCAAATCGTTATCATTCACTTTTAAGCACATATCTAAAATTGATGCCCCAACAACGACCTACCGAGAAAAGAAAGGTTTTAACTTGAATAAAAAAAATGAAATTAAAGCAAAGTAAAGGAAAGGAAAGGAAAATTTTATTCCAATTACATTGATAAAATAATGAACAGCGTTTCGCTACATTTTATTTAATTACTAACCGGAACACCATCTGAAGAAATTTTTCTTGTTGTTGAAGAACTTTTGTTTCCCACTAAATTAGAAGATCTCATCTCTTGCAGATGCACAGCAATTCTAGATGCGACCATTGCATTATTTTTAATCAAAGCAATATCTGAAATTGTTAATGTAATAAAAGTTTAGAATAAAGGTAAAAATGTTTAATTTACTGGAACTGAGACTTTTTCCACTTGTAATTTTCGCAACAGCTTCGAGGACAAAAGGTGTCACATTCTTTCCGACAATGCCCTTTTCCCTGACGACAATGAGAGCTTTTTCAATTGCTTCATTTATCTGTTTTTCTGCAATAAGATAACAAAAAGGGCTGTAAGACACATGGGTAACTGCTGGAGAAGTATGTACATGTTTTTTTTTTATAGTACCTAGCATAGCATAGCACACCTTGGAATACCTTCCTAAAACCAGGAATAAAAAAGGGAATTCGAAATAAATCTCCAAAGTAATTTCTAGGCGTAAAAAACATCGCTTTCACAGGGATAACAAGCATTTCACAGCAGTCAAGTAGAAACAATTTAAAACTGCGGCAATTCGAGGTAAGAAACATTCAACCGTTTTGCCCGCCCATCCGTACCCCATAAAAACCTCACGAGCAGTGGTGGGCAATGAAAGCCTTTCTAAAGGTAAAGGAATTTGGAAATTTTCCAAGGTGCCGCCAACCTGGTTTCTAAGAAATCTTACCCGGCACAGCATGCTCCTCGGGAATGGGTACCCCGATAAGAATTCCCGACCTCAAATCCAGTTCAAGGGACGAATTTATCAGGGCGGCCGCCTCCTCTGGACTACTCAAATTATAAGGTACTTTTGCTCCACTTGAGCGGGTATAAAACGCCGGAAAATCGAACGATGGACTTTGATAGGAAGCCACACAGACCCCCTGCGTTTCGAGGTACTCAAGGGTTCTAGGGATGTCAAGAATTGATTTTATTCCACTAGAAACCACTGCCACCGGAGTTCTTCCGAGCTCTATTAAATCGGCTGAGATGTCGAGCGTAACTTGGCCTTCTCGATGAACTCCACCTAGGAAATCATGAAAGTAAGGAAAAAAAATTGAAATAGTAGAGGCTAATTTTGATTTCCTGAAAATGAACAAGAAATCTTCACATAATAGTTTGACTGCTTTTCAACATTTCTTTAGTAAAGAAATGCTACCGAATTTCTATTTTCCTACTATGTGAATATAATTTTAATTAATTTGACCTTGTACTTTAAACTAAATTATTCTCCCTGAAAAAGAAAACTGGAAAATTCTGATAAATTTGGTAGGTGCTATTAATAAACTCTTTTCAGTCATGATATATCTCCCTTATTAAGTTATACTCGTATGTATATACTTGTGAAATTAGTTAGCAAATTTTGTTTAAATAAATGAACAAAAAACAACCAGAACTATTCTAGCCTTTTCTTGTATCTTATTAAGATTATTATTTATGATTTCGTAATATTTTTTTTAAGTTGTTTCAATTTTGGATTAAGTTAAATAGTACTTTAGATTTCTAGAATAGTATTACATTTAAAACTATAGCCACTACTTTTGTAATTTCAAAAAGAACATTTCTAAAAATTAATTCGAATAAAACTCTCTATTAAATATCCTAAAATATTTATAAAATTGCGATTTTTACACTTTTACTACATATCTATCAGAAAAACTTTTGTTTCTAAACTTCTAGAATGCACACCAGAAAATATGATAAGTTATTAACGATATTGATGGATAAAAAAAGTATAAAAATAAATCAACCGCCTTCAACAATAATTTACCAACCTATTCCTCCAGTAGCAAAGACTTTAATCCCAGCCAAGTTGGCGATGATTAAAGTTCCGGCCACGGTGGTCCCACCGCAGAGTTTCCTAGAAATTGCAAAGGCGAGATCACGCCGGGAGCACTTCACAGCCTCTGGACCGAGATTAGCCAATCTCTCGAGCTGCTCCTCGTTGAGCCCGACCTTAATCCGGCCATCGATCACGGCGATCGTAGCCGGCGTTGAACCCTAAACGAGGCGACAAAAGGAGGCTATTAATTACGCGCTCCAAAATCGAATCTACGCCTCCGTGTGTCGATCGATGGGGCCCCAGAACCCAGAGGAGTCCTCATAGGAGAAAACCACCTCTGCGGACTCAGGTGGGGCCCATTCATCGCGACACACGTTGCCAATTTCACATTTCATTAAGTGCTAAACGGGGGACGACATAATTACTAACTTCTTTCGCGACGGTCGCCTCCACCGCTAGGGCTGTTTCCAGGTTCTGCGGGTGCGGCGTCCCGTGGGTGATGATTGTTGACTCCAAAGCGACGACAGGCTTCCCGGATGACAAAGCTTCCTGCACATTCGGATGGATGTCGACGAGACGACTGCAACGGAAATTAGAAATCTGCAGGTAACCAAAGGCTCCTGATGACCTTTTTCTCTAGCAATTACCTGAATGAGCCATCTGTGCACCACCTCACCTGCTTCCTAGATGAAAAGTTAATTTTGAGTCCTCGTCGCAGTGTGGATAGCATTCTTTTTGTTTGCAGATCGAACAAAATGAGAATAGAAAGTAGAATATCCTGCAATTACGGAATTAGTTTACTTTATCTAGATATTGATTGTTTGAAAAAGTTCTGTTAATTTTTAGATTGGATACAGAACACATACAGAATAAAACTCTTTTTGTATTAAAATTAGTATATCAGTCCTAAAAGTCTTGAAAAATTCAACATTTTAGATAAAAAGGAGGTAAACCGAGGTCCACTAAAAAGTTTCTACACTACTCAATCTCAAATTTTATTTGCATACATACATATGTATAGTATGTAGGTCAAGATTAGCTCCTACTTAGGCTTATCTTAAACTTAGCTCAAACCGGATTTAAACTTAATACAAGTTCAAAACTATTTGAATATTATGGATATGGATCATTATTAAATTTGTAAAAAATAAGTGTACTGCTGGCTGTCTCGATATGCCTACCTATTTTCATCTAAAAAAACAAAATGCCACCGAAATTACATCAGCCATTATTAATATTATTTCAGGAAATTGTAATAGTGCTACTCATTTTTAAGTTAGTTCATATTACAAAACGACAAATGATATACAAAGAAAACATTTTGTGGTCTGTCTCAAAATATGCTTAATAACTACCCCGCATAGTACACAAATTACAATCATCCGTTTAACTTTCAAATTGACCGGGATATTAAAACCCTATTTATCTTCTAATAGCTTTAAGTTTTCTTACATATTAAATATACATATTACATGTTTCTATTTGGAAAAATAAAATAAAAAATTAAATGAAAACAAATTGCCATTTCACGTATTTAAAATCCAATAATAATTTTACCACGCATGTATACGTATATCAAATTATTACCACTACGGTTCATTTAACTTCACTTGGCCATTTTCACCTGTAGCTCCTCGTTTCCCTGGCATTCAAAATTCTACGAATCGATCAATCTTTAAACTGAATTACATTGATTGTGTCAATTTCCTGTCATGAACAGAAAACTCGTATATTTGCTAACATAAAGGATATTAAATTTACCAACTTATTGCAATTATTGTGCAAAAAATTACAATGGAGGGCTTGCCAAAGTTGCCTGGCCTTACCTTCAACCAATCTTTTAAACCGAGGTATCAAAAAAGCAACTGTTTTAACATAGTAAATGGATACTCGTTTGCGAATGCTCCAAAATCTGGAATTGGTGGTGAAGCTCTTGCAGAAAATTCAATTGCTTTTGTGGAAAAGAATGAACCTATTATGTAAGTTGTATGATATACATTTTATTTATTTATTTTTTCTTAATTTTTAAATCCATACATTTGAACTCTAATCTACCCACCCACAGTATTCGACATAGATCGAATTTTATTGTTTCTACAGATTTTCAAGAATAAGAATATACTCTAAAGTAAGTTTTGTATATAATATTAATTTAACATACATTTTGGAAATAATAACAGTGGCTTTGTTTTCAAACGTACCTTTAAGTTTTCCATTAAATAGTCTAAGAAGGTTTCAAATAAGAATAAATTGAAATTAATTTTTAAAGGTATGACCCCGTGCTGACATACGGCCGCGTTAAAGCACCCCCTGTTAAGCCATTTCGGCCGGATTTTGTCATATACGACAAAATTGCGTTAACGTTTAAAGCCTTCTTCAGACAGGGTGTCCCAGAATCATCAATAGAGCACTACCGAATTCGTCATGTAAATATAATTTATTTCTTGGAGGATGATTCAATCACTGTTATGGAGCCACCAGTTAGAGTAATTCACAACTAAATCTTACTTATAAAAATGATCGACTTCATAAATTATTTAACTCTAGAACTGTGGCTTTCCACAAGGACGCCTTATTCGACGAGGAAAAATTGCTAAAAATTCCAAAGGTGAATGCTACAGTTGGAAAGATTTTAATATTGGCATGGATATTGAGTTAAATGGAATTGTTTTCCACATAACTGATTGCGATCGTTATACAAAAGTATCTTATTTTTTGTATGAAGAAAAACATAAAATTAAAATTTCTTGTCCAAGGATTTTATGATCAGCCAAGGTATCGAACTTAATGATGCTGAATCATTGCCAGCGGACCCTTATACCACGGATCAGCTTATTCAAAAATTACCACCAAGACCGACGGAAAGTGGTCCGAAGTGTGATGATAAATTGAGACGATTTTTAGAATTCCAAGGAAAAATACTTAAGTAAATATTATTTTTAATTTAATAATTTCAATTTGTTGTATCCGTATTCAACGGAAACAGATTTGAAGTTATATTAGACGAAACTGACCGACCGGAAGGAGAAGTGATGACATACCAAATGTTCTACTTTTTGGAAAATGATACAGTCTCCATTAAAGAATTGGAAGAAAATCAAGAAGGACGCGATCATTTTCCAATGCTTCTTAGAAGAACTAAATTACCAAAGAATTGGAGACGAAGACCTCGTAAGTTATAGTTATCTTTATTTTTAACTAACTTAAACACGATTACTTTCCAAGCCAACTATCCATCCATATACCTCGAACTATCGGAACACGAAGTTGAAGAATACTATCAACCGAAGGATTTTAAAGTTGGTGAAACAATATACGTTTTTGGAAGACGATTTTTAATATTGGACTGCGATAAATTTACACGAAAATACTTCGAAGATGTATTGAAAGATCCACAAAAAGAAAGACTCTGTATAAAGTTCCCTGAGAAAAAAGTCCCTAGAAGAGTAGGTTCCGTTTTCTTTGCAATATTAGTTGAATAATATATGTACTGAGTTTTTTTTCTAGTGAACTTATTATAAAATTAATTAATTGAATGGTATTTTTTTAGCCCATTCCAGAATACCTTGGATTAGGGACACCTGAAGACTCTTTAGCTTCATGTTTTGGTCTTGTGCCAAAGCCGCCAAAGAAAGATATCGTCAAATATATCTTAAACGCTAATAAAGTATGTATCCCATTTTTTTGACACCTCTTTTATTCTTATATAAAAAAATACATAGATAATAATTTTTATTAATTTGTTACTCCCCCATAGAATTTAAGATACGGTTGTGTTCTAGACTCAGCTCATCCCGAGGATTCAATTCGTAAATTTATTCTCATCTACTCACTTGCCGATGATACAATTTTAATTATGGAGCCACCGATACGAAACTCAGGCATACTTGGAGGGAAATTTCTCAATTCGACACGAGTGCAAATTCCGGGATGTGATCGAAATAATCCAATTTATTATGGACCGAAAGATTTCTATATTGGTAAGAATTTTGAGTGAATAATTTAAGTAAGGCATAAATTTTATCTAGCGTCGCATCTCTTTCAAATACGCCAGATTATCTTCACTCTGCACTGTCTTTCTTTACCCACTAAACATTTTAAACCAATTAACTCTCAATCTTTTCAATTTACAGACACTTTTAATATAAAATATAAAACGAAATAGATTTTCATTTCAATATCATAATCGGCGGAAAGAGTTAAACTGTTATCTTCAGAAATAGAATAGAATAAATAAAACTAACTAAAATAATATCATTAAGATATTCGACAGTAAACAAATTATTAAAAGACCCGATTTCATGTATTTAGTGATACCAGTAATGATTAATTTAATAAGAAACGCATTTTCTCATAGGAGCAATATTGAAAATCTTCGATCATCGCTTCAAGATAGTCAGCGCTGATCTGTTCGTCTATCGTTACATGCAAGAAAACCCCGAGCTTTTCACCAAGGAAGCAATTCTAAGCGTGCAAAAGTATCTCCTACTCCAGGGCAATCTCAGTGACGACGTCAGGGTAAGTAAATTAAATAAAATTATCGCGATCATTACAAAGTAAACTTTTCATGCGCACTGCCACAGGCGGCCTTACTCAAAGACAGCGAAGAGTGCAACAAAAAAGGTGACACAGCCGAAGCAAACGAGGTGAGAGAAAGCGAAAATCTTATGAGCGATATGGAGCGATGCCTCCGAGAAGTGAACGTCGCCGACAACGTTACAGAAGAACCACTGGAAGATATTGAGAAAATGGTTCGCTTTGAGAAGCCCTTGAAGCGGGATCCCAACGAGTGTCCATACGAAATAAGGACGGCAGAACCAAATCCGGATTCTTGCAATGTGGGACCTTTTATACCTCCCGAACATAAAGCGGAAATGAAAAAAATCGAGCAGGACTATAGAACGCCTCCAAAGAAAGAGTGATCCAAATCAAAACTACTTCTATTTTATTAATTCTTTCCACCGATCAACACTCATTATTCATTGAGAAATCACAAAAATTCAAATATCATGCGACTTACCTTGCAGAGGATCACCAGAAAAAAAAAAATATGTAAACAAACGCACTGTCAATCTTAAGCCGGAATTTGTAAAACACGTGTTACACTCAGTTCGCACTCGCACAGAACTTTACTAAAAATAGAGACTGATTTAGAACTAAGAAGATACGATCACTTGGAGAGAACCCAAGCTTCTTAATACAACAAGCTGGCGGACTCGCAACTGTGTGCACTTCTTATTGCCAACTTCTCTGTATTGGAAAAAATAAATCGGATCGATATTGAACCTGAAAATATATCTTTCCAATTAATTAACATAACAAAGTCATTTGAATTGATCGCGTTGCTGGGATTCAGAATTTGGGGAACCCCCGCTTAGGTTGAATTCTGCTCAAAAACCTGCAGGTGTTACCAACTCTATGCGCACGCTCAATGAGGATCGATCGATCGAAAGTTAAAAAAAAACATTAATGGTAAAAACTAGACTGAGAGGCCGTTAAAGAAACAAAGCTTTATTAAATCTAAACTTATTCTTTAGTTTAATTGAAGATTCGAAATGTTTACCTTCTTATTCGCTTTCGCAATTTTACTGAAAATTAGTTCCAAACTACTAGCCATCAATTAAGGCTTTGCTATTAGTAGAAAAACTGGAATATTTTATAAATTTCAAAAAGAAAAACACATCTGAGGCTGAGCTATTATTTTTTACCCACATTGTTGTTTGAATTCAAATATGTACGCCGGATAAATTGTCAGACGGAGTGCAGAATAAGGGTGTTAATCTAATTGTTAATTGTGTAATAGAAATGGAAAATTCCAACTTGTATTGCCAACTTATAGAAAAATCAATTGGCACACTACATCTGGTCATGTGCGTGGAATGCCACATTTGGGACACGGGGAAAAATAGTATATTGTTCATCAATGGAACAAAGTACGACATTTTTATCCTGGTATAAAATTGCCGTCCAAGGCGTTGGCAAAGATGGCAAACACCCAGGTAAAAATGTTCTATTTTATTCCCGAAGTTGACATACTTATTTTTGCCATTCTACCGCCAAAAGTTCGAAAATTCCCCGGTTTTAAGGGTGTAAAATTACACTTTTTTTATCTCAAGGGAACAAACTAGAAGATGTTTAGCCATATCCCTCGGAATCATTTTGCTCCCGCAAAATAAGGTAAAAATTTAAACTTTCGGCGGTTGTATGGTAAAAAATTGCATTACATCGGAGTGTGGAATATGGGGGATAATTTCACAATAGTGTACTCTGTGTACTCTGACAAGCAGGATATTGTATTCTACCGTTCAACGTAAACTATTTCGCGAAATTGGGCATTGTCGGTAAAATGAAAGAAATACTTTTTTTTTTTAAATAAGTTCAACCATAACATTTATTAATTATTAATTTCGCTTTATTTCGATTTTGTATAAAAAATATGAATAGCGTCCTTTTGCAAATATCTCAAGTGTCTTCAAAAAACGAAAAAGTAAACAACAAGAATCATAACGATAATAGTAACAATCATTCCTCCCACGAGGACGTACTTGTCCTCAGAAAATCTCTTCTCAATGAGTTTCATAGTGTGATTCGAGAGTCCCAAAGTATTACCAATATCTAGGATGCGCCGCCTGGCGCCCTTGAGGGTCTCCCGCTGTCCTTTCAAGCTATCTAAAATGTTACTGCCAGTAAAGATCATTTCATCGACTCCCTTGTTGGCGTTATTGAGAGAGTTGTGGGCCTCCAATGAATAGTCAATGTCTATGGAAGTCTCTGAATTTGGAACGAACCTTCTGTTTAAAAGTTGCTCTCGCTCGTTTAATTCCATTTCCCGTTTTTGCTTCTTTTGCTGCCACATTTGCAGGGCGTTCTGCTTATGTGGAATTTTAATTTAATTCAAGGTTTTTCTATTTTTATTATTATTTTTAGTGTATACAAACCTGAAGGTGTCTGGAATCATATTTTAGCTGGTCTACCCTCATTTTAGCGTTCGGCCTTTGGGATACGGGAACTTTAAAGACTAGGACATCCAATCGATCGCAATTCCTGGAATATAGTTGAGATTTAAGACAAATATTTCAAAATACAAGCAAATTCATTACGCGTTAACTGCGGCAAGTTTTGTTTGGATTTCATTTTCTACTGTGCCAGTCTCAGACACTGGACTGTTAAGTTTTTGAAAGAGCTGCTGAATTTCTTGGATTGTACGATTTGTTTGGTGATATAGAGTATCCATTTCAAGCTTAATTAATACTTAAATTTCGCCCAAAACAGGGGAATGTTTTAGAACGAAAACTACTGATGACTGTGATGCTGGTGACGTTTCTCGTGACAGTTCTCAACACACGTCAGCTGAAAAAAATGTAGTAGAATTTTGTACCATTTGTAATACACAAGTTAATTTTTGAATATTTTTGATTGTAATGACTAATTTTAATTTTTTCGCATTATTATTTAATTATTTATTGAAACAATAAGCTTTTATTCGTTTTTTAATATATAAAACAATCTAAATTTCAATTTTCAATCTATTCATGAAATGAGATAAAAGATTTCAAACTCTTGCAATGTAGAGTCAAACTGCCGAAACTCCTAGAACTGTCATCTCATTGACATTTCGCAATTGTCAACAATTTTTCAAGTGAGGACGCCAGGCAATGGTAGGGTTCAAAGAATTCGTACTTTGGGCAGTAGATCGGTTAGAAATGCATAAAAATGAATTGTGATGATGTGATTTGTTCAGACACAATACGACCAAGAAAGATCAAGCCTCAAAACCTGCTCCTACGCTTAATCCGACGGGAAAATGGAACGTATCCTCGCGGTACCGAGGAGACAATCACTCGAGAATTTTACCAGAACATATTTCCCAATTTAACAGTCGTCAACGTTGAAAAACCGGCCGGATTTCTGCGAAAATTTAGCCCCGACGGAAAATATTTAATAGCATTCTCGTATGACCAAACTTCTGTAGAAATTTACAAATTTCTGGGTACCCCTGCAGCGGCATCACTTCTACATCCCTGGCAAGGCGATTTGATTCCCAACGGCTCGTTTGGCTACAACGTCCGGAGCAAGATCTTCGATAAATTATTTCAGTTAAAACACCGCGTTATTGTATCACTGCCAAACAAGCAACTCAACCGAGAATGCAGCCTATTCACAAAAGATGGGAAATATATCATTGTCGGGGCCTCAAACGTAATTCATGAGGACCACCGGCCTAGTTTCTATGATATTTATACAACGAATGAAACCATCACCCCGAACGTTCGTCTCAACCTCGAGGATTACTCAATTTATTTGATAGACATCCAAAACGGTGTGGTAACCCACAGCATTGACTTCAATGTGGACAGGATATTTTTGTCGCACAATCAGGGGATTTATTTGTACAACAACATCTTCGCTGTAATGGCTATTTTCCATCAGACAATTCATCTGTTCGAAATTTACAATGGAAAGTTCGTCCCCCTCCAGAAACTGGGCCGGTTCTGCTGTGAGTTGGAGAGGAGTTTATACAGCGACACATATCCAAGTTCTCAGTTCAGGCCTTTTAAAGAAGCTACAATCGGTAGCCTCAAGCACAGAGTTCTAGTCTTCCTTTTTAATCAAGCTAGGAAGAAGCAAGAGGTAGACGGGGACAACTTTGAACTGAGGAAGTTTTACCAATTCTTCGACCAGGTAAGTGACCTTTCCTTATTCTTCCTTGAAATCATTGAATTTAGTTTATTTCTTTACAGTACAAAAACCTTCGCATGTGGAAAATGCAATTGCTGGATGAAAATCATATTCTGATAAAGTATGCTAGCGAGGAAGTAGTTAGTTTGAAAGTTAATGAGCCCGGAAATCATCCATCATTCTTCGTTTTCTATAATATCACGGACAGTAAAGTGCTTGCCGTATACGACAACACATCCAGGCACCTGTTGAAGCTTTTCGAGAATTTCTGTGATAGATTTCGCAATTCCCAACTACTATTAACTAGCCAGTATCCTTGTTCGCCCAGCAATAACGTTTATGCGAATCTTCTCTTACAAAGGTAGGGGATTGGTTCAACTTGAATAATAGTTTATTGAACGGAACAAAATTTATTTAAATAAATTATTATTTGCAGGTGTAAACAAACAATAATCAGCGCCCGAGGCGGTGGTATTCTTGAGGCAACAAAGCGCTTACTGGCTCAACTCCCAATAAGTGCACAAAGCTACAGTTGCTCACCATACCTAGATCTGAACCTTTTTAGCTACGACGACAAGTGGATTTCAGTGATGGAGCGCCCAAAAACCTGTGGGGAGTACCCAATTCGATTCTTCGAGCGGGACTCGGGGATATTTAAATTCAGGATCTATCCCGGCATGCAGGAGAGATCTACAGCGAATGCTTCGAGGCGACTGGTCGCCTTCACATTTCATCCGACTGAACCTTTTGCAATTAGCGTGCAAAGGGCCAACAACGAGTATGTAGTAAATTTCCATATTCGAAACGAATCAACGTGCACTGTCCAGGATTTGTATTTTAACCCGGCTGAAGGGTACTCCGCTGGAACATCGGAAACTTAGGAATTTTGAATATTTCTGAACGCAATAGTTGCAACATCTGACCAAATCGTATGCAATTTACTTTGTTATGATTCTGAAGTTGTACAGAATATATGTGTAAATAAAGTTTAATACGTTTTAAGAAAATATTAATGCTATTTTCATTTCATTTTCAATACTCATGAGTGTTTCCCGCTTATTTCGCAATGTATCTAGCAACATGTTCCTTTTGTCATTTTGGCAGCAATCAGCTGTTCGACATCTGTTGCTTCTTGTGTTTACAAGCCGAGGGTAATCAGAGTCATGGAAGACTACTTGAAGGAGTTCTATCAGGAAGACGTTGTGAATCTACTAAACGACAACGACGATTGCTTGCATGTATCGATAAATTTAAAGTAAATAACCTGAAGTACCTAAATAAAAAACATTTGCATTAATACTTTTAATACTCTCCCAGTTTAAGCCAACTTAAGACGCGAAGAGAAGACCTTTATTTGGCCTTGCTCCGCGATGTTCACGGCTCATCGCTGCAGTGGAACAGGGCTCTTTTGGAAGTGCAAAAAGATTTGTTAGAATCAAGCAACGTTTTCCTAGAACCCGGATTTCAGATAAAAGAAAATTGCCACGTGAGATTTGTAAATCTTTACCAGACCGATGGGTTTCTGAAGGGCTCTTTTCCAAACAATGACCACTTGGGATTGCTAGTGCAAGTAAAAGGTGAAAAAATAAAAATATTAAACGGGTTTATAGTTTCTAAACTCTCACTCAAAATCGAACTATTTATTTCCAAGGTCAACAAACCTCTTATTTTATTTAAAATATACACTCAAATAAAAAAAACTAGCATTGTAAAGCTTATTTTCCTAATGATTTCAAGAACCAAGGTTCATCTTTGCTGGGTTTTGCTTGAATAACCAACAAATAGCTTTTTCCCAACTATTTTCTAAATCCAGACATATAACACAAAATTTAAAAAAAATTTTCTACTCGCTAGGAAGCATTGTGAGAATGACGAAAAGTCGTCTACTGGAATACAAAAGAGAATATGTCTGCAAAAAGTGCAAAATGGACCTTGTTCTAGAAGCAAAATACGATAAAATGTATGTTTTTGAGCTCCCGAAAGCCTGCCCAAACTCTTTGGGGACTTGTAAGGGAACTCTGAGGCCTAAAAGTGCTCAACCAAAACCTGAATTTTGCATGGACTATCAAGAAATTAAAATTCAAGTGAGTTGATATTTATGTCTTACAACTTTTTTTTTTACTAATAGGAGATAACTTGCAGAATATGAGCCTGAATTAATTTACATAATTTTTTTTTCTATTCTTTCACTTCCTAGGAATTATTTACGGATAAAAACGTTCCAGCATCTCTAATCGTCACCTTAGACAATGATTTGGTAGACATTTGCCAACCAGGAGAATGTGTAACTATTTGGTAGTATCAGAGTGCAATAACTTTTATAAAAATAAAATAATTTAAATTATTTTCAGTGGAACTATAGAGCGACGTTGGCGACCATTTTCACCAGGTAGACGATCCGAAGTTAGTGTATCTATGCGAGCCTATGGGCTCTGTAAGGAGGAACAAAAAGTCAATTTCAACAAAGACTACTCCGAGCAACTGCTATGCATTCGTGCCCAATGGCAAGATAGCATAGATAAAATGGGACTGCTTCCTGCCAGGGATATAATCGTTAGATCTATTTGCCCAGATATTCACGGAATGTATTTGGTAAAATTGGCTATGGCACTCTCACTGTGCAGTGGAGTTGAGCTGAGTTACCAGAATTCGGAAACCCGAACTCGAGGGCACTCCCATTTGCTCCTTGTGGGCGATCCTGGATTAGCTAAGTCTAAATTACTAAAAGCGGCTTCAAAAATTTCACTGCGTTCAGTCCATACAACCGGGTTTGGATGCTCGGCAGCTGGACTGACTGCGGCTGCTATAAAAGAAGGTGGAGAATGGCAACTGGAGGCCGGGGCTCTAGTTCTTGCAGACGGTGGAATTTGCTGTATTGATGAGTTTAATCTTATGCGAGAAAACGACAAGGCTTCTATCCACGAAGCGATGGAGCAGCAGACTATTAGTATGGCGAAGGTAGGTAATCGGCCTCTGCCCCTGCAAAATTGTTATTAATAAATTATACCTTTCTTTCAGGCTGGGTTAGTATGCAAATTGAGCACTAGATGCGTACTTTTAGCAGCAACAAATCTCAAAGGCGGACATCCAACTTCAAAATTCGAAGGAGCTGCTGCACTGGACTTAGGTATCGGATCTCCTCTGTTGAGTAGGTTTGATATAATTTTAATCCTTCGAGATGAGAAAGACCACGACTGGGATGTGAGGGTCACTGATCACATTCTAAATTTTGAGAAATTTATTGAAGACACGAAAGACCTTTGGGACTTGGAGAGGTTGCAGACGCACTTTTTAGCAGTTCATGAAATAAAACCAAAAATCTCAAATGAGGCCAGTACTATTCTAGCTGCATACTATCAATTTTGTCGTTTTGACCCGTACAGGGACCCAAGTAGAACGACTGTTCGCTTGCTGGATAGTCTGCATCGACTCGCACAAGCGCATGCCAAGTTAACTTTTAGAGATAATGTGGAAGGGATCGATGCCCTTATTGTTATACGATTGTTGGAGTTCTCGTGGGGTTTTGGACGACTTATTCATTCTGGTGATATTTTGAAAGAAGACTTGCCCCTCGGTCCGAATGAAGATGAAATATGTGATATGCTTAAAAACTTAAATTTGGCGAGACTACAGGAAAATATTTTAGATCAACAGAGAAGATACACTCAGTCTTATCGAAAGGTGAAAATTGTACAGAGCGCTGGTGAAAAGCGCCCATTTGAAATAACCGATTTGGAGAAACGTTTTGGTTTTCACAAACGCCCTAGAAAGATCCTTAAATTAAACGGAAATATTGAGAATGAGATAGAACGCAATTCAATTGAAAATGCGCCTGAAAATGACATTGAGCTTCCTCAAGTCAATTTGAGTAAAAATACTGAATCTGTTTGCCTTCTAAAGGAGGCCGATAGGCCTGAAAACAGTTTGGGTTTTAATAATAACTCAAAAAGTTCTAAAATATCTATCGATGTTGAAAAGAAATCAGTTCGAACAAATCGAAAAAGAGGTTCTAAATTATTTGAACCTGGTCCGTCCACAGCAGCTTCCAAACAAACAAATAGTGACTTAACAAGGAAAAAAGTCCCTAATTTTGATTTATCTTCCGATGAAGATACAGACATTTATTTTGATAAAAATGACAAAAAAAGAAATGCCAATAGTCCTAAAAATTTTGAAATTGAAAATGAGCTGAATAACATTAAAACCCCACCGTCCAATAAAGTAAAAGAATTAGAAAATAAAGCAAAGAATGCTGAGACACATTTAAGAAATAATCCATTTCTGGATAATATGGATTTCAGTGATGATGACTTAGGCATTGATTTGGAATTAATTTCTAATTACAATGCTAAAGAAAAGATAAAAGAAAATAAAGCTAAAAGTAACACAGCCGTGAAAGATAAGGAAAACCAATTACCACGAAATTGTGCATCAGAAAACAGCAATAGATCAGAAGTGAATGATTTTTCTAAAAGGCTCTCTGCTTTTGGTGTGCTCGACTTTGACGATGATGATCTAGATCTAGATTTAGATGTAGCTTTAAATATCTCAACGCAGTCTAATATAAGACTGCCAAATTCCACGGAGAGTTTGCAGAAGACTAATTCAAATATCTCAAATCATAATGAAGTATTAATTGATTTAAACGAAGATGATGATGCATTTGGAATAAACTTGGGAACACCTACAGAAAGTACTAAACAAATTTTTGAAGATAACAGACAGAAGTCCGTCCTGTTTGAAATGAACCCTGGACCGTCTAGAACGAATCCCCGAAAGTCCAATCCAGTGCAAAAAGAAAGCCAAAACAACATCTTTTATACTCCGTCACTTAATTCAAACAATTTAGCTACTTCGCCCAATAACAATATTGAACTTGTTCCTGAAAATAAAAATATCTCGAGTTATGAACTGCATCCTGGTCCAGCAAAACCGGATTTTCAACAGCCGAAAGAAAGACAAAACAGCATTTTTGATACACCGTCACCCAACTCTAATCTTCTGGCTGTTAGCGGTAGAAGTAGTTGCCACATTTTGGCTTCGCAGAATGTGGATTTGGATTGCTTAGAATTTGATATTTAGTGTTTAGCGTAAGAAAAGGTATTAGTTTTTAAGCAAATGTAGATAATTATTTCAGTAATTATTCCTTTTTTATATTAAAGAAATTACAAAAAGCTTTTTTAATAGAAAAGAAAGCGCTATTACAGAATGTCTCCAAGTTTAAAACTAGAATTCATGTAGGGGAAATAAATCACTTACCTGCATGAAATGTTCTTTTTAATAAACTATACTTCAATACTTTCACATAAAATGTAAATTCACTTGAACTTTGTCTGGTTATCGTGGAATTTTTAGAAATCCGATATATCATCAATAACTTACTTTTTTGGTCAAAAGACACTAACATATATAATTTTATTACAGTGATTTTTCCCACTTTAATTTTTCGTGGGTTAGTTGAAATTAAAGGGTCACTATAAAACAAACGATTTTGGGGAAATAGTTTTGTTAATTTGAAAATTGCCTTAGTTATCACCGACTTAATGATTTTACGAAATTCATTATTTTACCCGAATTGACTGTCCCGATTTTAAACTGAATATGGGTTTTAGGTAAAATCAATATCAAGTGTCTTTAATTATCAACATATTAACTATTGATCCCTTGACGAACTTTTTTAAACAAATAAATATGAATAAAAAAATCTTTTAATGTAAAATTACGATACAATTTAAATTATTTTAATGATAGTGTGGGTAAAAGAATTGTCCACTCACACCTAGTGAGCAGGAAATTTGAACACGAAATTTGTATATGAAGGAATAGTAAAAGGAAACATGCACGCATTCACTTTAGAATAGAAGGTCTTTTTAATGAAAGAAAAGTTACGTATTTTGGATGTGACAATGATTTTTTCATGTATTTGTTTTTAGTCTTTCCTATTTTTTCTGATGACGTGAATGTACAAAAAACAATTTCTCATAGTAATCGCGAACTCTGAATAAGCCCAAGTTCGAATACAATTAAATCACTAAACTGACAAATAACTAAACATGATCCTCAGCTAGATTTGATTATTTGTTTTTTTTATATTTTTTTTTATATTTATCTTTCTTGAGGCTTTTCTCAGCAATCTCGTAATATATAAATATATCAAGGAGTCATACGATACATAGTCACCTGGAGAAGCGCGTCCATCGATTCTTGCTTGCTGTTTGCGTTCTTACTTTAATTTCAAAGGGGGTGAGGACTGGAGAGGGCTAATACAAACTAGATTTATTTTAATTTCTTTTCTCTCAATTTGCTCCATGTCTAGTCAAATTCAAACTCCACATTACCATCATCGTATCTGTAGACATCGGGGTGATTGCTGCTATTATTACTTCTATTTGAGTCACTACCTCCACCCCCTCCTCCTCCACCACCGTCGCTAGGCTGTTGGTGCTGATGTTGCTGGGATTGTTGATGCTGTTGTTGTTGCTGATGGAGTTGACTAAATGGGAGTGGGCCTAGATTTTCTGTGAAAGTCAAGAAGGGGATTTGTGAGGATGTTCCAGGTTGAGCGAACAATCGTGAGAGAGAAAGCGGTATTGCATTAACGATGTTAACTTGATCCGGGTGTTGCTGTTGCATTCCTTCTTGACTAGATGTTGAGTTAGTTGTAGCTCCCGGGTTTGATTCACTATTCGAAATACCTCCACCGCTATGGTCCGAACCGAAGCGACCGGTTGGTCCATTATTACTGCCCCCAGCGGTTTGATCGTCCTGACCGAATCGACCATGTATTGTAGCTGTGGCGTTGCCTGCGAAATGTATTCTCTTATTTCTGCGAAATAATTTAACGACACCTATAAAAAAAATCCCAAACTTCTCTGGGAATATTTTGTATAAGTTAATGCAGTTTAAAACAATAAAAGCCCCTTTCTATGTTAATTTTATAGGCCTAAGCAATAGCCCTATGACGGTTTCGTAGGAGACTGCTAACTAGAAAAGAAGTAGTATTTCTTATTCTTCTCTTTTCAGTCAAGTCCAAGCATAATGATTTTTATTAATATTTTAGAATGCTTGATAAAATGAAATGAGTGCGAGCTAATGAAGAACTCAACCATATTAACCAAAAGCGTATAAAATGAATCAAAATAAATAAGTCAGCGCCGTAAATCAAAACATCTAAGAATTTCTAAAATTAAATTTATTTCAACTAATCCAACATAAAAAGTTTGAAAGAGCTTAATCTAGCTGGGTATTGAGCAAACAAATATGTACAAACAATGAAGCGTGTATGTCAGACTTATTCTGTGCGTTTCAATCAATTCAAAAAATTAAAAACAGTGAGAAAAATGGATGGCTAATTTTGTAAAGCTTATATTATGTCGAAGTTACTCACGTAAGCTGTTGTTCCCATCTGAGCCCTCGGGTGTCAGGCTTTTGCGACAAATAGGGCACGTTCCATGAAGTTCTAACCAAGGTACTATACAATTCTCGTGGTAAACGTGCTGTAAAAAGAGAGAATTCGTAAAAAATTCATTATTTTATCGAAATAAATAAATCCTACTAAGCAGGGCAACTTCCTGACAGATTCATTAAGTTTAAAGTCCTCCCAACAAACGGAACACTGCAACTTGTGCTCGACTTGCTCCTCAGTTATATCAACATTTGGAATTTCGTCGATTTTCTCCTTCGATAGCGGTGGCGGCCCAGTTGTATCCATTTGATTAAGCAACTGTGTAACGATTGTGTCGATTCCTTCCCGGCCCCAAGCATAATCGCCGGGGTTACCCATGAAAAACATTGAAGCATTGCCGAGAGCCTCTTCATTGCCGCCATGAAGTGTCCGTAGAATTTCTAACAATATGTTGTTAAATCGACCAGTCGAAATCCAGCGAGGTCGATTTCGATTTCGAACTCTACGCCAACCGTCGGAATTTTGACCATCCTCTTCACTACCGGTATCTTGTTGCTGCTGGTCTGGAAGCCGATTATTGCCTCGTGACATTAGCAGCGATGCAATTTCATCCCGGATCATATCCAGGTCCTATTCGGAATAGATTTTTATGTTTTCAGTTATTTTATTTTCTAATATTCAATTCTCATTTTAATACACTCAAAACTAGAGAAATCAATTATTCCATTTGGAAAAGATACCTAACAGGAAACCGACTGATTCCTTATCAAGTAATTTGGTTAATAAAGCAGCTTTCGGCATGTTGGTTGAATCACCAATAACGTTTGATCGCATATATAACACTTGAGTTAGAAATTTACAGACAACCTATTTTTCTTCCCCAATTTGCACAGGAGAAATAAACGCAAACTTACAATTTTAGATATAGTCCGTGAGCTCCAGAAGGAACGAACTTCAACAGTCGCAAACGACCTTAAGTTAGTAAAAGGTAAAATTGAACTGAATACTCTCTTACTTACATCCATCGAGCTCTCAATCTCGGACATTTCAACGTCTAGCGCATTTGGCTCTATCGCTGCTGGAAGTTCTTCGATGAAACCACCCGAACATAGTGGACACGTATAATCCTACAAAGGACAAAAAAGCACATTTTTATAAAATTTAATTTATTTATTCAAAGCAAGCAGGTTTAGCAAACAAATTGTAACTGAAACCATGGATTGAGTAAGACAACAAGAAGTTTAGCGAAGAGAGTACTTCAAAAACATAATAATCGTCTTGTATTACCTATTAAAATTTTTAATTTGCTTGGAGAGTTTCCCAAGATTATTTGAAAGTCAGTGCCAAAATTCGTAATTAAAAACAATGACCTTGACATGACCTTGGAAAAATGATTTTTTTTAAAAAATTGTTTTTCGAAAATCCAGTAAATTTATGATTCCAAGCCTGTACACGTTTGAAGAAATCATCATTCATAATTTTCAAAAATCAGCATTCACGCCTCTTCTAATTGTTCAAGCTTGCGATACAGCTCACATTTACAAAATCAATACATTTAGTTTAAATAATAATTTCGTATTTCTTGTAAATTCGTTTCAATTGTATTTAATTAAATATTTAAGCGTTTGATTTTATAAATTTTTGATTGAATAAATAAGAATTGTTTTAAAATTAAGACGCCTTTTGTTTAAGACTGCCAGAAGCAGTTCCAAACAACCTTTGCAATATCAAGGCTGCGGAAAAGTGATTTTTAAAGAACCTTTGAGTGTCAAAGTCTTCACAACTTCTGATATCAGTGTGGTAATTGGGTGCTTCTTTGTTTAAACCTTAATGATTTGAATAGAAATATTTACGATATATTCTGACTTTTCATATCTTCAGAACATTGATAGCAAATGATGCAGTTTTTCCCGCTTTGTGTACATTCCTTCGGGCCACAGTCAAAGTTTGCCTTTTTAAAGGTCAATGTAGCTATAATATCGCGTTGGTGCCCTATAGCCCTATGCTTTCATTGTAGGTACCTGCTTTGTAATTTTTCTTACTAACCCTGCATTACTTCCTACTCATCATACATCATCTCCTTATCTAGAAGTGTTTATAAAACAATTGAATTGTTTGTAATTTGATAAGTTCGGGTACAATCACAAGTTTTCACCAAATAAATTGCGGATTAAGAAAGGACGACAAAAATAATTGTAGACCCTTGAAATATCTCGTTTATATTGTGTTATAAATGAAATTTTCTATTACTATCATACACGCAATTACTCTTTCTAACAAGTGAAATAGAGTAAATGGTAAATACTTTCATTATTTGAACATTTTATGACGCATTTAGACTTCTGACAAATTGATAAATTGCGTAAATGCGGACTCAAATGAGAATGGTTTTAGAACCCACTCTTCACTATCGGGGGCTACTAAAACGCGGTGCCAGCTGGACAGAACTGCTGCCCTAAAAGCCAATCGCAGCAGCACGAGACAAAGAGTGTGCTGGTCCCGTCAGTTTGGTGAGATACACGTCTGCGAAATCGATAAGCCTCGGTTTGTTTGTTCTATGCCTACCCGATTCCGTGCACTCTATAGCAACAGAACACGTCCCCCTGAATGGAAATGCTCCTCGCCATTGACACCTTTTACGAGAATTAATCAATTTTCAAATAAAACCGAAATGAATATGCATTGAACGGTAAGACCGTCTGGAGAACCACTATCTCAGCTCGTGCCTAATTCCGGCCTTAGGCCAGCTGAGAAAAAGCTCTGAAACGGGTTGAAATTAATCATCACTATTGTCTAAGGTGTTCCATCAGCTGATTGCGTCGGTAGTCCCTGCAATAAGTCGAAAAAAACTCTGAATTGCTTGGTACAAAACACCGCCACCCAGATGACAAGTCTGCGGCACCCCACACGAAAAATTTGTAAATTGCGTACAAAGGATAGTTGAAAATATGATGAATTACATAAAATTAGTAAATGTATAGTTTATGCGAAATTACCGAGTTAACAGATTGCACTTCAACGCTGCACAAGTGGCAATAGAACCTCTGGGGCTGAGGTCTGTCCTCCACCACGGCTTCGGCCATTTTTCGTGACTTCTAGGCAGAGCTCCGACGGATGTTATCTGCGTGAATTTGTCTAAAATGTGACGTTCGTCGGGCTGTAGACTGGTTTACACATTGTACTTTAAATAATCGTATTTTGAGCAAACATCTGTCCTCTGAGGATTGAATAGATTTTGCCGTAAAACAACAACTCTCCAACCAACGAATTACCCAAAACCAATAAAGTTCTCGCCTCCGCTTGCGAAACTTGAATCTAGGGGCAATTGTCAAAATTTTCAATTCGTTTTTGTTCTATAGATTGGCTGCGCTGGATCACTATTTGAAAGATTATTTTATTACAGCGGCAGGCATTTTTATCGGAATGTTTTAGAATTTGCGGTAGCAAATTATCGGATGTAAGGACCCCGCACAATCTCTATGGGAAATGGGTTTCGGCCAATTTTTTTGAAACTTTGCAAATTGATAGTTCTCAATACGCTGATCAAAAGTCTCAAGGGGCGCGAAACCCGATAACCCCCCCAACCCCCCCAAAATCACCCCCAAAGGTCAGTGGGATGCATTTGGCGGATTGTTGGTTAATTGCCTCAGCGAAGTATTTAATACTGTAGTCGAACTTAAAGCCACCCACACACCCATTAGGTTCAAGCCTGACATGCCCCAAACATTTAACTCCTCCCCCCACTCACCCCGTCTCCCTTTCCACCACCTATCAAAGCCTGCCATGTGAATTTTCTCTGTTTACGGGTTGTGAGACCGTTTGATCGTGAATTCTATCCCATGTGTGTGTGGGTGTGTGTGTGTGTGTGTGTCACGGGAGTTATACACGTAATGATTGTTTTGATACATAAATAAATAGGGTATGTCTTTCTTGCTCTTAGCATTACCCAGTTTGAACGACGTGGACGTGGCGAGCTTTCAAACCTCTGGGTTGCTTGATTATTGTGAGTCCCCTGGCCTCTCACGTGTGTGTGTGAGTGTATCACTATAATCGTCTCTTGCGTTTTCTATACATTGAAGAATGAAAGTTGGTGGGTAAGCTATATTCTGTAGATGACGACCATATCCAAGGAACCATATAACCGTTGCTACCGTTCCTTCTTCAATGTATAGGCAATGCAAGAGATAATTAGTAATAAACACACCCGAGAGGCAAGAGGACTCACAAAAGTCTAGCTCCCCAGAGTGTTAAAACATCGTCACAAAATGAACTGATACACACAAAAACACGTACACATGGGATGGAATTCACGATCAGACATTTTCGCAACCCGTACGTAGAAAAAAGTCAAATGGCAGGCTTTGGTAGGGGGTAGGTTTGAGGAGTTTGGGGAGGGTTCAAATGTTGGGGTAAAAGGAGGTTGGCTAGTGATCGTTTAGGCGGCTGTGGGATGGAATTCACGATCAAACGGTCTCACAACCCGTAAACAGTGAAAATTCACATGGCAGGCTTTGATAGGTGGTGGAAAAGGAGATGGGGTGAGTGGGGGAGGAGTTAAATGTTTGGGGCATGTCAGGCTTGAACCTAATGGGTGTGTGGGTGGCTTTAAGATCGACTACAGTATTAAATACTTCGCTGAGGCAATTAACCAACAATCCGCCAAATGCATCCCACTGACCTTTGGGGGTGATTTTGGGGGGGTTGGGGGGGTTATCGGGTTTCGCGCCCCTTGAGACTTTTGATCAGCGTATTGAGAACTATCAATTTGCAAAGTTTCAAAAAAATTGGCCGAAACCCATTTCCCATAGAGATTGTGCGGGGTCCTTTAATTTATTATTTTGTGAAAATAAGGAAACAAAAAGAAAAATTAATTGAAAATTAGTTTGAGAATGAATGTTTTAAAGTGAAGCAATGCGATAAAAGTGTAAACTAGTCAGGAGCTCGTGAAAATAAGTAAAGTTTGGAACACAATTAAATTTAATTATTTTGGCATTAATTAGATAAAATTTGACTCAAATTGGCAGAGATAAATTTTAGTATACCTCCCCGTAATTTCTCTTGTAAAAATCCAGAGATATCTGAGCCAAAAAAGTGTTGAATAGGAAACGTTAAATTCAAAATTTTATTACTTTATGACGTATTTAAGTTTTAACTTTAACTTTGGTGTTTTTTTGAGTTTCTAGTGCTCTCTCAAACTATTTTTGTCAATTAAATTCCAAAGCGATAAAATTCATCGAATCTATGACAAGTTCAATAAATTTTACGTACACCCTGTATGTGCCACTGTTATCGCATCCTCAGGTATTTTTTCCCATATGATTTCGAAACTCGAAGTGGATTCGAAGAAACATGTCCGACTGTACGTAGTCTCTTCTGACACTGCACAAATTGATCCCTAAATTCGTCCGTAATTCAGTTCAGATTTGTCGGTTTCTTAGTGAACGGTGAGAAAGTATCGAAGCCATCGGCAGAGCCTCCCTAAATTGAATAAATAGCCAACAAAACCGCGGACAGAGGCCCCACCAGACCTCGGGTGCAGGCTGTTTTTCCGCTCGGCCATAACGCAACCAGTTAACCTTCGTTCTGCTCGAGTCAGGCGATTGCATTTTTGGGTGAAATTTTCCTTCTTCAGTTGCGGTTATATCGCGCGATATTTACCTAAAAAGATTTGAAGCAAACAGCGTGCTTAGAATAGTGGCACTTTGTCACCGTGTTTCGGTAGCTTCGTTGGCATTATCGCGAATTATTTCGATTGAAAACAAAAGTTTCCCACACCAGGGATATAAAAAAAATTCATCATAATTTCACTTTAAATGGATTAAACTCTTGCGGAGGGCATTCGGAAAATACGCAAAAATTCTCTGTAATAAATTGTTCCCTTTAGGAAGGTTCTGCGTCGCGCGTTTCTTTCGCGAAAAAAAAACCGATAACTTTTCCTCTAGAATTGTTCGGGGACAAGTTCGTTGCTATTTCGCATGACGGAGGAGGAAAAATTGACGTGCAAAAAGTAAAAAAAGAAATAAAAAAAAAAACGGAAAAGGTCTCTCCGTCCGCAAAAGACAAGTGACAAGTGTTGTGCGCTCGATTGATACGCAAAACAAATATTATATAAGAGGTCAGCGCGGCATCGTTCAATATCATTTCACTCACGTCGTCGTGCTGAGTCCGTCTAGCGAAATATCTAGCACTATGCGTGTGGTCAGGAACGGCCTCGCCATCGGACGTCTCGCCGTCCACCCAAACAGAGGGGTCTACGCCAGAATGGGTAAGTGGAGGAGCCCCCTTTTCTGTTCAGGTGCATCCAGTGTCTAGATTATATTTTGGAAAAATGGGCTCAGGCTCGCGAGTGCACCGATAAACAGGTACGTCTCGGGAGTAAAGCCCCAGAAACGAAAATAATAAATAGACTCGTGTGTCGTCGGTGGTGACACTTATCAGCGGTTCAATAGGGGCCGCTTTTAGAACAGCAAACAATCTGAATGAGGCCCGCTTGCCAGCTGTTTGTGCGAAATACATAAATACTAAAATTAGTTTCCTACAGCTGAAAATTGAAAAACAAAAACACGAAAACAATATGTAGTTATTGGAGATTCCCTCCAATTATCGCTGAATTATTTCAATATAATCAATAAACAAAACAATAAACTTGTTTATGCGCACTTGTTTCTGGGAATTCGTTAAGCACCCTCAGAGGTAAAGTTTGTATCAGCTTCAGGAGGCCTTCATTCCGGAACTTATCACAATTTATTACTTCCGTTGTTACTAAACAATTTTATTTATTTTTGTACCCTTTGAGATTTTATAAAAATAACAAAACCCAGGTCCCTCCTTCCATCTTATAAACTTATTATATTCGAAGATTAGAACTACCTAAAGTTGAGGGTACTACATCTAGCTAAGTAGTTAATGCAATTTTATTTCTTCATTAAATAAATTATTAACTTATTTTTTAAAATATACAATTCACCCAAATATGTCTGCCCGTGTAATTTAATCCTTTTAAAACAACAAATCTCCTTTCATTTGAAAAGTCTCAAGTCCGTTGAGGTCATAACTCTCGAAAATCAGCAAAGGCAATAAATACAATGCGATTGAGGCCCACCTAAATTTACAGCCGATCGAACTTGACTTTAAAATAGTTATTACACAAGCAGACGACAACGAAAATTATAATCGACGCCAGCTGCATGCGGAGGTCAAGTATGATCGTATCGAGATGAGGACCGCCAAAAGGCGACCATACCGGTTTTCAAAAATGTGCTAATTTGACTCCATCAGAAAGCCCTATAGCGCCATAAATTAAGTCACAAGCCTCCAACTCTTGGCGGGTTAATTCCAACGAGAGCGCCGGAAAAGAAGACTCGCGCTAGATGCACTATTTAAAGATTATGATAGATAATCTAAATCTTGATCTAGTTCAACTCAGAAAGTAAGGGAGCCATTCTTTCGCAAGAACTCACTCAGCGCTGACCCTGTTTCTGTGGCGGTTATCGTTTACCTCTCACTCGTTGCATAATTTTCATTTGTCGTTGAACTAGGGCACAGTGACGCTTTGAATCACAATTGGAAAACATTTGGTAACACCGGCTAAAAAAAACAAACAAAATATCCAGCGGGCGGGCGGGTACGCTTGTTGCATTAATAACTACTTTGTTTACAAGGTTGGCTTTTAACGTTTTAAAAGTTAATAAAAGGATGACTGTTTAGCGAAATATCGCCATATGCTACATAGAGATTTTTAGGGTGGCTGATTGTTGTTGATGGTATTTTATAGTAATTCTGTTTTATTTTATCTCCAGGACTAATTTATGTGGTAACTTCACCGAAGACTCAACATCACATCGAAAATGCCCGTCACTTGCATATCACATCAATTTACCAGAAGTCGAAGGATACAGTTTCATCATCCGGAGGAGCATCCTCTTCGGGTTCTGGTGGAAAGGAGCCCCCGAATAAGAAAAACACTCTTTCATGCCCGAAGTGCGGGGATCCATGTACACATGTTGAGACCTTCGTAAGCTCCACAAGGTTTGTTAAGTGCGAAAAGTGCCACCATTTCTTTGTTGTACTTAGCGAGGTTGACTCAAAGAAGACAGTCAAAGAGGAGGCTAAGGGTCACAGAAAACCCCCTCCACCCCCTAAAAAAATTATGGAATATTTAAACAAGCACGTTGTGGGTCAGGAACTCGCTAAGAAAGTCCTCTCTGTGGCTGTCTATAACCACTATAAAAGGATCTATCATAATTTGCCCCCAGTCACAAATGCAACACAGCAATCCGATGCAATGGGTCGATCAGATCTTCTACATATTTCCGGTATTGGACATACGATCATGAGCTCACCACCGTCTGAAGTGCCAAGGCCCCCGTTGAGTCCGCCACAGTCTCCAAATCCCGGGTCAGAGCTACTCGACAAAAAGACTCATGAATTGAAACTAGAAAAAAGCAATATCCTAATGTTAGGACCGACTGGATCGGGCAAAACTCTCCTTGCTCAGACCATTGCTAAGTGCTTGGATGTGCCATTTGCTATCTGCGATTGCACAACATTAACTCAAGCAGGTTACGTTGGAGAGGATATTGAAAGTGTTATTGCAAAATTGCTTCAGGATGCTAATTATAAGTAAGTCTGAAAATAAACATAAATTAATCATCAGACCTTATCAAAAAAATGTTTGCCTAATTTTCAGTGTTGAAAGGGCACAAACTGGCATTGTCTTCCTCGATGAAGTTGATAAAATTGGTGCTGTACCCGGCATTCATCAATTGCGCGATGTTGGAGGAGAAGGTGTACAGCAGGGCATGTTAAAAATGCTTGAGGGTACCATTGTAAATGTTCCAGAAAGGAATTCCCCAAGAAAACTCAGAGGCGAAACAGTACAAGTGGACACAACAAATATTCTCTTTGTGGCCTCTGGTGCTTACACAGGACTTGATAGGCTAATTGCTAGAAGATTAAATGAAAAGGTATTTTAATTTTATTACTCAGAATACAGATTTCATGGTAATTTCAATTATAATTACAGTATTTAGGTTTTGGAATGCCTTCCAATACCTCTGAAGGAAGGAGAGCTGCACAAGCATCTGCAGCTCCAATGGACAACGATCAAGAAGAGCGAGATATTTGTCTAACAAAAGTTCAAGCACGAGATTTAGTTGAATTTGGCATGATTCCAGTAAGTATAAGTTTGTTTATTTTATAGGGGCTTTTATAAACAATGATGAAGAGGGCAAGGGTCGAATTAATGGCGCAATGTTTAAATGGAAACAATGTTGTGTTTTATTTTTATATTGCTGATCAATTTTAGTGCAATACACTTTACGAACATGTTTTACATTCAAAAAACAAATAAGTCGTAATGAGTAATGCGCAAAATGATCTGGCTTTATTCTGCCATACAAGAAAATTACTTTCGCGTGCATGCCCTAAAAATGAAGACATCATCTTCAAATAAACCTTCAAAAGTAGCTGTGTTCCATTGGGCTGTGTAAAGTACTCCCGAGTACTTTCTCTATGGAACGCTACTTTGATCGTCAGGAGTAAAATATAAATTCAAATTTTGACATTTCATCGTATTATATTTGTTGCTTTGATTGTGCCTTATTTATTAAAATGGAAATATTTATATATAAATATGTTTTGCTGCCTAAACTACTTAAATTTTATTATTTGAATCCTTGTGATAACTCCAGAATAGCTAAAGCTGCAATGAAAAATGAGGAAAAGCTTTCATTTCCATGCAAACCTAGTACAAAAACCACCATCCACCTGGCGGGAAAATGTGGCGTAACTACTCAGAACTTCTGCTCGCCAACTAGAGCTAGAGTAGTTCAGCGTAGCTAGAAGTACTTGGGAGTATTTTACACAGCCCAATGGAACACAGCTAGTGTTTCGCCGCATTGATTGTTATTCTTTTATTTTGCAGGAATTTGTTGGAAGGTTTCCCGTTCTTGTACCCTTCCACAGCCTAAATGTTAATATGCTAGTGAGAATTTTAACAGAACCCAAAAACGCTTTGGTCCCGCAATATCGGGCTCTGCTAGGCATGGATCAAGTGGACCTATCTTTCACTGATGATGCTCTCGTTGCAATAGCCAAATTAGCCATGGAGCGTCACACTGGTGCACGAGGACTTCGAGCAATCATGGTAAGCCCATTCTAAGTTGTCCATTTAAAAAGCTTTAAAATATCGTTCATCAGGAAAACTTATTGCTTGATCCAATGTTCGAAGTTCCTGGCTCTGATGTTAAATCCGTCCACATAACCGAAAATTGCGTCAAGGGCGAGAGTCCAGCTGAATATCTGAAAAGGAATCAAGCTACATCAACAGATGGTAGTACGACCGACTCAACACAAACGGGAACCACTGCTAATTCATCTGATGAGGAAGAAAGCAGTGCTAAGGTGCGGGTAACGCAGTAGTTTAGAACTCCTGTGCGTGTTTTTTTATTTTCTAACCAATTGTCATGTAACATAGAATCTTTTTATATATAAAAATTCAGCTTAAAAACGTTATCCCAATAAAAATTTCGTAAAACGACTCTTTTTGCGATGTAGGTTGTAAGTGTGACGCTAGGTTACTTGCCGCTTTGTGTAAATGCAGATCTTTTTTCAGATTTTTTCTTGTAGTTTATCCCCTTCCTTTCTCTTTACTGTAAGGTTCACATCCGATAACATACTTTACAGATATTTAATTCTTGTCGGAGATTTTAATAAAACAACTATAGGATATACATATTTTTCGCATAATGTGATATATATGAAAAAAAAATGTTACTCTGAACTTTTAAGTTAATAAATATTTTAAGAATAACACCTTGGATTTTTTGTGCAACATCCCCTGATTTTTTTATGCAACAACCTAAAAAGATGAAGAACTCGTAATTTGAATATATGCATTTATTAATCGACAATTTTATTTCTAAATGTATTACGTATAGACAAGACATGTTTTGCTTCAAATCAAATTTTCTTGAAGAAGTGCACGTCCCAAAAATTTAAGTTACCATTGAGAAGGACTAAAACAAAGCCCTTTTTGGCGTAATTCGCAATCGTACTGCATCATTTCCGTTCGAAACATTTCCCGCAGGGCTTTTCGACGTACCTTTAAAAATAGTGTTTTAAATGTTTAACCGATTTATGGTAATAATACAGCTTAATCGCGGTGAACTCGAATTGTATAGGGTTCCGTCAGACGTACATTAATCGCCAAAGTCCTAGTACATTCTAATTCATTTTTTATTGGTGGTAGAAGTGAATTTATCCCATGTTGAAATGTGACAATTGTCTTGGATTTTTTCTTGATTCTCATTAACAATTCATCTCTATAAATTAAAAAAGTTTTTAAAAAGCTTGATCTGGGTTGGAGATAAAAGAAATATAATACACTTTCACTCCATATTCAGCTTCAACACTCATTTTGGTAACTTTTTTATATTCGCCGACCTGAAGAGTTGGAGATTCTTAATAAAAGTGTCTCATTTAATTGAACGTTCTCCAAATTTAAGTAGACCGAAAATATTTCTGGATATAACAAAGTGCCTAGATTTGGAGTGGATAAAAGAAAGAATTTGGGAAGTTGTAACTTAGTGGAGAATGCCAACATCTTATTAATTTCTCAATTTTTTTCTGCATTTGATTTAAAACATTACTCGAAGAATGTTTCCGATACTTCTTTGGTTTTTAAATTATAAATATGTATATACTTAAAGTCAGAATTATTAACACAACAATATTTACTGAATTTCAATTTACGTCAAAAATGCATGTTAAAAAAAAGAATAAATAAATACAAGACATTTTCGTATAAAGGCTCACTTTATTCATATATTTATGAATTCATTGTCCAATAACAAAACAAGAATATGGAAACAGTTTGTGTGCAATATAACAAAACTTCATGCTGGAACTTTTTGCATATCTAATTATGAACGAGAATAAATAATTTAAGTACGATAAATCTCCTTCTAATTTTAAAGGATTCAGATACTCATAATTCTGAGTTTATAATGAACTTTAAACAATAATTATCAAATAGTAAAGACGAGTGGCATGAGAAAGATCTTAGAAATGCAACATATTTAGTTTTCAGATTGCATTTGTGATGTATTCTTGAATATCTCGATTTTTTTTGGGTTTTTACCAGTCTTTTGCAGAGCAAATTTTTGCTAGTAGTCGCATTTCCAGTAACTTCTTAATACCACTTAATACAATATAACTACAACTAACTATCGGCTAAGGATGGACTTTGCTTTTGAATATTACTTGCGATTTTTTATAATTATGTATATTTTTTTCTTTTTGAGTTTTAGTGTAATTTTTATAACCTCCAATATCATTTTGTAAATGCATACAAATTTCGTGTTATCTCTATAAAACGCATTCTTTACAACGACGATGATTAAATTTAGAATTTTAAACATTTACATGTTCTTCATTTGCTCACAAAGTTTTTTAGCAGGATGGTATTATCGTAAAATCGATTTGCTGTTCTTAAATATCGCTCTTATGATTAATATCGATTTTAACAATGACATCTTATTGTCATTTAGATATGTTTTTGCATTGATCATCTTTCAAATGTCTTTTGAATACATCTCTTATGACTTAAGGAGGCTTCACACATTTGATAACTAGACGCCTTGTGATTTTTATTCGGAATTCTTAGTTTTATACTTTTACTTCACTGTTGGTTGATAAATATTATCGCTTCTCAGAAATTACTTCCCTAAGAAATCTTTACAAGTTTATATACTTAATCTTTTTAGAGATTTTACTAAAATAAACGATTTACAAAATATTGATAAATATTGTGATCCGAAAAACAACGTTTCTTGGAGTTGAACACATATTTGTTGAATTAATATTAAATAATCGCTTTTGACTTACAATTTTTTTTATCTCTTTTTGCTTTAAAATTCCTACTTGACTGTCTCCCAGCTTTTGAACTTATTTATAAATTCCGAATAATCTGCATACCCAACCGCACTTGTTGTTTTTCCGAATTTTTGAGCAATTGCATAATGAAAACTGTTCCAAAAGCCCTTAATCTCCAAGCCTGACGTTATGAAGCTCATTGATATTAATGCTGCAAACAGCTTTTGTGCAATTGTTTTTTATCTTAATGATGACTAACAAATCATCGTTGCGCTATCCAAAACTGAAAAGTAAAAAATCATTTCTTTAAACAAGAAACAAAAAACTATTTTAGATATACAATAAAAATCAAAGGCAAGCGCAACGAAGAAATGGAACATCTGAATTTTTTAAAAATCAAACATTTTTTTCTCTTTTACCATGACTTACGAAATAACGCTAGGTAGAAAATATTAATTTTCCCAAAAAGCTTTTTACTAGGCAATAATACCACTTGTGGTCCGCAGTTATGTTTTTATTTAATAATATCGTTAAATTTGATGTGTAGTGTAAGTTTTATCGAAATATCTCCGTAAAACGCAATCCGTTTTCGAAACGAGTGATTTTATATAATTACAAATATTCGCAATTCCTATAAGAAAAATTGTTTAGGGTTATCGACTGAATAAAGTCGCAAAGCGATTACTTTTTTAATTATGTATATTTCCAAGAAAACAAAAATACTGTTTACCGCTTTGAATATCGTAATGACGGAATTGTGAAATATCGTAAAACATATCGTAAAGGTAGGAAAGTGTTTGATTTGCATAATTTGAGTGTTCTGTTGTGTGTTTTACTTTTTATACAAAGTCCTTAAATGCTACATATAAAAAACCTGATAACTTGTAAAAAATCACAATAATAAATATCATAAAAATAAATACATATCCAGACACCGGATTATTATATATCTCCACTGTCCATCGCCTGGTTTAGGTCGGTTACAATTTTACCCAGCACCTCACGATATGGTGAATTTGGTTTAAAGGCCGTCTCCAGCAGAGTTCCATCGCTGAAAAACGAGAAAACTTCATCGATACGATTCAGGGACTTATCGGTTAGGTGCCTCTGTACGACTTCTTTGAGTGCAGCATGGGACTCAGCAAACGCCTTCTGTAAATACGGCAAGTCGAAGCTGAAGTCAACTTCGTAGAATGATATTATGGCCATTTGTGTGTTCTAGAAGAAAACAATTAAATATTAATTATAGGATTTAACAGTGTAGTTGCGTATACGTTCCATTTAAAATCAATGGAATTGAGAGAAATTAAGAGCCGATTTTAATTATTCGAGTAATTTATTATAAAGGAACTAAATAATTGGTAATTACATTGCCTAATAAGTGAACATTCCAATTCCAAGAAATGGCATTAGAATTGATATTTTACCTGGAATCTATGTCTAAACCGTTCCGCTGACCTCTCTTCATCCGAACTAAATTGGCCATTCCGGTGAAGCACCCCAATCTTAATAACGATTTTAATAATGTTTTTGACTAGTTTCTCAGCGTCCTTCTTATTTCCCGTCTGCAAGGCAAGAACATAGATCAAGTACATTTTCATTTACATAATATCATCGTTTCGATGACAGGCTATAACTAACGTGAAGTTTCGCTAATCGATATACATTGTCCAGTAGCGATGCGGTCGTACCATCGATAAACGTTTTTGCAATATTCTTTGTCGCCATACGGGAGAGTATTTTCTTTTGTGCCCGCAGACCAATGTCGCGCGCTTTGAAGGCATTGTCCGTCATGACTGAAAGCAAAATTTATAGTAGAAAAGAAAGTGTTTTATTAGCATTAATTAGTCTTCGACGTTACCCTTAAAATCATTTAATGAGAGAACGTGAATTTAATTTTAATAATCGAGCTATAATTCGAGCGGAAATAAAATCCTCAAACTTCTAAGGAAAAACGATGAAAGTTCCTGGTTATCCAGTTACCAGTTTGTAAATATCATTATTCGAATTAGGGCATAAGTTCACAAGTTAACTCGTGATGAATAGATATGCTCTTGAATTAATTACAAGTTCATATCTAATTTCGTTGAAAGTCTGGTCTTATCATGCAGTTTCTCAAAGCACATCAAGAACATAATTTGTGCCAAGACTGCAGAAGTGAAATTTGAGCAAGTTAAATACTCGTCTTTTCGATAGAAAGTGTGTCGAACCCATTGCTGAGGTTAGAGCTGGAATTTCTGCTGCGATTTTAATTCAAGATTCAATTGTTCCTTAAATTAGAGGTATTTCGCCATTTGAAAATATTTGTGAACTATGAAAAGTTCAAGTGGAAAAATTTTAGATTATTGAAAAATTAATTTGAATTTTATTACTACTAAATGTTAATTGCATTATTCATGATTTAGATTTTTATGTTCGGAGCCTCAGGAACTTATTGAAGCTAATTATTTAATTTAAATTATACCAAATTGATATTCGAAATTAAAATTTAAAGCTCAAATTATACGAAATGAAAGCAAATTAAAATAAGAACAACTGTGCGTAACTAGCTAATATTTAATAAAAAAGGAAAACTAATATGTTGTTATCCTACTAATAAATTAAAAACCTTTTAATTTTATGACATAGTTATTAGCTTAGTTCTCAAGTAGCCAGTTGATTTACACTTGTTTGTTAATTACCCACGTGCGATTGTTGTGACCTTGGGATCCATTTGAAGTTTTCAGATAACGATGAGAAATGAAAAAGCCTAGTTTTTAATTAAAAAATCAATTAAGAACAATAGATATAAAAAAAAGAAACTGGCGCAATTAAAATTGCGTTGTAGTGATTAATGAAATTTAAAAACATCTTGATGAAGAGTTCAATTTAGTTAAATTATTTTTTATTCTTCTTTAGGAAAATTTCGTGAATCAAAATTACGAAGACTTTTCTCAAAAATATTTCACCAAAATGTTTCTATGACTATTTTAGTGATAATGCATTTTTGAGCAATTTTTCAACTCATGATACTGACACGACCGGAAATTGACTCAACCAGTCTTGAAATAACAATCTCTTTAAATTTGCTTTTATTCAATAGAAACCTCATGAAGAAAGGACTTCCGTTGACCAAGAAAAAACTCTTTAAATTCCAGTAACTAAATCGAAACCACGTTTTTTTTTGTTAAAATGCCACTCAAAACGATTACTGGCAAAAATTTCGTACCCTGAAGTACTTATAACGAAATCACAGAGACCGAATTTGCATTTTCCTTCCAAAATTACCAACAACAAAATCTGATTCTACAGGCAACAGTGCGGTTAAGTCCCAGCGATATAAATCACACCTACTTAGCAAAAATGTCTTACTCAACAGAGCAGATTTAAGTAGCGTTAATCGCGTGCCATGAATAATTAAACACAAAGGAATTTCTATCCTCTTAGTAAAAAAAATAAAATATTGTAACAATAATTCCGAGAAGTGTATCTCGCTGCCTTACAGGTAACTAATCCAATTGCTCACGCAACGAGTTACTCACCTGTTTCAAACATTAGAAACAACGTAGTTTCCCACTAAACAAAAATTTCTTCGACGCTGGACTAAATGAAACAAACTGAAAATATAAGTTAATAAAAATGTTAAATAAATGAGAAACAGAATATAAAAATAAAATGAATAAAACAACACCTTTTGAACTCAACACTTACTTAAAGACGACTAAAAACAAAACCCGCCGGGGTAAAAAGAGTGCTTTCAACAGAAGTGCGCTTCAAATCTACAAACAGTGAAAAACTCTGAAAGGAAAATGAGAAAAAATACAAAAAAATGAAAGAAAATCATTGAAATAACAATGAGCATGTGATGACGACAAGTACGTTTCAATGATAAGTTATCTTCAGGTAATTTTTCCCCACATTGCTACACTTGATGCGTATCAAGACTTTATAATAGGTGTGCTCCCGTTACAAGAAATACAAAATAAAAACGAGTAAATTCTCAGACAAATTATCACTTTATTGCCATGTTTTCGACGGAACCGAGCGTTAAAACAAAAATCTGCCAATAATGATTATTGTTTTATAACATGAAATATTCCACAGGTTTAATAAACTTTGGGGACAAAAACATATTTATCTTTACTGTGTTGCATTTGTTTACTGATTTTAATTGAAATGCAAATTTTTCAAATAATTATGCTCTTCTACTAATTAAAATTTATTTACAAAATAGAGAAGCTGCTTCTGTACTTACACAAACATCCTGCACAATCAATAGCCACGCGCTGGTAAACAAGCCACGTCTGAATTTCTATGAGGCTAGGTGTGGTCATATCCTGTGCCTGAAAGATAAATTTAATTATTAAAAAGCAATTCATCATCCGCATCGCTTCATATATTTAATATCAAGGAGATATGGACAATATTCAAATTTCAGCTCATTAATGGGACAGTTTTCCCACATTTTGTCCTAAAGTTGCTAAACTAGGCATATTATTCTCATTTAAAATTGTCTGTAGACAGGGTAATGGTATAAATAATTAATTTCCTCAGAATTGAAGAAATGAGTTTACTTTAAAACATTTACTTACGCGATTATTAATTCTTAAAACAATTTGAATTAGCTCCCAGTTATTTAAACAAGATTTCTATCAGAGCCAATATTATATGCCAAGAAATATGCATTGGGTTCCGTGGCACCATATGGTGCCACCACGAAATATCGGTTAAACATGCGGTTTAAATAATAACAGCAGACCTAATCAATTTCATGCTTTAATGTTTGCAATATAAAAATACCACATAAATAAACATGGCGAATATTCTTTTCAACTTTCCCACAGTATCTCCGAGGTCAAGAATACCGTGGGATGATGCTGATAAGGAAAAAGCTTGTTTTTGTATACCATTTGCTAATTGGTAATTCATTATAATTATAAATATCAAATATCAATACCTCGACGTCGCTCATTTACGAGAAATTACCTTGGAAACCGAAAATCTGGTAGAAAATCGCAAGTGCGGAGCAAATTGGAATTTGTGTTATCAAGTTACGAAGCGTGCTGTGTTCACAAATGTGGTCCAAAAATTTAATTAAAGCAATTATTAAATGGGGAAAATTTTAGATTTTACAAAGAAAAATATTCTTTTGAAAGCAGGGTTTTATATTCGAAATGTATAAGGATAATATATTTTTAGCAAGTTATTTTACTTTTGCACATAATAACATTTAGCTAAAACCATCTTGAAACGACAAATCTTGAAGAGACAATATAGAAAAAGAAAATCATGTAAATAGTTAATTTAATTACTCTTTATTTTAGTTTTTCCATAAAAAGTTCAGGATGGTCCTTTTAAAATAATAGTCAACCTTTTAAAACTATCATATCTTCATTTTGCTCTCCCTTTATTAATAATGAAATATCTCACACGCGAAACCTCGTTTGCGGATAATTTGTGATACTTAATCTCTAGTTTTATGAGTTGACTTAACTTTTTGCTTGCAATACTATTAACTGCAACGAAATTTTGTAATTTTTTGTAAAATTTAGTGTTTTGAACAATGCTTAGAGGTAAAGAAAAAACTTAATATTTTCGCACTTAGTCTGTGAAAAACTGGTTGAAATGAATTCTTTGAACCTTGTAAATTAATAATGCGATAAAAACAGAAAATGTTGTCGGGATATCCAGAAGCAATCAGCACACTGCTACCTGAACCCATCACCTTGTTAAGTAAGTGCACATCTTTTGTGACGTAAGAGCCATTCATAAATTCCTTTGGGTAGTTGCCGACTATCTCGGGTTACTCTGCACCGGTCTGTAGACCATCTGCCAGGACAAACCTGTTGTCTTATTTTCCAGCGTGTGCTGCTGCAGTATATAATGCATCTGTTAAGAGTTATATATTTCCAGTACCTTGTCGTCACTATGTACTAGGGAAAAAAATAGTTATGGCTTTCTATGAGTAAAGGTTATAAGTTGGTTGCAGTTTGATTTATGCTTAGGCGATGAATTCTAGAGGCCAGTTTCATAAAAGTGAAAACGAAATTTTCCTTGTTTTTTTCTAAAATCACCAAAATTTCTTTTTATGCACTATCTACACTACATAGTCGAAGTGCAAATTCGACGTCACATCGCAGGAATCATTCTTGCTTACATACATATGTCAATAATTTCCACATATATGTATGTACGAATACGAACAACTTAAAACTAAAAATCAAAAATCTGCTATTAGTTTAAAACACACAAGAAAACTTTTTTTCAATCAGTTTTTTTGAAATTTTTGAATCAATTGGATATTACAGAATTTAATTTCTTGAATTTCTTAGTTTTCACAGTAGATTTAAAATCATCGACTCCAAGAACGCTTTTATTAACTTTCATGCAAGTTTTAGCATTCTGAGGTTTAATTTTTGGGAATTCCCTATATGTATACTTTTAAAGAAATTTCTTTAAAAGATGATTAATACTACACCAAACCACTGGAAGAAATTAACACTTAAGCGATTTTAAGAGACACTTTGGCGTCATATCGTCCAACCATGAATCATATTTCTATGCTGCAAATAAATTACGATATTTGCGAAACCATTTATGAAGTTTGAGAACAATTATCTAATAAATAAATTTTGACTCGTTTTATTAAAAGTGTAAATTAGTAAATATAAAAGTCATGCACTTTTACTCAATGCTAGCTAGCTCTTCTCATTTCTCAATAAAATTTTAATCCAGGGTCAAGTGAATCAATTAAGGGCAAAACAAGAAAATAATGAAATGAAATTGCTTAAATCACAAGAAGCAAACATGAATGATTCAATGTAATGCATAAAATTGTCGCTCTTCGTAAGAAACGTGAATGATTCATTTTTGCACAACGTAGATAACATCGCTTGAATGATAAAGTTATTAAGGCTGTGTGCCAAACCAGACTTTTCTTTTCAAAAGTCGACTTTTCAACGAAAAGTATGCTGGCGAGTAGACTTTTCAAATAATAAATCAGTACTTTTCCTTATAGAAGGCTATGAGCATATCGCATATTGATTATCCTATTTTGCATGCAATTTTTAGTTTTCCCTCTTCCCCTTTATGTATTTAATACATAGCTTATTAGTATTTGAAGATATAAAATTATAACTTCGATACCTTCTTCGTCCATTTCCCGATTTAATATCAAATATGCTAATTAATATCAAAGTGTGCTTATACGTCGATACAAAAGTCACTTGAAAAGACTCCCCTTGTTTGGCACAGGCAAATTAATCTAGTACATTTTGAACGAACTTTTGAAAAGAAAAGTCTGGTTTGGCACACAGCCTAAATACATATTAGCACTATCATATAAACCTCATAGTATTAAAAACCACAGGCGGAATGTAAAGACGCCTCCTTTACTTGTAAACATTTTTTAAGAAAAATAAGCAATCTTTTGTTGGGATTTATTAAAGAATAAAAAGATCATACACCACAGATAAGAATATCCGCCCCGACGAACAAAGAGCTTTTTAAAGATGTTTTTGATATCAAACCGAATTGATTAGAATGGGTGGTTTCTTGCGACAGGAATATGCCTTTAAGGAAGTTCTTTATCTTCCTCAAGAACAAATCGTTATCTCCTTTTAGACACGTATCTTTGAGGTTACATTTTTCGTAGAATAATTTTTAACTATTTAATGTAACTCAATTTAAATTGACTCAAAAATGTTTATACTATATCCCAGTTTTACGGATTTATAGTTTGTTTAAATAAGAAATGTTTTAGAGATATGGAAATTGTAGTCAACCTTTACAAACATAATTTTATGAAGAAAAGTATTAGTTAAGTTAAATTTATTTTTTTTGGACAATGGGTCATATTCATATGAAAGTAAAATTTTCCAAGCTCTAAATTTTATTAAAACCAAGACAATTTAAAAATAGAAAGAGTTATAAGTAACAGGGGACGATGTATTGTAAAAAAAAAAAAAACAATAATAACATAATGTTCTTACCTGATAGTAGATAGTAGTTGTAGAAATTGAAATAAAATAGGGTCTTTTTATGACATTTATTTTTTATTTTACTATGTATTGTTTAATTGCTAACGTTCAAATTGTACATACTTTACTTATTTCCCACAGTTGTTTTTCGTTAATTGTTTCGTAGTCTTAGAAGAAAATAGACTGGATAAAAATCGTGCTGTGCTGTGCTGGCCTAGTTCCTCTTAAATGTAATTGGCTCCATTTTATGGTTGACCAAGCTCCATTCATGCATCTGAGCAGATAGTACAATTACCGTTCGCAAACAATTATACAATATAAAAAAATCACACTTGATTGATTAGTGTTTCCGCAACGATACCGTTACACAGACTATTCGATGCGACATCCCGTGAATATTTTACGCTTCACTCATTTAATAGTACGAAAAAAAGAAGGTGCTCCTCGCAATAATCTACTCGCCGAGCAGGTGATTAGACATAAACACGCATAGAAATTAGCTAATTACTGAGGCGGACAACGAAGTCCGACAGGAGTGAATGTCTGCGGCAGCGGGTTGGTCGCGCTGTGCGCGGAATTCGCGATTTTAATCGCGAGACTCTTTCTCTCCGTTTAGCGTCCAAGTGTTCTTCGGCTGTTTACCAACATGGAACATCAGTAATTACGTTTACGAGTGCATTTTTAAAAAGTATGAGGCTCGTTGACGGTATGCCCCAGGTCCAATCGTTGGACCTTTGGGAGTTCATTGTTATTTTGGTTTTCTAACCGCAGACACCCGTGACGCGGTGGCAGACGTTCAGGTCTTCAAACTTCTTTTAGGTGAGCCCCGGCCCTCGGGGCTCCGAGTGATATGGCACCATATCTGCCCACCTACTCATGGAAGCGCAGAATTTTATGGGTGGGCTTCTACGCGGAATTAAAGTAACAGTAACGAGACGGTGGGATGTTGCTTCAGAAAGTGTTCGAGTTGGCGCCAGTTTTTTAATTCATATGTAACCAATTTTAATTAAGAACATGCAAAAACAACAAGAACAAAACATTATATTTTTCAAAATATGTACAAATAAAACTGTCTTGACCTACACACAATTTTAATAAATAATTAATTTGTACTTAACTTATGAGTTTCTATATTCGGCAGTTAATTTATTATCGTCAGAATTAAAAATAAGGAGCATTATCTAAGCAATTGTCAATAGTTAAAATATAGATATGTAATTGGTTATTAACAATTGAGACGATTCAAAATATTTTATGGATGCATTACTAATTATTCGGTTGGTAGGATATGTTTGATATAATCATTATCAATTATTTGAGTAATGGAAAAATTGGACCAAAATATTAATTATTTGAGGGATTGTCAAATATTTAGATAATTAAAAATATCTGCCCATACCATTATTGATCACTTGGATAATTAAAAATATTTCTTTACTTATTTCATCATTCTTTTATTAAGAAATTATGAGTATAATCAATATATGTATATACAAGCTTTTCGAGCAATAAATATGGCGACTCAGGATTCGTTCTTCCTTCCTACGATTCTCCTCTCTATTTAAATGCACTGTTATATAGAGGTATTTTATTTATTTAATACTTGGCAGCTTCATTAGCATACACCCTGTAAAGCTCACTAAACTAAGGGAATATTAAATAAAGAAACTTTTACTAGTTGTAATGAGCCCTTAAAAACGTCCCTTTCAACGATTCGTTAATATTAAAATCATGTCAATACATAGAATAAAACCATGAAGGTATTAAATATTCATTTGCAGATATCCAGCATAAACAGTGAATGTCTCTTTCTCCTTCTGGGTGCCCATTTCTTTTCGGTTTGATGCTGTAAAGGTCTTTTTAAATTTTTATTACCTTAAAAAATAAAAAATAAAATGCTGTGGAGAAATCGTATTCATGCTAAATTTTAAGTCTTCGTCCTCGTGTCGAGTGTGTGGGGCACAAGGAGTCCTCGTTCGGTTGCCTCACTACACAAGCACGAGCGGGTGGCATTAGTCAGAGGAATGCCCTTAAAAACGCTCCAAACAGCTCCTCAGCTACACGTACGCCCTCCAAAATAGAGCTCCTTTAAAGGAAGAAGCCATGGGGCTATTAAGCATTTATGGAATGTAATTGCTGCTCAAGCTCGCGAGTGCTCCTCATTTCATTGTTATCAAGAGCCCTATTCCGACTCATTCTCGTCCATCAAGGCGAAAATGATCCACTCGCCCGAGAATGATTTCTTAGAGGCTTAGGGGTACTCAGAAAATTTTTGCTATATGTATAGTGCCGCCCTTATACTCCCCGCCTTCTGAGGGTCGCGGGCATTTTATTGATTTTGATAAAAATAATCAAAACTCCTAGGTAACTCTCGGAAGTTTCTTCAAGGTCGCATCGTTCAGCACGTTCCTGCCTCTTTTGTTGGAGGAGCCATCGCCGTTTTGAGGACGGACCGGGGCCCTCTTTGTGTAGGGAACAGTTGCACGCAAAGAATTCTTCAGGCCTGTGATTTGACATTTCTTCTAGTTTACCTGTCGCCGTGCTAAGGAAGGCCGACCGAGGCATGTACTTTGTCTGGTTTGGGGGGACCGTAGGTAACTAAGGAGGAGCGGGTTTATGTACACATTCCTCGGCCTGATACCGTCTCAATCGGCGCGGTACGTCTGAAGCTGAAGAGAGCATTGAACTGAAAGGGGGAGGGATTCCTTGGGAGCAATAAAATTATGGAAATACCTGCGAGCGGAATCCCTGAACGGTTGGCTTGATGATGATGATGATGGAAATGGAATCAAGTTTTCTCCGTTCGTTTTTTCTCTTTTCAACTCTACGTCGAGAAGCGTCTCCTTGTGTACTTCCGCTTAATTGTTGGGGACACTTTTTAATCACTGGATGGAAACCATCCGAGGGCACTTCCGCTACACAAAAATTATCTCCGCACAACCACACCGCGCGCACTCCCGGAGACTGCAAAAACGGGACCTTATCTTATCAGCGGAACTGGAATGAGAAGTTTGCGCGCTTTTAATTGGTTTTCCAGGCGCAAAACAAAAGCACAATAGACGATTATGTTCGCGGAACGATGAAATTGATGAAAGTTGGACTCCCGCCGCTGCCACTTTTGAACGCGAGCTGGCTGTTTATGAGCCAAAAATCCTTCGCGTAGAGTTGTCAATCGGGAAGCAGGTGTGCATAAATATGTCAAAGAGGGACAAAAATATGTGACTTACGTTATGAGGGAAACAAACAGAAATACGCAAAATCTCCTTTCTCTTTCCTTACTTCGCCAGATAAAGCAGTGGTGTCAGTTGTCAACATTTTTTTTATTGCTTTCCCGCTCTTTCTGCAAATTGTGGGATTTTAGGTAGCGTTCGTTACATACAATACTTTTAAAAAAGTTTATTTCTTTCTTATTTTAAACAATTATATTAATTAGAACAGTTATTTTAAGTTATAAATCCAAGTAACATTCTTAAGAATCCCATGAAAACAAGTAAAACGGGCTTACATTAATTTAAAATAACCAAGTATCGCATAAAATATATTTTCGAACACCCCAAATAATATTTCCCTTGGGATCATTTTAACTGAGGAGTACTTTGACATCGGAGGTTTTTTCAGCCGACTGCCGACGGAGGTTCGCGGACATATTGTTTTCCATGCGAAATTTGTAATTAACTGAGGACGGTATGGCTACAAATAATTACTGTGGATTTACGTATGGCGGAACACAATATGGGTGAGTAAAATAATTCTCTTTGTATTCTCATAAATCTTGTAATATTTTTAAATATAACTCTTCGCGAGAAATGCACGAAATTGTGAAAAGAACATTTTTTTCGTGCCGAGAGCTTGAAAACCCGGCAGGGTGGGATGTGTAATGGCGTCCTGGGGTTACCTGAGAAATCAATAAAATGAGGCGCTGTCGAAAGTTCGATACAATTTTTTTGGTTTCATTTCCTTTTAAAAAATTAAATGAAAATATCTAATAATTTTATTTGACAGAACGGCTGCTGCAGGGGCTGCTTATCCAGCTGCACAGGCAGGCTACGCTGTGGCTCCGGCGGCGACGGCTACCTACGGAACACAAAGACCGGGCTATGATCAGGCTTATCAAGCGGCTGCAACTCAAGGATCGTTTGCAAGTAAGTTTTCCGCTTTCCAAATTGATTTTCCACTCTAAAAGCACTTGTCGATATCCACTAGAGTTGAATTTGTTATTGTGGGTTACGGAGCCTGAATGCTGCAAGTTTTTAGGTTATTTTGTAATCTCGCTGTAGCCTGGACTTCATAGTGGCTCGTGCTGCCTGCAAGGTCATTTATTAATAATTTCATATTTCACTTTGCTTGGGAGTTCAGGGAACTTTTATAAAAGATTTAATGTGCTTTTTACGTGCTGATGTTAGCTCGAATTTGATATATGATGGCCAGATGCGCGAGTTTTCCGTCTCTCTTTATAGAGCTCTGTTTAGAAAAGCTTCATACCAAATATTTACTTTATCAATTTATAAGAATTAAAACCCAGGTGACGAGGACCAAGGGCTTGAATCTAGTCAAGCAATATTTTGTTTATTTAGTAACATTTGTTTTTATGAAACAAACATATGGAAAAGGGGCGTTTTAAGAGGCAACTTTCTGTAATTTTACAGACGACAGAATTAATCTTTTCTCATATATGTAGTGAATAATTTGCAAGCAAATTTCATTTGGTGAAAACGATAGCCTCGCAGAAAAATAATCTTTTCACATTTGCTCGTGTGATTAGTAATGTCTATAAACATTTAAAAAAAATTTATTCTAAAATTTCTAAGAGCTTCTAATTAGCAAGCTTTCTTAGAGAAAATATCTAGATTATTAGCGCAGTAAACCGAAATTACGTAATTCCGGAAACAATTTGGAAATTTCCCAGAAATGTTCTCTTTGTCTGCAGGTATAATGATGTAAATTAATTAATATGTACAATTATTAGCTTTCAATAAGCTTTTCAGTGGTAAATGTTAATGTTGTGGAGGTTGTTTAAAGTTTACTTGGATAAATAATAATTTTAACGTATCGTATTCCGCGTGAAATTACCAAAAAGAAGAATGAAGATAAGAATTCTAAGCTTACTTTGCAATTCTATAGTTAGTCAATGTAATTGAAAATACCTATGTACGTTAGAATTGATGTAAAAAAAATTAAAGGGGATGGTTATAATTTACTGTGCTGATTTCATATAATAGTAGGATTTCTGACTTTGTAAGTGCAGTGCTTGGTGGTCTACTTTGAAAAATTTTTATTTACTTATAAAAAGCCTACATAAAGTTGAAAAAATGGATCCAAGCTCTTCTTATATTTCTGGTACTAAAATATTTTTATAATTTAAAACAAAAACGTTAAGGTGCTGTATTTAAGCTGCAAAAAAATGATATTCTAGGTGCTGGTGCTGCTGCATTTCGTTACGGAGGGGCGGGCCAACCCTACGGGGCGGCGACTGGTTACACAGGCCCTGCATTTAATGCAACGCCCACAGCAACAAAGGTGTTGATATTTCTGTTTTATTTCAATTATATTGTGCTTTTTCTTTGCCTTTTTTTGTTTCTTTGTTTTTATTATTTTATTTATTTCAAACTATCTTTTGGTTCTCGTAATTTATTGTTTGTTTTAATTGTAATATTGTGTTGGCCCATGTGAAAAAGCAAACAAAATCTGTTGCTGTTTTCGTTGTTTCCTTATCTGTTACACCCGTAGGTAAAAATTGGAATACTCAGACCCATTATTCAGCACCACCAACAAGGAATATCCCTCCAGCGACGAAAGCTTCCGCGCAAAGTAATCAATCACATACCAAAGTGAATACAGCACCTAAACGTAAGAGAAATGCGTTGATATCACAATCTAATTGATTTTATTTTTATTTCTTATCCTTGTAGAGGCGCAGGCCACCACAAATACGACGACCTACTCCAATTATGATGCCGCTTTATACAGTGCTGCCACAATGTATGTTGCCCAGCAAACTAACAAGGCCAATAACAAGTAAGATTCCTCATATTTTAACTATTTTGACTTCCTTTCTCTAATTAGAAATTTCAGTCCTGGATGGCAGCAATATAAAAAGCCAGGAAATCAAAATATGGGAATGAATAAGCCAAGGGTTAAGCCCCAGCCTAGACCACAGCAGTTGCATTATTGCGAGGTTTGCAAAATTAGCTGTGCTGGCCCTCAAACATACAGGGAGCATTTAGAGGGCCAGAAGCACAAGAAGAGAGAGGCTAGCTTAAAAATGCAGGCGAGTGCAACAGCAACTAGCCAAAATCGCGGCAACAATTTTCACTGTGAGCTATGTGATGTTACTTGCACTGGAAATGATGCTTATGCAGCTCATGTTCGAGGATCTAAGCATCAAAAAGTTGTGAAACTCCACCAGAAATTAGGAAAACCAATCCCATCGACAGATCCAAAAAAACTGACTAAAATTAACTTTGTAGCTGCTGGAGAAGGTAAAGAGGGTGAAGCTTCTGAAGGCACTACCCAAGAGGAAGATCAGCCAGCTGAAGAAATAAAGCCTGTTGGTGTTGAATATATTGAAGAAATCAAAGATGAGGAAGGGAAAATATTGAGTTTCAATTGCAAACTTTGCGAATGTAAATTTAATGATCCAAATGCAAAAGAAATGCATATGAAAGGACGGAGACATCGCCTTCAGTTCAAAAAGAAAGTACAACCAGATTTGGTTGTGGATTACAAACCAACACCTCGTCAGAGGCGCCTTGCTGAAGCTAGAGCACAGAGATCAATGCAAGGAAGTTATTGGAATTCGCGTGGAAATGCTGATGCCGATGATGATGATCCAATGTTCTGGGATGAACGTCGACGTTTCGATGATGAATATGATTACATGAATTGGGCTCAACGTGGCTTCCCTGGTCCTCGCGGACCGCCACCAATGGGACGTCCAGGTCCTCCAATTGGTCATCCATTCTTCGGAATGATGCCCGGTCGACGGCCAGAAAGCTCGGATGATAGACATGTTATTGCACGACATGCTGAGATTTATCCTAAAGAAGAAGAACTTCAGACCATTCAAAAGATCGTATCACACACTGAACGGGCATTAAAATATGTTTCGGATGCTTTAGCTGACAACAAGGCTGCTAGTAATGATAAACAGAATTCGACTGGAAATAAAAGTGACAAAGCTCAAAATGACGCTAATAATGCCAATAATAAGGACGGCAAAGCCGCCAAGGAAGATGGTCGCGACAATCAAATGTTCTCATTCCAAAAAGAAGCCGAAGGCGGCAACATTCGCATTCTTAAAGGAGTCATGAGGGTCGGTCTCTTGGCTAAAGGTGGGACGCCAAAAATTATTTGAATGTTAACAAAAATTTTTAATAAATATATTTTTATTATAGGTTTATTACTACAGGGAGATAGTATTGTACAATTGGTTGTGCTATGTGCAGAAAAGCCAACCACCGCATTGCTGAAGCGTGTTGCGTCCGAACTGCCAGTTCAATTAAAGGAAGTATCTGGTGATACTAACTACAAGGTGACCATGGCACCAGTAGAGGGAGCCGTTCTGGTTTCGGACGGTAAAATAACAGTAAAAGTATCCCTGACATCTCCACTTTTGAGAGAACAAGGTATTTACGAATGTTTAAATTTCCCTAGCCTTTCACAGAATGAACTACACTCGATTTCGAGTTACCAGTTTCAATTATTTTTGTGTTTCCTTTATTTTTCAATTGTACTCAGCACTCATTTGCTCTTCATATTGCCTCTGGACGGACATAAGCCCGATCTTTTATGCGTGTAGCGGCCTAGGGTTGTTGTTTAATTGCTTCACAATGATGAAATTGGTGCTTCGAAATCGTGTTCAGCTTATTTTTTTTTCTTATAAAAAATCAATATGTACACCGAAAGGGGTTGACATGGTTGTTTTTTTTTATCCAATTGATCTTTACCTGTGAAATACCTTTCGAAGCCTATTTTTTTCGTCTAAAGGTTTATGTTTGTTTGATTTGTTTTTATTGTTGTGCCACGAAGTACTAAGTAATATTTTGGAGGATATACTGCTGAAGATGATGAAATTTCAACTGTAATGTAAGCTCACAATTACTGCGAACAAAATAGGCAAAGTGACGAATGGATACAAACATAATAGACGTAATAAAAAATTTAGACTACAGAACAAAATATCTACACAAATCGAGAATAACTGTAAATATGTCATGTTTGTCGAAAAAAAGATATGAACAATCTGAAGGAAACCGCATAAATGCTATTTTTAAATCTTTCGAGCTGAGCAATTTATAGAAACCACTTTAAGGAGGCTTTTAAATCTGTAGGGTTTATTGCTATAATTTTGTTAGTTCTTTTTATTTTACGATGGAGAACTAACGTGAAAAATGAGATTACATGAACTCAATATGTTTGCCAATGAACTCGATATGTCTGCAAATCCTTTTAAAATCTTCTAACAATTTAAATTATTGCTACGCAAGGATAAATTCCTTAGGTTAGCGATCAAAGCTGGAAATTCTTTGAATTTGATAAAGGCCTTTTTAGAATACAAATACATATAATGTAGTGCTTTTTACAATTTTCCTTTACGTCCAAACTTGGAAACCGAAGTATTGTAACAAACTATTGATCTATTTAAGTAGCACAAAATGTCTAAATCTCCAACTTTCCTTCTAAAGTTTTGATTAGTTTAAGGTCCAAGCTCTAAGTAAACAGGAATTGTAGAAGTTGATTAATGGAATATAATTATTGAACAAAAATTTTCACTGTCCTAAAGAAGTCCTGAACTTTACGAGGGATTTTTAATTTGGAAGCTCGAAAGTCCTCGAAAGAAAGCATAGGGTGTAAGTCGCACACTGACTATAAATTGTGAGATGGTTATGTAAATGATGCCGAAAGACTTCTAAATAGATTTATCAGTTTCCTTCATAGAATATTCGTAAAGAAAAGAGTACACGTCACTTGAAAAAATATCGATAATTTGTTCTCCACAAAGCAGTGCACTTGAGCTGACCGATTGGATGTCCAGATAAAACTCGTATAAATAAATAATATAAAAGTAAAACGGAAATTGCAAAGTTAAGAAAGAAAAATTATTGCAAATATATAATAGAAATAAACGTTGAAATGACTGCAAAACGCACCCGATCGAGAGTGACATCCAATAAAGAGAGGCGATATGCTGCACTGTTGTTATTGAGTAAATAATAACAATCAGTGCTTGATCATTAGCTAGGTATGGAGCTAGCAGCGAAATTAAAAGATTGAATTTTAAAGAAAATCAGAGAAATATCAAACTAGTTAGCAGTAATTAAGAAGTGAAGATATCAAACGAATATGTCTGTGTGCAAATATTGATAAGAATTGAATGAAGAAAAAAATTTTTTTATTGGATTTGAAGAATTGACAAAGTGTGGGTGCTGTACAGGATTTTTGACCATGTTCTTTGCGCTGTTGCACACAAAAATCGTTTGTCCGATCGATCTTAAAATTAAAAAAAAAATAACTAAGCGAACTTCCGCTTTCGCCGAATTGTTGATGATGTTGGATTACACACCGTCACAGTGGAGTTATTGATCTTCGCTATTGATAAATCCTCCAAATATTCATTGCCTTGCAAGAGCTCATGCACCTCATGGAAGCATTCTCGAAAATAAGCAAAAATAAGACAAAACAAAATCTGTAGGGTGTTTATAGTTACGTTTAAAAACTCCTACAACGTTAGGGTATTCTTTTCGTTCCTTCTTTTCGCACTCATTGTATTCGGATCTAGCGTAAGCGTTTGCTCTCAAATTCCTATTTTTAACCAGAAAGGATTTTAATCACTGTCTGGAGTATTTATCAATGTATATTTGCTAAAAATGATCAACAAAAACCAATAAAAAAAAATGAAAACATTTCAACGACACAATTAATGGTCAAACATTCTGTTACTTGTCATCCCCACTTTAGATACAAGCAATGCGAGCTCAACTGAACAAAGTGTTCAGAATTCAGAAGATCTTCTGCCGCGTGAACCCTGTCTACAGGCACTTGCCGCATTGAGGCATGCAAAATGGTTCCAGGTTTGTTTTCTAATATAAAATTGTTTTATTGCTATAAAAGTTATAATTTTACAGTATTTGTATCAAATGATATTTTTGTATAAAAAATTTTTTAGAAAAAAACAAGAGATACTAAGGAATTTTTACAACTGAGCACGCCTTTAAACTGATTGCTTTCTCCTTCGATTAGTTTTTAGTGTAGACAAATTTATTTTAGGATTTTGTTTGAATTTGTTTTGATTTTACTAACAACATTCGTCCACTGTTTTGAATTTTCTTAGAATTCTTTCTAGAGCTGTAGCACTTTTCCTTTTTTTTTTTTTTTTTTCAAAAACAGATTTGTTTCACACCATTCACTTTCATGTAGGTTATATGAGGGAGTGTTTTTGTTCATTATCCTTTTTTGGATCAATTTTTTCTTTTTGGAGACGTGATAGCTATAAATATCAGCCTACAATAAGCACTGTCGATGTAACTATTTGTCACAAACGAAAGCAAATAACAACAAAATTAGAAATATTGAATTACTTAGTAGGACATAAATTTATCTAAATTTATCCCTCGAAAGCTTTTGGAAATCAAATTAAATTCAATATACATTTTGGCGAAACTTAATCATAAACAACGATGTTGGCACCAGAGAGAAAAACTGGCTTTGATTATCTATATTCAATTTACTGAAAGTATTAAAATTAATATGAGGTTCCAGAACACGAAATGATATAACATGTCTTTGCAAGAGAACTATTACTTGACGAAAATGCAAAACTCTTGTATTGGAAAGAAACTTTCAAGATCCAAAAGAGCGAAATAAATAATTCTGACTTCACATATCTTCTGACGGACTTCACATATCTTCTAATATGATTTCTGTTTATTCTGCCTCGGCTCGAGGAGATATCTACTCCTACTGTTAAACCCTTAGTCGACGGCAGTTCTTACCTTTTCAGGACAACTATATACAATCTAGCTGTTTTGTAAGTATCATTACCGAGCCATTTTTCTTTTGTTTCTTCCTATTACTACGTAGAGTACTAAAACTCAGGAAAAATGCAATCAGTTTAAACAGCAGCCCAAAAAACCAAAATGGAATGTATAAAGCGTTTAATTTTTGGACGTATTATATTTAAACTTTTATTTCAAGAAGAACATTTTCCAGCATTTTTACAAAGATTAATTAGTGTGCAAGAGAATTAAAATGATAATTTTCATATTGTTTGATAAATTCAGTTTCATGTAAATCCTAGCTAAACTCAAAGCACCTCCTTGCTTAACGCATTAATTTGTTTAATTTGTCGGTTACAAGAAATGTTTGTAAACGAAAAAAAATAAGTTAATATATCTGAATTGATTGAGGTGCATTGTGATGATCTAATTTTCGAACTACCTTTTAATTAATGTCACCGTTTAGGCTAGGGTAACAGGTCTCCAGTCATGCATTATGGTGATGCGCATTTTGCGTGATTTGTGCCAACGATCAGCCAACTGGCAGTGTCTGAATCAATGGGTAAGATGAGAAATTTTTATATTTGGAAATATTTGGTCTAAACCATAATTTGCTTGCTGTTTTACAGGCTTTGGAACTGTTAGTTGAAAAGGTGATTTCTTCAGCTGGAATTCCCTTGAGTCCCGGAGATTGCCTACGCCGTGTTATGGAAGCATTGTCGACAGGATTTATGATAAATGGGCCTGGTATCTTGGATCCATGTGAAAAAGAACCTCATGATGCTCTTCAAGGGCTAACTAAACAACAAAGAGAGGATCTCACCGTCTCTGCCCAGCATTACCTCCGCCTAGTTGCATTTAGGCAGATCTACAAGGTAACAAATTATGTCAAGGCTTGTTTAAACATTTATACATTTCAAAAATTCATTTCTATTCAGGTTCTTGGCATGGACCCCTTACCTGCACCCAAATATCAGCCAAGGCCGTGGAAAGTGCAACATAACAACAGAAAGCGCAGACGCTCAGGAACTGAAGGTGATTATGAAGGTAAATTTCACACGAACGATCTAATGTCTTCAAAACGAGAACAACATTAATTTAACCAACAAAAAAACAAATCTAGGCGATGCTAAAATTAAGAAGGATGGTATGGAGTCCGGTGGGGAGAAAATGGAAACTGATATGAAGTAAAAATTTCCAATATATATATATACGTAGATGTAGCAGTTAGAATTGGATCACGTTTTAAACTATCGATTTCATTGCCGAAATTATCACCTTTACAACATATGGGTCAAAACACAAGAGCCCTATCTAGTATTCGTTAATATTGACAAATGAGAAATTGAATGCGCTACCTTGGTTGGCGTTTTTAATGCAACATGAAAGCAACCTACAAAACAATTTTAATCCGTGGAGTGAAGTGAAGAAATAAATATGTTTGTGGCGTTATGATGCAGAAGTAACATGATCACTTTGAAGTATTGTATTTTTATTTCTCTAAATAAACCTATTAAAATAACCCAACATGTTTCAGAATTTGTATACCCTTTTCTTTCCTAATCCTTTTTTAAACTACATGCATCTATTAATTGCTATCAATTCACAATTTCACTTCGTTCTATTCAACTCATTAATTTGAAATTCTCTGTATAAGAAACAGGTTTAGGGCAAGAAGAATTAGTACGGCATGTGTAAGGTCTCTATAATTATCTTATTTTTAAAACCTTGTTCTCGTAGTACCTGTCGCTGTTAAGTATTTGTATTTCATTTATTTGTTCCCTTCTGGCGTTCATAATTTTATTCAGAAGATTGTTTTTTTTCGTTAAATAGTTATTTGCATAATTATAGTGCATTCAATTTTCTTTTTTATAGCTAGACATTACGATATTTTATTTTTAATTGTTCGTATTAATGACTATCTCATATAGAGATTATATGAACCAAGAGTTCGTTTTATACTTTCGTTGATGATAGAAGATTCAAAAGAAGAGCTCTTTTTCAGTTGATAACATTTTGTGTACATGATGCGATACGGCTATAGTGCTGTGACCTGTGATTCGTGACAAATTAATCATACATTTAAAAAAAATTAATAAGTTTTTTAGTTTTACATGAATATAATGGAAGACTCGATTTTGAAAAGAGCTTATATTGAGGATTTTTAAATTATAAATTTTATTTTAAAACTATATTGTAATATCGGCAAATATAATATACATATATGTATTTAAAAGGGCTAATATACATAAATATACGCAGCTATTGCGAGTTTTATTGAAAAAACATTTAAATCAGGGGAGATAAACTATAATAATCAAACGAAACGTTAGCAAATGCCTTAAACTTATTACCATACGAATTTCATAAATATCGTCACAGCAGCCAATATTCAAAACCGAATTGACAACATAAAATCAAGCTCACATAACCGTTTAAACGAAAGACGATAATAAAGAATCTAAAAATCTAAACGAGACGATGTTGTGCATTTGATTTGCATTTGTATCTCGTTTCTTCGTTTCGTTTTCAAAAGTAAGGTAAGTCTCCAGATAAAATTGGCCAGTAAATCAAAAAAGATGAAAAAGCAGATCTAAAATTTATTATTTGTAATGGGTACACTACCGCAGTTTGACACAAAATGCATTGTGAATTTTGTAATGGGTAATGTTTTTTTCAATTGTACTGATGGGACATGAAAATGAAGGGGGATATTTGAATTAAGTTTGCTTACTTAATTTTACACATTACGTAAACATCTGTGTAGATAGTCTGGTCGGCATTACAAATATTGGCGTATATTTCACTAAGAATAGATATATGTACATATAATACTTTCACCACATAATATTAATTGTAAAATTTTTCAATTTTTTTTATAATAGGAAAATCTCCATCTAACCACAAATTAGTTTCGAATTCTATCAATTTGCTACTTTATAAAACTGTCCCTGTTTTTTCTTCATTATAATATTGATGGTTTCTGATTGACTTATTTATGGGTTTTTAAAAAACTTGAGAAGCTCTTTAAGAAAATCGAGGACCCACAGCTGTCGATGATGGTATATAATAAAAACGCTTCCCTGCTGTGTCAGCTTTTATTCGTAAATAAATTTGAAAATTTGATTACAAGGCACATGAAAGTGGATAACATATCTATCTAACTAAGGCTACGCATATATCACAGATGAGGGTTTTGAACAGGAAAGAATGTTTTACAGCAGTGCGGCTACAAGCCCATAAAGTAATACTATTAGACCCAGACTAAAGTCATCGACTCTGCGACAGCATCCGGAAGCTCTAGGAAAGTAATTCTTGTTGGGAGCCTCATCCATTGGTTTTGTGCTGGATTCTCTGGTTTCATTATTAATTCCATTAAAAGGCGCTTCCACAGCAATTTCCTCGGATGCTTCTTTCATATGGTCCTCGTTGGAACCATTTCCTGACATTTCGCTGTAGTCCTCGTCATCACTGAGATCGATAGTCTGCTCTAAATCTGTAGCTTGATGATGGGGCTCAATTGGCGGGGGTACAGGAGTTTCCGAAATCTTTCCATTGCATAGGTCGTGGGTGCAGAAGCAATAAGTCACCCCGTTCGCTACCTGGCAGTCGTCTATTTGGAGTGTGTCACAATTCCGCGACACCTGGTTACCTAATAGAATGCAAATTAAATTTTAGCCAAAAAGATTAACGATAAATTGCTCACGTGCCTGAGCACGAATGGGCGGTTCGTTGGCTCGACTCACCTTGTTTCTGGGTCGTGCAACTGACGAATTCGCTGGAACATTCGACGATGAATCGCTCCAGAGCCCTTTGGTCGCCGGTGGCTTCATCAAATTCACGGCATGGCATCACACTCCCGCCGGAGTGGTGCAGGGTGCTCGGCTCACCACAGGTGTAGCATTTGAGACAGGTCGACTGATTTACTGTTTGGAGTAAAAAGCAATTACAGATTCATGGGGCTATCACTGGACATTTAACAGGCGCTAGCTTACACTAGACTAGCAGCTAGGACTAATTTGAATTCAAATTAAATCGAATTTAGTCTAGGTGTGATGGGCCCCACCAGGGCATCCTAATGGGGCTCTGAGGACATGCACGAAAGCTGTCGATTCAACAGGCAGATTCATTTTAAAGGGGTATAGAAGGTAAAAAAAAACTAGTATTGGGGGTTTTGTCTTTAAAAAAGAAATAATTATTTGCGACTATCAAAATATTGTATTTTTGTTTTTAGAAACTAGTACCCTATCATGAATTAAACTCGAATCGAATCGAATCGAAAAGAACTACAAAAGCACATCTCGAATTGAAATTCCTTAACCTGTTAACCGACGAATTCACTTTTGTTAAAATCGTTTCAAAATGGGGACTTTCTTCGCACCTAAAGTATGCATGTAGTTGTTTTTAAATTATTGTAATGTATTAGCTTTTTTTCATACTGGTTCCTGTTTTAGGTTTAGCAGACAATTTTGCATATAAATTGTTACCTATGTCAATTTTTTATTTTACGAAAATACAGTAAAATTGCCTGGATATATGTATGTACTATGGGCTAAAAATTTTGTCTGGTTCAAAGTTTGAAGCTTGGATAGTTAAATTAAATATCATGGCAATTTAGAAGTACTTTTATCAAATTTGAAAATCTTCATTTACCTAAAACATTTGAAAAAAAACTGCTATTATGTTTAAAAATGATGACGACATTGAAATAAATATGTTGTTATGCTCAGTTAACAAAAAATTAATTTTACTAAACTTGGACTTCAATTAATTTTAATTCAAATGTTAAAATAATTTTATTAGAAAAATCCAATTAAACTATTTAGCGTTATGTGGGAAAACACTAAACAACAACAAATTAAAGGTAACTATTTAAAATGAATAAGTAAGAATTTTAGGAAGTTCATTACTGAATTTTTATCCAAAATGGGTTTTTAAAGCTCGATTCGATTCCATTGGAATTTATGATAAAGGGGATATTAAGGGGATAAGTACATACTATATTAAAATGTTTCTGAGGAACATGTAAAAAGAAAATGTTTTAAATTAATGAAAGTATGGGCGACTTTTCCCACTCGCATTAACAAGGCTTTTTATTGTGGGTATTAGTAAAATAAATTAAATATACTCATTTATCTCTTGAGGCAGCCTAGACTGATTTACTGTTTCGAATAAAAAGCAATTACAGATTCATGGTGCTATCACTGGAACACTTAATAGGCGTTAGCTTACGTTAGAACCAATTTAAATTCAAATCAAATCGAATTCAGTCGAGGTGTGATGGACCCGTGTGGGGCACCTCAGAGCCTCGCAGACACCTGGTTTAAGACATGCATGAGTGCTGCCCGCGAGCAACTTCGAGATTCAACAGGCAGATAAATCTTAAGAAAACATTCCTGCGATTGAACACGCCAGATAAGAGTGGGCCATTAGCTGGGGCGATAGTGGAGGGCGCGACTTGGCCCATCGCGGTTGAACTATATTTCCTTTTTTTTTTTGCTCCCGCCGTGACTCAGCATCTACTCAGCGTTTTTACAGTGAAACCGGGCGACATTTAAGTAATTTATTGCCTTAATGCTGCAATTTGAAGGTAATTTACCGCAGATTGCTTTAACGTGCTCTGGAAGCACGGAAGGGACCGCCGGCCGTTTTTGTCTTCGTCTCATTGCTCTAATAAGGGCCCCTCGGCTAATCTGTCGGCGAAAGGCGAAAGGAGTTAACTCCCAAAAGGGCCTTTAATGACTTCAGTTCGTTTGTCGCCGGTGTTTTAATCCGGCATCATGGTGGACCAAATATTGGTAGTTGCGGCTGCTTAGGGTTTTTATTGCACCACTTATTATGTTGTCAGCCAGACTAATCAGAAAGAAATATTTCCATTGCCACAGTCAGGGTCAGGGCTGTTTTATCACGGAGTGTAGACTGTAGGTCAATTTCGGCTTTGTAAGGTGTTTTCTTTGATCGCTTTATTCATGCTATGTAAGCGGGAATTATGAAATTTTTTAATTTTAAAGTAAGGTTCGAGGTATTTTGTGACAATAAGTTTTTTTTAGAGGATAATAATTGATATTACAATATTTGTAAACTCATAGTATATCATTTCAAGAGAATAATGTGTGGAACTATACATAACTTGATTTCAACTTTCAATTATATAAGGTAATTTTCTATTAAACAAACAGTCCTTTTTCAAACATGTTCACTTTTTGAAATCAAATACAAATGCATAGGGAATTATTTTGCTAAAATTACATTACTATATTAATAGTCAGATGTAGCGTAAAATCACTTACTAAATAATTCACAATATAAATAATATTGAAGAAAAACGACTTTCGGAAATATGTATGTATATCATTTTCATTTGTATTTTCAGAAAACCCTACTTCCGCACATTTTCAATAAGTTTTCAAAACTACATAATCTCAAATTATCATTATTATCTCTTTGGAACAAAATAGCTCTAAATAAAATCGATTTACAATTGTTTTCCTCATATCAATCATAGTGATAAATTTCAAAAAATAAATAAATCGAATAGTCTAAAATATTTATATATGTATGTACCTACCCTCAACTCAAAAAAACCTCATTCTTGAATGAAATGATATCAACTAAATTTTATTTATAATTAAATTTATTACCGAAAAGACACACCATAAATTATTTTTCTTCCCAATAATAGCCTTTAAAATTTTATAAAAATAGAGGTTACCGTCTTTGACCTTTAATTCTAAAGTGCTCAAATAATTTAGTTATTGACTTTGTTTGTATTATTCAAGCTTGTAATTTTAGAGAATGTCTTAATTTATCAAAAAATTTATTTAAAAACGTTTGTTCGTAATGGAACTCGTGTACAAGCACTTGAAATTCTTTACATATCTCAAGTTTGAATATTTTTGGTATAGGAACAGTGCGATAAAAGGCTTATTTTCAATTTAATAATATGTAAACAATTGAAAAATACGTCGTTTTCGATTATTGAAGTTCAACAGAGCAAACCATATTTTTATCTCAGCGAGCAATACATCATAAAAAAAAATATACATATCAATCGTAAAATGCCCTCAAGACGTGAATATTGCAATTCACATTTTCCTGTCGATAGTACAATTTAAATTGCAAATTTGACATATCGTGAGCGGATATCGATCCAATAAATGTGGCTTAAATGGCTTACTGCCAAAAGCGTTACCCTTGTAGAACAATGAGGAACATTTTCCGGAAATGTTACAGCCTGAAGCGTTATTTTCACATATCACCGATATCACCGGAGAGAATGAAGTGATATCTTATCACCTAAGCGTTATCTCCCTCCGATTTGGATCGAACGTTCGATAAATTGAAATACTTGTCCCTCGGGACGTAGTCTACATATCTTGCATATCTTATGTGCGCTTCATATTAAAATTATTCAAAAAATGAATGAAAAGAAAAAAGCCATCACAGAGCTGCGGGGAGTGTAATGAGCTCGAAATAATTAAGAGGAACAACCAGTTTGGTTGGATCATTAGAGAAGCATTTCCGTGAAAGACGGCGTCAATTTATGATGGAGTTAAGTCCGGGCAGTACTCTAAAAAGTAACTCTTTCACATCTGCTACAATCTATTGCAAAATTGATGTAAATTTGAAATTGAGTGATAAATCTACCAGAGGAATTGTTTGAAAGCATCTGGCGAGCGTGAAGGCACGCCTATCGTCCCAGACATCCGAAGTGACATGATTGACTTCGACATCTGAGCATGATACACGGCACAAGCATCTGGTCGCCAATCTGTGCTTTAGGAAAAACCCGCGAATGTACCGAATGTTGCAAAAGAAGTCGAATGCCGCCAGTTTAACTTAAGAAGATGAATGTCGGGGCAGATCAACGTTTTTTTTTCCGGCAGTTTCTTATACCAAAATTTTTTTCCCATCTTTTATTTTAGTCTCGTCCTCAAAATCTCAAGCTGAGCATGAACCAAGAAGGATTTTTATTAAAAGGGCGAATTTCCTTTTTTCTATATAAATTCTGGTGGTGCAACAGGCTGTGATAGAATTACTGCTACTAAGGGTTTTAAAAACGAAATGAAATGCGGAGCCCGATATAAAACGTGAAACATTTTATGATTCAACTTTCAGGCCCATTAAAAGTGAATTAGATGCTCGCTCGGATTGATCTTGTCTGGCATGCCTTTTCTTCCAATCTTTCTTGGTGCATTTAATTGGACCAAACAGATGATAGCATCATCAGTCAGCAATATTTTGGAAAGGAAGAGAAAAATGTTTCACTGGGTATCGAATAACACGGCATTCGGAATTTATATGTACCATCATCCCTCCCTGGGGTTTCGTAGAGAGAAACATACATCGCGATTATTGCATCCGATATAAATCGATGTGACCCTATATTAAAAAATTACGGACATATCCTACCACTTCGATTGTGGCGTCTGTAAGCGACTTTTTTGTGGGAAATAATATTTTATTGCGGACTCTGTAAATCAGAATATCTGAGAAGCTACTTATAATTCACGATATCCATTACTGGGAACGTCGAGTGTCATGCTTTTTGGATAATTTGTTTTTATCTTTGGTTGAAAAAAAAATTTTTGTCTTTCTTTTATGGTTACTTGGTTTGCGTGTTCAATGCCTTTTTGAATTAATTGAGATGAAGAAATGTGTCCTTAATAAAAAAAAGAAATACTGTATAATGATATGTAAATAATTGATTGATTGGCTCTTTAAAAACTGTAAGCGCTGTCGAAACTGCTTTTAACGTGATTTTAAAAGCTTTTAACGTGATTTAAACAGAAATGCAGAAAAAAAATTCCATTACGATTTTTACAACTAAATTAACCGGATCATACATTTTTAGAATAAAATGACCTACGTCAATATAAAATTAGCGCTTAATTACTCAAACCAAAATTTTGCCGTTTCTATTTGAGATCCTTCTAAAAGATTATAAAGATTATTATTTTTAAGAAGTTAAGATTGCATTTAAACAACTATAATTAGAAACACGTTATCTTCAGCACAAATAACTTATTTATTATTGCAAAATATAGGTTACTTTGAAATTCCATTGGTTTATTTGTTCTACCGAGAGGAATGATCGTTAGAAATAATATGAACTATGTACTTCCAGGGAACTAATTCTGTCTATTCGATTCATGTTTGTGATTATCTTAGCTAGAGGTCTTTGGCCTGCTGTCTCTGATGGAATCAGAATAAAATTGCAGATATGCAACTTTTAGTTCAAATTAAAATTGAGCTACATTTCAGATATTTCTCAATTCCCCATTAATGCAATTGAGACGTTTAATGTTTTGGCGGGACTTTTAATATTTGTTTACCTATAAATTTGAAAATAAAAATTAAATCGTTTAACATTTCATTACGCACTGTAAGAAAAGATTAGAAATTAGCTATTCTTTCAACCAAACATTTACAAAATTAGTTGATTTCCCAATTATGATATTTAAGTTTAAACTACTAGTTGAATTAGTTTGCTAAAAAGTAATGAAAAAAATAGTTAGTATTTCTAATCTTTCTTTTTCAGTGTAGTAAAAAAGTTAAATATTTCGTTTTGGGCCATCTACTTATATTCAACTTCAACTAAGAAAAATATTGTTTTTTTATTGGGATGATGTACTCATTAACGTACGTAATATTTTTTATTACGGTAACTTTAAAAAATTATCCAATATTGCGATATGTGAATTTTTTTATGAAATACTTAAACCAAACGGCAACTTCGACTTATTCCTATTTTATTGAAGTTTAAGTATGTGGTTTTATTTAAAAAAAAAAGTTGTTTAGCAACATTTTATGGTTTATTGCTTCATAGCTAACTCGAGTGTAAATTGCAGCCTTCTTTGCTTTTTATCGTAAATAGCTATTTTTAATCTAATGGTGCCGATCTAACAGCTCACATGAAAATGAACAAAAAGATTAGTTACGTTCTAATAACACACCTTTTGTCGTGATTCAAAGATTTCATTACTGTCGAAACTATTTGTTACACTCGATCTATTTTCGTTGCAATGTTTTTCTAACAAAGATAAATATATTTTCGTGTCAACGGCTATGTAGAATATCTATAGAATATCGGCTTCGCTGAATTAATCTTCAAGATCAATCAGTAAGGGGGTTAATTTGCCTTTCAAATCCTACACGGTACAACTGGCGTTGGAGATCTTCGCAAGATCTTTACATGATCTTCACTGGTTTGACCCGCGAATGGATTACGTTGCCCAGCTTATTTTATTTCACTCAGCACCGGTAAGAAATAATGACGGGAAGATTTATTACAAAAAATTTAGCTTGATTAGACGAAATGGCATAATCACCACCGTTGAGGTAACATGATAATATCCCTCTTAAGTACGATCGTCTGTTCTAGATCACTCATATAGTTCTATTCAGGGGCTAGTCTAGCCAATGGCATTCTTCCGCTGGAGGCTGCAATTGAGGTCTATGGGTCTAAGTACTAAGTTAAGTGCGCGGCTCGTGTAAATGAATAGTTTGCTTCCTCGTTAAGGCGCAGCCGCAGCACGCTAATGCATCAGTAATGCTACCAGAAAATTGCATAACAAAAAGGAGAAACATCCGAACGTATTAATTCTTTTGTGCAGCTAAAATGAGCGTTAATTGCATACCTCGGAGAACAATAAGCAGGGCAACTAGCATAACCGGCCGGCCCATGATAGAAGTAAAATTATGGTGCCCTAAAGGGCTCACAGTCAGGCAATAAATCGTCCAAAGGGGCCACTGCACTTTTCGTTTAGAACACTTGCCATTTCAGGCCTCGAATTGTATCAGAATTGTCTAATATGCACTTCTGGATTCAATACACTAAAAATTCAACTATATTATTTTACAAAAATTTGAATTTCGTAAAAACCCGTGAATTTTTTTAAACTGAAATTCACTTTGAACAGCCGCTGCGCATCCAACGTCCGTTTTGCAGCGCGCAGCAAACAGTTGCACGAAGGAACCAACCGAAAGTGAAAAAGCTGCCGCAGCCGCGAGGTTTTCGCTGCCGTCGAATGCGCGTGTTTGAAGAGAACGCGGCACGCGTGTCGGCAGTTGAAGAGATGGTCAACATTCTTCTCTCTTAAAGTGAAGGTGGCGAAGAGCCGAAAACGAGCTTTTTAAGACATCGTCTTGAATCGTTTCGACGGTGACGGTTTTTTAAAAATCGTCCAACAGTCGACTCGAAGGCAGGTGCTAAGGTAAGTTCATTTTCTTGGCTAGTTTTTCTAATGGTACGTAATCTGATACTTTTCTTACTATTAAAAATTTATTGACTAAAATAAAACCCTATCCAGAATAAACAATAAAATCGAAAGAAATGTAACTATAGTGTAAAGACAAAAAAATATAGACAGAGAAAGTAGAGAAAAAGAAGAATTTTATCTAATCATAAAATTGGGTAATAAGTAATAGATTCAAAAAATTTAAGGCCACACATCGGGAGTTGTTAGTAAAAATAACACGTTTTTTGAGAGACGATTTTAAAAAATTTTTAATAGATATATGTAAATAAACTATTTTTTACACATAATTTTACATCATTATAGATTATCTAAAAATAAAAGGTAATATTGATTGATACTCCGAACTCTCAAATGCATTTATCTCAAAACGCAATTTTTCAAAATGGCCCGCACGCAGCGGAAAAAGTAGTTGATCGATTTTCAAATTTTATTTTTTAACTTTTTTGTTATGCAGTTCTATACACCTTAAGCCTCAATAAACGTGTTTGAAAAATGACGTAAAATTATGTGTAAAAAATATTTTGTTTATATCTTTTTTTTATAACTTTTTTTTTAATCGTCTCTCAAAAAACATCTTATTTTCACTCAAAACTCCCGATGTGTGGCCTTAAAGAAATCATAATACCGACTTTAAAAACTTGAACTTATGCTGCACAAAATACACTTGGGATTAGAAGACGTTCAACAATATGCACACTCCATAAAAGCTATATATTTTTGGTGCAATTTGCTTCTACCTACAGTAAAAATAACAATTCCTTTTAATACAATACAATTTCCCTTTTTCATTCCAAAGGATCCTCTGCTCTGTATATCCAATTTTCTTCGTGTTTCCTGGTACCACATCCTCTTAATGGATAATTCTGTCATGATAAAATGTAGTTAAATGATGCTATTACGAAGGTTTGGAAATTCTTTTCAAATTAATTCGTTAAAATATTCAGCATGAATTTTCTAATACTATCTATGTATATAGCAGGTAAAAATAGAATGGTAAGGAATTTTCGTTTCTCTTAAGAGTTCTATCAAGAAGCATCAATTAGGGATAACATAACATAATTAAAATCTCTGCAATAACGAAGAATACTTAAAAGGTTTCCAAAGCATGAATTAATTATGCGTCATCTTTTACGTTTCATGTTTGAAAAGGGCACATGTCTGATGTCGTTGAATTGTACCTTTTCCCAAGGTCTTTCATATATCCATACAATCTCCACCTATTTTTGTCCATTAATCATTTTAAGGTTTGCAATCCTTCCTACACAATGTGGGAGTACAGATAAAATAAAATCCTTCTCGGAAATAAACTTTCAGTCTTTGGTATTAAAGTATATATTTACGTTATGTATTAATAAAGTAAACATTTGACATTTTTATGATTACACATAAAAATTTGACCTGTAAAAAGCAATTTGCGAATTTTATTTGCACAAATAACCACCATCGACTGTCTATCATAAGTCAAAAGAAATGATGAATGAAAATTTTTGTATTTTGCTTGGATGCGATGACCTCAATCGCTTTATCCAGACTCATGTCAGTTAAACAAGTAAACAAATACAAAATTTGTCCGGTATAAATTTTTTGAAATGTGAAATACAGAAAGAAGGAAAGCTAAGCTTTGTATTTTTAGTACGTTAATATTCTTCATACATATTTGGAATGAATGAAGATAAATGAAATCTTTGCATCATTTTAAGATGTGTAATTAGTTTTCAGCTTTCTGCTAGAGAAATTGCTTTTTCATTCATTTATCAAACGATTGATTTGGTTTTGAAAGAGTTTTAATTACATATGAAAATAGTCTTGTTTTTTACCTCACGTTTTGGGGCGTGTACTTGCTTAAAAATTGCATGAGTATGAAAATAAGCTGTCGGATAATGCGTGGGCGATTTTACAAAATGTTTTGTTTGTTTGCGTTTTCTCTTCTACCTACTTAAAGTTAAATATTGTACATTGTAAAGTGTTAGACTACAAAACGGAAAGTGTGAAATTTCTTATTTTTGTCTTATCAAGTGAAGGGAGACAGGTTTTTTCGTCTTTGTAATCGAAATTATTTGTGGATTCTTCATTGATTTATTTTAATTATTCTATAATTTACAAATAAGTTTCTAAAATTTTAATAAATTAATGTGGTGATTATATAGAAAGAGTAAAGTTTGTTTCTAGGTTTAAAAGACACAAAAATTCTATTCCTACATATATGTATATCATTAAAGGTCTTTGATTCTATTCTTTTAAAAATTTCTCTCTTAAATACAATTAAGACATCGTCTTTCGATAATAAATATTTTATAACCCTTGACCTTTCCCAAGATTAAATCAACAAATTTGTCTTTTCCGAGGAAAGCACGTAATCAGAGCTGGCTTTAAAGTTAATTTTTACAGCCGCTCATAGTGGTTTGCCGTGTCTCGTTTATGTCCCAGCACTATAAATCCGGGCGTTTTATCGCCCATATACTTCTATTAGTCGGTTTTAATCCTATTTTGGTATGATTTAGGAGGAAACGACGGGACCTATAACAACAAAACATTACCCTGTAGCCGTAGGCTGGGACATTTTGTGGCTGCTAGGGATAGTATAGAGTAGACTGCATAGAGTTGCACATATACATATGTATTATTATAGCCACATTTTCCAAGAAGTGTGAATCTTCCTCATTACCATTTTATTTGTGCCTTAAAAAGCCTTCTTCATGAGCTGGGTGTCCAAAGACTTGCACTTAAAGCGCGTCTCGGACTCCTATAGTTTCATATTTGCAAAATTCCGGCTGAGTCTGGACTGGTTCTGGTGTTGGCATCGATGCGCTTGTCCATCTAGAACTAGCCGGACTAACAAGCAAGTGCTATGTGTCAATTAGCAAGTAGTCAGCTATTTGCTGTTGTGATTACGCAAACATTGTGCGCCCCACACCGGGGGCTTCCGTCGGTTTTTATCCTTTGCTCAAACAGGAGACAACGACGACGGCGGACGGACGAAAAGAGGCTCAGCCTGGAGCTGGCTCATTTGCGAGCCGTTTGCTAACGTGCCGAGCCAGCAAGCATCAGGGCTAGTGTGCTAATAAATGTGCGGATTTGTAATTTTGCATACGCTCACTGAAATGGAGGGATTAATTTATAGACGCTCCGACAGCCGACCTCGTTCTCACTCGAACATGCTTTACTTAAACACGGTGTTACGTGCTATGGAGCGTGCTGTGCCAACTCGCTCAGGGAATCCGACACTAATGCACTAAATGCAGTTCTAAAGCTTGGGATTTTAGAACGAAAAAAGAATGATTTTTCACGGCTCACACGATCTCTAATCGAATTTTCCCAAGCTGTACGGAAACTAATGGACCAAATGTATCAGATCTTATCGTGTGTGGGCGATAAAATCGTCGTTTGTAGCTCGACACGTCGTCTTTGCTTTGGGTAAAGTGATTTCTCAGGTTTGAATCGGGGGGCTCAAGTTGGATTTTGTTGTCGCTGCGAATAGCCTAAAAGTCCCAAAACGAGAAAGTTTTTAACGAAAAGATATATGTACATGTGTCTGAGCGCGAGTAAACTAACAAATTTAAGAATTATGTAAATTTTCATTTCTTGGTCAACTAACCGGCTACTTTGTTACCGGCGACCGGAATTGATGTGGGAAATGATCTAAACCGTGGTAATTACTTTCTAGTGGCACTGCAGCGACGACGGAGACCATTCGTCTGTGACATGGTGCCGGAATACTGGAGCTACTGATCGAAATTTGCATTTTTGGGGATTTATCGAATCACTTCTTCCCTTCAGGAAATATTTATGGGTTGGACTATTGTTGAGGAACTATTGACATTAAGGAAACGTTTGCTTTTGGAAAGATTCCATTATTTATAGAGTCGAATTAGAGGATAAGCTTCCTCCCATTTAGAATTTGAGTAACATGAATGTTTATTTTGAAAAAAATTATACTTATATCCAGAATTTCGGTATATAGTATATAGTATAATATCAAACCAAAACAAAATTTAATTTGACTTGACATTCCAAGTATGTTTTGGGATATAGCTTTTTAAACTCTTGCGCTGAAAAGACGTGTTATATGCAGGTCGCCTGTTATCTGTTTATAAATTTGCAATAACGTGCAATGTACATCTATTAGTTACGGAGATTTTCATTGAATTATGAATTATACTATAAGCCGTTTAGTGAACCAAGAGAACAAAGTTGCTTATACGATAAACACTTTTTTTTCCAATTTTTTGATTCTAACCATTTAAATATATGAATAAACATTAAAAGAATAGAATGGAAAAGTTTAAAAGAGCCTTTATACACAGAGTTAAGGTATTGAATCTTAATACCATATAATATAATAACATTCATATCTACGTAAGAAAATTTTTGCATCGCATCAACTAAGGAGCCCCAGTAGGTGAATTTGATGAGCCATAACTCATCGAGGCTTTGATTTTTATTACTGTTTTGAATATTATTGCTTTAAAAAGTGATATAAAACGACGGGATAAAAGAAAAGTTTTTCATTTCGTTCTACTTTAAAACATTAATTTGTTTCGAAAAAAAACTCCTCTTAATGCAGTTCAATATTTGATCTATTTGAGAGTAAAATTCAAAATCAATTGATGGGTCACAGATTGAATTTTGCAATTTAAATATTTGAATAAAATTAAAATAAATATATCACATATTTTTATGGGATTTTTAACCTTAGGTTACTTATTTGGGAACTGGTATGAAAATATACATATATGGGTTGGGTTAGGTCATAAATTAAAAAAGAAAAAAAACTATAGTACAGAACCTTTTTCGGTTTTGACACTGACCTTAAGTTCGTCGAGGAGCGAACAAGTTATAAAGTCATCTCATAAATCCGCTGAGTTATTAGTTGTTTGTTCGATTCCAATAGAAAATTGATACTATTCTGATTAAAAGTTTATTGGATTTTAGGTACATATAAAATCAGCTTTAATGCCTGACCACAACGAAACTGCTTGATAACCGCCTCAATGGCTCAATTCCGCCACAATGGCCCTAGGCACTCGGGAGGGCCTTGAGTGCGGCACGGACAAGAGGAAGAGTACACCTCTGGCGACAACTTAATTTCCATCCATTATTTGACTTATTATCAATAAAGATGAGCCATGAATGCATCGTTAATGATGTTTTAGGGGATATTAATCATCCATGACCGAGTGGCCGAGCCACGGCGAAGCACTCAGCCTCGGCGAGGCGGCACGCTGGCTCAAAGGCACCGTCTGCTTCAAAAGTTAAACGAGCCATCGAGGCTCTTTCAGGCGACAAAAGCCCGGGACACAGGCACTCTCCCAGGTGAATTCAGGTGGCAAGGAACACTTCCAGACCTCCTCCTTCACTTCAGGGAAATTAATCAAATTTAAGCGAGTTTTGTTTCTCGTGTGAACCTTGTCATCTGCCTGGAAATTAATTATTCGCAGGACATGAGTGCTCCATTTGCCCCATGTACACTGGTCCCTGCACAACTCCACCGGAATTGGATAGGAGACTCTTTTGCGAAAATGGCGTAGGTCCACAAAAATGAAAGGAAGCCGAAAATTAATTGATATCGCCCACAGCAGGTGATGGATTAACGAATTAGTGGGATTGATTAGACCGATGATATGGTGTGTCGTTATGACTCCTTGCCTGAAGAATTGTTTCAATCTAACTTCGGTCATTTTCTCATCCAGAGAAGGTCAATCATTTTTCCAATTTATAACCATCTTTTCATTTCATACCGCCAAATTATGTTTAAGCATCCATCAGATCTAAATTTAGGTACCCGGAACAGGAAAAATGTCACCCAATATTTTATGTCCTAATCCCTTATTTAGAAGTATTTAGATCCAAGTCTGACGACCGCATTACGTCCTGTAATTGAATCATATTAAATTGAAAGACCGATTGGTTAATTGAATTGCTTTCACCGAAACTGGGGATTTAAGAGGTCACAACACTCAGATTATTTGGGTAATCAATTTACTAAATTAGAATGTGGTCCTAAGGGTTAAAAGTTGGAATTAAATTTTAAATTAATTTAGGTCATGAGGAAATTTGAGAGAATGTTCTATGCACTATATTTAGATAGTTTAGTTTAAATGCTGCAAGGTTTAATTTCATTATTGGTCTTAAAATATAAATTGAGGTTTTTCTATTATTATCAAAGAATCTAGAAAATGTAATCCAATAAATAGAATAGAAGACCAAACTCTAAGATTTTTATTAAACGAGGTTAATTGTTATAGTTTAAAAAACAAAACACATATTTAGAACTTTCAAAAAATAGAAAAAACACTGATATAAAGAACCAAATATTAAGATTAAATTTACCAAATATATACTTGGCAGGTTTTCAGTCTATCGTGTATTTTGTTATTATACTTAAATAAATTAATTTTGTTAATTTAAACTCAACCAAGTTTACTGGGCAAATCAACAAGGCTTTATTTAAAGGCCACAATTAAGTTCGATTTTTAAAATACTAATGTTAGTAGAAAGAAAACTCTTCAGGGACTTAAATTAAATTAAACAAATACCACCAACGCCAAAATTTTAAACGCCGATACTCTAAACTGGGGGTAGTATACGAATCAGTCAGAAATTATCAAGAGATTATCAATTTCTTTGTTGGATTACTTAAAATTACAAGTCAAGTTTCAGAAAAAATCCTCATATCCAAACTCAGCAATAAATGCAAAACAATTGAGCTAGATAACTTATTTCTATATAATATAATTTCTAAAATCTAAGGGTTGAGTACGAAACATTTATTTTCTTAAAAGTATTTGTTTTTTTAAATTGCTCATCAAAATATCGTGAGTATTTAAAAAATTGTTATGAAGCAAGATAAAATCTGAATCCTTGAAATTCTTTTTTTATCTACTATTTACAAGTATTTTAACTTGTCCAAGATTTTGTGTTTCGAGTTTAGAATACGAATTCCAATAGAAAAGATATCATATTAAAAGTAAAATGTGGGTATTCTAGTTTACTAAAAAAATTTACTGAGTGAAGAAGGGATTTGAGTTATTTAGAAGTTGAAGGGTTTAAAAGTTGAAATTCCAAATTCTTGTCTCAGCAAGATATCTACACCTCTCTCTTCGGCCCACAGAAATTTTCAACTGGAGCTACAGTGAAGAAAAAGAAAAACCAGAATAAATTGATGATGGTTAATTAAAATTCAACTCAGCTGCAATTAATCAAAAAATTTCTTAAATTATAGCACGCAATTTCTCGGGGAATAAATCAGTGGGCTCTGAATGTAGCAATTTCCTGTAGAATGGAAAAATCAACAAGGAAAAACCCACCGGATTTTAACCGAAAAAGGGGCCAAAATGCCAAGAAAGCCCTCGATACGTTTTAATCCCCGACACGATCCCCAGACCCGAGTCAGTCTTAGTCCTACGTTTCTATTGGGTGACCTCTTCCCGATGCTCGTTGGCTGGCAGATGGTATCTTAATTAATAGAAGCCAATCGATTTATCTATCTGGACCAGTTGGATTAATTTATGGGAACGCATTCCAGAGACTCGGCGCCGCCTTTAATGTGGGCCCAGGCGATATCGCATGACATCTTTTCCGTGTATTTTGCGGGGGCCGCGTTATCAACACCCAGTTCCGATATCGAAAGGGAATTATGCTGGGCCCGGGAATAAGCTTTAATTATCGCCTGATAAACTGAGATATTGCACCCTCACCGGAAAATCAATATCTTAATTATGATAGGACCTTTAAACACAGTCTGCTGGGGCCGGGTAGTGTGTGCCGGGACTCAAGTTATTACCTCGTTATAGTCCTTGGCAAAATCCTCTTAAGACGGCCCACAAATCTGGCCAGGTGAGCTGAGGAAAACACCTGCACATGAGCGGATCGATTAAAATATTACGAGTTTTCGAAGATCAGGTGCGAGAGCACCAAGGGTCGTGTGTCGTTAAATTTAATACTCGTGGAAATACCTCAGATAACTTATTCTATTAGCGCAACATTACAACGTAACTCACTGGACAACGTCTGCGGTTTTTCTTGATAATTTCTTTTGATACCAGTAGGCGACCGCGGGGCTAATGGAAAACGGCAGTCATAAGATAAAAACTGCGACTTGATTTCTCCATGAGTTCATATTGTGCCCGGCCAAGAAGAGTACGTTCGCAGCTTATGGAAATGTTATTTGCCGGTTTATGCGTTTTTTATTGATCGAAATAGGCATTCCTACACCGGTCCAATTAGTGACGGAGCATTCAGAAAGGCTCCATCGGCCCCACATACCTCAGATTTGGTGTATGGAATTCAGTTTGAGTGACCGGTTCCTATAATTAAGAGCTCATTTCTTCTCGAGAATATTAAAATTGGATATTTTTAGACATCGTAAAGGTAACTAGGACACCTTCCGTGACATTTTTGAAAGAATTAAAAAATTGACTGTAGGTTTTATTGTTTTTATAACCAACCCACATGGTTTTGGAAGGCGTGCCGTGGAAGATTAAATTTTTTTTTTGAAAATATCACTGTTTTTTCTATACAATTAAAATAAAAACAAGTTGCCTTGAATCATAATAATATCATAGCTATAAAAAATTCACATCTTTACGTAAGAGCTCATAAATGCTAAAGGTTATAATTCCCGTTTTATGTTTTTCTTATGCTTTTCCAAAAAATAAAATTAGTATCAATTAATTTTGAAAGTAAATTATGATTTGAGAAAATATTTTGACTTTTAAGAGTTATGTGATTTTAAATAATCATTTAATTTACTTGCTTGATAAATTAAAATAAGAACACATTCGCTTACGTTAATTTCTGTTGTTCTTACTAAAATATAAAATAAAGCTATGAATATACTACAAACGAAATTTTTTCATATGTGTATATGACAAATAGATAATAAATAAAATTTTAATTTCTTTTATTTACAAACAATATTATAGCAACGCAAAGCATCGTAAAATGCATATGTCATGTCATGGAATGTAATTTTAAAAGTTTGAATATCAAATACAAATTATTGTCAGTGCTACCGATCAAAAAGTGTTTCAACTACATCTATACTTATTTTCGTGACATCAAAAATATAGCTTGTAACTTTAAGTTCAATTGGTCCATTAATTTCCAATGTTTATATCTGTTTCATAGAGACGAATATTTATTCTTATGTACGTATATAGATTTGTATATAAGTATTAACAATTTCTACTATATTTATAAATAAAGAATTAGTATTACATAACTCTTCTTTTTTAGTATAAAACGAGAGTAGCGAGACTAACTAGAATGCATAAATAAGCTAAATAATTCACATTCAATAAAATTGTTATACATACTTAGTTGAATTAATGCGTAAATACAAGTTACTTCTTTATTTTAAGTAACTCTATTAATTTTGTAAAAATTTAGATTAAGTTATAAAACATTATTCACCAAGACCAATTCCACTTTCAATTTGTCAACAAATATCTGATCAAATTGGACCCTGGTTAGTCTATGTAATTGCAATATATCGACTTGCGTGCTTTGCACACCTTGCATACCTTACAAGTAACAAAAACAAAAACATAATTCTGCAGAAAATAGCGGCTAATCTGCACATTTAATCGGACATAGTGCATAAATGATGTAAGAATCAGACTTTGTCCTTCTCTCGTGTTCGGTCCACACCAGTGATTTTCTGATGCATCTACCTGGGGTTTAATCGACGCTTGCGTACCGCGCCGGCTCGTTAATTAATTTAAAACTGCTGCGCGCGCAGCTCACTAGGCCAGATGGAGCGCTAATGACTGGTGGTTTGGATCGGGGGATATCACAAAAAATCCACTTAATCCACCGGTTGATTGCACGTTGTCCAGAGAACCTGTTCTGCACTAATAAACGCTGGGAAAGTGAGGTGCAGAGGTCCCTAGGGTGATGGGTAATCTTTGTATCTTTCGGGCTGGTTACCTGTTTGAATGGCGTGTTTAAGGGAATAAATAAAAGGAGAGTTGCTCGTCTTTAGACCTTTCAATCTGGCGGAAGAACAGCGTTTTTTTCATAAAAAACATTAATTAAAATCCTTTGCAGGACGTGATGAATGCATCGATAGTATTTTAATTAAGACTTATGGGGTGGTTTTGGTTGCTCGAAAATTTAAGGATTTGGTCTTTTTATAAGTCCAGTGATTTAAGGTGCTAACTTTGGTAAACAATGTTCTTGTTATCGGCGCCCTGATCAACATACAATGGCCAATTTAAAAGAATGTTTCAGATGAAGGAGGGTCTCCGGTCTTAAAAGGCATGTGTACAGGGAAACGTGCAACCATCTCATTGTGACCCGGACCCTAAAGGCATCTGTGGAATGTTAAAGAAATTGGATGACTTTAATTTTTTAACCTGAAGGACTGCTCTCAATGGGCTGGAAAAATGGCTTTCAAAGAGAGAAAAAAATTTCGCGTCTGTGTTTTTTCCACCGTAAAACTTCCGTAGAGCATGTCATTCATCACTGAAAAAAAAAAATGAAATGCTCGGTGACTTGGAAAGCATCCATTGGTCCCATTGACAAAAATTTATCACACGAAGGAATCCCGACAAAAGAAAATAACTCGTACTACAGACAATGATGGCCCTATGTTGGTTTTTAGGAGGGTAGGACGTATCGCCTTAAGGGCGGGGTCGGTCGACGACGTCGTTTCGTTTCGTCACGTGTCTGAAACTCATCGACAACGTCTAATCCCATTGACACCGTGTAATGTGGCTATGCTTTGAGTGATCAGCCAAATCGTTTCGGAGGTGATAAATTTAAAAAAGTTTCAACAATGAGACGCGTTCCACACGTGTCATGGCACCCCTGGCATCCCGTGTTGTGACATATGCTCACATTTTACCCACCGTTCATTTATCCAAGCTATTTGATAGCTCCGGGACGGGACCACCCCTTGTTTGTCAGAGTCACACTAAAAACACCCCCGCAGCCAGTCTGTTAACACTCTGCTCGCGCTAATGGATGGTGACTTCATTGAAATTGGGGATAATGGCGAATTCAGCGCGGATTTTTATCTTCCTGATTTCAATTTTTCAAATTGCTTTGTAAACCTGAGTAGAATGGGCCAGGGGAGTTTCAAATTTTATAGGTTCCTTCCTCGGGTATTCACCGCGGTATTTCGTTTGATTGAAAGGATCGCAGCTGGCGCCCGAAAGAGCGTCCGATTTGCACAAGAATTCGAAGAATGTTAATTAAATTTATCAAGCGGGAAAACGGAGAGCAAGGAACCATTTAAGAATTGCTTGTATACAAGTTTCTGATAGCAACTGAGTTGAAATTGAATAAAAATACGAAATATTTTGTACGTATGCAGGGAAGGGATTGAAATTTTATTGAGAAGAGATTCAAAAGTAGTTCGTCCATTAATAAAATTACACTGATTACATACGTATACATCAACTATACATCAAACTTACATTAAAAGCCTGAGAAAGGTCGAAATTGGAACCTTTGGATTGTATATCAAAGGAAATTTATTTTCCTAAAAAGTACGAGGCATTAAACATCTTCCAGAGATACTGCGACTTATGTTATTTATTTATAAATTAGTATTATTGCTAGAAAATACATTCAACTATAATATTATTAATTAGTAAGTACTGAAAATATACATTATTTTATATTTCATTAAATTAATTCTATTTGTTTGTTTTTATAACTCAGTGATTTTCTATAAACTATACTTTATATATAAATCTGTTCTAACCATCCAACTTATACTAATACTAGCTACCTAGTAGTTGCCGAATTTTCAGAGTATGAACATCATTCTAAAAATTTCTCAGTTGTGCTATTTATTTTGGTATTTACCAGATCGATATTAACTATTTCGTGTAGCTCAGAAATGGAACAGGAGAAGTGCCATGGCAAGTTAAAAATCATTTTCAGTACTTTATTTTCAGTCATTAATCAATAGGATTTTGACTGTCTTTTTAAATTTAAATTTAACTCAAGACCAAAAGAGTGCTAATCGATTTTCATATTACTATAAATACATTGTACAATATACGACCAAGTGTTTTATAATCTAAATCCTATAAATAGTTTATTGCTTAGTTAAGTGTGTAATCAATTTAGTTGCTTCATGAATGCAATAATTAGTTAATTTTATTAGGAGTATTAAATTAATGGTGCAAAAATTAAGTACCTCATAGAAGAAAGGAGTATGGTGGAACTGGAAGGTGCATAGACATAAAGAATTATGAGAGCTGAAACTGCCTTTGATATAGTAATAAAGTTAGTTATTATAATAACAAATATATTTTTCAGATTATAGAATAATAATATTTTTAATTTTTAATAATAATATTTTATTACGTCAAGAAAATTAACTAAGTAACTACGTCCTTCTTTGTTTTAAGAAAGAAGTTGATATCCGTGACAAGTTGTGATTTTTGTTCTACGTTACATTTTTCACGATCTGTTTGTTTGTTACAACTTGAAACTGATCGTGATATAAATCCAGTAATTATAAGCCATGTAAATTGAAATATCGAAATTAACTGACATGTGCTAAAACAAAAAGCGCAATTCCGGGGGGTCTTAGAAATTAAGCCTCTGCGGGACAGCGCTTGTTAAAAAGCCAAAGAAATTCCCGAGGCGACTCTATGACATGGGAATGGGAATGTAGCCGATTAAGCGGCTGTAACTCTCGCAAGTAGATTAATGATACCACCATGTGAATAACCTCAAATTGGATTGGGACGAATTAGCGATTGACACAATTTTGTCGAATGTATGTAACATTGCATTTGCGGTTCATTGGCTGCCAATGCGCGGCTGCCATTACCTGGCACTATGCGATGGTATTTAAACATAATTATCCCCCCTCTGTCAAACATTACGACACTAGTGAGAATTTATGCTGCCAGGTGGCCAGGTGAATTCCTTAAGGAAAGCGCTTTAAATTAACCAGAAGATTAAAATTGCGGTACATGGCGGCTATTTATCTAGATATTTGCTAGTGCCCCCGGGCTGATCACGTAGCCGCTTTCGCTACTGAGTCGATAAATGATACACCATTTTTTTCCTCTGCCTCATAAATTGGATATTTTAATCACTAAGGTGGAGCGAGCAGTGAAATTGTCGATTTTCTCATAAGCGAGGAAGTGAAAAATAAATCGTTTAACACTTAATCCCGCCTTTCATTACGGAAATTGCAGCAATTCCCGAAAGAGGTACTCCACTCCATTTATTCATGCTATGAAGGGCAAATTATGATACCTTGACCTTTTGCATGATTTAACATATATCAGAATTTAATTTATTAATTATTTTCTAATCTGGAAAGTATCACGTTTTAGAGTAACTTAAAGTTAGCAGAATCTCCAAACGTATCACAGTAGGTAGGTACCTAATTTGTTTTTCAACCAGTTATTGCTAAAATGCAACTTCTAGGTTTTCCATTTATCCAAAATCAATTTAAAATATCTTATGAAAATTGATTTTCATTTAGTTGATTTTGAACTTAAACCAGTTAAGGGAACTAAAATTAATTTGGAAAGCAATCAGTCATTAGTTTAATACAATTAAATAAAATTGAAAAACAATTATAAAATATAGGTATAAGTTGAGGGAACAGAAGTGAATTTTTAAAATAACTGAGCTATGTACTGGGTGATAATCAGGCAAGTAGATATTAAATTTTTTTATTAAACCCGTATTATTATAATTCGTTAACTTTATATATCCAGAGAAGTGAGGTCAACTGATTGATTGCGTTGCAAAGTTCTTTATTAAGTAGGAATGAAGTTTAAAATATTCTATTTCTAGTTGACATACTTGGCTGAAATGAATTAAAAAATTATTGAAGTCCTTTGAAACGTTAAAACTTTTATTATTACTTTCAGTTACAAAATTTGTATTTAGGTTCGATTCAATTTGGTAATTTTTAATTGAATTTCTATTTAACATTACTGAGTTTTATTTTTTGCAAAATTCTACTACATACATACATATCATATCATTTAGAAATAATTTTGAAATCTAGTTAGGAAAATATAGGCACAGAGAAAATCTGGCATTCGACCGAAAATGAAGTTAAAATTATCATTCATAATAGAATCCTAGTTAAACATTTTAACTTGATATTATCCATTTTTATTTAACTAGAATAATTTTTACTGTGACATACTTACTTTGCACTAAGTACTTAGAGATGATGGAGTTAAATAAGAAAGTTTAAGCACCGATATTTCAAAAAGAGCTCTAATGACTATATATACGCATTTCTTTAAATCAATTCTAAAACTTCCTAAATTTCGAGTTAATTATTATAATTTTATGGTTATGTCTAATTTTCATTTAAATCTTCTGAGAATGAATCTAATAAAAATCAACTGTGGATATAAATAAACTTGATCTATTTGTTCCATTTTTGTATAATTTGTCTGATCTATTAGCTAAAGTGAATCGTTTAGCACTCAATTTCTTCTCCCATTAAGGAAAATTACTGAAATCGACTTGTTGGTGCTGTGAAGCCAAAAATCGCAGACACCTTGACCCTCCTCGATTTTATTTTTTTATCTGATTTTATCTGGAAAGTGTCGTGTTTCAGGGGCGGTCGGGTGACCAATAAATAATAATCTCGACTAAAAGTCTGCCGAATCTCTCAGAAATAGACTTCGATCGACTTAAAGACGGTGTGCGAGGGGGCGGAAACAGCAAAGAGATTTGATGAGATAAATCCAAGATAATCTCTGAACAGGGGGGAAAACATGTTTTATATATTAATTTTTTTTTCTTTAAGCATGGAGGAAAACACCAGTGGAACGTGTTTTCCGTCTCCAATTGGTCTGATGATGGGGTGATGATTAACTTGAAACTTTGCCACTTTGCTAAATTTTCGTTTTCGTTATTTGTGACAGGATCTTGGCACATTCGGTTCCATTCATTTTCATGATTTTCGTGTTAAAATTATTACACGCTCGAAAACATTCGGGTATAATAATTTTTCACTGTTGTACGTAATTAAGCAAATTTTGGCGGAAGAAGCGATTTATATATCGTGGATAAAAATAGAGTGACAATTTTTATGTCATTGTTATTCGTATTTTCTCATAAAAATGCCTCGAAGGATATGTTAATTATGAAAATTACTTTCTAAAATTTAAGAAGACCCATCGGCCATCGTACCTCACAGTTCGAAAAGATTATTATTAAACATTCGGGTTCCCACATTAAAGGAAGGGTTCCCGTCTGCGGACGATGGACCACCTCAGAGCTCTGTTCAAAATTTGAAGATAAACTCTGTTTACACTGGCTGAAGTCTTAATTAATGGGATTATTAACTCGTAGAGCCGCGCGTAAAGCAGAAGTCGAAGGCATTATCTCCCTGGGGAATATTAATCTGCGAGATTATCGGGTTTTGGCTTTATGGGATGGATGGTCATCCCGGCACATCTTTTCATCCGGACTTTCCCCGAAACGATGTACCATGGCTGTTTCCAAAATATTGTTACTTTCCAGTGCGCTCGGCTTGCTTTGATATCGAAAATTGTAAACGAACGGCCGAGGAGCCATTAGTCTGCCAATGAAGATAAATAATCTGATCTCAATCTGGAAGGCCCCGGCAGCATCCAGGTCCACCAGGTCGAGAGTTCTGAGGGGGCCTTCGGTGCAGCCGACGGCGGCGCGCACATCGTTGATATGCTTTTAATTTAAATTAATTAGTTTCTTACTAATTTGCTCTAATGAGGCCCGCATAGACGGGAACAGCTAACGAGGGTTAAGGTGCTAGACAAAAGGTTTCCTTTCCGGGTTTTACAACAACAGCAAAAAATAAATAAAAAGAAGGAGAAAAAGCCTGTCTCTTGGCACTTGAACGTATTTAGTAATTTTTCAAGTTGCTGATGATCAAGTATAAAATAAAATTTCTGAGAATATTTTTTCTTTGATATCATCTTCTGGAATGTGTAGTAATTTATGCGATTTTAAAGCCTGCATATGTTACCAGTTTTTTACTTAAAAATAAGTTTTAAAACAATCGTAGATTATATTATTAAATCTTCTTCTCAAAAACTATTTAGAATTTTTATTTAATTTATTTTGGAAAAGGCTTCCTTAATTCTATACAGAAAACCAAATCAGCCGATCCAAAGTATGTACACAATTTGTTTCTTATATTTGAATTTAAATAGCAGATGAATTGAATTGCAAATTGGTTGAGTTTGAGTGCCTGGCAAAGAAACTCTAATAAGAAACAAATTGCAAATGAATGTTTTTTTACGCCTACTGAACCGAAAATCGTATTTAAAGGAACCAAACAAACGAGAATTTGGAAAACATTTGAATCATTTGAAGTATTGAAGAAAGTAAAATTAATGAATTTTTTTTTTGAGTAAAATAAATCTAAATTTTGTTTGCACGGTTTATCATCACAAAATAGAGCCACCTTGTATTACCACTTGCTTAAATGTGGTCTGAAAAGTTAATTTGTTTTGGAAATGAAAATGAATCCAAAAAAATAATAAATCGAGTAATATTTTTCATTTTCTATTATTTTCAGCACCTCGAGCTTAAATTTTGATAAATATCAGTTACTTTGCATTTCATTTACACCGCTCCATTCTGCATATTTACATGATAAAACCCGTGTAGATTGTGACTTGCAATTCATTAGTAACTTCATAAAATTCAAATGAACCTCACTTAAAGTGCCGTCAAGTGCGAATCAATCTTCATTCGCTCGTTTGTTGCATTTCCTGCATGGAAAGAGAGTCCATGGACAGTTTTGCTGAATTGCATCGTGACCAGCTTTATTTATATCTCAGAATCCATTATGAAGTGGCAATTGGTCTAAAGTTATTTGGTCCACTATCGGACTAAGTCAGGCTTATTTTGCAGAATAGCGAACGCTTCAATTTTTACGAGTTCCGCTGATTGCAACAGATCGCATAAATTGACGTGAATATGTTGCAGATCACTTCGGGGCATAGTGAGACCACTTGGCCATCTATTTCTATGCGTTTGGCGGAATAGTGCAATTAGTACTATGCATGAGATATAAATCTGTTGAGTTTCTAGTGACTGAAAGCATAAAGTTTTGTATGAGTTTTGCCAATTACAACATTGCATCGTATGTTTGTTCGGGGCATGGAGCTCAAAAACCACAGTTGAAATCACAATCTCAAAATGTGTGGCGCCTGGTTGCTCAGCTGTGGAGGATGGATGCATCAGGCATGCGATGTTGGGGGTTAGTGGCCCTTCAGAGCTTACACCCGCAGGGTAATGATTTAAGTTAATTTGCTAATTAATTAGTTCTTAAATCTCAAGGAGAACCTCGTTATTTCGTTAAAACCTAATGCAGGAGGACAGGGAGTCGAGAGTTTCAGTGCCACAAAATTGATTGCCCTCAGGTGGGTTCAGGTTCCACATAGACTGTGGTGGTTTCTGGGGGTTCAACAATTTTTTTTGCAATTTTTTTTCGCAATTAAGCTTGGTGCACCTCCATCTTGATTCTAAAAAGATAGAGGGATGGTATAAAAAGCCGCGAGATTCTGTAGAAGCGTGAGTGTAATAATGAGAAATGATTTCTGCTGAGACTGTTAAATAAACTCCGACAAAGGTATAAAAAGATCTGCTCCACGTCGGTACTTCCCTAGAGGGATGGGAAAATGTGTCTTCTTCCACTCGAATTGTGTGAATACTTCGTCTAATAATACCTCCAGGTTTTATACAGAAATTAATTAAATGCCGGCAACAACCGAAGGAGCAACAGCACATGCACTGAAATTTTGCCTGAGGGATGTAGGTCTTGAGGGTGAGCTAAAACCGCAAAAACTTTTGCCTCAGCTAAATTAGATTTTGCGCATGCATTTCAACATTTCTCCCCCAAAAACAATGCCCATTTGCTCCACTGAAATCCCCTTTTGTAGCGCCCCCGACCTTATCCAGCGGAGGCTATAGCATATGTTACCAGGAAACGGCTGACAACCGAACGGAGCTAAATGTGGAGTTATTCGAAATAAATCAATTTCTAATGGAAATCCGCGGTTCCCGAGGGTACGATATACTTCAAATCCATACAATTGCAAGTACTCCCCGACGGGTGGTTTACGTAGATATTAATTTGCATTATAAAATGGATTGGGGGCCTCTTCTTAGCCCATCGCAAGTCCAGAAGGGATCTCTTCCTCTTCAGTTGGCCCCAACTCATCATTTCTCATCAATCAATTTATGATGATATAATTATTAATGGGCTTTATCGAGTAAATATTTACATTCAGCGACAGTGGGGTTTTGTATCAAAACCCATCATCAAAACCCCCCATTCCTCGAGTTAACAAAAGGCACAAATTGAACCTTCAAGCGATTCTGAAAATCACTGCCATGCTAACTGCGTTTAACTCCCAATTCAAGTCCTTGAGGGAGCAGGAAATGGGGCCCCTCACAATTCGTACAAATAGCCAGCGGAGGCGCCGAGCCGCCCGCCGCTGGCACCGAATCCACTCGAACATGTAATCTGCCGGAAAATTCGTTCTTCGTTAACTAATTGCCAGATATCGCTGCAGAATCTGAGTTTGAATGATTGCTTAATTAAGTTGGGAAATTGCGCCATTTTTGGGCCGCTGTTGGTGCTCGCCAACACCCGCCCTCATCCCGTTCCCTCTGCCTGATCCGGTGCAGAATGCGTGCAGTAAATGCACCGGATTCAGAGAGTCCCATATTTTCATAGTTGGAGCCCGGGACAGGCGAGGATTGCATGATAAATTGCAACTTCGTGCGATAAGCTGTTCCGGACGGGTTGGAAAATCGCTCATTGCATCTCTTCATCCATCCAAAAGAACCTCTAGGATCGCCCCCAGGGTGGGATGAAATCCGGGAACGCCAGGAGAGCCCGCAAAAATCATGTGAACAATCAGCGAATCCATAGGCGATGGATGTGTCGAAGTGCGAAAGATGCCCTCCCGATTTAACAGGAAAAGGATTGAAAAAAAGTAATCGAAAAAAATCGGGATGAACGTATCCATTCGGTTGGGAATCGAGTACGTGACCCATTTCACCTTAAACGTGAACTGAAAATTATCGAAAGCGCATCCTGTGTATACACTCTGTGCCAAGGATTCGGAGGATTCCAAGGATGCCAAGGACACCTCTATCGAAAAAGGTGCATCTAACTCATTCATGTCACGATATTTTCGTATAGAGGTAGAAATTCTGCTCCTGGGTATGATTTCCTAGTTTGCAATTAAGAACCTTTTGCAGAAAATTTTCTGCGACTCAACAAGGATACAAATGTGGATAAAATTCATTTGCTAGAAGAATCTGGATCTGAAGTAATCTGGGCAGAATCAGCTTTTTTTTATTAGCACATTGTCACGTTTTGTGGATTTTCCGGAAAACCTTATTTATCCTTTAATTATGTCTAGGTCAATGAGTCCAACGACCCCTAAGAAGACACTTTAATTATCAGGGAACAGATTTTGTGCTAGTAGTAATAGGACTTAATCTAGTGACTTGGTGTGAAATCATGAAACTATTAAACGGCTATACTAGTGTGACACTATCGGAAAATCGAAATAATCTTTTTAAATACCTTCGAGGATATCATGTTAAAATTTTAAGGTCGTATCTCAAATAGTTTGAGAATGGTAGGATTCTAAAGAAATCGGCAGTTAAAACTTTAAACGCGTTTTTATCAAAACCGTGTTTTTCGAATTTGTTACAGCTCTAACTCAAAAACGAATCATCCGATTAACTTGAAATTTTAACAGTGTATTTATTCTACACACATTTTTTCATACAATATGAACTAGGATTTTTTTGATCGGATGAAAATTGTCAAGTTGGAAAAACAAGGAATTTTTTTTCCAAAACTCCACCATTTTGTCAAAATTTAATATTTTTCCAAAATCCTGGTTCATTTGTATGGGAAAACTCTCTAGTTTAATTGTGTTTTTTTTTTAGTTTTTTGTGCATACAACACTTTTGCGGCCACAACACTGCAGCAGTGAAGCTACCATTGTTTTAAGAGCCTCGGTAGATGGTGCATAAGTCGCTTGCATTCTAGTATTTTTGCACCAAGTTTTTTTAGAATTTACTCCTTTTGTACATGAATAGGTCCCTCAAGCTTGAACACATTCGATCTAATAATTTCTTTTAAAAATATTTTCAAAGATACTCTTCATTTTAGCGCGGTCACACTGGTATGGCCCCTTAAGTAAGACATTCGCATTTATCAAATAGTATTCAAATTTTTATTAAAAATTAATTTTCATTGATAGGGTTCTTTAAAAAATATATTAATAGTTTTATCTTTCATTTAGTTCAATTCATATCTTTTCACAAAACACATTTATTGTTAGATAGGTAAATCTTCAATAACCTTATTGGCTAATTACTCATTACTCATTACTCATTTCTGATAAAATTTGATTGTCTTAATTCCTCTGTACTTTTAGGAATTATAGGTACTAATTAATTACACTTTTGTATTGTAATTGTAGTATATTTTTTTCGATTATTAATTTGATTTCCATTCACAAATGCTTATCTTTACAAATGAAATAAAAATTGAAAACTTTTCTGATTTAAGATTGCGATTTGCTACTTTCCTGGAAAAAGTTCTTGAGACTTATCACAAAAGTAAGAAATCAAAAATAGAATGTAATTCCGGCCTATTGTAATTATTGCAATCTATAGATCAACTGAAACAAGTCAATCATGATTGATAAGATAATTACAAATTTTGAGAACAAGGCATCGAGTAAAAAGAGAGAGTTACTATGCAAATTAAGATAAGAAACATATATATGTACTTGCTCAATGTGTATATTTTTAGAGTATGTGTTACAAAATGTTTTAGAAATTCAATCCTTTTGTTATATAATATTCTACTTTAACTCTACTTAATCATGAATAAAACGATCTCTCTCTAGTTGTGGGAAAAAACATTATTTTTAAAGGAAAACGTTAATTATGTACCTACTTTTTTTTTTAATTCTATCAGAAAGTAGCTTTTATCTGAAAGGCGATATGATGAGGTTTTACTTCTCTGGGAAGGATTTAGAAATTAGTTGAAAGCATAATTTCTGAACTAGCTCTTTTATATCAGATTTCAATTTATGAAAGCAAATGGTTGCAATGCATGCGTTTGAATTTCCCCGTGTAAAATTGTTCCCCCAGTGAGCTTTTTGAATGGAATGAAAATTAATCACCGAAAAACGCTATCAGCAACTCGCTCATAATTATCATATTCCCGCGTAACTCGACCGTAGTCGGAGTCCATGGGTTTGGTTCTTTTGAATGAAGGTAGAAAAACCACAGGTGGGATACGGTCGTAACTCCACAACTGGCGGCTGTATCTAATAGATCTACGCAAAGTGATTGCATTTGCATGCAGAAAACATTTATCTTCGTTTCAGATAAATTTCCAACGATAAAAAAAGTCAGGCGCGAGACCACCCCGCACCTTGCTGGCATTACCCCGCGGAGCGCCGAGGACTCTCATGGGCAGTCCGATAGGGCCCCAGTTAATTATTCCTCGGTTGATATTTTGTGAAAATTGTTTAAATCCGATCTGAAAAGGCACGACGTGTCGGCATCGAGCTGAAAACGCGAAGCAATCGCATTTCCATTTTTATGAGTTTGGTCATTTTCGAAATATTGGCGCCACCATCGCGCGACAAGAGGTGGGCCCCAAGTCCATCACGCCGCGAGATTTTTCCTGGTCTGTTTGCTTAGGGCGACCGGCACGCCGTGAATTATGGCCATAACTGCGGCATGTTTGTTTAGGAGGGCCGTCATATGAAATTTTTCCTTTTTTTTATTTATTAAATTCGTTGCCAAACAATAAATCTGAAATGAATTCATTAAACGAATTTTTGGAGAAATCGACGTTATTTATTCGCCCATTCACCGATTGATTTTCGCTTTTAATGGACAAACACATTCAGTCTCTAGGGCGGACACTGTATACTAATTTGGCGTATATGTGAAAATTTTTGAAAAATTACTTTTTAATAAAGGTATTCAATCCGCCTAAATGCAAATTAAATTCTTCTTTACGACGAAATATGTCTATATATGTACATACAGTCGCGCTCAAGCAAACCGCACCACCACCACCTAATTCTTAGAATTTTTCAAAATATTTAGGTAAGCTTCAAAGGAATTTTGGAAATTTTATCGATAATTGGGTAGACACCTTCAACTCTTGTAAATACAAGGGCACCAGAGAAATTTGCCGGCGTTGTCTTCCTTCTGAGACCTTTTCGAATTGGTCTATCTACGGAGCCAGTTTCGCGATTTTTCTTTAACAAACACACTACAGTGGAATGACTACATCCCACAATACTCGCAATTTCACGAGCGAACTTTCCGACTTCAGATAATGTCAAAATTTTAATTTGTTTTCGCGGAGTCAATTGCACGTATTTTGCCATATTTTCTTCCAATATAAAAAATGTCCTTTCACAGAGCCAAAGTCAATAACCAAATGATGTAGAAAGGATAAGCTCATCCTCTTTTATACTCATCAGGTAGAAAATATGGCGGTACCTGAGTTTTACTTCGGAGAATTGAAAGAAATCATAAAATTTATGGGTGGTGCAGTTTGCTTGAGCGCTACTGTATGTATATTTCCCGGAACAAAAATAATATTTGATAACATTTGATCAAACGAATTGTAAACTAAACTATATGTACTACTTAAATATTATATATAATTCATAGAAACTAAAATTTTAGTAAAGGTACATACATCTGTACACACATATATGCATGTATATGTAAAACTGCTCTTTAAGTGCAAATTTTATTTCAGAGTATGAAAAATTCTATCTATTCTATTATATTCTATTCTATTCTATTATATATATCTATATGTATTTTACCTTGAAAAAAAAAATCGTACAGCTCGCATCAGGGACAATAAATTGACTCGATTTTCTCAAAACCATGGTTTTTGTCCTGTTTGATATTACTTTAAAAAAAAAACTACTGAACCGATTGCTCTATAAAAAGCCAAAAAGAGTATTTTTGTTCTCTTAAAGTCTTGATAAATACAGCTGCAAAATTTAAAAACAATATCTTGATTCCTTCTGTAAGACAAAAAACAATGTTTAAAAAAGAAGTTTTTTCATTGTCAAGGTTTAAATATCGCTTAGTTTTGTGTCAGTGATGGCAGTGAAAATTTGTGAAAAATGTGATTTTAATAGAAAATATTTCGATCTATCTAAAGTTCTTATAATGAAAATAAATTTTTCTCTAAGGCGTAGCCCAGCAGGTACTATAAATATCTTTCCACCTTTCTGATATATTTTTTTAACCACAGAAATTCCCGCCAAGGTAATCACATAAAGAGGACTTTTCTCGCGTCGTACATGTAACTGAATCGTCTTTCGTGGCAACTAAAGGAATTTTAGCAAAATTGAGCATCTACCACGATAAAATTGCAATTTTGCTGGTGGCAAATGCAAAAATGAAGTAGTGGCGGACGAATGTGACTGCATATATGTGCATATGATAGACAGACAGGAAGATTTGTTCCTTGTACGAACGCCGAGTGCAGCTAGAGCTCCACAGAATATGTCAGAAGGTGTAATGGATTACCTCCTTCCGGGTGTCGAAGAAGAACCTCTTTTGTTTTACAATATGCTCATGTTTTACTCGTTCCCTTTGGTCCCTTGCCCTTCCCCAAAAAACATTTGTAGGGATATTGTGCACCACCCTCCATATTCCCTGGCCATTTCATAACTTGTTCATATTTCAAGGAATTTTATTTCGGTCTCTCACCATCAAAATGGGAAGTTTTGTACAAACAACTTCTACTGTTCTGTAAGTAACTCTTTCTACTCTCCGTTCTACAGAAATGTTATTTATGTTGGAAAATTGTAAACGCATGTTTGCGTTCACTGACCGTGGTACATATTACTATACAAAATGCAATGTATGAACAAATTTAACGACTTTAATTTTCGTATAGAGTTGGATTTTAAAAGACAAAGATATCCTGGGGGCAAATGAAAACTCTACGAACAAAAATGGAAATGTTTCGGAGTTTATTTCATAGGTACGTAAAATTCATTTTAGATTTAACAATTAACTGACGCTTTCAACTCTAAAATTATAATGCTTTTCTACTTCAAACTAACTTTCTGCAAAAGGCATTGTTTTAAATTTAATTATGTTTCTTAAAGACTCCACTCCACTTCACTATATTTGCATTTCTGATGGTTTAATGAAATAAAAGTATATGTATGTACGTTTCGAATTTTTTACAAAGCTACACGTAAAAAACGAATTTTGCAAAAAATTACGCGTAATATTCAAAAGAAGCCAAATAATCAAGGAAAATGGTGGTATAGCCCGGTAATTTAGAAATGTTATAAGTTACTCAATATAAATTGATGGGTAAACTCCAAACATTACAAGTCTAAAACTTTATTATTTTAGTTTTAGAAAGGAAAAAATTCAAAGTGGGTGGGAAAAATTTAGTAAGCAAAAAATACTTATTGAAAATATCCTATTGCTATTACGAGGCGAACTCTAAAAGTTGGAATACGTAGAAAAGGTAAATAATTTATGAAAAATGTTTGTTATTGTACTTAGATATGTTATTTGTGAAATAATATATTTCTTAGTTTATGCTATAATAAATTGTAATTTGTTTCCGGGTGCCGTGTATTTTTACTGATCGTTCAGAATAATAGAGCAGTTCTCAAAATATATATTTCACAAAGTATAAATTAGTACAAGCACAAGAATTTTATTGATTCATTCTATAAACTTTAACTTGTTAGATCTGCGTATTATAAATTAAACTTAAAGGAATTTTTGTTTGATCATAATAAATTATTACTGTATTTCGCTTATTATTAAAACTGTAATTATAATCGAAAATCAATGAGTTACAGTATATGTTTTTCTGTGCAGGTACCTACATACATCACTTTACATTCAAATAAAGAAAAACTCCGACCACGGAAAAAAATTTGGATATCAAAAATCCCCAACCAATTTACGAAAGTTTTCGCCATAAAATACACAGCATATCTATATTAAAAAAGCAGCAGATCTCTTTAAAAGTTATACGAAATAATGTCAACATTTTACGCTGGTCCTTAAATTTTAATTAAAATCCCTGTCTTTTTTAACAAATGCATATTACCAAAATAATGCACTATCCCAAAATCCATCGAAAAATACAGGGATATTGTCAGAAACGACGCGATATTCCCACAAATTTTTTTCCATGACATGGAATTTCTTATAAGTAGAACTTATTGTTGGCAGTTAAGAAAATTCCTGGCTACATATACATATGTATGTAGATACGTAGTAAATTTAAGTTTTAGATTTTACAGAAAAAATCTGATACACGTAAAAGCGTGCATGTGTTTACAAACTGCGCTTTTCAGCTTTTCAGGTGATCTCAAAGTATTTTTCTGGGAGGTGAAACTCACTCACTCTGAAGCAAACATTTAATTTCTGAGATTTTGTGCATAGGAATTACCAAAAGCAACCATCCACCCGCCTTTTCTCCGCCGTGACCCTGTCACCTGTGCAACTGCAGCCCTTTTGCATTTTCCACTGATGACGCAAGGTGAAATTTCATCAAAGTCCACATTTCTAACTTATTGGCTGCAGAATGCACCTCTCGGCGAGCTCCAGTTTTGAGCACTTTGGAAAGGCATCGTCTAGTCCACGGCCTCAGTTTCGAGCTGAATATAGAGCCTACCTCTGCATATGCGAGTTTAATCACTTTTTCAGGGAATTTCCTGGAACAGGGTCGTAATGATACGTTTTGCGTCTTCAACCGGGACCGGCGCGGGCAGGTGCCAACGCACGTAATTATTACATTTCAGGTCAGGGCATCGCTCGTTCATAGAGCCCCCTGCAATCATCATTAATCATTGGGAAAGATCGACGTGTTGAAACTAGCCGAAAATGACTTACCACCGAATGACTGAGTGTCCTCTCTTTGGGTCACTTTTTGGCCGCCGGAAATACTTTTAGGTGAGTTTTGTAATGGAGTGCTTTCTATTATTTTCATATAAAGTTACATTGTAAACGAAACAACGTACAAACTTTGTTGAAATTAGTTTTTCAGAAAACAACTTTGAAATTTTAAAGACATTGATAGATCTAAGTAAAGTATCAATTAAAATTAAAATTAAACAAAATTACAATATGAGAACACATCAAAGTCGATGATTTTCCACAATGTTTGTTCTTTCAATTTGAGTATTATCAGTAATATATTTATTTTCCTCGAAAAAGTAGTGCATTTTTTATATTTCTTGCTAAGGTAATTACTTTTGAAAAATAAATAGACATATAGGTATATTATATTTATATTTTTTATTTAATTATGTAAGTGATAATTTCACAAATCAAATTAAGAAAAATTTAGTTAGTGTAGTGAAAATCAATAAATCTTTAAAAATATGCAATTTCAGTGTCTTTCATGTTCACAATAATTTTAACGTCTTTTGGTGTAGCAGGTGACTGATGTTAAAACCGAGACACAAAAATTAATGAAATATTTTTGGATTAAATTTAAAATGTATGGTAAAATTACATAAATACATTGAAACTATATCATCTAAATATACAAATAAATGTTTGTTTGTATGAGGCTTATAGACATGGAAACTATTGAACAAATTGAGGTAGTAATGAAAATAATTTTTGTGTGTCCATTCATCTTTTTTAAGTTCATTTATTTAAAGTGTCATACTAGAAACAATTTAGATGTAAAGTTTTAATCGTACAATAAATCAATGTAAGATATGCTTACAAAAATTATACAAAGTAAGTAAGGTGAGCTGCGAAAAATTCCCTCGTGAGAAAAGCAGGTATATAAGTATATTTGATCTTTGGAAAGTATGATAGTAAGATTTATTTTATTAATGACGGAATATTGTAACAAGTTGCAACTTTAAACTTTGTAAATTCAAAAATGATTGTAAAGTCATATATGTGTCATGTAACATGTAATGCACATACATATGCATACATATAGTTAAAAAGTTGTTCGACAAGCGATATATGTTTTAAATTGATTCGCAAATAAATAAATAATAGTATCTAAGCGACAACTAGGATCCAAGATTTGTCCATTACCTACATATTTGATCTAATGGCACTCCCCACTCGACTGTTGGTCCTGCGTCATGCTGAGTAATTAGTAAAATGATTCAAAGGTCTCCTCCATTTCCAGAATTTGAGTTGGATGCTGCAAAAACGTCCACTGCATAATTAAATAAAAAAATCTTGGAAAAAAGTCACGACTGCAGGCGGGTGTGGGTGGTTCGTGGGTTAACTGCAATCGACTGTTCCATAAAATCCGAGTGCATCACAGCGTTATCACATAAAACGAATGTGGCGAAGTGCTCCGCAGAGTCGTTGGTCGCCTCCTTCGTTGTGCGGGGTGGCGCGGTGGATGCACTTGTTCAAATGAATGAAATTTTCTGCAGCTGCCGGGAGATGCAAATTAACTCGTCGGCGGACGACGGACTGGAATTCGTCTAGCACCACATTCGCGTCAATGATCCCGAATTTTCAGAATCCAAAGTGGACCACTTTCTCTATGAGCTCTTTTGGAATTTTTGCGTATGATTGATGCTCTTTTAATTGGTGGTTCAATTTTAGCATCTTCCGGCGAGCAGCTGGGGTGTTGCATGCCACCTCATCAGTCTGGGCACCGATGCGATAGTCATCATCTGAATCCGCGGATGCTGAGGGTATCAGCAGCTGGACAAACAAACAAAAAATCATTCGGACTATAAAACTTTGTTCGCATATATCTCACAATTTCATCACCTACATGGACTTGGATGCAAAGCCCCAAAGTTCACTTTTCAGCTTGTCGACTGTTCGTTTTTCGACTATAAACAGAGCACTCCCGGGGCATGAGGAAGATCCCTCTAGACACACGGGAATCATCCCGAAAATCCCGAGGCGGAGTGCTGGAAAATTTTATTCCCTTTGTGCATCATGGAGCAGCATTCCTCGCGCTCATCGAATAAACAATTCGCCGGGATTGAGCAGTTGAAACATTTTATGACACCATTTCGTCTTTTGTTGAAAAAATCAAGGGATATCTGAGAGGAGTGGGTGAGCGTCAGCTTTTCAAAGCGCCTGAAAATAATTAATAGCCCATCGTTGGCGAATATAAATGGGCTCGGTGGTTCCCATTCGCCGGAAGGAAGGTCGACGAAGTTGTGAATGTAATTTGACTGTTTTACTGCTAATGAAACAATCGTATACGGGCAGAAATTTCTTTTTGTAGTCTTATTAAAATAAACGACTGCTCGGACAGGAGCTTTGCAGCGAATCTACAAAGAATGCAAAAATGTCTTCTCAAAATGATTGGAGGTCATAAAAAAGTCAAGATCTAAGTACACTCTTAATTTTGAAAATGAGGTCAGGTAATAAAACATTTTACAACTTTTTGTTGTTACATATTTCTACACACAATTGATAATGACTAGAAGATGCTCTTATAGACTCATTTTTAATGTGATTAAAAAACGTTTTAATTGAAAAGTAATATAATAATACCTATATGAGAGTTTTCTTTTTAGGCCAAAATTACCAAAAAATATCATTATTGAGATTTTAATAATCGTTGTCAATTTCTCCCAATATTAAGAGAAAGATAAAAAATTGGATTTTAAATAATTAGAACAAATAAAATAAAAACACAAAACACTAAATTCTGTTGCAGTTTAGTCTAACAATGAATTGTGGCTGTAAACTCGTTCGACTATTATTAGTTTTAATAATTCGAATTACACTTACCCTTCAATTTACAGAGTACCTAGATTCGTCCCTGGAAAAAATTGTACAAACCGAAACAGTGTAATAGAATAGTAATAGAAAAATAGAAACTTTGTAAATTAGCTAAAGATCCATTCCAGAAAAAAATGTCTTTTATCGTTTTAAAATAGCTACTAACTACTAGTGAAAAAATTGTAAATTTAGTGCCATGCAATTCGAGAGATACAAAGGTGAATAAAATGTTCTACAATGATTATTCAAATTTAATGCAAAAAAAAAAAAAAAAAATATTCGTAGAAAATAAAAAGCACTTATATGTAGGTACAAGTTCTTTATAAATTTTAATTATCCGCAATATGAGCTTCAAAAACGAACTATTTGCTCAATAAGCATCGAATCAACTGTCTTTAACCTTTTTTCTTCTACATTTTTAATCTACGGCCACAATTTCGGCAAACGAAATATTTAAGGCCACAAAGAATCCAATTCATTGCATGATGGCAGTAGCACTTCCATGAAGAACCGACGGACGTCCCTGTTAAACTTTGAAATGTTCAATTAAAATGCAATTGAGGTTCGACAGTGGTGCCGAAGTGCATCGTCGATATTTCCCCCCGGACACGCGGCAGGAATGGTGGGTGCAATTCAGTTAAGAAATTGTTTGAATTTGTGGTTGTTTCACAAAATATAAAGTTGAAGAACTTTTAACTGAATTTCAAAAGCAATTCGAAAGTGCCATCTCCATGGTGCTCTCTGGTATTCGGTAGGTGTGTTTTGGGTGGGTATATTCGTGGGTATAGCAATAGACTGTAAAATAACCCCATCCTGTACTCCAGGACTCACGACACGGGTCTTACAACCCAAAGCGAGGTGTCTATGAAAACAAAACGCTCCTTGTACCAGACAAATGTAAGTGAAGATTGCTTTCTGATGGTGAATGAAAATTTTCTTAAAATGTGTCTTATCGCATCTGCTGAGCTGGGGCATGTTTAGGAGCGTTCTCGAAGGAGACGCATATGGCCCGATTCGATGGTGCTTTGTAATCGATCAGTTTCAATTTATTCGCCTGAGGGCCTCTGTTAATTTATTAAGTCGTCGGACTGCAGTTGCCGGGAGTTGTTCAACTAGAAAGCAGCGGAGCTAGCGCAACTAAATTTCTCTCTTGGGAAACTTTTCCTCCAGTTACAGTGATCCTGGGGTAAATGTAAACTTTGCTCAGTGCATTCGTAATTTTCTTGAATAATTTTCCAATTTACCGGAGCTTGAGTGTTTTCTTTTTATCTTGTAGTTGAACACGACTCTACCTACAACCTTTATTTTACTTTTCTTTCGACGGAGGATTTCCTTTTGAATCTTTGAATTCCTCGAGGAAAGAAATAGGACTTATTTTTATACATGAATCTTTAATCCTAGCGCCTGGAGAAGTTTTTAGCTAAAATTAGGGTTGAAACATGGATAAAACTGTAAGAAAGGAGATCTTAAATATATGAGATTTTGATATTAAGTCTTTTTTATAAATGGGGAAGTTAATAGCAACAATCGTCCTTTTAGCAATATTCAATCCTTTTTTGCTTACTGTTTTTCATAAATATTGTTACTTTTCTGGGAAAGAAAGCAGCAATCATATAATCAAATTTGAATTGTAAATATGGATTTTAATTTAAAGAAAATTTTAAAATTAAATTCAAGTAGTAACTTACACATATTTTCTATTATGGATTTTGGAAAACTAAAAATGTATGTTTGAAGTTGTCTTAAAATTTCATGGATTAATCAATTTCGGGATTAACTAAAGTAAGTTTAATTAAAATAAAACGCTTACCACATGACACCCTGCCCACTCTCAACAGCCCACGCAGAAAGAGTAATAAACGAGCAGAAACGTATGTAAGTAAAATTACAATTTCTTTAAAAGATTAAAATGAATAAATTTCTATAAATTTTTTAAATTTGAATACAACACCGCCAACAAACAAATTTTTTTTTTGAGTCTCGGCTTATTTCATAATTTTTCTTATTACCATACTATGTATCAAAACAATGAAAAAAAACACCGTCCTTAAAGTTTATTTTTATAGTGTTTATAAGATTTTGTATCTTGTATTGTGCCCATCATTAAAAAATGACGGTTTATCATAAAAGTGATGAAAGCCTAAATTCTAATATAGGAATATCAAAAGCCATTTATCTTATATCTTACAGATTATTTCGAAATGTTTTAAAGGTTTTTGTACCTATTTGTATGAAGTAGCGTAAGAGTTCACCCAGCAATCATTTAAGCAACATTTACCTATATGTAGGTTCCTGACTCAATTCATTATTTTGTAACGATTTTTCATTTTTTACTTTTTTTAAATCCTATTTTTCTCGAAAATGGGAGTATTTTTATTTAAAAATTCGTAATCTACGAAAAAAAATCCTATATAACTGATTTGCCAATTCTTTGAAAAAAAATTTGGGTGCTGAACAGTGTAATTCAACTCATGCTTAGAAATACCTATTTTTATTCAGATGATTAAAGAACATTAATTAACGAAACCAATAATCAGCAGTCTAACCTCAGGGAAAGAAATTTAATCACTCAAGATGACTTTGTGAGAATTAATTTTAAATTTGTTGAGGAACGAGGTGTTCTTTATTTTTACTCTCAATTTCAACCATCCATACCATCAAGAAAATGTCGTGACATTATTCAAAGTTGAAAGGCGTATAAACCGCTGAAGAAAAAAAAACGTCTACAGCTGTAGTACTTTAGGTGTTTTCCGAATAACAGCCCAGAAAATGGGATGTGGCCTAGAACTCCTCCCTGTGGCACCGGTAATAACTTAATAATTCATAGTCTACTCTTCGCAATACCTGAGGAGGTTATCCACCAAAAATTCTGAAAATTATTTTACCCACAACATAGAAGGAGGTTAGAGTTTATGGTAGGCAGCCGTCTTCATACTTCGTGAACATTGTTTCTCATAATATTTTCAAATTAGCATCGCGAAAAAGAAGAGCCGCTCTGCTTAAATTGCTCTTGCTGCAAATGAAGTTTTTCTTTCAAACAGAAAAAATAGAAAGGAAAAAGTAGCTGAAGCTAGAGCTCAACTTGCAAATTATTACCAATAAATTTTGCATTTTATTAGACCTGTGCGGCATGAAATAGGGAAAAGAAATCTCCTTCGTGATTACATGACAGGAACTATAAAGTTTTTTCTCTTTTAGCATATAGTGAATAAGGATTTGGGACGAACGTGGGGCGTTTGCGGGGGCGGAAATTATGGAAATAATTCGCACTTGTACGATGGAGCTGATGGTTGTAATTCAAAAAGGAAAGAATTTCTTGACCAAAAAAGAAACAGAATTTTCGTTAAGCTTTTTCATGGGTATCGTATGATGGAGTGTGCCATGGATCACGACGGTTCTGTGCCAAGTGGCAAAAAACTGGTGACTGCTCGATTTCTGGTATGTTTGATATTTTGGTGGCATGGCACAAGCCGTCGTCTGTAGCCAGTTGTGGCCAGAAAGTCTGGGAGCATAACTTCCTGGAAGTGGTTAGAGCGCAGCTGCCAACCAGAAAACCTCTTCTCTTTGGGATATATCCCACGGGCTCTTCTCTTCCCGCCCAATAAAATATTCGAAATTCAAAAATTTCCCGCCATATACGATTCCGGGAGCAATGGTATCAGATACAAAAATAAATACTTAAATTCGGACGTCCAGACAAAAACCACAAAAATGGTATCTAAATGGTGGGTTTTGGCTGATAACTCGTCGTTTCGTGGTTTCAACTGTTTGGCCCGCGGTAGTCAGATAGTAGCCGTCTTCGAGATTGGAACAGACGGGCAAAATTTCTCTTAACAGTCGGCTGTTCTACGGCTAAAATTCTATTGGGGCTCCTCCGAGGCATAGACTGAGGGTCTGAGGAGCACCTTTCCACCTACGAAAGAGCAATTCCCAGCATTCGATATGGGGGCTCTTCTTGTGCTGTGTTACCTTTCGATAGAATTTTTTTATCCGTCGACAGCTGCTAGTCTAGAGCTAGCTAGCATCCACCTTCCGACTAACCAGCTCCGTTCGCGCTAGATAGTTCCGCCAGAGCGCTTGAAGGGGGAACTTCGTTTTCGGGCTCCGGAGATCGTTGGTGTGTGGCTTTACGAGGCGAAACACCTTTAAGACGATTGTTACTATTTAAAAAGATTAAGACAAAAAAAATTTAATAAGATATAAAAAATAATCCCAAGAAGTGACGATTAATTTTTAGTGTTTCAATATCAAGTTCGAACAAAAAAATAATCGTCAAATCCGTTGTTAAGATGCTGTGTTAAGTGTTAAGACGACGTGAACAGTTCAAGTTACTTCGTCAGTGTCATGTTCTTCTACAGATTGTTTGTGCTGTTACTGTTCGGTGAGTGTTTTCCCATTGATCAGGAAAAAAAAGAAAATATAGGAGACTTACTCATCCCCGGCGTATGGTAAAAAGAAAAAAAAAATATATATAAGCATAAGAAAAAAATCTTAAGAAATAAGCCGCATCTAGAGCGCGGGAGACACCCAAGTGATTAACGACACACTAAGTTCAGTGTGACGTCGAGATCAAATAAAAATGATCAGTCAAGTGGTTGCTTAGAAGCAAGTGATCATCACACCGATTTTTAGAGGATTTTAACGATTATTATTCTTTTATTTTAAATTTTTTTTTCTTATTTCAAACATTTAAGAAAATGTAATTTTTAAGAAAGAAACAAAAATTCGTTGTTTCTTCGGTTGAAATAGCCTTGAAGGACAGACACAGGCACATTAGTTGATGTATAAATAATACACAGATAAAGCTAAAACCGAGTTATTAATGAAATTCAGAAAATTATTATACAATTTTTTGAAATGCCGCATAGCAAATTTACACAAGTAATCTTTCAAGAGTTTTGCGTGTATTATGTTAAAACACGACTAAGATTTTGCCATTTCTTTTTATTCCATTCCCATTGGGAACCGGCCAGTGATCAAGTCAGCAACATTAAAAATTTTTTGCAAAGTATGTGTTTATTTTTTGGAGCAAAAACTGGTTTTTTTTATTAATATGTGAATTTATGTTAATTTCTGGTTTACTTAATTTATTTACATTCCGTAGTCACACTATCAAAAAAGGTTGAACTCTACTCTGACAAATTCAACTGAAGTTTCGACACTCCATTAAAATTTCAACGTTTGATTGACTTTTAAGATACGTTGAATTTTACATGTGTAGAACAGCATAATGCTGTCAATAGGACGCCTTTTCACGAAAAACCTTTAAATATCTTTTGTTCTATTGTGGAGCACTACAAAAGGAATATGCAGGACAAATACGAGTTGTAAATTTGAATAAAATTGTAAATGGAAAATTCACTGATTAAGCAACTCTATTGTTTTGTTACAGTGGAATCTATAGTTGTTTTTTAAAATTAATTTTTCATGCAAGCGTTCTTTTTATAGCAAGATTTCGAAACTGAAATAAGGCCACAATTTTATGTCTAGTACCTACACTAAAATAAAAGCTACTAGCTAATTTTCTAGTGATTCAGATTCAAGGCGAAGGGCAATTTTAAATTTCAAATCTTATCTTCTAAATTTAAAACTCAATAGATGATTAATTTCATGCTTGAGTATACTATAGAATTTGGAATTCTTTTATAATGTATTTTCTTTTATGAATTTTGAATCATATCTTAAAGTATGTAGTCATTGATAAATTCCAATCTAATGAATTTGTTTTGAATGAAGAAAACGACATCACGCACACAGATTTAAAATTCTAACTAACTAAAGCTAAAATGATTTCTATTTTAATTGAAACTGATTGTAAGAATTATAAAAAAGTTAGAACCTCATCAAAAGAACCTGGTACTTTAGGTAATTGGTACCCCGATTATCTCGAAAGAAGAAATGCATCTTTGGGCGGGAATTAAGATAATCTTTGTAATAAGTTGATAAAAAAAAACACATCTGAAATATCTCGCATTATTATCGAAAGAAGTCTTGACGAGTTTACAAGGTTAACTATGTATATAAAAACTACAGAGTTTGTTTGAGTCTTTCTTCATGTAATAACTTTGTAATCACGAGGTATCCGGTCCATAGGTTCTTATTGGGAATTTTGATGAACTAATAACTTAATAACTTTAATTTTTTACGAACATCAATGTCAAAATGATGTGTTATTTTGTAATTATGCAAAGTTGGTTTATCTATATTTTGAATTTCTTTCTGAGGCATGCTGTGTAATGGTGTACGAATGCATTTCAGAAAATGTTCGTTTTTTATAAAAGATATTTCGGGAAAATAACGTTTCATAACATGAATCAACTTGTTTTCTTAAAGAACATACCTAATATAATATTTTTCGAATAATCCCAAGGTTATCTAAAAATGGTAATATACTTAATAAGAAACAAATAGCGCTTTATTCATTATAAACATGCAATATCCGGTTAATAATTTGTTTTTAGTTTATACCTCCTGTTTTTTTTTTTAAACAACGTATTTAGTAAGTAAAAACTTAATGTTAATATTGTAGGTAATTGTTTTTAATCTAATGTTTCAAAAAAGTTTGAGAGATTAAGTAAATTTTATTTAAATAGTTACTATTTACATCATTAGTTCTTTATAAAAATGTTTAGGTATTATACAAAATCCAGTACGTGTGTATAAAATTGTTCTTTCTATTCAAAGTCGAGTGCAGGCAAATAAGATCTCAGATATTTTTAAAAGTGGAAATGCAATTTAGTCTGGGAACTGGTACTTTAATAACCAGGTGGTTTTACAATGAATCATGACTTGCTATAAGTGGCAAAGTAATTTATCTTTAAATCGCATGTCAATACATATTCATCTCATGTAAAACATATAACATAACTTTTAGTTAGACCCTAATTAACGTAATTGATCGTTAAAGTAGGAGGATCTTAATAAAAAAAAAACATTTGAAAACTTGTTTGATTATACCGAGAATGCAATCAAATTTTCAAAATATGCTATAATTTTATGAAGTATTTCAGATTTGTTCTATCTGTTCATACTTATTTTCTTCGTAGAAATTTAGTGAAGTGCTTAATTACTTAATTTTTCCTACACTATTGGTATAATTATTAAAATACTAAAGAGAAATATTAAAGAAAAACAGTGAAATGCTTAAATGCATTAGAAGCACTTCAAGATTCTTGTGTTGTAAGATGCATAATTTACCAATAATAACTTTTATTTCAACACAACATGAAAACCTTCTTCGAAATTTATTGGCAAATTAAAATTGTCATAATGACAGGTAATTTATCGATTGGTAATTAGTTAGTTAAGATTTAAAACATATAAGCGATGCAGTTTACATTTAGAAACCAATTACGTTGTTACAAGGCCAAGCCAAACCCGCATTCCACAGTTTTAAGTATAATTTTTAGTTAGAGACTTAAGAATTAAAATTGATAATTTAAGTACTAATTGAAAAAAAAAAACTACGAAAGATTACTTCTTTTTTTATTATGCTTTCATGTTTTGATTTCCTATGTGGGTTCTTTTATGCCAATCACGCAAAATTACATACGAAACAAAATACATATCAAATAACAGATCTAGACATTCAGTAACTAATTAACAATCATTGATTTATGGGTGTTACACGGTTAGTTACCAATATTTATCTAATACGGACATTAAACGCGACTTTTAATGCTGGCTAATTGAAGCAAACCAGGAATATAAAATTACGAATTTCATTAAATGTGATATTAGTAGACTTCTAACCAGTTTTATTCACGTATCTGCAGGTAATAAATAAGCTACTGAAAATTAAGGGAAACCGCACTCTATCAAATAAATTAATTTGCGACTGGTCTGTTTGACCTGAAGTGAATCAGAACAGAAAGATTCTTTTTCGTCACCGACTGACTTCCTTTGTCGTAATTTTATTCAGTATATTCATTTTGATAATCCCACGAATTCTTATAAGCGTGTTGAGCTGTTTTATAATTTATTGGTAGCTGAAATGAAGCAAAACGTTTTAAAATTAATGGTATATGATATTGATTTTTAATTCTGGACATTTTTCGTGGAACATCTGCTAAAAGTATCACTATTTATGCGAACACGTGCAGAACATTAATTTTAATTTATGTATAGTGCTTTAAAATTATTGCATAAAATATTGATTTAAGTTAGGTATGATAATTTCCGCAAAATTCTTGTGGAAGATATTAGAATAGTAATGGACTGCGTTTTTTCAGTAAACTAATGTCGATTTGCATTTAAAATAATAAACTTTAGGTGGATAAACTAAAAAATTACTTATTTAAAAAAATTATTTTATTGGTATGAGTACCATTGTTAAAAAATATTAAGTCTCTAGTCTTTCATTTTATAACAGCAATTTCGTTTTGAATAAAAGCAGCTTAAAAGGTAGGAAATATAACAAAATTCAATTACATCTGCAATACTATTTTGTGGCAATGAGTTGCAATATATTCCAAGAATATTCTCCGCCTTTTATTGTAGAATCCAAAAATGGCTGATTACCTTCAATTCTCCTCGGAACAATGGCTTTATTTCCTATCTATACCCCGCAAAAATATCCAGAGAATTTCTGGCTTAAGAATTTTCTAAAGCGATGCTCTCGAGCATAAAAGGGGTTTCCTGCAGATATTTTCATGTTATGACTATTTGATTCCAAAAGAAAATCCTCTGTTGTGACCACAATGCCTCTGTTGGCAACGAGCTCAAAGAATGCATTTCCGGTGCTCCCCAACGACTCCAGGCTCCAGACTGGACCAGACCTGGTTATATCCAGCCGTAGACATGGTGCTGGTCGGCATCGTTAGAAATCGATTTAGATTTTAGAGGGGAGCAGAGGAATTAAAAAGGCACCCACATCGCCTCCGTTTCGATTCCCGGGGGAGGTCGCAGTGGTGCCACTTTTCTAAGTAAACGAACATAATACCAACCTTAATGTGGAACGTGTTTATAGCTCGACTTCTGTTAACACGATCTATAAGATGAAATGAAACATGAGGCGCCTCTAAATCATTTCCTCCTATTCGCGCTGTAACATGTTGAAAGTCCAATTGCACTCGATGCACAAAAATGCATCATTCTGGATACTATCAGAGGAATCGTAAACGTGCTACTCCCCCGCCTAGATCATGCTCCACTACTTCATTTTTATGGAGTCGTAAAATATTTTGTTTTAATTCGAATAAAATAAAATTAATTCTATCCAAAAAAACACCCACTGAATTTATTTCCGAGTTAGGACATAAACAATTTTCTGGCTCATTCGATGTTTCACCTGCCATTGATGATTTTTCGACAGTACAAAATGAAGATTTTTTTTTGCAGGGTCAGTAAAATTGTGAAAAAATCTATGGTACAAGGGCTGAACCATTGAGCGCCAACCTACGATACGACGTCTGGAGCAATTGGAAAAATTTTTCTCAGCGGGACGTAGATAGGACGCTTTTATCCGGCGGGTAGTTTACTCCGGTCGATGGGAACTGGGAAGGTTCTATGACATGATTTTACGATTTTTGTAGAATGGACATCGTCTGGCGTGAAATTTGTATGCTGGAAATGGTCTTTGGTGCCCACGATAAATTCAATTCGGTTACGAGAGAATTTAAAGCAGAGTTTAATCGAAATGACTGGGGATTTGATGATAGAAACGACGAAACCAGATTTAATTTAAAATACAAATTGACTTTTTGGTATTAAATTCGTTATACCACATCGTTTACTTTTTGAAGTCCATTTCAATTTATTATAATTTTGAACTTATAGTGATCAAAATCAATTATATTTCCTATTAATTGAGTGAGCAAGTAATTGAATGAGCTGGCATGAAATTTTTTTCAAATAATAATTTTTATTAATTGATTTAATTAATATTCCAGATATTTTAATTAAAAAATGTTTTCTTTCTAAGAACGTTCATAGACCTTCCAAAGTTACATATCAATTAGAATTTTTATTATTTTATTAATTATCATCATCCGCTCATGATTTCAAAATATTTGTGGAATTTCATAATATTTCAGTTCAATCGTTTAATATTCATGTTCACTGTATTTGTAGTACGAAAACTAATTTATATAACAGCGGATTTGTGCAAACAATATATGTATGTATTCCAAATACTAATTTAGGAAATTTTACATCTCATTGCATTTGCATGATGGAATTTGTTTAATCTAACCGCTTGGTCATTTTTAATGGCCTCACCAAAACGAATATACTATTCCACAATCGTAAAATTTTCTGGATAACCTGCAGTTCAAATTGTCGAAAACAGCTTTTGAGGCATGGCTCAAATTATACCCAGATATTTTATTAAATAATAATTTACATTTCAAGGGTTTTTCGAACATGCTGTTGCTAATGGGCCTAATGAGATTATGAATTTTATTTAATGACTGGACATGGATTAATTTCGACGAAATTAGATATATCTCAATTATTGTACGGCGATGAGTGAAAATAATGCGGTGAGCTTAACCTTACTAAAACAGATGATTTATGTGTGTAATTATGAGGGAAATGGGAATTTTTAAAACGCCTTAAAATTCTAAATTCTTTAAAAGCAGCTGCTATGGTTGTCTAGGGATTCAAAAATAATTTTTCTTTTTAAGTGCAGAAAAAGAGTTATAGAATGCTAAACAAGTTTTAGCTTTTTACGTTTTTGAAAAAACAGTAGAAAGCCTTCACACTGACCGCACATACCCATCTGGGCGCAACCTAATTTATTTTTCATAAGAGAAACTGCCCCAGCTGGAGCCCCATTTCCATCGTTTTTCCTTATAATTAGCGGGGCTTAAAAGCAGCATTTACATTTCGCATGAGTTTTAAAACTTATATTTTCTACTACTGAGAACTTTCCCTCTTCCTCAAGGAACTTTTCATTGTGTGTTTCCTACTTAATTTGCCCAACTTCGCAGGATTACTTCCGTTTTTCCTCTCCTGGTTCCCACTGAATTGTGATGTGAAAACTCAATAGAACTTTTTGTCTATTGCCGGTGTACTCCAACCTGGATGTGTGCAAATCCAAGCCGTAATCCTATTAGGATTAGAAAACGGAAATGAATTCACCCATAGAAATCGCTTCGAAGTGCCTAGGGGCTGTGAAAAGTACACATACAAAAACAAAAAAGTCGTTTGTTGCTCGAAAAAGTGGATGTTGAAATATCACGTTGAAAAGTTTATGCTACATCGCCCTCGTTCTCGTAGGCCTTAAGCTCAATTCATAACACCCTGTGAAAACAGGAGCAACTGACAAGTTTTTGAGATAACTCGCACGAGTACCAACTAACAACCCGGAGTTTGTGATGATACTTAAATAATAATTTACACGAAAATTACTCAAAATTACTGCGGTGGAACATACTGTCTTTAAGTAGCATACACGCCTTTCTAGACACCCTGTTCTCTGTTTATTTCTGCAATTTGAAATTATGTATGGTGTAAATTAGCATTCATTTTGACAATTTTAAGACAAAAGAGGTTTTATGTCTTACTAACCTTAATATGATATCTGTTTTACCTGTATTATGAAACAAAATATGTGTTCGTTTTGAGACAAAACTTTTTATACTTTACAATATGCATAATGTTTTTGGGTCTTTAAAGCTTAAAACGGTGGTCGTTTACAAAAGGGGGACTTTTAATGATTTTTGTATATCCAATAATATTGCCTAATAACTATAACAACAATTTTCGTTTCGTAAACGATTAAGGAGTAAAATAATTCATTCGTTCTTTCGACTAAGGAGTAAAATACCTGCTAATTCATCCTTTTTCAAAGCTCTTTTTCTCAAATCTTTTAATTTAAGTCTATATAATTTTTATAAACAAATAGAAGAAAACAATTTTCTGCGCGTACTCAATCATTAAAAACAAACATTTAATTTTTAGCTCAAGAATTAATTTATAGATTAGTTCTAAATTCGTATTCAAAATTTATTAGCATTGCATTTTTCGAGCTTTCATTTTTAGACCGAAAAATTAAGAGAAATGTCGCTTATTGACCTTTAAAGTACGAAAAAACAATTAAGTTAAATTGATTGAAATTAACTAATTTGAATATTAATGCAGTAATTATTTTTGAAAGTCGTATCTACATATAAGCCCAATTTTCAGATAAGTTTCATGAGGATTATCTCAAAAATGAGATTTGACTGGGAAAGTTGTTAAAATGTGACCTATGTTAAAAAGGTAGAGTTATACTATCTTCATATCATTCTTACTTATGGTACTTGTACTCAAACAAACTTATTGTATAAAGAAATATAAAATATAGTAATTTCTGATATTGAAAATTAATATACATTTAAATATATATTAAAAATTAAAGTTAATTCATATTATATGTTAATATTTCGCAAATTCAATTCGAAATTGCAACTCTATCAGTAGTCATCAAACAATTCACTTCCATGGTGGCATAGGTTGAGAGCAAATTCCTGAACTCCTCTAAAACCCTATCAAGTCAGGGATTCGTAGATCGATTAATTTCTGTCAGACTTCATAAGTAATAAATCGTGTCAAATCTGTTCCCCGAAAATTAAACATCGTGCTCAGGTACATGCGAAACTCACCTATCGATGCATGTGTAATTGACCGAGGGCTTAACGCTCCGCCGATTTGGCCAATAGTTGCCACCTGGCCGGTGGTGAAATATTGTTCTATGTAATTTGTACAAGCGTCGGTAAACACCGAGTGCGCCTTATGAATAATGAATTGTCGAACACCCGAACCGGATATGCAAATAGCGGCTGGGGTCAAAGTGGCAAGGAGTGCTGCTCTGCAAGGCATGTTGCAATTAAAAGATTACACTTATGATTAATGGGAAAATTAATAACATTCAAATTGTCCACCCACTTCTGAGACGCAAGGCTGTCCAGTTCTATTTCTATATGATGGGAACTTCCATCAGTGTTTTACTTTGAATTTCAACTCGACAACTACTCTGTCCACATTGCAAATATTACATGTCATATACGCTGACAGGGAGTTTGTTTTTCTTCAATTTAAATGATAGTGGTTTTCTACTCGTTTTCATCTCACTATTTTAGCCCGGGGTTAGGACTCTACAAATATGCAAAATTTATTGCAATGAAATTTATCAGTGACATAAAAGATTATGAAGTAGAAGACGCCCTGGACTTATCCAAATGTTTTGTTTGCAGCCATAAAGGACTCCAGAGCTCTGAGGTGCTACTCTTGCGGGGAGGAGAACATTTTCCTCGGACAGGAATATCCCAGTCCATCACCATGCGAGGATATGGAAAAAAGCGATAACTTGGAACCATTCGTCATTGAGTGCCCCCAGGAGTTTATGGGCTGCATTACCCAGTCCAAGGGTAATTCTATCTCAAATTCCTTTTTTTATCTGAAAAATTTTGTCTTCAATATTTTTTTTTCTGTGAAACTCATTTTTATCAGACATTGCATATGTATCTTTAGAGAGTTCTCATTTTTAGTATCTTGTCTGTTCTATCTAATTGACAGGCAGGGAGATAATGCGGACGTGCGACAACCTGGCCATAGACGATTGCAAGACTGCCAATGGAATCACCTACTGCTACTGCAGCGAAGATCTATGCAATGGTAAAACGTCCCACATGGACGCCCACAAATCATCCAGAGATGTCCTAATCAACTATCCCAGCGACGATGAGGACTACTCCGATAGTTCTGGATTTGGTCATTCCGAGCACGAATTCGATGACGATTTTTACCGGAGGGGCAACAGGACAAACCGCTCCAGTCGACAGTACTTGCCAGCAATCAGCTCGTACACACTCCCCGTATTTATTGTTTTAGGCTCCGGCCCACTGATCCTCAAGACTTTCTTTAGGTCGTAAAAACTCCGTAGTCTTAGGTTGATTCCAATTTGTATCTGTGATATTTATTTAATCCTGGTTTTAGCGACCGAACGTTCTTTTACATTTATGTTTTGTATTTTAATAAGCTGGACACTATTAAATCAATGGTTATTCGAGATTCGGTCTTTTAATTTTCATTCCAACTATCCTCGAGAGCTTACCTTATTTTGGCAACCATATATTTTATATTATTTGTAGTCATATAAGATCAAATTAAAAATCTACTATTTTTATTTAGTCTATTTCACAATATTTTCAATTTATTGTTATACTAAAGAGTTATATTTAAAGAAATTGGAGATGGATAAAACCAACCCTGCTTCTCTCATTGGAATCGATTTATCTAGAATCTAGATTCAAGTTCTCATAGGGTTGCAAATATTTCGATGTCTCAAAGTAAAAAGCATATTTTGTACGAGCAGAGTAATTTAGGTTTAAATGTTTAAAAGTATTAAAAAAAAAGTTTTATATAAGTCCAAAAATCTTTACTTATAATCTTAAATATGAATTTTAATTGATCTATGAACGCAATTCAATAGTAAAACTTTTAAAATTTCAACTATTATGTGTTTTATGAAATTCGATTATAATAAAGGTTGATTTGCTAAGGTATGGAAAGGGGTATACCAATCAATTCCATATGGTCTCCTAATCAACGTTTCTCGGATGAACTAATCCGTGAACAAACAAACAAGAGAGGGCTGTGTCATGTTATGTCCTGTATTTTTTTTAAATTTCAGCAATTAATTAATAATAATTAATTAGTTCAAATAAATAAATTTCGGTATTTATAATAACAAGAGTTAAAATTAAGAGGTTTTGGAAAAAAACGTGGTGGATTGGTGAGATGAAAGGAAGTAGACTGATTATACCTTTTTTTAATTCGATAATAATTCTTTTTCGTGAAATGTTTTGAAGAAATATCGCCCTATTAAAATCAATAAATTCCTCTTCTGTTTCTCACGAAATTAACCATATCACACAATTTTGTAGCGTAATTCAAAATTATATATACCTACATACATTACATTAACTTATTTCACTGCCGAAACTATAACCTTTGGAAAATTTGGTTTTTTTTTGGACTCCTAACAGGGTGATGCATAAGGATTAAGAATTAACTTTTAGCTCGATTTTGAACACTTGACTTGCACCACTCGATCATATCTGTATGCACATATACATACAACCTACTTTTTAATTAGTTTTAAGATTATTATATTATTAATTTCCTGTTCAAGAATCATTGGATGCTTTTCGGCAGTAGAACCCTTTGAGCAACCTTATATCAGCCAAATAAAATTTTAAGAAATTTTAAAGAAAAAATTATATAACCAATCACTTTTCGTTCTTTGAAAGTAGTTTGAATTATTGATGTGGGCTCAGTAAAATTACTTGAGTCCAGGAGTGTTTTATCTCTCAGGGAACCGTCCTCGACGTCTCTCCAAAAATGGCTCTAGGGCTGAAAGGAATCCTGGAAAATTTGGTGCTAAAGCTGAGCTTCTAGGTCACAGCTGATTCTATTTCATCTCATGGGATGGTCTCGTTTTACATTTTTTTTTCTGCTTTTGCTATGTGCTCGGTAAGTGAATTAGCATTACGTGCCTGGATGACCTTTGTGGGTACCATTCGCTTCGCTGGAACCGGGAGCTTCCCAGAAAAAGGAACATTATTTATTCAAAAATTCAAACAAATTCTCGGAAATTTCGTTCTTTGAGTCCGTCCAAGCTTGCCCTGGCTTCTCTTTGCAAACTTTAAGTAATCACCCTGTACAAAATTAAAAGCAGCCTGAGAATTTCCAGTTAATGAAATAAAAATTGAAATTGATGGCACTGGGCCTTGTCGTTTGCGCTGGGCTCGCTTAAAGCGAACGAAGGACGAGGGCTATTTAATGGTCTTTGCCAATTTGGAAGAAAATCAACATGCTGCCAGCGAGAAGGGAGGCAAGGGTGAGTATTTAATGAATCTTTTAAATAGCCCTAAGGGACGACATTTTCTTCTACTTAATTTAGATCGTGAGGGCAGCGCAGCGATATTAAGTTTGAGGAAAACTCTCCATCCCCGGATGACTTTCTCTGTGTGTGTGTGTAAAAATTCTTGAAAATTTTTTAGCCGCACACTTAATTTTTTTTCAAGAATTTTTCCTTTTATTCTAAAGTTCCTTTTCCTTCTTTTAGACTTCCTTAATGACGGTCTTTGAAAGGTACTCGAGCAGAAAATTTTACACAACTTGTTTGTTTAAGGGATTGCTCAAATGAGATACGTAAATATAAAACACAACATTTTGGAGGCGTAGGTGCCTGAAAATTTATTTCAGAGTAAAAGATTATAGGATTAAAGTGTAAAAGTTCAAGAGTTAAAATCTTTCTTTTTCTCGATAGAGTGTGTTTAATTTTTAAATTGCGAAATATATTTTCATTGCGACGTTGCGTACCTGAAGGCTTAGCTAGATTTAGGGATCTTTGAGCGGCTTAAACTCAACACTTGTGTTGAAAACGGATTAAAACATTAACATACATACAAAAGATTAACACATTTGCTTTTTAGATAAAAGTTCTTAAGCATTTGTTCATGAGCAGTTTTTGTAAATTTTAATTTTTTCAAAGTATGAAGACAATATAGAATAGTATATAAAATATATATGTACATATATGAAAGGTAATTAAAGAGAAAAAAATAGGATTATAATTTAATTTTTTTCATAAAGTGCCTATAGGAACTTCTTTTCCCCTTACCTTACCTATCCTTTTGGTTTTCACCAAAACATGTTTAGTTTAAAGAGTTTCATTTATTAATTTAATTTGAAGAACCTCGATAACTACGTATATAAGTCAAACAAAAAAATACATACAATACATACATATGTATATGAAGATATGACCTTTTATCACATAACATCCTACTAGGATGCAAAATTTTTTATTACAATCGGGAAAAGAAAACGTTTCATGGAATGATTCCACCCAGAATCACTATTAAATTGCATTTTGTCCATCATGACTATCTGATTTCATTTCATTGAGCAAAAACAATACAAAAATTGGCAAGTGCAAACAACACATCAAATAAATTAACTCCGGTGAAATATGCTTCCTAAAGAAGCAAAAACTTTGAGGGTGATATATGAAAACCCAAAATATGGAAAATATCATAAAAATGCACGTGTTGTGCACGTTCGAACAAACAAACAAATTTCTTTTTTCGTATTAAAAATTTGCAATAAATGACAATGTCATCGGGACGACATATCCTCTATTTATAAAAAATTAATGTGTGAGCCCATGCTTCGTATGGAGGGAATTAAAAAAGAAAAATCGAAAAAGAATGAAGTGATGTTGGTTGAAAAGATGGAAAGTCAACAGTACGAGAGTATTGCACATAAATGATTAATTACGAAAAGCCATCAGAATACTTCGGATGAATTGAGTGCGTTAAAAATATTCCGCCCCGGGGGGTTTGAGGGCGGTAGTAAACAATCGGTCGAAACGAGAGTCACTGGGTCAATCGGCTTAAATCTCTGTTAATTAATCATTTTAATGTTAATTAAATCGTTCCCGTCGGCAAGAGCAGATCCCGTGGGGCTTGCATCGCATGCAGCAAACGTCCCTTAACCTTTCTAAACGATATCTTGTTCAACATAAAAGCAAGCGACAGAATCGCTTGTTTGCATGATTGATTGATTGATTGATTGGATGCTTCCAGTAAATCAAAGCTAGTGATTAGAAAAAGCCTGTTTTTTACCTGACACCAGGAAGGTCTTAATTAAAACGAGGAGAATCGTGACTAAGGTGAACCGGCGATTTGCTCGAGGTTAACTTTCATACTTATGAAATGCAGTTGAAGCGTTGCATAGGTCAGGAGTAGCCGCCGGATCAGCATAAAATAGATAATTAACCTCTGGTCCGGGGCGGAGCTCCAGCCTCATACCGCAAAAGACTGCAGATGCAGAGTGGTTGGGAGTTATCTTGTGATTTACACGTCTTATTCACAGCATTTTTCATTCTTTCCCATTTTAGTGGGCGTCTTACAAATTGGCCAGATGGATTGCGTCGCACTATTTTCAACTATGTAATTTTATTCGAATATTTGAAAATCTTGTGAATGCCAATGGCGCCGACAATTAATGTTTTAATTCGCCGAATGATAAATGGCCATGGTAAAGGTTTCAAAATATTTCTAGGGAACTGGTTTCTTTGAATAATTGCTCGGTGTTTTCCTAATAGAATCGAATGTATAGTGAAGCAGCAAAGGCAAAACGTAACTTTAAATTCAGGTAATTGTATCGTTGTGAAAGATATAGGGAAATAGGTTAACTATATGATAATATGAAATTTAACACTCGGTACAAGGTACCTACAACAAACCATACCATATCGTTCAATGGTCTATAAAAGATCTAAAAAATAACATAAATAATTGAGTTTGAGATTTCCTCACGGATTTTGATAAAACGCTGTAGGAAAAGAATGTCCGTTTAGGTTCAAAAGTGATGGATATACAAAAAACAAATTGTCGACCGCTTATATCTCCTTGCAATATTTAACTTTAAAATTCCGAAAGTTATTTCAAGTTTAAGTTAAAGAAAAATTTTACTTTACATTACTTCGATTTGTCATTTTATAAGACAAATGCATCATGCTTTTCATCGTGGATACAGTCGAAAAATATATTTGCCTTTGATTCGTTAAAATTAAAGTTTCTTGAAGAACTTTTTAAAATTAAAAGGTTGAATTATGCTTAATTTAAGATATTTATTTTATACAATTTGCAATGAAACGTTGTGATGGGAATATGCAAAAACTTGTGATGGCGCAGTCACTTTTGATTTTACTCGAAATTAACACTCCTACAAAATTTTATTAAAATTCATGAGCAGATTATGAATTCTCAATCTGTTCCAAAAAATGTTTGGTTTAAAAACTTAAACCTTTGAAATGCTGAAATCAATGTTATTTTAGTATTTTATGCAAAAAATTCCGTAAATTCGAAATTCCAGAACAACATTTTTAGAAACATACATTAATTCTATGTACGTAAAATATAAATCAAAAGCGAAAACTCTGTGCGACGAGCAAATTCAATCGAATTTATGAGTGACCGAGTGATAAAAGGGACAATAGAATGTCTAATTTAAATCATAAGTTACTATCTCACAATATATGAAAAGCTCCGTCCGTCATTTGAATTCAGTTTTACGAGGAAACCTCAAATGTGTCCGCCCTCGCACATCGCACTGAATGTAAAATTTCGTTTTATGAAATAAATTTAAACGTAGCCCATTCTTGCAAATTGTTAAGCTTAGAGTCCACTGTCCTCAATGAATTATTGGCAAAAATGGATCATTTTCTGTAATTCATAGAAAGCTAGGTGCGTTATAGAAAATTTTTGAATGAATTTATCAATCTAAAATTTTGTTTAAAACTTTCCTTAAGGAAATGTTCCTCGAAAACTATTATTCTTCAAATTTCAAAAAACTGATAGTGTTTATGCTTAAGTGTACTACCTACTACGTTATCTTTCGTTAAATAAATGGCATGTGTTTGTTATATTTGTTATTTATAAATTGAGGGTATAATACTTAGATACCTCGAAATTTCAATATCATTATCTCAACCCAAATATTAAACGATCCGGAATCAAGGCCCTTCAAAAGCGAATATTATATCATTAACATGCCTAAAAATCTTGGCAAACTCTTGCCCTACTTGAGTGTGAAAAGCATAACGAGCATACACGAAAATATTTATAGCAGCTCATATCTTAAACAGCGTAAAAATCACTTTACCACAAATCTTTGGAATTTCACCCTTTTTTCCCCCTGGCCATTTTGAACCAATAAAATTTCCACTTTATCTGCCCTTTCAACAAAACGCTCCCAATTCATCACATCTGCTGACAGCCTTTTCACGGCCTTTTCTCATTTTTTTATTTACGACCGGCCCATTAGCAGCTGTTAAATGCATGACCCAAGCAAATAATCGCGAGAAATCCTCTGACTAAACAATTTATGCGGTCATCAGCTTGATAGCCGCTAGCAGCTAGCGGCTAGAACGGGCGCCCGGTCGATTAGATCCACATGGAGCATAAAAACAGAGGAATGAAAAAAAAATTAAAGTCAAGTGTGAAGCCGATTAATATGCCGATCAAAATCCCCCGGGCGCATGTAGCCACCAAATCAACTTCCTGGAAGAGGCTGAGGTAACGAGTTAATTCCGGGGACGGGGAGTTTTCTCGATTAAATTAATTTCGACGGTGCCCCAGGCACGATGTCTAATATCAGAATTAGCCGCATAATTTGCGAAGAGCACACAGTTCGCGTGCCACGAATTTAACATTTGCTGTATGGCACACCGCACCGCACGGTTTTGTAGTTACAGCACCAATCCGTGAAATTAAACGATTTTAACGCGGAACCCCAAAATTGCTGTTTGAACACAACAATCGTGTTGAAAAAGTGCTTTAATTTGTCGTAAATAAACGCTGAGGGGTTTTATTTTTCTTTTTAAAAAGGGAGGACATCCCGTGTTTATGTAAAACAAGGATAGGTCACATATGGCGATTTTTTTTTTTGGGCCATTAGTTCAAATGTGACACAGGTAATATTCGAATGGCCGGAATTTGCCATTTATCAAAAGTAAAGCAAATCCTGGACTACCACACCACACCTGGTGGTTAACATTATGAAAATTTTTGGTGAATATAAATTTTTACGTGGTACAATGGCTAAATGGGGATTTACATGAGTTACCTACCCCTCGAATAAACGTGACTTGAATTCTTGTCCCACAAAATTGTCGCTATTATGGACAATACAACGTGATTGATATGACTGCGGGCAATTTTCGAATTTAAACACAATTATACCTTCACCCATTTAAATGGTCCTTCTGCCTTCGTGCTCAATCGAACCTTTATTATATTCAATCCTTTGATTACTCGATAAGTGTCATCTTTCTATCGACAATCGATCGATGAAAACTACCCTGCTACTGTCGAACAACAATAGAATATGCAATTCAATTTATTTAACTTTGTACAAAAATTATGCTTTTATAGATATTTATTGCAGTGGGAAATTGTTTGGCAAGAAATCCTATTAAAGCGAGAAAGTTTGAATTGGAAAAATCAGATTAAAAATATATATTTTTAGTTTTATGACAACATAAATGTTTACTTTACATCTTTGACCCAAAAGTTATGATACAGTGATACGTAATAAAAAGGGAATACTGTTTAAAATTATTCGGACATAAAAGTTCAACTATCACATTTATTTAATTATTTTATTGTGTAATACCTATTCAATAAATTTATTTATTTATTTTATGTTTTTTGAATTTTTATTATCCTTCCGTTAAAATTTCATACAGTTTCTAAATTTGTATTGTTAATTTAAAACATATAATAAAAACAAAACTGTAAACATAAATTAATTAGTATACTCAATGGTGCTGGCTCTCTATTTTTTGTAGATTAAAATCCACATGGAATCCCCAGTCGGAGTTCTATGAATAAATACTACTAGCCTTTTTTGTAGGAAATTCAGCTAAAAATTATTACATAACCTTAATTGTCGAAAACTCCAACGTTTTCAAGATATTTCCTAACTTTGGAGATATTTATGTCTAATTTTCCTATTAGTCTAGGAAATGAGAAAAATATTAAAATAGGACACAATTCTCATACTTTTTTTGTTTCAGGGTATAATTTTACTATCTGCTGTGCAAAGAAATTGTTTGTATTATTTTTACGTTCAGATGAAATATGAGCGTTGGCTTCTGTTTTCGTCTGCGCGAATAGTTGTCTTTAAAGAGCTGGATGTACGCCGTGACGATAAATTTTAATATCCGCAAAATTGTTTTCGCCGATTGTTTGTGGTAAAAAGCTATAAAATTAAGAATATTTTGCAGAATTGCATGTATCTACTCAAATTAAAATTACTTGTACTAACATACATTCAAAATTGAGTCACCTCATAAAATGTTTAAATGTTAAGCTCTGTTCGAATATTTTCTTGAATATTTAACTGTGAGTCATAAAGAAAAGATCAATAAATTAAAATTTGTATTAAATCTCGTTTCGTAATTAAGTAATCATGTAGGAAATCAACACCAAATGGATAACAAAAGGATTCATTTCTGAATATGTCTGTAGAAAATAAAAATATAAATACATTATACAAACCTACTTCTTTAAATTAAAAAATGAGATTTTATATTTTACAAGCTGTGTTATTTTGATGATTTGATCTTGATCTACAGTTTCGGATTAAAACTACATATTTAAGTTTGCAAAAATTGATAGGCATGCAATGATTTTTTCCCATCAAAACTTGAAATCGTGAACTGAAAAAATTACTGGATCTAGTTTTTGATGAAAAGTGGAAATAAGTTAATGCAATTTGATGCTCTTTTGATGACAAATTTAATAACAATTGCCTTAGTATGTAGTTCTTTAGATATTTAGAAAATTTTTGTTTTAAATTACGTTAAATGTAATTAAGCAAGTCTTAATTTACTTAATATACATAGTTACAGCGTATAGAGTATAAATTGTAAAACGGCGTAGCTCTTAAATCACTCGTCTAAATTAAACCCCCGCGGCGAGTGTGTTGGGGTCTAGTCTAATTCATTCCCCGGAAGGTCCGCTGGAGCACAAAGGGTTTGTTGTTTTAACGCCTCCAAATTCAGTCCATTAATTTGTCCGTCAACTGTGCTGAGGGGCCTGTGGGTGTCCAAACAAAGCAACAGCGCTGAAGTAAATTGCTAAAATTTTGTATAAACCCATGGGAAATGCGCCACGAGTGATAAAATTTCGAATGCAACCTCCTCTACGGATTTATCCATTTCGGAGCCACGAAATGGGTTGGAAATAAATTTTTATTGTAGTAAATGAACTGATGATGGGGGAAATATCCTTTTTTTCATGTCTGCGACAGTGCGGGCTAATGTTAATTATTCGCTCCTTGGGTTCAGTGAGCATAAATCTGAGACAATGTCTAGTAATTTAAAAAAAAGGATCTTCCTTCTAATTTATGCACTGAAAGGAAATAAGAGAGTAAAAAAACGGCTATTTCATCCATAGAACGCCCAGACCTTGTTAAGTTCTGGCTCTCATCCCGACATTCACATAAATAAGCCATCGGGGGAGTGATCCAGTCTAAGTTTCATTAAATTTAATCCTCCCCGGCTTCGGGAGCGTGACTCAGCGGCAAAGTGCTGTAAAAAATTCATAGGGAGCATATTAAATCTTCGAAAAATGTTCCCCTTAGTCATCAGCGATATGCCCGCTCCGGTGCACTAGAACTCCAGGCGTTCTGGCTGGGGCCAAATATCGACTATATTCCAATGGCGTCGGGACGGTAGTTCCGCCGACGTCGACGAAGACATTGGCGACGTCTTCGCCGTCTCACGGAAAGTAAAATGATATAAAAGGGAAAAGATTTTACGCTCCTCTTCCTCTTCTTATCTGGTCCACAAACAGCTTGCAAAGGCGAAGCTCAACTTCCTTTTCCTTCCGTTTTTGAACCTGCTCCTCCAAAGGACTCAGCATCCTTGGTCCAGACAAGGGGAGCTCGTAATTTGAAGAATCCTTCCTTAGTTCTGCCAAGAGGATGGGGACCTCCTGGATGAGGGGGATCCGGGAACAAAAGTAGTTGGAAGAAGATTTTATCAAGTTTTGAGTGTATCAATAGTCGTAAAACGAGCGCTTCCAGCTTTTTGACTCAATTCATTGAAACTGGGCAAATATTTATGGGGCTGCTCGAGTGCATTTCGGACACAAAGCCCCCGGGGATTATGGACAGCTTCAGGATAAATCTACTAAAAGTGTTTGTCCACAATCTTCCAAGGATGGCTGGCTCTTCATTCCCCGACTTCCTTATCAGTGGAGAGTCAGCGGATAGTTTAACATCCGTCGTATCGCTTCACTTTTCACCAAAAATTGTAAGACAATTTGTGCAGCTGCACATCCGGAATCCATTCGCAAATAGTAGAATTGTATGAGCAATTTCAGGCGCCGCCGGACAATCCAGGACCAGTCTGGAAGATTTCAGCTATACCTAGATCCTGTCCCTGTTTAGTTTGTTTGCCTATTTCATGCTTCCGTGAAAAAGTTATCCCAAAAGTTCTGCTTCAATTTGGACGACTCTCCCGCACTTTTGGTAGAACATTTAAATAATTTAAGACAAGATTTGCATTTGCTAACAATTTCGATGTTCAAATATTGCGCCAATCCATCTCAGACGTAGAATTCTTGAATTATGAGAAATACTGTTGGATTTACGATTTTACCAAATCCCTTTTAGACGTTGGAAGGGAGTAAAGAGAAAGGATGAATTTGAAACATTTTGATGAAATTATCAAGAAATTCATAAGACAAACTTTTCAGTTCAGTTAAGGACAGCGGATATTAAATATGACCCCATCTGATGGGAGGAAACGAATAATTTTTGCCCTCTGTTGAAATTATTTTCTGGCAAGATTTCTAACAATGAAGAATCAGTTTTTCTCATTACTTATTAAAACATGCGTTATTTGATTTTCCATTTTGACTGTTTATTTTGTTTATAAATGAAAGGAACCAGGGAATAAATCAATCCAAGTAATGTTTTTGTTTTATCGTTTGTGACAAACGAATGTTTTACTAAGATATATTTTTAAGAACCTTCAATTAAATATGAAATTTGCTGCAATATCATTTGCTTTTAATTTTTTTATTGATTAATTTGAACTTCTAAGAGCGAGAAGTTAAAAAAAACATTTACTTTCACAAAAATTAATGAATACTAGATTCTAGACTTTTTGGAAACTAGTCAACAACTAACTCTTTAATATTTAAATCTAGCTGAAGTCTATATTTTACAAAAATTAACCAATAAACGGATTTCATAGTTCAGCCTCATATGAATCTCTTAACAATTATTTTTATAAAAAAAAAATATTTTGTGTTGTCTGCATCAATAAAAATTGTACATAGACCTTTAATAAATATCCGATATAATTTATAGCCTAAATAATACAAGGGGACTCAAGTAACTCCCTTTAGGTAGATAAGATTAGCGTCAACATAAATTCTATAAATTTGCAGACTTTTCTGGAAGCCATAAAAAGTAAGTCCATAGGTCTACTGGTTTATGTAGAACGCAGTTTATGAATAAATAAATTACTTCTATATCGTAGTTTATTGACTCTAGAATAATACTCTTGTAAATTATGGAAAAATTATTTAAATTATCTAAAGGGAAAATTTTAAAATTGAAACTATTAAATCACAGACAGGAAGTCTTGTCCTACTCTAGACTAGATAGCTAGCTTAGTTTCTAGAAAAGCCAAAATAGTGACAAAATAAAAAAACAAAAACAAAAATCTTTTCCATAAGATTTTATCACATTTTCATTAAGAGAAGCAAACAGTTTTTTAATTTGCCGTGTGAGGCGATGCTCTGTAAGATAAAAAAGTCGAGGCGCCAAGTCAATTGTCGATGAATGAGAGGCTTACCTTGGTGCCTAATGTGTTTTTATTTTTCTTTATATTTTGACGATGGGGATTTTTTTTTTCATTATTATTTTTTAACCGAAAATCATCACTATCATTAAAAATGGAATTGCTCTGGCCTCGTCAGAGGTAAGAAAAAAGATTAATTTTACCATTTTCAAGTGGTATTTTCGCACTTATTTTCGTTATGTCCCGAGGGCGATTCAAGCTTTTGTTTCCTGCCCCGAGGGTTTTGTGACGGAGAGGCCTCTAATGAGTCCCAGCACGCATTAGGCGACATGTCAGGAAAGACATTAACAAAGCTATCAGGGGGCCCCGATAAGGCCGACACTCTAAAATTTATCAAAAACTCATCAGTCTTACGTCAGTCTAGAGTCTAGAGAGAGGAGCTATCAGCGCCCGGAATCGAGATAGAAAGAATACAAAGCCTGGGGCCATAGTAATCTCATGATAAATGGCCAGAGAGCTCCTCCGGGTTTTGGTGCGTTCGTATGAATGGGGCCCTCGATTCTAAGCAAAATTAATGGGGTCTCGATTAAAGAGGGACTTGCAAAAATTTCTGCTGGGTAATGTGACATATTCCCGGGGAATGTCCGAAGTCGGGATTCGATCGAGCGCATAACTCGTCTAGACGCCTTTTTTCATGCAAATTGCCCGAATAAGTGCACACCACACAAGGAACAAGCCGCCGTCAATTTTATTTGCGGCTCATAAATAACCTTCGTTGGCCGCGAGCTCGAATGAATCTCTTGACCAGTTTCGGTTGAAATCGATTGGATTACGAAGCCCCGGATTGGGGCTTAGGGCCCCACAATCCGGTCGTGCATGCATACACCTGAAGTATGCGCATAAATCTTGCTTCAAAACATTTTCTCACCTGAGAGTTTTGTAAAAACAGGGCAAATTTCGCATTCAAAGGATGCCATCCGGTTGGCCACCCTCCCCCGGCACCAGATAGCATTCAGATGCTCATTTTGTTTAATTTAATGTCATGTGCATGGAATTTGCATGGATTTCGACTTGGTTCCGTCGCCGGCCTACGGAGCACATGTTAACTTACTGCGGGCGAAGTGGATTATTCAGACCCTTCCGTGCATACACGATGGGCTCCGCTTCACATAAATTAAGCCTAAAACTTGGTCTCCTACGAATGTTATCGCACCGTTCATAGAGTAAACAGAATTTTAATGCATGGCGTCGTCGTCGGGGCGCCCAACTCAAATCCTTAGACAACTAAGCGCACTAGGAGCAACTTTACTCACCGAGGCTTCCCCGGAACACAATTGCTCTGGTTCACATCGCATTATGATAGTAAATGGGGAACCCCCGTTTTTGGCTTTGTCCAAAAATTTGAAAAGTTTTCTGCAGCACAACGAGCACTACCAGAAACACCCCATCCGAGTTAATGAAAACCAGCAATTTCTTGAGCGGTACGGAGGGTTAACAAACTTTTAAACTTTCTTCACAACAACCGGTATCATAACCCATCACCAAAACAAAATTTTCCTCCTTGGTAGCTTCGTGGGAAATTTTATTGTGCATGATCGTGAATTTTTAATATGTATTTAAAATCTTCTTCTAATTATTTACCCTTATTTCTCTTCTTCCTTCTGCAAAAATATAAATATAAGAAAAATTTGGTTCTTTTTTTCAGAATCACTGAGGCAGAACGTTTCAGAAGTCTGTCTTCAACAAAGCGGATATTGTCCCTTTCAAAGAAAACACTATGGCTCCTTGAAATAAAACAAAAGTGCAAAGTTTTCATTGAAAGAAAAAAACTTGAACCCTGCAATTTATTTTATGTCTGAAAAATTGTAAAGGACAACGCCGCTGTACAGCTGAAAAGACGATGTTAATTAGTCTCTTCATCTCAGTCAAGCATAAATTTAACGCATCAACGGATCCGATTTTAAATCAAAATATGTTCTTAAAAATAAAGGTAAAAAATAGCTACCATATACCATATATGTATGTATATCTTTTATAGTTTAATGTATACTGCAAAGTATCTTTTTTTCATTTAAATTAATTAAATAAAATTAAATGTAAAAACAATATTTAAAAAAAGCTTTTATTTAAAAAGTATTATAGATTCGTAAAAAATGAAAATAAAAAATTTACTAAAGTGGAAAAATGTATTCTATTCGTCATAACCTTTCATATGATATCTATATCATTGGGTACAAGTATAATAGGACATTTAACAGGGCTTTTGATAAAATTTATATTAATTTCTAATAAAAAATAAAAGGTCAAAAATAACAAAAGGTAATTAAAAACTCTTGTAGAAGTGACTTGCAAAGTAGTTTATTGAAAAACGTGTTTGTACCTTTCTAATAGTCAGCATTTGCACTCCAGCTAGACTTTGTAGGCAAAATCCCTTTGTCGGACTGATCTCTGATGTATTTAAGGCCTGCTTCGATGGATTGTTCCAAATTCGATTTCGGAGGAGCCTTGCTGTGCTTGGTGCCAGGAGGACCATAATATTCGAAAGTAGGTGGCGGGGGTATTTCAACGCCTCTATGGCGCTTATTAGAAGACTCTTCTGCTTGAAAGTCTTCCTCCAGCTCATTTCTGATGGGGACTCCGCCCTCATTACCCATGTTAGAATAATTCTTCCTGACGAACTCCCGCTTCTTCGGAACTTTTCTCGTCGTAAAGTACAAATGTTCCTTGGGGTCGTCATCGGGGCTGGACATTTGGTACGACGGTTGCGCCCTGAAAGACCTCCTTGGAGGTTCCTCTGGAACAGGAGCAAATTCGGGATTTCTTTCCTCCCGTTTGTGTTCATTCCACTGCTCCTGGGACATGGGCTCCCTTTCTGGTTTGTAGTTCCATTCATCTTCTGAACTAGATCCAGATCCGGCAGTGGGTGGAACACCGTCCTTATTTCTGTCCCATGGTCGAATATGGCGTTTCCTTTCCTCTTCCTTGCGTTTTTCCTCCTTTTCCTTTTTACGACGCTCCTTTTCTTCGCGTTTCTTTCGCTTTTCTTCCTCCTTTGTGTCAAATAATTGCTTTTCTGGTTCTGGTTCGTCTTTAAGTAAAAATTCGTTATAATTTCTATTATATCAAGATTAAATTTAAACTTATTAAACGAGAATTTTGGTTATAAATTTTAAATATATTTATTCTACCTTCAAATTGAGTATCAACACAATTCTGATTTTTATTTTTGACAATTTAGGTTGTATTTTTTTAATCTGATTTATTATTCCAAAATAAGGGAGATTCTATTATTTCCGAGCTTTTAAGAGTGTTTTCGAAAGAATTTTATAGTAGGGAATAATTACGAAAAAAAAATCAAGCTGCCATCGTTTTTAAGGTATTCATAAAAATAGTGCAAGTTTTAAGTCCCATTTACAACAACAACCACGTACAAACTAAATGTTTCAATTAAGATTTTCCTTTTACAAAAGACTTCTATTGACTAAGGATTTTCCTTACACAAATGTAGTAAATAAGTAGTAATAAGCAGTTTAAATGCGTTTTCATATTACTTTTATTTAAAAAACAGACAATTCTCAAATTGAAGAATCTCGGATAAAATAGACGTGCCAAGATAAGTTTGATAAATAAAGTATAAGCAATTTCTGATGGTGTAAAGTTTTATTTTTTCCGAATTACCAAAATTGCCTCTAAAAAATAAATAAAACAATAATTCACTTACCTTCAAGTGGTGGTAGACCCAAACGTGCTCTTTGACGATTTTTCGCAGCTTTAACTCTTTCTGAGATAATTTTTTCCCTGTACTCCCGCTGAGCCTCCCGGTCCTTTTGCTGTTCCAAAGTACGATCACGCATTTCATCCAGAGCCTTCCGCTGTTTGGCACGCTCCTCCTCATCCGTAGAGAACGCATAATAGCCAACACCGTGTGTCCGGGCCTCTATACAAAATAAAAGAAGATACTATTAGAGGATGAGATAAATTTTTGCGAAGGATAAAACGAGCGTTCTGGACAATATAAGTTTGGATATCGTGCCAAGGTACAACATATCCTGGACTCATAAGCTGAATGTGGCCAGAAAAGCCTCCATAAATCGTTTATTGTTCCAACTAAAGTGTGTTAGAGCACCATTTTCTGAGAAATTTTAGATGCCTACGACATAAGACCTCCTACACTATACGTGGAGAGCCCTCACGGACAAGTGACTTAAGCACCACTTTGTCTTCGATGTAATTGCGAAAACATTATGATTCATAACCGGCGCTTGCCAGAGCAATAAACCACACGTCTGGCGAATTTTAGCCATCGCATGAGCTCCAGATGCCTACAAATTTTGTTGGTGCGGTGCGGTGGCTGTAAAAGACAGCGGCAAAAGTACAAAATCAATTTTACGACGATGACCAACTCGAACTCCACCTTGAATGATAGTTTCAGTCTAGGCGTTGAAGTGCCAGGGTGAGGGATTAGTCAACATGGGCTGAACCGAGGCGGCTCCCTCGATTTACAGCCCCAAATTTGTGCTTCGCCACCATTCATTTTTGCAGCCCGAGATGCTGCGCTAACAAACAAACGCCCCGAAGAGCATGAAACTTTGTTAACATTTTGGTGGACTCGAAGCCGGGGACTAGCTCCCAATTTATCTCAGTTTCGGCAAAGTCGTGCTGGGTGATGCATTTCTAGCTTAGTAGTTCCTAAAAAGAAAAATTGTGTGTCTTAGCGCTTTGGGTGCTCTAATTGGAGTTACAACATTCATTACGAAGAATTTTCAGTCTTCTACTTTTGTACACTTGGTACCTTCACTCCGAGGAGGTGTTATAAATTTTTGGACGTTTCATCAGTGTAGCTCGAGTTTTTGTGCACTCAGACGTATTTAAAAATGCAACAGTTCCTCACGTCGTTGCTTCTAGCTATTTATGGTAAAAGGCTCCTTTATATGTACACAGGAAAAAATATATATATATATATGTATATAAAAAAAACCCAGAGCTTGTCTTTAATATAAATTGGAGCTGTATGCCATTAAAATTTCATAGGGTGCCTTAAAAGCTTTCGCCAGGAACACACCTGCACATTTTGCGGAAGTTGATGATTTTCTTTGCTTTACTCCTCCTGTGATTGAATTTACCGCGATAAAAGTTGCTCCGTGCGCGGAAAAAGTTCGCAAGAATATTGCAAGTGCTTGACTTTTGGCTGGTTTTGAAAGTTTTATGAATTTTTATTCTTGCCCGGGATGCACTCCACAAAAAAAAAAAAAAAACATTGTAAACATAAAATTACAACAATGTTTCATGTGGAGCGTGGATATGTTTTCTTCTTCGGGAGTTTCACGGCAGTCCGTTGACTGAAGTAGAATATTTAATGAAAATCATAAAAGGTTTTCACAAGTTCGTTATCAAAAACAGGTGGCAAGTCATAAAAGTTGGAATCTCACGTAGTACCCAACTTGCTTGTCTGCCTAAACTATTTAATTTGTATTCAAAAGCATCAGTAAATTTTGGGTAAAAAAGTACTACATCATCATAATAAGAAACAAATAAACTGGTTATTAAATTTAAGAAGTTTTAAAAAATTACAGAACTTATATTCATTTTAAAGCTTGTTTTAAGTATTCTCTATCTTTCAGGAAAACATTTTAAAGCTATTAATCTTCTTAACTCCTGAACTTTTTTAAAGCTGAAATTTTGCAAACGACAATTTTAAAATTTTATTTGTAATTAAATATTATGCTTTTTTGAAGGAATTTCAATTCGATTTCATTCAATCAAGTTAAACAAATTAACGATCACATTCTTAATATAACGATTAAATAAGAACTTCGGATTTCGTTCAAACTTAACTTGACTATTTAACCATATACTTAATAAAATGATTTAAATTAATATCGAATTGAACAAAGCAGACTCTAAATATTATTCAATATAAACATAGCAATCAATATTTCACAATATCCGCCGGATATATCACCACAGATTGCAGCCATTTACTCAACAAGAGGCTTTAGACATTTTTAATTCTTAACGTGCATGATAAATAATTGGCCATCCGCAGTATGCTGAAAAGCCTCTTCCGGTTTTATTTGTTGTTTGTGAAAAAATAAACTACAAATAAAGCCCTCGCGAGTACGAAGCATAAAAAGCCTCATATGTTCGCATAAGCCACAGTATTGTGGTGAATAATGTAAAATCCATAAATATACGAAAAAACAACGCTCATCCAAGAATTACAGGCTTGCAGCTGTAAAAATTAAGCTTTAATCCGCCCGCGTAATTCTATGCCAAGCTCTCACTACAATGAGCATTTTAAAATTGATTTTTTTTCCGCGGAAGAGGAAAAATATGAAATTTTTTTTTTTTATATACATGTAGCGTCGTTTGTTTTTTATGGTCTGCAGGGCCTTTTTAGCGGGAAACCTTTAGGTCTGTAGGGATTTTATGCAGCCACCGCTTGAAAGGGTGCAGTGGGGAGCATAACACCATTCAACTTTAAAAGAACTGACCACGGAAGTTTAATTAAGGAATCGTATTTTTCCCACTGGAGCGTATCCTGTAATTGCTCAGTGGGCAACCAATCAGTCAGACAGACAGACAACATAAGACGGAATGATTCCTCCGGAAAAATCCACCGATGGATTGGGGCTTAGAATGGGAGTGGTTCCGTCGTTCCATTCACTGTCTGGAGGGCAAAGTCCCGAGTCAGTCAAGCGACAGGAAGCACGCCAAAACTTTTCAGAGTTGATTACTTATTTATCTCGTTATCACAAATTTCTCTCTATACAAAAAAATATGAAGAAAAAGGGAAGAAATCCGTCGCACAATGCCATTACTTGAGGGGAGACCTATTCCATTTCAGAAAAATAAAATATATATGTATATAATCAAAAGGAGTCGCGCTTCCATTCACGAGTTGTTCATTCCCATTCCAATTTCTAGACCTCCCGCGCATTCCCCGGGCTGTTAATATTTTAGCCAGGCTGGAGTCTGGCGTCAGCAGGCTAGACAGAGTCATTCAAGACATAATTTCCTCATTGAACAGTTTTCTGCCGAGAGACCAGGGCACTTCCCTTATTGTATCAGACTGAGATACGGATCTGGGAGGCATTCATGTGACATACACATTACACAGGGATTGCAAAAAGGACTGCTACTGAATGTCGGTGCTATTGAACATACACATTATCCTCTGGCGGGGGAGATTTTCCAGAAAGGCAATTGAATTCCCGACGTTCTGTGAATTAATTTGCATTGTGGAACAATACATGGAGCAATGACGTCGTCGAACTCTATTTGTCTAACGTTTATAGGGTTTTTAGTCTAGGGATCATGTATTTCCACTATTCAAGCCTGTCTTGTTTATGGCATTCTTATAGGGTTCCGAATGTCCTTTTAGCTCGCTAGGCGACGAACTGCTGTCGCAGTGTTTTCCTGAGTTATGTTCGGAAAAGAGGTCGTCCAGGCCTCGGTGCACGGTTCATTGGTTTAACCGCATCGTTCTCCTACTTCGGCTGGGTGGTGAGCCACTTTTACCTGGAAATTTCCATCATCCAATTTTATAGTATAGCTCGAGACAAACTATCAAGTTCCGGGTCAGAAGGAAAAAGCCGCCTCTACTTCGGATAGAGGAAGCAGTCAGATTCAATCGTTCGGATTAGTTAGTAAATTTATTACATTTATAGACTATACAAGATAAATTGCAGACACGAATATGTGGCATAGTGCTAGAAAAGAAATTGATCTACAGAAAAACAAAATAACATTTCCTTCTTATAAAATCAGCCCTATTTTTGCAATTCTCAGTGACCGATCATGAGTCACAATTGAATCATAAGAGTGCAAAATTATTTAATTAGTATTCAATTTTCCTCTTAATCTTAATCCATTTTATTTGTACAATTATGATCGAATTAATACCGAGAACCCAACTTCTCAATTTTTACAATTAAAATTTTCAGAATGATCTGATTTGAGCCCACCAATTTAATTCGGACCATTTTGAGTGTGCTGCTTTGTTTGATCTGTGGGCAGATCGATTAAATAGATCTAACTTAAAAATTATTCGTCATCGTTTGTTTATTATTTATATTAATTAAGCGACATCTGCTGGTTTGCCACATAAAACAATTTGGCAGAATTTAGAAATAAAAAATAAAATAAACTAGACATGACAATTATAAAATAAAAAAATTGTCTTAAATTTTAAGAATGGTTCAATATTCAATTTATTTGAAAATCTAATTCCTAAGAATTGCCCCACATATGCGTCATAATATGTAAAATATGACCTTTCCAAAAATTCTAAATTAATCATTATATTTTTTATTGTTTGTTTTGGGAATTAAACAAGCAGACAGTTAGCAGACAGACGGGAAATATTAAAACAAAAATTACAAAAACAAACGAAATTGCCGTCTGAACCCACATTTTTGTGTTATATTTCCAAAAGAATGTCTGGGTTCTAAACTCGACGGAAGGCCACTTCATCTAATTCCGTCGAAAGGCAGCACAACACAAAAATGCAAATGAGAGAAAATATTTTCAACTGCGGTTCCAGACAACTTGTCTTTAAAGCAAAAGGCGTAAAATTTGCACAGTCGTCGCCTTTAAATTGAAAATCTACAAGACGGTTCGCGGGGGCAGAGCGGTGGGAAAGGCAGAGATAATCAACCTCAAAAGCTGGTGAAACTGTGACAAGTGGCTATGACTAATTGTGGTGCCAATTAAATGGGACCAATGTTTCCAGGAATTTGCAAGAGCTCACAGCTTAATTGAGCTTAAGAGGATGCTCGAAAGCAGCGAAATTATATTCGCTTTTAATTAGAACTAAGACGGGGGTGTTATGTTCTCCCATCACAGGAAGCTCTGGATTTATGCAGCTACTGCATAATAAGTAGGGAATTTTACCAGGAAACATAAAACTCACCCTGTGCCTTGCGCTCATTGCTGTCTGAAAGATTTTCATGCAATATTGATTTAACTCAAGTTAAATACAGCAAAAGTTCCAAAGCAATCTCTCTCAAATTTCTGGTCTGCCATAAAGAAATCAAAAGAACAGAGCAGTTGTAGAATCAACAAAGTGTCTGTCGGTCTGTTTGACTATCATTCCTATTGGTAACAAGCTTCTAATTACCGAATCGTTTGGCAAACTGAAAGTTAAATATTTTAGAAGGAAAATACGTTTTACGAAATCAAATATGTTTTAAATACTGATGAAGTAATTCTTAAATTTGAAAATCTTTCAATAAATATGTTATAAATTTTTCACGATTCAATCCTGCTCAGAAAACGTTTCCTTTTTTATATTTAAAAATACAATTGTATAGCCAATAGTTAATCGGAAATTGAAAACGATGTTATTTTAAAAGCATTTTAAAAACGAGAATCGATTCAATTCGAATAAATCAAAATTGTTCTAGCCTTCTATACCACCATCAAAATCATACGCATAAACCTGATGAAAATGTAACCCTTCGTAGTCGATTAATAAAAGGGTTTCGTACAATTTCTTATGGTGTACAGGAGGCATTTAAAATTATATTGGCACCAAGGGACCTAAACCCTACCAAAGTCATCTATCTATACATAAAGTTATGCCGTCTTACCCCCAAACAATTTCCGATAGTCCCAAAAGTTTCATTATTACATAATAACAACAAAAATGAAGTGGCAAAGTTTTAAGTTCGGAAAGCCCCAAAATTGTAATTTACTAATTTACTTTCCAGTCGTACAGGAGGGGAGCAGCATAAAGTGCTACTTTTGTGGACCGGGAGCTTTTGACCCATTCAAAAACCCAGGAAGTGAAGTACCCAAAAACTTTCCCAGAGCCCAAAAATGCCAGGAATTTCAATTAGATGAATCACAGGATCCTATCGTGGAATGTCCACTGAATTATGTGGGCTGCATCACTCAAATTAATGGTAAATAGCATAAGATTAAAAATAACATTAAACTCCTCATTAAGTTTCCTACCGGTCATTAAGCTGCTGAGTATTGTTCAAAGAGGCGATCTGGCTGTATAATGAAATTCCATAAATGTAAACAGCCGATTAAAATAGACTTTGATTGCCAGTCTATTTTGGATTTCTTAGGGGTGTATATCTATTTTCAGTTTATGCACTTTCCCTGCTGCGGGACGACCTATAAATCTTTCTGGAAGTCATAAACTTTTCAACGTCTCTTAAATATATTTCTGCTTTATTCCAGGTACTCAAACGACGCGAACGTGTGATACATTAGCGATAAATGACTGCCAAACAGCAAATGGTGTGAGATATTGCTTTTGCAGTATGGACCTATGCAACCGTATAAATGATAATTCCTCCAGCCTTCTTCACCGGGTCGAAGATCCATCTCACGTACAAAACGAGACAAGCTCCCGGCATCCGACAGATAACAGTATACTTTCTGAATTCGAAGACAGCAACGACGAAAAATTGCATCTCCCTGTAAAATCGAATGACGCGAAAAATCAATCAACCCAGAGCAGATTTCCAGCCGAATGTGCCATAGTCATTTCATGGATCACAATGGGTTTTTGGTCGTGCGTTTTCTAGACGCCTTATGAATTTCAGATGTGAGTTGTATGTTTTCTTTTTCTCCCATGAGATGCTTTGGCTTTTTGTTGAATATCTCGTTTTTTTGTTTTTTTATTTCACAATAAAAGCGCAACCAGTTCTCAATGAAATTCAATAAATGCTTTTTTTAAACAAACACGTGAGTTTCATTCAAATTTCGATGGACCTATAAAAGCATCCAGGACTTTTAGTATTTTTTGTTTTTTCGATGAAATGTTCCGTTGTTGCATGCGAGAAAGATTAGACGGAATGTACAGAGCTCGTAAAACTTCTTTCGAAATTGAAAACAATTTTTGCGAATTGTTCCGGAGGGAGACCCAGTTTTAGTTTAGCGAACAAATATAAAATGAAAAGTTTTCACACATGGAGCCAACACTTTGGCCACTCGGGCTTTTTCGGTCATTGCACAAATGTTTTACGTAGTAAGATACCCGCTGTTGGTTCTACTCTTGATTCTATTGGGTATTATGATTATCATTCTCTATGTATTTACTTTTTTTAAGCTTTTCATCATATTATATAGAATGACCAATTGTTTTAGTTGCTGTATTTAGTTCTTTATACCCCACTTCTGGCACAAAATTTTATAAAAATCTTTTAGAAAACTTTTTAAGGGTTTTCAATATAATAATGAATAGTCTATTAACATAATTGCATTGTGACAATTTTTAAAAATATTCATTTGTATACGTTGATAAATTTATTACTTTGTGCACGAATATCCTGGATTTAATTGATCAACATTTGTGTATTATACAAAAATAGGCACATTTTCTCTTAGAACGTACGCTTAGTAGAAATCCCTTTTGTGTAGAAAATTACCAAATAAAGACAACTTAGAAAGCACTTACCGTCGAAGAGGACGTCTTGATAGTGAACATTTTCTTTATAGACATTCTCTTCTTCCTTCTTTTCCCAATTCACTTTCATTTGATCATGTTTGGACATAATTGAAGTCATTTCACTCACATCATCGCGAATTTCAGGTTTGTCATTGCTGTTACTACCTTTCGTGTCAATCATCCACATAGGAGCATTTTGCTGTTGAAAAATAGATAAAACAAATATATTATGTATGCCTTTTTGAAAAACATCCTCCATGCCTTTCACTTACGTTCAATTCTATTCTTGGTTGAATATTTTCAGCCAATTTGCTGTCCTTCTTTTTGAAGAAATCTAAATCTTTCTTCAAACACTTCCGTGTTCTACCAAGGCAATCAGTGTATTCAACCCTGTGGGAATTAGTGTATAAGGGAATTTCAGCAGTTTTATTTATATATTTCAAATTTTTATTTAGTATCAAATAAGGTTGCATTATATGATTCAATAAAAAAACGTTGTGAACTCGTATGTATTATAGAAATATGTTTGATGAAGTTAAATTTTTATTTACTTACCACTGTTCATCTGGATTTTTCGATGAATATTTATCATCGTTATCATCATCACTATATTCAGAGCTAGAATCTTTCTCGGGTCTGTTGTCCTGTTTCTTTTGATTGAATAAAACAAGGCAATTGTCATCTGAGTTAAGTTTACCGCCCGTTGCGGTCATTCGATCATAAAATTTAGCTTTCGACTCCAGCACTTTTCGTGACCTATTTAAAAGATCTGAGTCTTCATACTCTTCAAAATGTTTCTCATTTGAGTTTTCATCCGATTGTTGCACTTTGTCTGGTTTTGAGCTGCCTTTTTTTGGTACAAACACTTCTGCCTTTTGCTTTTCTTTTGCTTTGTTAACCTCATCCTGTTTTCTAAGTAGCTCAGCCTTTAAGCTGAGGAGCTGATCGGGAAATTGGAAAGAATTAGAAATTCTGTTACTTATAAAGAGTGAGGTGTTCTAAAAATTTTATTCAGGGATAATTGCAGAACTAATAGATGGTGTTATGAGCGACTGAATAAGGTTCCAAACAACTCTTATTATCACATGTATTAGAAATAGTTATTTTGGGGCTTGTATATGTACCTACATGCTAATGGATAAAACATTTAATTTCTAGGCACGCTTCTGCAGGTCTAGTCTTAACAAATGACCAATTAGTTGTGGAGAAATCTGTGTTTCTTGAATTGTTTAAACTGGGCTGGATTTTTTTATAATAGTTTAAGGAAAAAAGTATACATATACAAAGGCTAAATTCTGCTTGAATTAAATTTATTCGTGGTAAACAGAGGATGGATATTTTCAACATAACTTACAAATAAAGGGTTTTTAGTGAAATTACTTAAATAAAATGAAAAACCTTATATATACTATTCTTTATTTACTTTACATAAAAATGATAATACTTAGAAAAAAGTTAATTTTCTCGATACATACCGAAGATATATTCACATCAATTCTTTTGCTTGGATCGTTCATTTTTGCGCTTTTCTTTCCCAGTAAAATTTCAATTGTAGGAGCTCACAATTTCGTAATATTGAACATTTTCTAAAATTCCGAATTTCTGTTCAACAATCAACACAACTTCTGACAGTTCCTACAGCTGATTGTACAAATAATCCTGAAGCTAGCCATATTTTGCAAATTTTGCTCCTCGGTATGATAATGCAGTTTTCTACCCCCACGTAAAGAAAAAAGCTGGAAAAAGTCAGTGGACTAGCTTGTCAACGCCAGTTGAAAGGTGTTTTAGTTTTTGCGTTATGTTTTGTTGAAAAAATCGTTTTCTTAAGTAAGAACAATCAATTTAATCTCATGAAACTAAGCTTTAAATGTTCGTTTACATTTATAGATGGTGCGTGTTCTTTTCTTACACCCAGACCTTGGTATAGGCGGTGCCGAACGACTTGTGGTTGACGCAGCCCTCGCCCTCAAGGAAAAGGGTCATAATGTAAGCTTCCTAACAAATCACCACGATCCAGAGCATTGTTTTGTCGAAACCAAGGATGGCACACTTCAAGTGGAGACCGTAGGCGATTGGCTGCCTCGAAAGATATTCGGACGATTCTACGCCTTCTGTGCTTATGTCCGAATGGTCTACGCGGCGTTTTATACCACTCTCGTCATGTCCAGGAAAGAAAAGATCGATATTATTTTCTGTGACCAAATATCAGTAGGAATTCCCATACTAAAGCTAGCGAAACATAAGCCAAAAATAGTTTTCTACTGCCACTTCCCTGACCTGCTGCAGAGCAAGAAGGGAGGACGACTGAAGCAGTTGTACCGGGCCCCACTAAATTATTTGGAGGAGGTGACTACTGGGATGGCAGACTCTGTTCTCGTCAATAGTAAATTTACTCGTCGGATTTTTAGGGAAACTTTTAAAAGGCTGGATGTTACGCCAGATGTGCTCTATCCCTCGATTAATATGGAGTTCTTCAACACCACTCAGGTAAAGGATGATGAACTTCGGCTAAATCTGCCCAGTGACTGCTTTCTGTTTCTATCAATCAACCGCTATGAGCGGAAGAAGAATTTAAACCTGGCCATGGAAGCCTTCAATCACCTGGGCAAGCAGCTTTCCCGCTTCGAATGGGACCGATGTCGGCTAATCCTGGCGGGAGGCTACGACCATCGTGTTATAGAAAACATCGAACACTACAAGGAGCTCGAGACGCTGGCAAATAAGCTTAACATTTCAGAAAAGGTGACCCTACTTCGATCACCTTCAGATCTCCAGAAAATATTCCTCCTGAGGAAGTGCCATTGCGTTTTATACACTCCAGAGAATGAGCACTTTGGGATTGTGCCGCTCGAGGGGATGTACATGTCGAAGCCAGTTATTGCAACGAACAGCGGCGGACCCATGGAGACCATCATCCACGAGTCCACTGGATTTCTTTGCGAGAGCAGCAGTGCCGAGTTCTCGAAAGCAATGCTGAAGCTAATTAGAGACATCCACCTCAGCGAGAGGATGGGGGAAATGGGCAGGAAAACTGTCCAACAGAAATTCTCATTTGAATCTTTCGCCAATAAACTCGACTGCGTTGTTATGGAGGTGTTATGCGGCCTCAAGAAGGAGAATTAGGTGAACTTTTGCTACTTATCATATTTAGGATGTAAAGATACACTTTTTGCTTTAAAATTTCTTCTTAAATAAAGTTAAAATTTACGCTTTTTTCAAGTTTTTAATGAAAAATGATTGGGATTCAGTTAGACCCTCATAAATTTTAAAATAGAAAACTCCCGATCCCCATTTAAAGCTATTTAAAACTACAATAATAGTTTCGGATGTTTGTTCCCTCATAACAAATGCTTAGAAAAAAAATTAGTTTCAAACAAATAATTAAATTCTGCTAGTCAACTCAAATAAATATATTCCAAAAAAAAAATATGTATCTACACAAACGAATCTTATTCTTATTTTCGCAATAGTTTTTGTAGCTCCGTCTCTTTTTAGTAATAATCCTTAAGAGCTCTTTCATCTACGGGAGCGATTACATCGAGCTGAATGTCGTACTGTTGATCTAAACCTATGTAGCCGTCGGAGAGCATATACAACGTGTATATAATCCTACCTAGCTTGGTAGGAGCAACAAAACAAATTTGATGCGAGCTTCTGTTGCTCCTGTAGCCAATCCTTTTCAGGGCTAAAAGTTCTCCATCGTACTGGTGCCCAAGCGTAAGGAACCATCCCTCATCCTTTCCTTTAGGGAACTTTGGACAATAAATCGATGATTCATTCTTTCGTGGCCCTAGCCTATGTAGATTCACATTGATCGTATACTCCTAGAAAATTTTATTGTTTTATTAGGGATTCTATTGAAAACAAATTCTTACCATCCCCGAATGGATATCAATCCAGTCTTCTCTCATTTGAGGCTGTTTTACTGGTCGTGTTATTCCTTGTTGATCATTGTAGGGTCCAACGATGGATATTTCTACGTTTATTGTTGGCATTTCGATTAGAACCTAAAAAAGAAACTCCATAAATTTATATTCTTTTTCCCTGATTGATTCCACATACCTTGTAAATTTGTTCGATTTCCGGTTCGGAGAATTCACTCCGTAGGGGTCCAGCGAGTAGCTCATAATTTTTGTGGCACTTTTCCTTAAGTCCTGGCAGAGTTAAGACAGGATAACCATGTTTTATACTATCGAATGTCGTGCAGTTGTAGGGCTCTACGTTTGGAAGGGTTAGTACCACAGGATCATCATACCATCGCGCTTGAATGATGCTTTGCATCACATTCTGAATTTGTAAAGTTGTCGCTAGCCAACCTTTTTCAGCTACAACGTCGATCATTGCCTACACAAAAACAAAAATAAATTTGGTCATACTTTCGATCAATCCTCCAATGTTTTTTCCCAAATTGTTAGCTAAAAATTACCTGCAACACTCTGATCGACTGATCCAACACCGATTTAGTATCTGTAAGATAGTCCGAATTCGGTAAAGGTAGTCGTGAGAAATGAGCTTGAAGCAAAAGGAATGTCTTCGTGTGTGGATTGTCGTAGGTAAGAGGATCAACTTTTACTCTGCACAATTTTGCCAGATCACTAAAAAATTCAAAAAATATAAATGGGTACTTATTTTATGTACAATTATAATCTCTTACGCATTATACACATCCTCATTATGCCTCACAGGTTGTTGATAAAATTCGTAAGCATCACACATGGCCCTCAAAATTTCCTCGTACTTCATATCGGGCCGAAGAGAGTCGGCAAAATGCCGCATTGTCTGATGAGATAAATAATAGTATGACGAAATTCGACCCATCGATGTGGGATAAATTGATCTATCGTCTGCATAGACACAGCCAGCCATTTCGAGGACAGAAATAACGCGCTCAACCATATCAGAAAGAAACACGTTCATGCTTTCTGGCTCAATATTTTCCAAGTTATAGTACGTTGGATTCCTTAAAAGTCGTCGGAAGAAGTAAGTCCACGTAAGATAGTCCAAAATGGCCTGTTTCGTTTGAACAGTTCCAGCCACGATTTCTGCATTTATATGATCAGGAAGGACATCCATTAAGCTGGACTCAACGGGGAAGGGATCGTAAAGGAATTTCTTGTAAAAGTCTTTTTTGATATCATGCACGAAAACCATGGCCACACCCTCATTCCCAAACTGAGGACGCCCAGCTCTTCCCATCATTTGAAGCACATCGGTGATGGGCATGTCCACGTACCTTTTCTGTTTCCCGTCGTAATATTCAGTTCCTTTAATAACCACCAAGTGGGCTGGCAAATTAACTCCCCAAGCCAAAGTGGCTGTTGCAATTAAAACTTGAATTTTTCTGTGAAGAAATAGTTCTTCACAGGTTTTCCGGTCACGTTCTTGAAGACCAGCGTGATGCAGTCCAATACCAAAGGCTAGGGTTAATTTTAAATTGGCGTCTTTGATGTTGGTTAATATTTGATCCATTTCGTATTCAGGGAGATGCATAAATTGTTTCGGATTTTCTTCAGAGGCCAAGAATGCTATTAGATCGAGGGCTGTGAGGCGGGTTTGTCGACGAGATGAGACAAATATCAGCGCTGGGGTGCATGGGGAGTAAGTCTTAATTGCCTGGAAAGTAGGACGATTCATAGTCGCCATGCGAGGACAGTAATGCTTTCCTGAAATATTAATGATTTGTTTTAAGAAAACTATCTAAAGTGAATTAAGAGGTCAATTATCTGTTTGAACTTCTCTTAAATATTAAATTTTTTGCGGAAAGAGGTTTTCTGTTTTATTTATAAACAAAGGAATAAAAAATTTGATAAATCAATTGAAGTCCCGAAAAAAATTAAAAGAAGACGTTCAAACAAGCACAATCCCTATAACTTACCTTGGAAACCACTTATATGCACAGAGAGTGGTACCGGTCTCACTGAAGGTTTAAAATTGTAGAGTCCCATTTGTCCGATTCCCAGCCAATTAGCCAGATCTCTAGCATTCGCTAGAGCGGTAGAAAGACCAATGATTCTAAGAGTCCTTTCGGTGTGCGAGGCAATGAAATTAGTTCGGGACACGATCACCTCCAAAACTGGGCCACGATCTTCACCCAGCAGATGAATTTCATCAATAACAATAAGAGCAACGTCCCGGACATAGTTCCTCGTTTGCCAAGAACGACTGATACCATCCCACTTTTCAGGAGTGGTCACTATCACTTGACTTTCACGGATTGCTCGGGCGTCGGGCGTTACATCGCCAGTAAGCTCGACAACTTTCCTTCCCAATTTCTGTTCAATTCTGATTTTCCAGTCTTCGATTCGTTCACGGACCAACGCTTTTAAGGGAGCTATGTATACAACTTTTCCTTTTGGGTATTTTTCGAAAACCCGAAATATAGCAATTTCCGCAGCGATTGTTTTACCCGATCCTGTCGGGGCTCCTAGAAGGACATTGTTGTCCGTGTGGTATAAACAATGAAAAATTTGGGTTTGGATGGGGTTGAAGTGCGTAAAATTGTAGAGAGCCTCATACTTTTTATTGTTCAAAACGCTCACAGGGAGGGGTTGAAGTGGAAGCAGCTCTGTATGCGGCGGATGCAACTCTGGTAGAATTAAATGTTTGAAACTAAGAGGGATCCAGGTGCTACTGCCCAACCAAGTATCGCTGGTAGCTCGTATATAATATTGTGGTGGCAGAGGATCTTTCAAAGGAATAGTCATCACTAATTCCTGAGGCTCTTTCGTGATCACTTGTTTTTTTGTGATCTGGAAAAACTCTGAATGATAGATGTTGTTACTTTCTGGATCCTCAATCCACAGCCAGAACGATTCGGCATGCTTTCCATGGACCCGATCGTTCCACTTAAAGTTGGCGGTAATATAAACTCTGATTCTTAAAACCGTTCTAGTAATTGGCTGAAGTGTTGCATCAATGTCTAGTAATGGAAATTCACTAGCGCACTTAGCAACAAGTCCTCCATACCTTTGATTCCTTAGCATATCTCCAATTTCCTTGGTATCCATTTCCCTTAAAGTGATAACACTTAAACCTCGGCTTTCCAATTTATCGATTACTTCCATTCCAAGGCAAGTAAACTGTCTCATGTGGTTTTCGAAATCCCACATTTGTTTTTCAAACATCTTGCTTATCATGAGCATTCTCCCAGCCAAAATAGCGTAATTTTTCCTTAGAACAATAGTAAAAAGCGATCTTGCGATACGTACTGCGTTTTGTGTGATGTAAGACATATCCGAAATTAAAGAGAATGATTTGACGAATCCTCGAGATAAATAAGTTTGCATGAGGATGTTAACCTTCCCGTGAAGATTTTCACTTCCTCCTTTAGCAGCTACTTGGCAGTAATTCCGAGTAAGATCATCAAGTTCGTCCAGTTCATCGTCTCGTACTTTGAGCTGCTCAAATTCTTGGGCTTGAGCCATCATAGCTAATATTTCACTTTCATTCATAAAGGGGTGTAGAAGTTCGTTGAATACTTCAACAGTATCGTACTTAATGTAAAAGTGGGAAGCAGTTCGGCCAAGATCGGTCACGCTCAAATCTCCAGTTCTAGGATTGAATCTCACCATTCTCGCTTTGTCCAATCTCATAGCCGTTGCTGTGATTAATTCACGGCATTTTGCCTCCAAGGTTGGATCACGCTGGACATCGACGTAGTTAAGACCGTACACCTGTGGATTTATTCGCATTCGAACGAATAAGTAGGTATAACTCAACCATTCGATCGCCTCATCGATGTTGAGGATCGTTCCCAGGGTAATTTCGGCATTTAAGTTATCGGCAAGACATTGAATAAAATTCGATTCAATAGGGAACTGATTGGTGAGAAGGGACAGGTAGTGATTCAGTTTGTCGTGGCTTGTAATAATTGTGCCCTCCCCACTTTTGTCGAACTGAGGTCGTCCAGCTCGACCGAAAATTTGCAGAACGTCGAGAATTCCGAGATCTACGAAAGAACCATGCTTCGAGTCGTAGATTTCGGTTCCTTTGATTATAACTGCGTGGGCTGGAAGATTAACACCCCATGCAAGAGTCGCTGTGCAGACGAGAACTTTGATGTGACCTTCGGCAAAGGACCTTTCCACCATAGAGCGATCCGAACGCAGCATTCCTAAAAAATAATTTTGGGAATACCAAAGCACTTTATTTCATTACTTTTAAAAAAATATAATTTTTCTTAAGAACATCCAATGAAAATTTAAACTTTCAGCGGCCGATGATATGTATTTGATAATAAGAATAAAATATTGAACATGCTTTAAAGAAAGACAGGTGGATTAATTTTACCTCGAATTAATATCAGGTGGATTAATTTTGGCTCAAATTAATGACAAATTATCTAGAACATATGGTGCACTGATAAGTAAATCATTATTTTATCAATAGGATTTGATTCTGATATCCGCGTTATCTCCAATATCTTATTAGTCGGACCGTATGTATTTTTGAAAAAGTTGTAAAAGGCGGAATTCGGATTAATTTAGACAATGCGTGAAATCGATACCAAACAAACTCTATATGGTGCGATCGTTATGCGTTTTTTTTCAACTCTTAAGTTTTGGTTCCTTTTTAGGCCTTGGCGACCTAAGCAATAAATCCAAATGAGCCAAGGCTAGACAAATAATGCAAAAGGTTGTTTTATGTCTCAAAGTTATAAAAATAAAGAAGTGTGCAATTATGAGGGTAGATCATGTGAACAGCGAACATGTTTTGTCAGGAAAATTAAAGCAAGGATCTGATGAGTTTAAAACAGATAAAAAAAGACTTTTTTAAGGCAGTTCAGCTGTAAACCTGAAAGAGTTAGGTAGAAAAATGCTATCGGTCGGATCATCAAGTGCTTTTTTTATAGATATTGAGAGGAAAATTGTAACCTACGATACACTTTAAAAATAGTAGACACAGTAGTAGTATTAGCTAAAAGACAATTATTCTGATAATTGCAGTTAGTACTTTTACTACAGAAGTTCCCGTCTATCGGCTGGAAAAAATAAATAAAACTGGATCCAAAGAGTGGGACACAATAAGTCCTTTGTACATAGAAAATTCCCTGTTCTTTAAAAATATTTCTAAGCAGAGAAAAAATGTTGGTAAACTGTTGATTTAATGTTCTTTTTATTTGAATTTATTATGTTTCTTTAGTTTCTTATCTATTTTTCATTGCTCTGATTACTTAATTTTTATTCTTTCGCTACTTTTGTTCTCGTAATAAGAAAAATTAAATATTTTCTAATATAATGTACTTACCAGCGTGATGCATTGCCAAACCGCACTGAAACAGTTCAACCAGCTGCTTGTTTCGACTCTTTGAAATGGCTTTTAGTGCTAGTCCATAAGCCGTGCTATCTTCTGGGAGGAATAACGAAAGTTGTCCTTTCTGTTGCGCCATTTCCCTTAAAACAGTAGCTGTCCGAGCGGTTGCATTTCTCGCATGAACAAAAACCATTATTTGGTGACCCTGTTTTAACATTTCCACACATTTATCGTAGCAAATAGTGTCCATATCAGAAAGTTGCTGCAGGGGTTTAATAGCCTTCACCCCTACAAAGTTAGTGCTCAAGGGTACTGGTCTAAAACGCGAGTCGAAGAAGAACAGTCCCTTCATAGGATTAACCCTTAAAAATCGGGCAACGTCTATGTAATTTGGCAACGTAGCTGAGAGCCCGACAATACGGATCATGCTCTGAGATGACTCTACTAAGCGCAGAGTTCTGGCAACAAGGGCTTCTACTACTGGGCCTCGTTCACCGTGCAGTAAATGGACTTCGTCGATAATTAATAGTTTTACGAGACTTATAAGGGCCACATCGCCAGCCCCTTTTCGAGTAACAACATCCCATTTTTCAGGGGTTGTTACTAAAATTTGTGTCTGTTGCATTTCAGTCTTAGTTAATTGCATATCGCCTGTTAATTCCCTGACTGCGATGTCGAGGGGTTTTAGGCGTTTAGAAAAATTCTCAACCATTTCAGCAGCCAGGGCTTTCATAGGTGCTACGTAGACAATTTTAAATTTGTCTCGGTGGATGATTCCCTGGTCAGCATGGCTCCTGATAGTTTGGACAATAGTCAGCATAGCTACATTGGTTTTACCTGCCCCAGTAGGGGCGCAAACTAAAAGATTTTCGTTGCTGAAGTAGGCTGCTGGATATACTACGGATTGAATTCGATTAAGCTCTTTAGTTCCTGCGAAAGCAACTTGGCCAATCTCGTCGAAGCAACTGATTGGAATGCGGATGTTGCCTACTGTTACGGGAGGAGGCTCGTTCGCAGGGATTCTTACCTCCTCGTACATTTTACAGTCGACTCGTTCCACGTTTTCGGGTAGTGTAAGCTTCCCACCGCCCACGTATCCAACGTGAGATTTTGCTTCACTTTGAGAATCGAAAACGAAAGGATATTTATTTCGATGAACCGTCGAAACTCTCATTGGAGTGTCTTTTAGCACCGGCTGGCGGGATACAGTCTCTAAGAGTTTCTGCTGCTGTTGATACCGCAACTTAAGAGGATTAATAGTGTCATCTTCCTCTTTGTCCAGATCCTTAGCCACTGTATTAATTAGCCTATTCAGCTTTTTCTCATCCTTCCTCACCTGCTTCATTAGTTGTCTCTCCTGTTCCGATTGGACGACAACTGCACTAGCTATGCTCGGTCCCTGCATTTGGGGCTTACTGCGCTCCTGTTTCGCAAGGATTTTATCAGTTAAAATTTTTTTCTTTTCGGAAAATTCAAATTTCTCAATAATTTCTTTCCGATGTTCGAATATTTCTTGAATAATTTCAAATTTATCAAATCCGAGGAGCTCAAACAAATCATTTTGCAGTTCATCGTTAGATTTTTTTGATTTGAGCAAGTCGATTAGATTGTCTACAAGCGCCGCATTAACATGCTTCGCCAGCCAGCTTCGTGTGTAGAGATCTTCGTAATTAATTTGAGGAGCCCTCGAAGTAGATGGCTCATTTTTATCATATTTCATCGAAAATGTGAGGGCAGATTTTGATTTACCGATTAAATCAGGGGATAAGTCCTGAAGGAGTTTGAAGCTCGGTTGATCGGAGTCAGGAAGCTTGCACTTTATGTGGGAGCCCCAGAGAACTTTTGTTTGTTCCTCCCTTTCACAGAGGATTGTGTCTAAGAACCTCCTGCATTCATCGTTCAGCAGGGGGCTTATTTCGCAGACCTCCGAGCACATTTTGTTGGCCATCTGAGGCAGAACGGGGCCAAACATATTTTTAAGCTGAGACTGGTGTTTCATGGTGACTATTCTCACGTCGAGGAACAGTCGCAGTATATAAATTGTCGCGTCGTCAACTAGTTCTGCGTTCTCTTCTGTGCCTATAACGTCCCTTGTTAGATTCCAGAGGGTTTGCAAGTGCGAGGATACCTTCGAGGCCGTTGCCTGGTCGGATTCCTTCGTTATGAACATTTTAAACTCCTTCCAGGATACTTGCCTAAAAAGAACTGCGTTTTATTTTTCTTTGAAATTATAATTTAATTTCAGTTTTATACCTTTTCCCCCCTCTGGTCCTTAGTATATTCTGATTATTCCCTTTGCTAGAAGTCTTTAGATTTCTCTTAATTTCAAGATCTGTGTTGGCTCGAAGAGCTCTTGATAGCTTAGGGAGTCCAGCCATCACTTAATACTTTAATCTTCTATAAAACTTATCAAACACTGGAGCCGGTCGCGATGAAAAACAATTTGCCAATCCACAACTTTGCGAAATCACCCATCAGCTTCACATCCACGCGACACAACTGTCCCCAGAATGTCAAAATTTCAAGTTTCCTTCAGAAAAGTACAAAAAAGTATACTGAACTGCGTGACCGACATCAGCTGATTGGAGGAGTTCTTTCGCGATCAGCTGATTGTCAAACAGGTGTTTTCGCAAAACAAAGGTGATTGCTTACAAGAAAACTTCTGGGAATGGATGCGGAAACGCCCGAAGGAGAAGATTATTGGAACACATCGACAAATAAGGCTTTTAGCTTTGATGATCAGGATGAGGTGAGTTTTTTGCGCATTTCTACATTCGCATAAATTCTCTATAAAATTTAAAATTCTTTTAAAGCAGTCCCATGCACCGGAAACTTTCGGCCGGCAAAGGCTCGTAGCTGACGATAATGTTTCTGAAACGAGCTTCGAATTTCCAGCCAATGAAATTCCACTCAGCGTCATAATTTCCGATGAGGAACTGAAACAAAGTAAAATCTCTTCAGTCGTTTTGCCGGATGGAGCTTAACCACAACGACTTTCTTTTCAGTTCTCGACGAGCAATGCTTCGAGGACAATCCAATTCGCAAAGGCATTTCCCCGGAAGATGAGCTAAAAATCCTCCGCAGGAAAGTACGAGACCAAATCCATCCACCACCAGTTGAGGTTACTACAAACAAGCTGCTTTTAGGGAAGAGGTGCTCCTTAGAAGCCTACAAATCGCTTTATGATAAAGAGCAGCTTCTTGATGAAGTGATAAGCACAGGATCTGGCGACGCTATTTTGGCTGTAAATAATTTTTAAGCTCCCTTAACCCAGTCTTGGGTACCCTTGTCCAATTACGGGAGACTACTATGAAGCCTAAATTTCAGGTTGTTCTATTGCTGGCGAAGACCTTGAACAGAAAACAGTTGAACCGACTGCTTCTCAGCAGACCTCAAGCATGTGATCAGTACTTAAATTACTTAACTGTTCGGATGAAGATCGCTGAAGCTACGGACATCTTAACGTAAATTTATCTAGAAATCCTTTACAATTATAATACGAGAAATGCCTAAAGAAAAATTGAAACTCAGAGTTAGGGAATTTACGGAGGAAAAATACTCGTTTGTTATACTATTTGACCTTAGCCAGTTTGAGATTAATATTAAAGATAAATTAAACTTGTTACAGGATGCTTGGAAGGGAACAGGAGGCTGCGGTAGGTCTTTGAATATTAAGATTAACATTATAACGTTTTCAATTCGTGTTTTTAAGATGTTACAGTTTAAAATTGCTGTTCAAATGCATTCGGATCCTCAGATAAGAAAGCAGAAAATAAAAAGGGCTTATAATGACCACTTTAGTCAAGGTAGCCAATCAATTCCACTCTATTCACAAATTATTGGCAATGCTATAAATTTGTTGGGTAAGTAAAAATTGCATTACGGTGTTTGAAAAATTAATGTCTCATCGAATTCAATATTTAAAATAATGTGGTTCAATTCGTTTCATAGAATGGCAACTCCACGAAAAATCAAAATCTCCATCCAGCGAAAATGACATAGTTGGATCCTCCCCTGTTGAAACGCTGTATTACATCTGCACAAAATATCACTGGAAAGATAATGCCTCCAACGATTCCTACAACCCGACAAAATTTGTGTCTGATTACCAAATAAGTGCAGCCCAATTCGAGTGGACAGCACTCAATGAGAGGGCTAGATCCCAAGCGTATCTAGATTTAAATGGAATTTTTGAGAAATCAGTAATTTTGTTTTTCCATAAGTTAATTCGGTTGTTGAAAAGTCTTTCTATAGAGCTGGAATATAATGAAGCAAAAACAGTTCCACATTAACATTCCTCTGGAGGCAGCAATAATGCGACTCTATGCCTGGAATGCTCCTCCTCCAGTTTTGCATTCTTTTCTTTCGAAACTCAACGAGCCTAGCAGAAGATTAAGTCTTTCAAAACAGGTAAAATGTACTCGAGGAATTATAGATGCACTTGCAGCTTTAAAAGAAAAACAAGAACTGGAGGAATACAAAGAATCTCTGGCTGAAGGAAGTGAAGAAAGATTTTATGCTGAAAACTCTCTAAGAAACATGGTAAGTGAATGTTGTTGAAATTAGAAAATTCCAATTAAATCTTGTCATTTCAACAGAACAAGAAGTGGTCAACAGAAGGCATAAAGCTTATTAAGAGCGATAAGTCCTAAACATGAAAATAATGTTCTGTAAAAATACAAGTTTATTATTTTCCAATAATATTTAAGTAAAAATAAACGCATTTCTCGTAATTTACAATTGATACAAAGCGACTTTTAGCTGAAAGTAAGCGGAGGGATGCAAAATATTTGACTTAATTCCATTATAAGACCACGGCCGAAGAAGGCAAGCGAATAACAAGGGCTCTGTACAATATGTACTACTAAACGAGCAGGTTTTATACTAACTAGGCGCGATACAGTCTCAGTGACTTTGTTAATGTAACGCTAAGGAGGTAATTGATGACTGGGTCATGTCTCCGCTGTTTTTCGGTCACATTCGCAGTATCCTAGGGACTCTCCAACTTTAATTTTCTGGCCAGCCGTAATTGTGAATCTTTTAAAAAGAAATTTATTATTTATTTCATTCATTTCATCTCCTGGTATTAAATTTTTAAAACTCACTTGAAATCTTTCGGTGCTTCAAAAACCAGAACTATCGTGCTGCCCATGTTGAATTGTCCAACTAGCTCACCTTTAGTGAGTTCTATATTCGAGGGAAGATTCAGTTCATCAAATTCAGTACGCTTTTTAACTTTAACCCCAACCCATTTGTTGGTTTTTAGTTTTTCATCAAAGAAAATTTGTACAGAGCCGACATTTGTTGCACCTGTTCAGTATAGATAAAGTACATACACGTTTTAATTACTTTTATAGGAAGGAAAACTTACCGACTGCTGTAAAACTAAAAAATCCATACATCCACTTTCCGATGTAAGTTGCTCTTTCATTTAAACAAAATAAACCTGGCAGCCACTGTGCTACATTTGGATTTACAGAGAGCAATTCACCTGTAAAATGACGCCGTACTTTTGGTACCCACTGCGCTGGAGAGTGGAATCGGTGGTAATCTCCTGGGGCGAGATAAATAACGCACTGATATAGGGCAGTGCTCTATCAGAACGTTTCTATCAGTAAAATGTTAAAATTGGTTTCAAATCTATTAACTCACATCATCCTTATTAACCTTAATATTTTGTAAATATGGTCCAGATTTTTCTTTGTTTTCCACCCAAGTGTCTGGGCCGAGGAATACTTCGAGATTGTAAGTAACTCCTTTAACCTGTTCGATTTGAGCTGATGACGCTGATCCAAAGTGGAGTACTTTACCATCAGCTGGGGACACTAGTTTACTTTTCTCGTCAATACATCGAACTCCATCTTTGAGCGGTCTTGTGAAAAACTCAGCCAAACTACGGTAATCCCTTGAAAATTTCGAAAATTATGAATCAGACTGTTTTACTATTATGTTTCCAAACTCTGAACAGTGTGCAATTCGGCGTGCATTTAAGCAATATGCGTAAGAATGAAATCTACGAATAATTTAACTGCTGCAAGGTTAATGTTGGGATTAACCACTACAATGCCCAAGGAATGTATATTTATTTTTTTTTTTTTTATGAAATTGTTAAACCACATGATTTTGCGATTTAACACTATTTACCGCAGTAGTCTAAGGATTTCCGATCTGTCTCCCCATAGACTAACTAGAAAGGCGTGCACATGCGAGCAGTGTCTTCTGTAAATTGATAATCTGTTAAAAATGTGACAAAGACCTACTTTAGATCTGGGGAGGCAGCTTCATCCAAATTCACGTGAAACTTGTTTGAGTACAATCCATAAATGTAGGGTCGAAGAGGGGTAGGTACGTTACAGTCAGCAATCCATCCCCAGCAACGGCTCATCATTCTAAGGGGCAATGAACAATAAATTCCAGCCTGTAATATTTTTCGTATTTTTATCTAACAAGGACTACGGAGTACGAAATCTAAGTTTACTTGAAAAGTTGACGCTGTCTTCGGTAGCCCCAGTTGCTCCAGTCGACGATTGTGGATCTGCCACTCGATAGTGGCCAAAATACAAGCACCGATCGGTGTCCATCGCATCAACAGGCCAGACCACGTGAACCATCCTCCTGTAGCCAATAACCACCAATCCAGTACTGATAGAATTATCCAACCCGCCCCCGCTTTCCAACTCCATTTTGCATGGAAGATTCTTAATTTACTCAATTTACCTTTTTTCTGTTTTGTCTGCTGGGCCCCGCTGAGGGACTGTGTCGTTGGTGAAAGATTGCTTATGTTGCCTGATTTGTTTGCTACATTCCGGCGAAGGGTCCATCTTATTGACCATGTGTCTTGAGTTTGTCGCAGACTGCCAGATTTTGTTAATCTAAACGAAAAAAACAGGTAATTATGAGGGAAGGAAGCTCATCATCATCATTTTATGTCCGAGTATAATTTTGGAGCGCGTAAACTGATTTGAATAATTTACGTTCGTTAATGGATTTTTAAAAAATATGAAAAGCCCAGGAAACCAAGGGCGGATCAAAAATAGCCCCTTCTTAATATTAACTCTCATTCAAATTTCTGTTGATTTCAAATTTTGCACCCAATTATGAAAATTTAAAATAATTTTTTTCTTATTTTCTTCCAAGGAATCGTAATCTATTTAAACTATATTAACATGACCTATCACTAGCGAAAATTTGTTGACTAGTGTAATTGTATATTTTCTAGATCAGAAATCAACATTGAAATTTCAATTTAGAGAAGAAAGTTAAAGTCTGGTCCAGAATATCTTCTATTTTTTTCATTCGCAGTGATCAGCTGAAGTATCTTTTATTTTCACATTTCTTGAAAAGGTTAACCAAATCGGATTAAAAAAAAAGTTTACGACTACTCCATTCACAGGAGCTCATTATCTTTTGGACTTTGGGTCAGTGAAATTACTCAGGCAGACAGAGGAACTGATAAGGACCCCAAAAATCGCCTCCGCTCCGATTTTTTTTTTTTAGAAAACAGAAAGGCGGAAATTTCGTAAACAAAAACACGAAAAATGCGATGCCATGTTAATACATCATGGTAAATGGTAAACAGAAGACGTGATGTCAGCTGAGCTGGGTGCCTGATAACAGCGAAGCGCGCCAGCCAAAATTGAGACACTTCTAAAAAGAATCGCCCGTGCCAGATATCAGTGGTATCATTTTGATTTTTGGGTATTTTGTATCGGCGACCGGCAGACAACCTTTTTGAACTCTTTTCGAGATTTAGATGTTTTTGCGATATTACGGAAAGGAATTTTCCCAGGGATTAGGCGCAGTAAGGCACCAGGAGAAGTCCAACCTCTTGCGTCGTAACCGTGTTTACAATTTTGCATTCGACCATTAAGAGAAGATAAAGGGGTCCTATTAAGAAAGGTAATGAAGTTTTATAATACCACCTGAAGGTATTTTTAGCACTTTCAATTTAAATCGACTGCTTAATTGAATTAAGCCATCTCAGTGGTTCAGCAATTTTTAAACTTTGGCTTCTCACGAATTGAGAAAATCGTTCGATAACAAGAAATTTTTACTGCTCATTACCACTATTAAATTCTAAAATTTCCTACGATATCAAAAGATTTATTGCTAATTCTGAGGTTCAACTAGAAACACTGTTAAAATTACGAAGTATACTCACAATCTGGCCCTGGGCCCAAATTGAAGTGGCATTTCTCCAGAGGGAATTTCCGCTTATGCGAGATAAAATTAATTTTCTTTGTTTAAGTAATTGGAAACACTTCCGATCGGTCCACTGTTCTGTTTGAATTTGATAAAAATTCTAAAGTTCTGCGAAAATTCTTGGAACACAGAAGAGCTGATAAGAAAACACGACTAAAACGTAAAACAGCTGATTGAATTGTCACATTTTTGGTAATTATCGCATTAACGCACGTCTAACGTTGGTGCGAATTCAAATGCCTGCGCGAAGCTTGCGAAAGCTTATACGGCTTTAAAAGCACATTGGGGCAGACGAAATATGAAAAGTAAGAAGAAGATAGATTCGTTTAACGGTTGTCGTCTCTGTAGTTAAATTAATTATCAAGGCTTCAAAAATAAACTAAATTCGAGCGAATTATGAAATGAAATAAAAATGAAAATTTCATCAAATAGTTTTGTTCTATTTCTAATAGGAATTGTACTGAATTGAATTATAACTGAAAATCCTCATGCATAATTTTGTAATGCTAAAATGAAAAAAGTAAATTCTAGAGATTTTTTCACATAAATTGCTTATCTAAAATAAATATAAATTAAACTAAATTTTAAGAATCTTTAATATTCGAACAGGGTGCAGCACTGACATTTTTACTATATTTTTTATATGATTTTGGCAAAAGCGGAAAGTACAACAAACTTCTAAATTTAAGAAATTTTACGAAACACTAGTTTTAAATTTATTAAATTTAGACGTTAATGTTTCTTATAATTCAGTGATCAATTCTGTGCGTTTTTGGGCGCTCATAAAACCATTTGTTGCTCGGCCTTATGCGCCTTAAATAGTAAAATTAATTGTTGGGATCTCAGTTACTAAAATTTTGATTTTCCGAACTGAGATACTATAAATGTTGTCTTGTCTTGTTAAAGTGTTTTTTAAATACTGGAAATGTAATTAGTTGATTTAATTCAAGGGTTCGAAATTTGGGGTATGAAAAGTTGTAAGTTCCAACAATAGCTTTTGAAGATGCTAAAGGTAAATGAAATGCTAATTTGAAACGGAAAATTCTATATTTAATGAACAACATTTTGTCTTTTCGTTGTAACATTTTTACTATCGATTGGGCCCTGGTGCGATCGCCATTAATTTTTATATTACCTGGACTGGTAATACGAATATTTTTACGAAAAAATTAACTATTAACTACTACGGCGTTTATGCTTTACAAATTGCTGAAGTAGACGCGCAATTTATACTCACAATGTAAAAACTCAAAAACGTTTTGGGGTTTTAAACACTACCAGCATTTTTACTGCATTATAGTTGTGTAATGTGTGGAATGAATGGATTTTTTTGTTCGTGTAGTACTTATAATTAATTCTATTACAAAATGTCTAAAAAAAGTAATAATACTAAATTATTCGTAAAATCTTTCAATTTACAGTACAGTTTGCTTTTGTTATGTGTGAATAATTTATTATATTTATCGAATGTGTATAACTTATTATTTTTACCTCTCACTGCAAGTAAGTAATAACGATTGCAATAAGATTACTGAGATTTTCTTTTTTGCTGAAACAGATAACCGTTCATTATTTATTAAAATCCAATTAAATAATAATAATCAATTTCTGTTGAACTTGCTTTGTCATTTATAAAAAAGCTTTGTTTTCTGAAAATTTATTTTTATTATTTGCAGAGAGTTCTTATTATCTGACTTAGAGATTTATTATCTAAAGAAAACGGAATAAAAGATAAGCTAATTTAATATGCGTTGGGATGATTCACAAACATTTGTAATGTCGGGCCGAAGTTCTCTGCAGACTTTGCTGAAAAAACGTTTTAAAGCGATCATAAAAGAATGTAAGATATGCGATCTGGAACAAGTATGATGTTGTAATTGTTATTTTCATATTAAGTGGAACGTCTGAGCAAACAGTTAAAAGCTGCAATTATTGAGTTGAGATAAAGATTTCTTTAGCATATCATTCAGGAAGCAAATAGGAAGTTTTCTTAGTTTATTATGGGTAAGCCAAATCTTATCAGAGTTCGTGGTATATAAAAATTGTTATTGTAGCCGTAAAAGAAATGTCTATTTAATTTAGAAACAGCAGCTTTGTAATTTGTCAGTTTTTTCAAAATTATTGTTCTATGATAAAGGACTTTAAATTTGTATACCAATAAAAGAAGATACACGAAGACAGGTTATCTTTTCTTTAAAAGTTCAGTTTGCAATTAAGTACCCAAATGTTTTTGTTAACTGACTCATTAAATGCGAGATATTGTTTTGAAATTACAATGATTAAAATGCGACGTTCATACGTTAAGTGATTTTAGCTGAGAACAATTTAATTAAATTGGCGGCTTGTGCGGAAACTAAGTAGGTAGACAATTTTAGTTTAAACTATAAATTAATTAGTAAACTTATTTTTCTTTGGTGAATCTCTAATAAAGTAATTTGAAATTAAAATTGTTCATTACATTTATACCTTTTTAGGCTTCAGCGTTTCTTCAAACACTGAGTCATAGATTCAAACAAAATAATCTAAAAGGCTACGAAATGTTGAACACAAGGAAATGGAAGCAGAACCAGATCAAAATATATGGACTAATTTGTACTATAAGTGTTCTGAGGTGATATATACAGTGTTATATTATTGTTTCATTACTTAATTACTAGACAGGACACAAACAAATGTGCTTTAGCAATTACTACTTAAAAATGCGTGAAGATCACCAATCCCGCATAAATTTTGCAACCTGTCTTCAATGTGAACATCTGACCTTATAAAGCTGGGGATCATCTCTAAAGATGCCGCATGAAGCTATAGCTTTTGTTCCTCAAAAGATAAGTGCGCATACCGCGATCGGATAAAAATTTTGTAACGTTTCATCAGACATCGAACTATCCCACCACCCATCCAATCCATCTACCACGATCAAAGTTTTTTTAAAGCCGACATTCCTCATGCTTACGAAAGAGTTTTGCCAAGTTTTGCGCGTCGCCGCTCTTATCACTGGATATCTTTCCAGCGCAAAAGTTTGCTACAAAAGAATTTGAGGTGGTGGGATTGAATTGGAAATCGCTCTGACAAGGTTTTGTCGTTGTAGAGGGCCCCATCGAAAGACTCTGTTAATTTTGTCGTTACTCAGTTAATAACAGTCGAGCGACAGCGGTAACAGTGCCTGGTTGCTAGTTTTATACCGGCTCTGTATTCAACACCTTCCATTTTACCGTCCTATATAAAATAAAAAATTACAGAAATCGTGCTCCGTTGAATTTTGTGAGCGGTTCGTGTGTTGTGAGCTTTCCTGTTTTTTGTTTTATAAACATTTTTTTCTTTGTGTAATTTGTGGACATTTGGAGGTCTTGCAAATTTTAACAAATTATAGCAGCTGGTTGAGTTTGATTGTTTTTACGGAAAGCGAAACTCTCTAAATTACTGGTACATTGTGAGTTTAATTCTCCTAATTTATTAGATGGCGGGTTTGGCACAAAATATACCTAAATTGTGCGGTTTTTTTTTTCTAAACAAACAGGTTTATTCAGTAATTTCCGCTTTTCTAATGCTTGTTTTTAGTTTATTTGCCAATGGTGAGGATGGTGGTTCTTTGAAAATTTTAAACTATATTAAAACTAGGCAACAATAAATTAAATTTGTATATTTCATACTAGTTCAATAAAGATAACATTTAAGATAAGCACATGCTTTAAAAGCACAAATGTTTAAATACAGTTGTTATTTCCTACACAATTTTATAGTAAGTTTTTATTGCAAAAAGAAGTCACAGTTCTAACTATAATTTCTTTATCGGCGTCGAGACATATTAGTTTTTTTATTACCTAAAGCTACTCTTAATACTTTAAAATTATTGCTTTTTAGCAGGAAACATTTTGCAACAGTCAGTAATTACTAGACTTATAGCAATTATTATTAACAGACTGCTGAAATTGAACCATATGTAAATGTGTATATTGTACAAATACATACATATCTGAGTTAGTACAATTGTTAACCGCTTTACGAAAATGAAGTTTATTATCAAAGTTCTTAACAAATAGATCAGTACAGACTTCGATTATCATTTCCACCTCCTGGTTTGTGTCGGGTTTATAGTGAAATGTAAACCAAAAAATAACTTCAGGTCTTTTTTCAAACTTGAACATGATGATTCCGACAATTTCAACGTCACAAGTGTCTGGCTAAATTCTTCAACGTTATGTTTTATTTATGAATATTCAGTGATAGATAATTCTCTCATATCTATATTATAATTCGTTTGGTGGCCTCTTCAGTTTTACGTCAATGTTGAAGGGATATTAAATTCAAATGTCGAAATATAAGGGTTTTATACCTACAGAATGTTTTAAATGTTGTATGTTTTCAACTAGAATAGAGCAAATGTTCTTTCTATTCGCTTGCTCTTGACCTTTAATAGAATACTCAAGGCCATTTAATATATAGACTTTGTACGTCAGTACCTCTTGAAGAGTCTAAACAAAAGAGGCCTATGCTAAAATTCGGAAGCTTCGTTAAAATATTTGTTTAGATGTTTAAATGGATTCAAGGTCTGCAATTCAGAATTTCAACTGAATTTCCTCAAATAAGATTTTGGTTATATAATATTTTGTTTGAATTAGTTATAGGTTTTTTGATATCACTGATAAATAAATATACGGGTTTTCAAAGAAAAATAAATGATGGACAGACTTATTAAATCTTAGATAGCATAGCACTTAAAAACTTTATTAAATTCGTAAATTAGCGTAAAGCCCCAATAAAAGAAATGTTGTAAGTTACACCCAAAAATATAACTTTACGATGATAAAGCAGTAGGTATGTATTATTTAATTAAAATTCTACTCATTTATTTGCGAAGGGAAGGAGAAATAAGATAGTGATCTCCTTTAATGTACTAGGAATAGGCGGCATGAATTGAAAGAGAAGCGCAATAAAAATAAAATCAACCTAGGTTGTACATTGAATAATAAGTATACTCTGCAATATGTTGGATTTATAAAAAAATAAAGTGCCATTCAACATTCCCACCATTATTCTGTTTTTATGAAATATATACCTATTTCGATATTTCGTTAAATAATTTAATAAAAAGGTACTCACAGAGTACATATAAAAAAGAGTCTAAAATTATGTCTAATTCTTCCGGCTTTTTCTCAAAATGTGCAAGTACATACATATGTTATCTTAGGCAATAAAAAGCAACACTTTCGGTAACGACAATTAACGTATACAAAACGCCGTCACAATACCATCGAGCGTGACTATTCTGGATTGAACCTGGTAGTGAAAGATAATTAAATGCACGACAGAGATAATGAGTACCTATCTTGCAAATTGTTTTAAGTTTTGAAACCGGCACAGTTTTTCTGTCCCACCAATAAATTGTTTTCACACGGGTAATTTAAATAATAAATCAATTGTCACTTTTCGGAATCTCTTTTAATGTATAGTTAATAAATGGGAAATCTGGACTCTGCTAGTTTATTATTGATAAATTGCATATGATGAAAGGTCGTGATCTTTATGAATGGTCACCGATTAATTATTCAAGAAAAATTAGTATTGTATAATTATTTATTTAATTTTGTCAGTATAATTAGTAGTGGAAATGTTCGCTTTGATTGCTGCTAGAGCACGTTTAACCACATTAGCCCGTGCTAAATGCCTTTTTTCTTTTATGAAATAATAAACTTTGATGCGGTTAGAAATTTCAAGCGGAACTTGTTATTCCCCACATGATTTTGGTTATTTCCATATGTAAATTAGCGCATCGTGCTGTTTTTAATATAAAGATCGCACCGCTCAATCAGCATATTTGATCAATTTTCACGTGACTTTTGGTATCGTTAAAAAAATTAAGATTATTTGTAGAAGAGTAGTTAAATGACATAAGAAATAAGAGTATACAAAAAGTTTTAGTTGGGTATTATGTTTTTCTTTTTGCTTAATGTTTTTTGTGGTGCTATTATTGATTTTAAGAACATACATATGTGTATTTAAATATGTCAATTCATATGTGCAATAAGTGATTAAAGAATTAGAGTGTTAAAATGAAAACGGATTCTGAAATTGAGTGTGACTTTTATATTTGAGGGGATTTTTTTAATGAGGTAACAATGACATTATTTGTGCTTTATATAAATGCTAGTCGGTTTTGAGCTGTCGAAAAAGCTATTATTTATTAGATTAAGTAATTTAAGCGTAATTTTAATTATGCTCGTACACAACCTATGGTAAAGCAAAGAAAAACTAAAACGATTCTTAATTAGTTAACGTTTAGTTGGCACCAAAATAAAAATATTGAAAATTTAAAAATCGGGGTGGTTTTGAAAATTATGTTTTTGTTAGTAGGTTCCCTAAAAAATCTCTAAAATGTGAAAACAATAATTTTATTTGAGGTAGACATTAATGAAATCAAATTACTAAATCAGAAAGTTATCTAATTATAAAAATAACTTAAAATAGATACTTATGGAATTTTTAATATACACGGGATTCATAACATTGCATCGTCGAGAAAGTTTCCGACAACCGACTGAAATGGATCTTTGACTTACGTGAACTTCAAATGACAAAAGCTGCATTTTCATTCATCGTGGTGTTGGGTAAATCTATTTAAATCTATTTTCTAAAGGTTTGCGTAACTTGCTGAACGTGAAGTAGACTTTCAAAATTTTAAAAACACAATTCATTACACGAAGTACATAGTACAAATTCATGATGCCTATTGCCCTACTTGCAACTCTCTGCCTAAAGCGGGAAATTGAAAATTGAATCAGAATGCGTTTTGTGTGAAAAACTGATCCTTGAATTTGTATATACTTCAGGTTAAATCTTGATTGCCAAGGCACTGTATAATGCATACCAACGAGGTTACCTAGGCCAGTTTTTATTCGCAATATAATATAATCTGCGTTTAACCCTTCAACTTTAAACTAATACCTCTATAGGCTCGACTAGATCATCTGAAACTGTGTCAAGACTTTATTAACTGGCTTGGAGTGATCGAGAAGAAATCATGTTTGTAAACAGGTATAAGACGCAAAATCTCTTGGGATCATTGACTCGAAGCCGGTCTTGGAACATTAAATGAAAGTTTCCATACAGCTTGCACTGCCGCAAGGCATTCCATTCGGCTGGTAAATTCGAATCTAAACCACCTGAGTGTGACGGCTTGAGGTAGTTAGTGCAATACCTACTTGTTGTCTACAGACGACCTTGGCCGGGATTTGTTATTGGATCGTGAATGAACCTCATCATTCATCTATAAAAGCCAAAATAGTGCTTTTCGAGTTAATCTAATCAGCGTGTTTCAACTTCTGCTACTTACATCGAGCCCTGTTCAGTTCAGTTTAGTCGGAATTGTGCAATGCACGAACGCCGCAGTCAGATGAGGCACTTAATGTGCACAATTTTGTCAGCTAAATGCCGGCTATTGTGGCAGTTATTGCCGACAATTAGCCGGTTTACCTCTTGATTTAAAAAATAAATGCACAGAAACGATAAACTTTCACAAATCGGTGGAACATCGACCTGCATCATTGAGATGATACCTGCAAGAATTCACATGCATTCGGTGGCGGTTTCTTCTTTTAGGGTTCGGGGTCACCTCTGTGAGGGGTTCTGCCAACTGCCTCCGGAGTGTCTGGAGCGGCTTTTGTGCTACATTCACAAAGGTAACAACGACGACCGGAAATGTGATCAGGTATTGCGCAACGCTGTCGATTGTTAAAGAGACGTTCCGCAATTAACTTTCCTTCAAGACTAACTTTGAAATTTCAAAGAGGCAGAGGGCGGCGGTACAAAAGAATAAGTAAGTAGTGAATGGTTCTTCACGTTTCCGTTGCAGCTTTCAATTGGTATGTAAGACTACGAATTCCAACTGTGTCCTCTTGTCGGAATTTAATTACTGAATAATTGCTTAAGAGTACATCCGAAGTGCAAATGAGTTCTCTGAGAAATTACTGCTATTAAAAATTTTAAATACCACGGAAAATAGGCAGCTTGATTTATCTCGACACACATTACCGGATTTACTTCGTTTGTGAATCCACCAGATATTTATATAATATAAAGATACATTACCTGCGAAACATTGAAACATGATCTTGCTGGAGGCTGTTTGCTATATCTTCTTTTTCAGTATATATAGATTTTAAAGAAAATTAAATGTGTGAATTTATATGTGTATTCTATCAGAATGCTAACAAAATAGTCTTGCTTGTTTAGGTGTGTTCTAGAAGTTCTAATGGTGACGGGTATGTGCTTGATTGGATCTTTCCACAATATTCAAGATCACTGCTAGTTAGCGGTTTGCTGAAATTAATAGGATTATTAACCGTATTAAGATATTGATTAATTCGAATCTTGAAAACCTTGGAGGCGTTTGGGGTCAAGTTGACAGAAATTGCTACTATAATTTGATCGTTTAACTTTTTCTCACGTTGATTAATGCACTCTTTTATTTGTTTTTGTAATGAAGTAAATAATTTATTGCCAAACGGGTCTACGAGTTTTCTAGAAATTATTGCTAATCAGCTTTTTTTAATTAGTTAGTTGGATTGCAACACGCAATGAGTTGCAAATATGTATTATTGATGTTCTAAGTCTAAGAAGCCATCCGGAGATTTTTTAATATTAATATTTTCGTGCATCGCATATCCGTTTACCACTCTGTAATGTACTTTAACATTTTCAATTATTTGATTTATTGAGTCAAGTTTGTTTCGTGATACAAAGTCGAGCCTTTTGTACATATGCGTATCATCAGTAAACTTTAAATAAATGATTAAACTAGATAAGACGTATGTATGTGCGTGAAATAGTTTGTGGAGTTTCTGGGTTGAAATAAAAATTCAAGATAAAAATAATAGAAATAAGAATGCATAAATATTATCATATGATAAAAAAAAACACAAATCAACTGTGTAACTATTTAAAACTATGTAAATAAAAACAATGTAGATCATGTCTTTTAAGTTTTGTTTATAAAACTAGAACAATAGAATGATCGGATTACTGAGGTAGTCCAATATGTAAGATGAAAAAGTTATAAAATATAAATATATAGTAATATTTGACTACTACACCTACACCTAAACATTTTCAAGAAATTGATTTTGTGGTAAAGAATAAATATTTAACGTTTTTGGCGAATCAATGAAAAAGGTTGACATTTTTCCAATTAATCTTTCTTATTTATGATATATAATAAAATGACAATATGAACTCTACTGCCTCAATCTTTAAAAATTAACAAGTTTAACTTCTTTACCTTAAGAATTATATGCGTTTATTTGAATACACGTGACGTGTTATTTTTATTTTTTTAAGTTTTTCTTTTTTTCAGATATCTTTAAATTGAGATTACAAAAAAATGGAGTCCTGAATGTGACAAAACGTAATTTTACCAAAAAGTAAAGCTGGCATAAGGCTCACCATGGGGTACGTATATCTTTTACCTCATTTTTCGCTGCCAAACACATCATTTTTCACTATCATGTTAAAACTAGATTTGTTTGTTCAAGAGTTTTCTTACATAATGAATAATTCAAAAGCTTGAAGACATAAAAAAAGATTCTTTTCACTAACTGGTTGTCACAATAACCAGCTTTTTTTTTAACGATAATATTTAATTGCAAAGTCAGAAGCAATGTTTCTTGACTCTGCTTTTGTTTAAGCAATAAATTTACAATTTACGACAACTTTCTGAGGAATACGATAACGTGATGAATTTTCAAAACAATGCCCCTTATAAATGAACGTTGACTATTTAATAGAACTCCGGAAAAATTAAACGACCATGGGGTGCAATGGCATTGGAAGTAAGAATGTTACTACTCGATTGCAATGCAAATCCATAGAAGATAAATTTTCTCGGATTTACAGATTGAAGAATTGAATTGTGAAGGCTACTGAAAATTACCGTATTCATGGGCAATAAACGGCAAATATTTTATTAAATTATTTGTAGGGTTTAAATTTCTAAAAAAAAACTTAATTATTTAATATTATATTAATGATTATGAAAGAAAACAAAGTATTGAATAAAATAAATACATAGATTTTTATGGAACTAATTAATAAGCCTTCTTAAAACTAAAATTTAATTTAATTTTGCAGAAAGGTTTCGTACGATATCTCCAAGCAAATAAAATCAGAAGAAAAGACATCAAATGGGGTTACAATCACTACAGAAAAACCTGAGGCTGGAAAATTTCGTACCATATTGCCCCAAATTCTTGCTAGTACCGCCAAAAATTTACTGCTTTTAGATTTAGGTCTTTCAGCAGCATTTCCAACTATCGTAATACCTGCACTCCGCGGTACTGTTCAAACCAACGGATATGTTGAAACACTACGATTTACAGACGTTCAGGCTTCGTGGTTTGGTAAGTACTTCAAATTTTGTGATATTCCTCCAAGAGTGCACTAGAATTTTATGTAATTACAGGAAGCATAGCTTTCATTTGCCAACCACTAGGAAGTGTTCTGTCCGGTTGGGTATCGGAACCTCTTGGCAGAAAACGAGCAATGATTGTCGTTAATATCCCTCATATCATCGCTTGGATTTTGCTGCATTTTGCGACTTCTATTGAAGCAATGTACATTGGAGCCATTCTTTTGGGCTTAGGGGTAGGATTCATGGAAGCGCCGATAATAACATATGTGGGAGAAATAAGGTAGATATGATTAAATTAAAAGTAACTCTATTTTAAAAATATTATTAAAATTCAGCCAACCTTCAATTCGCGGTATTCTAATATCTTGCGCTGGAGTTGCTGTTACTTTAGGTCTTTTCATAACATACCTGCTGGGATCAGTGCTCGATTGGCGAACGGCAGCACTTATATGTCTAAGTGTCCCTCTTTTTACAGTCGTTGCAATTTGCTTCGTTCCTGAGACTCCAATGTGGCTCCTATCGAAAGGAAGAAAAGATGATGCCCTTAAATCGCTCCAATGGCTTCGCGGTTGGGTTTCACCAAAAGCCGTTGAAAAAGAGTTTGCTGAAATGCAAAGATACAGCGAGCACTCGAACAAGTGCACCAAGTGCCAAAAAGCAAATGTTCCATGCACTCATCCTCCTCCGGCTTTAACCCAAAAATTCAAGGAGCTGAAGAGGAAGAGGACGATGAAGGCATTCTTTCTGGTTCTGACTCTTTTTGCAATCGGTCAATTTAGTGGAATTTTATCGATGCGACCGTTTATGGTACAAATTTTTAAGGCGTATAAAGTTCCGATGGATCCGAGCTGGGCTACGGTTACTATTGGAATTATTGCCTTATTGGCGAACATCGCATGCATGTCAACCGTTAAAATCATTGGAAAAAGGAGGATTTGTTTAATTGGGCTTGTGGGATCACTGATTTGTTGCATAGCGTTGGGGGCGTATGCTCAGACTATGTTCCCAAAAGGATACAATTCATTTGAGCCTATGGATGATGAAAATATTCCTGTCAGCTACTTTCCGCTCGTCGCTTTTTTGTTCCTCGGATTTTGGACGAATGGAGGCGTCACTTCTATACCATGGATGCTGTTAAGCGAAATATTTCCATTCAAGTAAGCAATGGAGATCTTTTAGAAGAATTAAAAATAAACAAAATTATGTTTTCCAGATCACGAGGATTAGCTACAGGTATAACAGCGGCTCTAAATTACACGTTGGGATTTATATCAACGAAAACTTACCTGAATCTCGATAAGGGTTTATCCCTTAATGGTGTGATGTGGTTTTACACTGTGATCAATTTAATAGGGTAAATTGTATGCTATTCTCTTTAAAGAAAATTATTAAATATAACCATTATTTTGCAGTTTATTTTATGTATACTTCCTGTTACCTGAAACGGAAAATCGAACTCTGGAAGATATAGAGGTCCATTTTTCGGATAATACACGGAAGCTGACGGATATTAATATCAAAAAAGTCGGCGCAATAACTCCAAAACTAAGTCCCGAAAGTGGCCAAAATAATTCAGCCAGCCTGAATGGTGTAAAAAAAGACGATGTCACCATACCAACGATTTCCCAAGATGTAGAGCTAGGCTGTGATAATAGAGCTTATCTAGAAAATTAGGTTCTAAAGATCGTTGTGTTTAGAATTTTGTTTTACCCTTAGAATGCTTTTTCTTTTTTACAAAGTATTATTGAGATGTTACTATTTTATTTTATCCATTAAGTGTATTTGAATGCTCGTGAGAAAGACGATTTCTAGCAAATTTTAATCGTTTGTTTTAAAAAATGCAACAGTTTTAATGCTGGAAATCGAATTTTTACGAGAACATATACATGCATTAAAAAAGAGATAAGCATGTCGGGCCGTACGCCCGACATAGTCGAAAATCCCCGTTTTTATTTATGTATTTATAATTAGGTTTGTTACTTCTGTATAATGTTCTGTTCTAGTTTTTTCTTGTTTTTAAGATAAAGAAATCCAGGACAATAAAATCATCACATTTATTATCGAACACACTATTTTTTTATTATAAGATGTTTCGCTTTCCAAAGTTTATTAAATTAAACCTTTTCCAAGTATGTGAATTTTTTTAACCATAGCCAAGAGATTCCAAAGAACCCAAATACCAATATACAGGTATACCGAAAAATGCGTTCATATATAAAGTAAAAAAGGTATTTTTTTTTGCAGATGGTTGTAATAATTGGAAATTGTGCTTAATTTTAAATTACAAAAAAGTTAAACACTTCTTTTTTTAAATAATTGAAAACATCTTTTTTACAAAGAAAACAACTAAAACTGTTTGTTGACAATGTTTTTATTCACCCTGAATAATAATTCCTTAAAAAATGAATATTTTAAGCCTTCAAAAGAAAAAAATTAACTTAAAAAAATGAATGACAATGCACGTGGTCCATATGTTTAAATATACTCCATAATCTCCTTCCATGCATTGTGTGCTCACGTGATGAATATTTTATTTTATTAATGTTTGTTTTTTTTCAGAAATCGGTAAAATAAATGCATAAAAATTGAGTTCTGAACATGGTTAAATTCAGTATTACCTAGAAATTCAGCAAGCATAGACCTCGTTATGGAGTACGTACATTTTATTTACTGGCTTTCGGCATTAATTATGAAAGCTAATTTTTTTCACTATGGTGCTCGTTTTTTATGTATTAAGTTTTTAGGGTTTTGTGAAAAGCTTGGGTTAAAAGAAATAAATTGCTTTTGATTAGTGAACACAATATTTGGAGTAATTATGGAGTACATGGTTCAATTAACAGAATTGTTAAAAAAGATATTTTAGTGAATATGAGTGAATATTAAATTAATACTTGAAACATTAAATATAAAATCGCTTAAATTTGTGGGCAGAAATGGAGAGAGATAAATATTTCACGCTTGATTGGTAGTGACATTTTTAAATTCACTATTTCGACCTTTAACAGTGTTAAAGTGATAACATATTAAGATAAAATAAGTGATAAAATAATATAAATTCTCATAGGAATAAAACGAAGTGATATATTAAACATATTTCACTAGTGAATTAATAAAAAAAAAGTTCTGCGTGTTTAAATATTCATTCTTCAGGATTCTGAGTATTTAAAACAATTGGAGAAAGGTACTAAATTGATGCAGTATATAAAAATGAATGACCAGGAATATGAACTAATAATTTCAAGTAAAAATTCATAAATGGTGAAATTATATGGTAAATAAAATTATAAAAAGTGTTTTTTCGGGATGATGAATAACAACAAATCATATAAAAACTTTTATTCTACAAAAGCAAAGTGTTTAGTAAATGTGATTTAAAACAATTTTTAAGTAATTTTTAAGACGAAAACGAAGTAGTTAGTTTCCTAAGAACATACATACCTTCTGTAATTCCATTTAGCTGTGGAAACTTGACTTGACTTAAATAAATGAAGGTTTAAACAATCTTATGAACTATTATTTTATTTTGCAGGAAGGTTTTGTACGATATCTCAAAGAAAAGAAAATATGAGGAAGAAACGAAACAGAATGGAAATACCATCACTAGTGTAAAATCAGAAGCCGGCAAATTTCGTACTATATTGCCTCAAATTCTCGCTAGTACCGCCAAAAATTTATTGTTAATAGATTTAGGCCTTTCGGTAGCATTTCCAACCATCGTAATCCCTGCACTCCGTAGTACTGCCCTCCCAGTTAACGGATATGTTGAAAAATTGCGATTTACAGACGTTCAGGCTTCGTGGTTTGGTAAGTACTTCAAATTTTGTGATATTCCTCCAAGAGTGCACTAGAATTTTATGTAATTACAGGAAGCATAGCTTTCATTTGCCAACCACTAGGAAGTGTTCTGTCCGGTTGGGTATCGGAACCTCTTGGCAGAAAACGAGCAATGATTGTCGTTAATATTCCCCATATTATCGCTTGGATTCTTCTGCATTATGCAAATTCTACAGAAGTAATGTACATTGGCGCCGTACTTCTGGGATTAGGAGTGGGATTTATGGAAGCACCTATAATGACTTATGTTGGAGAAATTTGGTAGTCGTCTTTCATCTGCAATCCAAATTCTTTTTTAACATATTAAATTTTAGTCAACCGTCAATACGTGGCGTTTTGATATCATGTTCTGCGGTTGCTAGTACTCTAGGTACATTCTTTATATACCTCCTGGGATCAGTGCTCGATTGGCGAACTGTGGCGCTAATAAGCCTAAGTGTCCCTCTGTTCACAGTCGTTGCAATTTGCTTCGTTCCTGAGACCCCAATGTGGCTCCTATCGAAAGGAAGAAAAGACGAAGCCCTCAAATCGCTCCAATGGCTTCGCGGTTGGGTTTCTCCAAAAGCCGTTGAAAAAGAGTTTGCTGAAATGCAGAGGTACAACGAACACTCGAACAAGTGCACCAAGTGCCAAAAAGCAAATGTTCCATGCACTCATCCTCCTCCGACTTTAACACAAAAATTCAAGGAGCTGAATAGGAAAAGGACAATGAAGGCGTTCTTCCTGGTCCTGACTCTTTTTGCAATCGGTCAATTTAGTGGAATTTCATCAATGCGACCGTTTATGGTGCAAATCTTCAAGGCGTACAAGGTCCCAATGGACCCGAACTGGGCTACGGTTACTATTGGAACTACTTCCCTAATGGCGAATATCGTCTGCGTGTCCGTCGTGAAGATTATTGGAAAAAGAAGGATTTGCTTGATAGGGCTTGTGGGATCACTAATTTCCTGCATCGCCTTGGGGACTTACGCTCAGATCGTTTTCCCGAAAGGTTACAACTCCTTCGAGACTATGGAAGATGAAAATATTCCTCGCAGCTACTTTCCCCTTGTCGCTTTCATGTTTCTTGGATTCTGGACTGTAGGATGCGTAACATCTATACCTTGGATGCTACTAAGCGAAATATTCCCATTCAAGTAAGAAATTGAATTGAAACTTCTGGAAAAATTTTAAATTATTAACGTTTTTCTTTCTAGATCTCGAGGACTAGCTACAGGTATAGCGGCAGCTGTAAACTATATCTTTGGATTTATATCAACAAAAACGTATTTGAATTTCGACAAAGGCTTATGTCTTAACGGTGTGATGTGGTTTTACAGTGTAATCAATTTAATAGGGTAAATTAAATTTTTTAGTGTTTAAAATTTATCATAATACACATAATTGTTCTTTCGCAGTTTACTTTATGTATACTTTTTGTTACCCGAAACGGAGAAACGAACCCTAGAGGACATAGAGGTGCATTTTTCAGACAATTCAAGAAAGCTGACTGATATAAATATTGAAAAAATTGGCGCTATAACTCGAAAACAAAGTTTCGAAAATAGTAAAAATAATTTATCTACTTTGGATGATGTGAAGAAGGAACAAATCGTCAGACCAACAATTTCTCAGAATGTTGAGTTAGGCTGTGATAATAGAGCTTACGTAGAAAATTAAGGGATAAAGACATTTATTAAATTGTTGTTATTTTATTCATTAAAACTATATTTGTTAAAAGACGATTTTTTAATTCTTCTTTCTAGATCATATATGGATTTTAATAAAAATAAATATGCTTCTTGCCACGACGTTCTTATAATGTGGTACCATACACGATTTTTAATTACTGGATGAATCAGTAGGAAGTTTAAAAAAACCTTTTTTATAAGTACCTGCTGGAACCCTGAATAAAACACTCCGATAATATTTGCGCTCCCACATATGTTTAAATATTTTCATAATCAATCTGTGTGCAAATGTGACCGGTTTTTTTTTTAAGGTTGCTGTTTTTTGTGTTTTACAGAATTTATTAAATTCAAACCTTGTGATAAAACTTAGATTTAAGCTCAGATGGGGGTTCTGAGCTTCATATGTATATATTTTGCATTATAATGTTTTCGTAAATTATGAAAGTTATTGTTATTCAATAGAATTTGCAGCAATATTTTTTTACTACTTGAGATATTTAATATATAGAAATATGAATAAGCTTTAGTAAATAAAATATTTTGATTAATTATGAAATTATTCTGTTTACAAACAACCTTTTTTTATCAAGAGAATTCAAGAATGTTAAACCGAATTTAGATAAGTAAAATAAAATAATAACAATTTGTGGTAAAGTAATGTGTTGTGATTCAAGCTCAAGATGAAAAAATTTTGGGGAAAAAAATTGAAGTAGTTTAATATTTTTTTTTTTGCGTGAAATCTGCATTCATCGAGTTATTTGCAATGTGACCTTGCTGTGTTTATCTAGTAATAATAGAAGGGGATTTTGATCAAACTTAAAACATTTATATATGAATAAGTACAAATTTAAATTAATCAGTGATCATGGTCATCATATGAGTGGTTAAAAGTAAATAGCAAAGGGGTAGATTGAGATAGTGAATATTTTTTAAAGTATATGTTAAACGAGGAAAAAAAATATTTTAATTATGTATGTATCATACATATATACATATATAAAAAGGAAATATGGTTTATCAAAAATAACAATAAAAGGAAAAAGGAAAAGTTTTCGTATTAAAATTGTAAATGATGAATGAATTGGAAATCATACAAAATGCAAAGAAAATATATTTCAAAGCTCCCATAAAGAAAAGTTGAAAAACATTCGAATGAAAGTACTAATATAATTTAATAAGGCATTGAGTGAGGGGTGTTTTTTTTACTAGAAGTTATTTGATGTTTCCCAACAAATAAAATCAGAACAAAGTGGTATTACCTACTACAACTAAGAAAATGTCAAGGCCATGCAAAATTTCGTACCACTTATTTAAGACAATACTAGCAACATTGCCAAAAACGTTCCAAAACCAAAATTTATGGCTACCTCCCTTACATTAAAAGTAGGAATGAAAAAACTTTTTACTTACCCAATCGAATTAGGGATCGTTAAAAATGAAATCATTATGAGGTTTCTTAAACCGTTTTTCAAAATTATGCCCCCGTGTTTGAAGTGTTCAACTTAAAATTTGCCATTTTCTGAATCCAATTTCGAAAAAATCTGAAAAAAATCCAGAATACGAGCATACAGAGTGATTTTACTTTTAAAAATAACACGATTTACTGGAGTTGCTTGCGAAATATACATATTATTCGGACTCAAACAACGTATTTTATGGGCTCGACTTTAATACTGAGCCCAATTTAAGTTACTCTTTGAATCGATTTTATCGTTTGTAATAAAAGCTATGGAACTCTACAATAAAAATGGCCCGACATGTTCTTGATCGCTTTTTTATTTATATATTCATAATTAGGTTTGTTACTTCTGCAAAATTTGATCCGGGAAAATAAAATTATCACAGTTATTATTGAGCACACACTATTTTTTATTATAAGATGTTTCGTTTCCCAAAATTCGTTAAAACCAATCTTTTTTATATAAATGAGCTAAAATACTCCTGAAACGTTGAAGAATGCGTGCTTATTAATCTCTTCCGTCTCGAGAGAATACTCGTGTGCAAATTTCAGAATTTTTCGAAAATATCAGTCGCAGATGTTACAAATGAGGGCTCATATTAGGATAATGAACTTGGTCCAGTGAACTGGACGATCTGGCGAACAAAACAAAAAATAGCTTTTTGCATATGGTTATAATACAATAATTGGAAATCGTGCTTAATTTTAAATTGCAAAAACGTAAAATAATTATTTTAATAATTGAAGCTATCTTTTTTATAATGAAAACTGCTAAAATGGTATATTTTTTATTTACTCTGAATAATGATTCTTTTACAAAATACATTTTGTAATCGATCAAATGAAAAAAGTTAACAATTGAATGTCGGTGCACGTGTTCCGTATGTTTAAATATATGTACTCTCTTTTTGTGTTGCACACATTTGAAGCTTTTTTAGAATTCATTAAAATAAACGCATAAAAATTGAGTCCTGAACATGGGCAAATTCAGTATTACCTAGAAATTTAGCAAGCATAGATCTCATTATGAGGTACGTACATTTTATTTGCAATTTTTCGGCATTAGTCATGGAAGTTGATTTTTTCACTGCAGTGTTTAATTGTTATACGTAGGTATATAGGGTGTGGAAAAATAGAGGAGATAATCATTTTTAATCATATTTTTACCAAACAAAAATAAATTTAAAAAAATCAACAATGATGATTGTGAGTTTGGTTTCCTATTATTAATAAAATAAGCCCATTTCATATTCGAAAAATTGATATTACACCACTCTTGAGGCCACTAAGAGAAAAATGAAGAGCATTTTATTTTCTAAAACATACATCCTTTATACTTCCATTTAGTTGTCGAAATTTTATTTAAATAGCCATTAATATTTCGACAACCTTATGAACTATTATTTTATTTTACAGGATGGTTTCGTTCGATATCGCAAAGAAAAAAAAATTAGAAGACGAAAAGAAACAGAATGGAAATACCATCATTACTGAAAAATCAGAAGCTGGCAAATTTCGTACTATATTGCCTCAAATTCTCGCTAGTACCGCCAAAAATTTATTACTTTTAGATTTAGGTTTTTCAGCAGCATTTCCAACTATTGTAATTCCTGCACTCCGTGGTACTGTTCAAACCAATAGATATCTCGAAAAACTTAGATTTACAGATGTCGAGGCATCGTGGTTTGGTGAGTAGGTATACCTCAGATTTCGCTATTTCGTGCAAAAAATCACTAAAGGAGGATGTTGCTAATTTAATTGCAGGAAGTATAGCTTTAATTTGCCAACCACTAGGAAGTGTTCTTTCCGGTTGGGTATCGGAACCTCTAGGCAGAAAACGAGCAATGATCATTTATAGTATTCCACATATCATCGCTTGGATTCTTCTGCATTCCGCAAATTCTACAGAAGTAATGTACATTGGCGCCGTACTTCTGGGATTAGGAGTGGGATTTATGGAAGCACCTATAATGACTTATGTTGGAGAAATTAGGTAGTCGCCTTTCACCTGCAATCCAAATTGATCTTTAATAAATATTTAATAAAATTCATAGTCAACCGTCAATACGTGGTGTTTTGATATCATGTTCTGCGGTTGCTAGTACTCTAGGTACATTCTTTATATACCTCCTGGGATCAGTGCTCGACTGGCGAACTGTGGCGCTAATATGTCTAAGTGTTCCTCTTTTCACAATCGTTGCAATTTGCTTCGTTCCTGAGACCCCAATGTGGCTCCTATCGAAAGGAAGATCAGATGAAGCCCTCAAATCGCTCCAATGGCTTCGCGGTTGGGTTTCACCAAAAGCCGTTGAAAAAGAGTTTGCTGAAATGCAGAGGTACAATGAACACTCGAACAAGTGCACCAAGTGCCAAAAAGCAAATGTTTCATGCACTCATCCTCCTCCGACTTTAACTCAAAAATTCAAGGAGCTGAATAGGAAGAGGACAATGAAGGCGTTCTTTCTGGTCCTGACTCTTTTTGCAATCGGTCAATTTAGTGGAATTTCATCAATGCGACCGTTTATGGTGCAAATCTTCAAGGCGTACAAGGTCCCAATGGACCCGAACTGGGCTACGGTTACTATTGGAACTACTTCCCTGATGGCGAATATCGTCTGCGTGTCCGTCGTGAAGATTATTGGAAAAAGAAGGATTTGCTTGATAGGGCTTGTGGGATCACTAATTTCCTGCATCGCCTTGGGGACTTACGCTCAGATCGTTTTCCCGAAAGGTTACAACTCCTTCGAGACTATGGAAGATGAAAATATTCTTCGCAGCTACTTTCCCCTTGTCGCTTTCATGTTTCTTGGATTCTGGACTGTAGGATGCGTAACATCTATACCGTGGATGCTACTAAGCGAAATATTCCCATTCAAGTAAGAAATTAAATTGAAACTTCTGGAAAAGTTTTAAATTATTAAAATTTCTCTTTCTAGATCCCGAGGACTAGCTACAGGTATAGCGGCAGCTGTAAACTATATCTTTGGATTTATATCCAAAAAAACTTATTTGAATTTTGATAAAGGTTTATGTCTAAACGGTGTGATGTGGTTTTACAGTGTAATCAATTTAATAGGGTAAATTAAATTTTTTAGTGTTTAAAATTTATCATAATACACATAATTGTTCTTTCGCAGTTTACTTTATGTATACTTTTTGTTACCCGAAACGGAGAAACGAACCCTAGAGGACATAGAGGTGCATTTTTCAGACAATTCACGAAAGCTGACTGATATAAATATTGAAAAAATTGGCGCTATAACTCGAAAAAAAAGTTTCGAGAATAGTAAAAATAATTTATCTACTTTTGATGATGTGAAGAAGGAAAATATCGCTATACCAACAATTTCCCATAACTTGGAGCTAAACTGTGATAATAGAGATTATGTATTATAGAAGAAAATAAAGTCTTATACAAACTTTTGAAAATGCTAGTATTTTATTCATTAATCAATATATAGTCATACGTTATATAGAACAAATGCAGATATTAATAAAAACAGGAATACATATTTTTTTGCCAAGGGGGTCTAGTAATTTGGTACCATGCACGATTTTAAATTACCATAATGGAATGAATCAACAAGAAGTTTTTTTTTTGAAAAAAAAAAACAAAATATTTTACTGGTACCTTTTGGTACCCTGAATAAAACATTTGCATTCCCACATATGTTTAAATATCTACATAATCTTTCTGTATGCAGACGTGACCGGTTTTTTTTATTGGTTATTGTTTTTGTTTTGCAGAATTTATTAAATTGAGATCTGATGATAAAACTCAGTTTTGCTTAAGAGTTTTACGGGATGGGTACAAGCCTCACCATGAGGTTCGTATATTTATTATTATAATTTGTTTCGCAAAATTACGAAAGTTAATGTAATCACATATGTAGAATTCGCAACATTTGTTTATTTTTAGTATATTTCAGATAAAGAATTATGAATAAATTTGAGTTAAAAAAAATGTTTGATTAATTATAAAATGATTACTTTCTATTTACAAACAACTTTTTATCAAGTGAATCCAAGAATAGTGAACCGAAATTATATGAGTATAAAGTAATAATAATTTGTAGCAAAGTAATACGTTTTGGTTCAAACTCAAGACGAATAATGTGGAAAAAAACTGAAGTAGTATAATTTTTTTGGCGTGAAATCTGCACTTGTGTGTCTATCGCCGAGCTATTTGCAACGTGACCTTGCTGTATTTATTTAGTAACAGAAGGCGATTTTGATACAATTCAAAACATTTAAGTGAATAGAAATTAAAATTAATTAGTGATTAAAGGAGTTATCAAATAAGTGTTTAAAAGTAATTAGCAGTAAACTGAGATAGTGAATATTTCTTAATATATATATTTATTGAATTGAAAGGGGAAAAGGGAAAATAAATAAATTATATACATACATATATGTATATGAAAAGGAATTTAAAGGTATTTAAAGGAACAGAAAAAGAAGAAAGTAAAAATGTTCGTGCTAAAATTACAAATGATGAACGGATTGGAATTTATACAAAATGGTAAGAAAGTTTATTTTAGAGTAAGAAAAAGCTCCCATACAGAGATGCGGGAAAACATTCGAGATCTGATGCAATAATTTAATAAGGCAGTGAGATATGTTTTGTTTTTATCAGATTAGTTTAAAGTTTTTAAGTTTTTTTTTTTTCAATTTAATATTCTTTGGACAGTCCAATCAATATCTATTTTTTTGTTTACAGGAAGATTTCGTATGATATTTCACAGCAAATAAAGTCAGAAGAAAATGGTATTACTATTACTTCAGAAATATCAGAGGCTGGCAAATTTCGTACCGTTTTGCCCCAAATACTAGCAACTATTGCCAAAAACTTTCTGCTATTAGATCTAGGTCTTTCAATAGCATTTCCGACAATTGTAATTCCTGCACTCCGTGGTACTGTTCAAACTAACGGATATGTTGAAACACTACGATTTACAGACATTCAAGCATCATGGTTCGGTACGCATATCAAATTTTGGCTATTTATTCAAGAATGTTCCATAATTTTTTAATTGAATTACAGGAAGTATAGCTTTTATGTGCCAGCCAATCGGTAGTGTTCTGTCCGGGTGGGTATCAGAACCTATTGGTAGAAAACGAGCAATGATTGTTGTTAATATTCCCCATATTATCGCTTGGATTCTTCTGCATTATGCAAATTCTATAATAATAATGTACATTGGCGCCATACTTTTGGGATTAGGAGTGGGATTTATGGAAGCGCCTATTATGACTTATGTAGGAGAAATAAGGTAATTTCTTCAATTTAAAATGTAATTTCGTATTCAAAACTTTATTTCGTTTCAGTCAACCCTCAATTCGTGGTACTTTGATATCGTGTACTGGAGTTGCCAGTAACTTAGGCGTCTTCATCTCATATCTCCTGGGATCAGTGCTAGATTGGCGAACTGTGGCGCTAATATGTCTAAGTGTCCCTCTGTTCACAGTCGTTGCAATTTGCTTCGTTCCTGAGACCCCAATGTGGCTCCTATCGAAAGGAAGAAAAGACGAAGCCCTCCAATCGCTCCAATGGCTTCGCGGTTGGGTTTCACCAAAAGCTGTTGAAAAAGAGTTTGCTGAAATGCAGAGGTACAATGAACACTCGAACAAGTGCACCAAGTGCCAAAAAGCAAATGTTCCATGCACTCATCCTCCTCCGACTTTAACTCAAAAATTCAAGGAGCTGAAGAGGAAGAGGACATTGAAGGCATTTTTTCTGATTTTGACTCTTTTTGCAATTGGTCAATTTAGTGGAATTTCATCAATGCGACCATTTATGGTGCAAATTTTTAAGGCGTATAAAGTCCCGATGGATCCTAGTTGGGCTACGGTTACTATTGGAATTATTGCCTTGTTGGCGAACATCACTTGCATGTCGACTGTAAAAATTATTGGGAAAAGGAGGATTTCTCTGACTGGACTTGCGGGATCGTTGATTTGTTGCATTGCGTTGGGATCTTACGCGCAAAATATTTTCCCCAAAGAATACAACTCTTTCGATCTTGTAGACGATGAAAATATCCCTACGAGCTACTTTCCGCTCGTTACTTTTTTGTTGTTAGCATTTTGGACGAGTGGATGCGTAACATCTGTGCCATGGATGCTTCTTAGCGAAATATTCCCGTTTAAGTAAGTAGGAGGGTATATTTTTTAAACATAAAATTTATACAAATAAGAAATAATATTTCTTTGTAGATCTCGAGGATTGGCTACAGGTATAACAGCCGCTGTGAGCTATGTTTTTGGATTCATAGCAACAAAAACATATTTGAATCTTGATAAGGGTTTATCCCTCAGTGGCGCAATGTGGTCTTATACTGTGATCAATTTTATAGGGTAAATTTGGCAAATTTCATTTATTAAAATTAGTATATTAAACCTGTTATGTATTTTGTTTCAGCTTGTTTTACGTCTACTTCTTCCTACCTGAAACAGAAAATCGATCGTTGGAAGATATAGAGGTCCATTTTTCGGATAATTCACGAAAGCTGACTGATATAAATATTGAAAAAGTCGGTACTATAATCCAAAAGCGAAGTTTCGAAAATGGTAAAACTAATTTAGGCATTGTGGATGGTGTAGACAGTGAAGGAATAACAACGATTTCTCAGAATTTAGAGCTAGGCTGTGATAATAGAGCTTACGAAGAATATTTGTAAAACGTTTTTCGTTTTACAGCTATGTTGATTTATTTTTACAACGTATTATGATATAATAATTTTAACTGATTTATTTGTTGCTTCTGTATGATATAGTTTTGTAGGTTTAAATTTTAAAGAAAAGTAATATAATTATTGTGAGTATAGTTGTAATTTGAAAGAACACGTTTTAAAATATTTATATTGGCATTTCTTCATAACATTTTAGTATTTTTAGTTAAATTTTCAAGTGTTTTTATTTAAAGATTAGAATTCTTTGATTGAACCCCTCTTGGTTATGATTGCCAAACATTTCTTAAACTTGTTTGTAAAAAAAATTTTTGATTTGTTTTGGTAGTTTTTTAACTTATCTCAAACAAACTGAAAAACTTTATCTCTTTATTATGTAAGCGAAAAAAGGTAGAAATAAAGAAAAGAGGAAATTTAAATAAGTGAAATCTTACTTTATTATATAAACGTCTACTTAAGTCTACTCCAGCGGGTTTAATGTATAAAAAAATCACGAGCAGGTGGTGTATGCTTTTCATCAATCGGTCTGTGAAATGTTCTGCGCTGCACTGATGAGCGTGTCGTGAATATCCTTCGCGGAGGCAATGTGTGCCCGGACAGTGGCTAGGTACTGAGGATATGGCATGGGGCTGGTCTGGGACTCCGATTGCATGAAAGGTTCCATTCGAACGGATGCCACCGCTCCAGGGAGGTAGTGCTGGGAAGATGAAAGCTGCTGGACGCACTGAATTGAAGTTTTCTGTAAATAAAGATTATATGTAAACGATGTTTTGAGTTTCAAAAAAATTGTAGTTACCAAATGCAATTCGATTTGGTCGCAAATTGAGTAAAACTCCTCGAGGTGTTTATCGAATCTGGCCACAGAGTTGCTTGTATCCTTTTTGCTGTAATAAATTTGCATGAGTGCTATCAAAATAGCTAAAAATTGCGATATGGTTACTTCAAATTGTCAGAGAGGTTGTTTTGCTGCAGGACGAGAGCAGCTGATTTGAAAGTGTTGGACAGCGACTCCCGCAGGGGACCGATAAAACTTTTTATTTTCGATATGTTATCCATTTTTTCTGCTTGCTGGGGCTGGGGTTGGGGCTGCTGTTGCTGCTGTATCTGTTGTGGGGCCATTACGTTTTGCATCTGCGGAGGTTGCTGCGGCGAACTTTGTTGCATCATTCCAGGAGATACTCCAACTACAGGCATTACTGGCCCCATTCCAGGTTGGTTCATTCCGTGCATATTCATATCTTTGTTTTTAAAACGTTTTAACAGTCGTAATTTTCGATAAATAACAAGAAATAAAACGCGAAACCCACAAAACCGTCTCAAAAGTTGCAGAGGAACAACTGTCAAACTGACTTTTCATTTACAAAATATATCTTCTTCTTGCTTACTGCGCGAAAAGTGTCCCACCAGAAAGCTTAAAAAGTTGTTTGATAGGATGAACATGAAAGTTTTTTAAATTTTAATTTGAATATTTCTTATTTAAAACCTTATGAAAAAGGGCTAATTATAGTTAAATATATTTTAAGTATGCTAAAACATTTCAGAAATAGATAAATATTATAAAAGCCCGAAAATAACGAGAAGGAGGCAACCCGATTCCTAAAAAGAATTTATAGGTTTTACTGGATTTCTATTTTATAAGTATTTAATCATGAGTAATTTGCTTTTCTAAATACATATAATTTAAAAACAATCGTTGCGAATGTGCGATGCGAAATCTAAAACGAAACCTCGGTTGCATAAAATTCGAGACCAGAAATTCACAATAATTATAAATATGATTATTTAAAGAGTATTAACTATTTTTCTGGGACGTTAAATTCAAAGTAAGTATCATTAATCGAATATATTAGCAAAGTTTGAAAACGTTTCTTAAAATTTATATAATTGGGAGATTGCACAAAAGACGTAAACGTAAACGTATTATTGTCAAACGCACGTGAAGGTTTACGGTTACGTCGTTTCAGTTTGCGCCTTGTATATCATATATGGTACGTTAGACCTTTAAGGTTGCGTACAGTGTTATTGCGCAATGTGGCAAAACGTAAACGTAGTTACCTAGAATTATGACATGAATGACAAAATAAAATTATTCAAAAATCCTTCTGTAACGTCAATTTCTAACAACGTTCATTAAATCGCAACAACGATTTTTATACATCGATTCCTATGTGATTTTGTCCATTTGACAACTCTTAAACGTATCTTATTACATACGCTTGCAATTCAATTTCTGTGCGCAAAGTACACTATACGTATCCGTAGACGTATAAAACATACGTGCGTTATGATTTACGTTTTACTTATCTTTCTACGTACGTTTGATAGCTCAATACGTTTACGTTCATCGATACGTCGTTGCGCAATCTCCCTAATATATCGATAAAATCTCAAAGTAATTTCAAACTGAGTTAGATAAAATTCCATTAGAAATATAATGTTCACTTGTGCCCGCTTCAACAACTTAGTTTAGTAATTTTTTAGTTTCATGGTACGAGCTTAAGTGAAGTTCAGGGCTTAAGTGTTTGCTATATTTAAGCCGCCAAAACATTCCACTTAAGTTTAGTTTAGATATATGTATGTATATTTTTTTTTGAAATTTCAAAGCCCTTCTTGATTTAAAATTCCATAATACCAGCGACACACCAACTGAAATTTAGAATTTCGAGCGTACTCAATTTCACAATCTTATTGTATTGCTTTGAAATTAAAGTCAAATTATTGTCAAAATCTCGTTTTACAGAATATTTGCCTGAAATTTTTTTATGAAATTCAGAGGTAATATGATATATTTCTGAAATTGAGAACACTCGAAATTCTAAATTTCGATTGGTGTGTCGCTGGTATAATACAATTCCTAAATCTACAACAAATTCATTTTAGTTACCGACTTCAATTTAATCACTCAAAGTGTTTAAAATAAATCGTTAAAAAAATTCAATCGAATTATTTTGATATTGAATGCGAAAAAACTAATAGAAATCAAAGGCAACACGTAACTTTTATAAAATCAAAATGCATAAGCCACTCAGTTAAGCTAACAATAAGCTAAAAAGAACTGTAAAACTGAAAATATTTTAAACCCTCACTTAAGTTTTTTCACGATTTTGGCTGAGTGAGAACTTAAACTCGCACTGTGGAGATTAGAAATGAATAGAAATAGAACAAGCAAGTTATATGGAGTCAGGCTTTTAGTATTTAAATGCAACACTCCCTTTCCCGGGGATTCTTTTTAAAATCCATTTAAAATCATCCCCTTGCTGGAGGACAGAACATATTTTATGATTGTCGGAGTTAAAAGCATCTTCCCTGGAGCAAATTCAAGTCCTGATACTTCCTCATCGTAATCCAGCTCCTTTCGAATCAATTTGAAAACAACTGCTTCCTCCTTCCAGAAAGTCCCGCGCCATTTGTTGCCGTCCGATCGGGTCCCAGGCTGATTACATAACGAACTCCAGACCGTCCGGTTTGTAGAGAAACATTTTAAACATTTTCCTTTACAATGATTTGATTTCCCTTCCAATTGCCTTAATTAGACAATGACGTCAAATCATTCTCGTTGGGCATCAAATTGTTGCTCCATCCGGGAGGCTCCCGCTGCCGGGGATGCTGCTCCTCGTCGAGATTTATCTTCTGCTCCATCGGGCATATCTCCGATGAGAAGAGTTGTTTGGGTTGAGTTCCCGCGGGAGGACGGTGTAGCCACCAGATCCTAATTATTTTCTCGGGACGTATGCTGCCACTGTCGATGGATATCAGCGGATGCTGTAAGATTTTCACTCGAGGCTTAATTGTGCACGGCTAATTACTGATTTGAAGCTCGTTTGGGCTCTGCTGGATTTTTAATTAGAGGGCACCTGAAAATTCGTTTGGCGAAATGTTTGAAAGGCTTCTTCTACAAAGGTCTGTCTGATGGTCACGTGCCTCCCGATCGATTTATTTTTACCCTGTTATACAAGATATTGTTATAAATATGAACGGTTCGGGTTCACAAAACGAATTAATAATGGATTTCAAGCAGACTTAGAAGGAAATACGCTTCAGGACTGTTGCGATTTTGATGTTTTCAAATATTTAGGACTTATTAATTTTTAATTAGAGTTTTCTATAAACCTACAATTAGTTAAATAAGTTTTTGATTAAATATAAAATTTTCTAAGATCTTCTCTTTAATTTTTAATGAGAAAAGACGCAGATAATCTTAAATTTCGATGTAGCCTGAAGTTGTTCATATTTACAGTCTTTCAATTATAATACATGCATAATTATAAATACTTATCTTGTTATTTTCATAGCTCATTTCATGGTAATCGATATTTGTACAGCTTTTAAAATAGATACAATAAGAAATAAATATTTTTCATGAATGTTTATTTGAAAATATCAAGTGTGCAGTAACTCAAGAATTTTTTAAGAATTCTTGTAATACGAAAATATGTTTGAGTACATCTTCATTCCCACTTAATTAGTCTAGTATTTACGATTTATTTTTCTAAGAAATTCTATTTTATCTTCCATCCACTACGAATTCTTGAATTGAGGAGGAACAAAATTCGTAGTACTCTTTTTCATAAACAAGTAGGTCATGTACCCTACTATCGTTTGTAACGTAAATTGCAAATAGAAGAAAGGGCATAAAAATAGTAAAAATATATAGGTAGGTGATGGCCCTTTTAAAGTGAAGGTATGCAATCGGTATATGAAAAAAAATCAATTATTTCCACGTGCTTCTTCCGTGGCCCCCAACCTTTTCCGCTGTGGCTCCTTCATCCCTTTCGCGTAGTACCTTAAAGACGAAGAAGCAATCAAAAGCTAAAAAATCCCTTACAAGGGGCTCGGATATGATTTTATTTACAGAAACGAAATGCTTTTTCCAATTATTTTCCGGCGACATGTTCGATTCCCTTGAAAGCTTCACCATATAGTCGGGTTCCCGGGTTTCTAGGTCAATATTTTCCCGAGTATCCGGGGGCAGAGGGGGCCATGGCAGGCATATCGCCTCAATTATTCCGCTTCATTGAGTCACAACTGGAAAAGTTTTTGTGTTCAGGTGGATGCGGATTGTAAAGGGGGGTTGCTCCCGTTCTGGATGGGGGGACGATATGCTCCCAAGTTGGATCTGGGATGATTTTCGGGGGGATGAAGATGTGTAACAAGTGGAAATTTCACGATGCTACTGTTGCGCCTGGGGTGCTCCACGTAAGATCGATATCCTTTTTTGAGCGACTGAGCCTGGCTGATGGCAGTGAAGAAGGCCGTTTTTGTTCCCTGTTTTGGTACTGCACACTTTTCGGCCTCTCCAGTGTGCATGTACCGATTCCGGGATTATGGGGAGCATCCTCCCGGACCTCGTACAGCAAAGTCTACGGCCAGGAAGCACCCCACCGGGTACCACCCTTCAGAATCAACAGCCTGTTGCGCACCTCTCCCCTACAAATCTAGAGCAATCTCTGTTATATAGGTAGTAACAAAGCTCAGGCCGAAAAGCTCCAGCTCCACTCAGCCTCCAGCGGGGTCCTGCTCCAGCCGAATTGAGTTTGGGGCTCAGTTAGTGTCCTGCTGCGACGAGACCTTGTGAGGTGCTCCTGGGAATCCTGTGCGCCAAAAGTCGCTTTAACCGGGCAAATAGTGCCCTCGAGCGGTGTGTGAACCCTTTTTGTTTTATTTATTTTAATACATATTTTCTTGTGTGGCTAAAAATTGTGTCCGACGGTTCAAAGTGGTAAAAGCGATGCTCCCTCTTGACCAACCTTTTGGGGGTGCTGGCTGCACCAGAGGTACTTCGAGGACCCCTTGAAGTGAACAAGAATCAAATCAAGTGGATAACCGGAGGCTGCCTGTTTTCTGTGTAATCATATATTGTCCCACAAGACGAAAATCAGAGATTTCTCTTTTATATAAAAATTAAATGTCCTTTTCAAGCGTTATCCATTTTCCCCATATTTTTCTTTTCATGAAATATTAATTTTAAAATTCGTGCCAACAATCATATCCGAGATTTCGTGCCGCTCTGCTACGAGGACTCATCTGTTTCGGTCATCTTCTATTTTACTTTTCTGTAAGGGCTCCACTGAATTTAGAATTTTTCTATTGTTAGACACATCGAGGTTGCCTTGAAGGTTCTTAAAGATCACATAAAATTCAAAATTGGAGAATTTTATGTCCTTCTGGATGAACCACTTGAAACACACTTTGGACATATTTTGACCTTATCGCTTTAGCTGGGTGAGATGAATGGCGGGAGTGGAATAAGTGTCCCTTTTCTGGAAAGACCTCCCTAATGTAATCAGCTAGTCTAGTACGATTAATGGAGTGAGCTGGATTTGAGTGAACCCCAATTATATAAAAATAGATATATGATAAAATTATACATAACTTGATACTTGTAAGGTAGTTCGGTCACATTTTATTTACATCTTACTCTTATACTGAGAAAAAAAAAACAAATTAAAGTAGAAAACATTAAAATAATTTTTTTAACACTAGGTTGCCCAAAGAAGTCATTTTGACTGCTTTTTAATTTTAATTAGTAAAAAGTTATATTTATAATGACACAATTTCTTAGGATTTTGAGACTTTTTATAAAAAGATGATTTCTTTGCGGGCAATCTAGTGTTAAAAAAAAGTTAAAAGCTGTATGTTCAATTTTAATGCTTATATTGAGATTAATTTAAAAAAAATACTTAATGCTTGTATGTAACGGTATTCTTAAAAAAAATATCATTAATCATAAAATTCACAACCATTAATCTTAGGGCTATTAATAAATAATCTTATCTTATTGTCGAAAAATTTAATGTTTTCAGATAAAATCATAGTTTATAACTCTTAAAACATTTTGTAATTTTGATAATGATGATGTGATAATGTTTCTTTTTAGTTAGTTTAGTAGATCCCTTAGGGCTCAAAACTGCTCTAAAAATTACCCCGCTTCAAAGCGATGAAAAAAAGCTTTATTCTTGTACCTTATTAATTAAAAAAATACTATACTGAAATGATATTAAAAATAAAAACTTATGGAACGAAGTCTTCAAGTTGATGAATATCTTTTATACAAAATTAGGTCTACTCATGGCTGATGAATACACCCTACGGATGTTCTTAGAAAGCTTGGAATATTTTTCGTTTCAAGAAGATATAAATCCAAATGAGGGAAAAAAATTGTTTTTAAAGAGATTAACCTTTATAAATTACGTGGCTTATAAATTTGAGTGGATGTTGGCTCTAAATAATGAATTACCTAATTTATGGGGGAAGCTTTTGCTTAGGACTATTTATTAAAATTGAAATATATCACTTTTAAGCTTTTTTAATAACTAAAAAATGTATCATGATAAGAAAATATAAAGTGATAAGAGTCAAATCAGAATTTTATCCTGGACCTATTTTCTATAAATTGTTGAGTCGAACTGAGTAAAAAAGGTATAATGTATAAAAGGTAACACTATCGTGTTCAAGTAAAAAATTACCTATGGCTTCATATGGTGCCACCAGCATTCAACATATTAAATTATTTAAGCTATAAATTTTTCATAGAATTTCTGGGGAAGCTGTTATATTATTTGATATTTCTAACTATGAATATTTTTTTTTAATTTTTCAAAGCAGTAAGGAACATGTGAAGAAAGATGTATTCCCGGATAAACAGGGAGTTTGAAAATTAATGAGGTTCTTGGCATTGAGTGAAATCCCTTTTGAGAAACTAGACCTCTGAATCGAGTGACATTGCATGATTTCAAAATCCCCTTGACATAGAAAATCTTGGGTAAACCCGAAGAGCTGTTGCCTGGGTTCACCCATCGTCACCGTCATGAAAATGCCTTCAGAGGAGCACCCCTAGATTAAATTTGCTCGCATATGACGGCTGCCAGCCGGAGAAAAGTTTTAATTTAGTAAAGTATTGAAATTTTCCACCAAGCGAAAACCTTAGCGTACTGATTAAAGGAGGAATATGAATGTGTTAATCAAATTTACTTTATTCAGAAACATTTACGTGTAAAATAGACACACTCATGTATGTATCCTGGCATTTTATTCTTTTCAGAGACCTTTGATATAAATTGTAGTCGCGTCCTAGACCTACTTAAATCGGTATAGCGACGCGGGCTCGAATAAAGGAAATACCTTCGGGATAAATCCTTATTATTTTGCGTTCTTTCTTTAATTACTTACTCACCTTTTACTTCCATCATCGGTTCAAACAAGCGAAAATTAAAAAATAAAAGAAAAATACTTTAAATAAAACAAAGGGAAAAGTTTCAGTGGTAAACACACGATTCTTGGGAAAATTTTCTCGATGTCCTTGATGAGAAAATTTCCTCGTCTATACTTATATTTCCTCTGACCCTGTCGTGTAATTATAAAAACGCGAAACATCCCCTAAATATGGAATTGCCGGGCCATATACACACTCTGTGATTAAATTCTTTTCATGTCGAAAATCTGTTTAATGTGATTCGGGTATAAAATGTTAAGGTATGAAAAAACCTTGGAAATCTCCAGGTGTTTCTGTGTTTTGTTTCCTTTAGAAGCATTTACAAATGAGATTTTTCTTCTTTTTTTCTCTAATAATTTTTCCCGCAAGCTGTATCGATCTTTTCGATCTTTACTTCGGAATATTTTACTTATAAACCTCGAGACAAAAGACTTTCGTTTCTGAAATTTCTTCTCCATGCATACAATTCGAATCCGTGATGTTGCTTAGGTAGAGGAGTATATACATATATATACAAAAATCCAATCCCTGGGGTAAAATGTCTTGCACAAACTTTTGCCTGTAGAATATCGGGAAAAAATATCGAATTTTGCTTCCACTGGTTGCTCTTTAACTGGAGGAAATATTGATACTTTTTGAATTTAATTTTCTGAGTCTTACTGGAGAGTTTTGAATGGGGCCAAATGGGGCTAAATGGAGTAGTGGATGGAGGGCAGAAAATTTGAATTTGTTTCATGAGTACAAAACTTGTAAATAGCACCGTTCCGCATTATTCTTGTTAAAACTCCTTCCAAATTTTTTTTACAGAGGTTTGAGGTGGTAAAATAAATGCGAGGAGTTCATAAAACCACCGGATTTTAACCTTCTTTGCCCCGCCCTTAACCCGGCGGCTATCTCTCAACAGAATTTAATTCTTCCGCTCTGCTGACTGCACGAACATTAAATTTTATTAGGGCACGTTCTAGCCATTCATGCTTTTTTTTCCATCGTTAGGATTACATTCGGCGGAGGAAATGAGTCCGAATAATAATGAAGAGGAGCAGCAGATTGTTGCACGTGAGTTAAGGACTTTGTTAGGATTTTTGGGGTGTGCCAAAAAGTTTAACAGCCCAGCAATTTTGGCAATTCGTGACAATAAAGGCAATCGTTGAACAATGTCTAAACTCTGTCTTGACTCCTATAAGTCTAGAAATAGTGGAGGACTCGAACTCCAGACACATATCCGGCGTTTTACGAGAATATGTAATAAAAGTCATTTGGGACAACAAGTATGTAAAGTTCCTTAACAGACTTTTCGATTTGCCACCGAAATTGAGGATAGAGGAAATTTGGATATTAGCCTTTAAAGGATATTCGTAAAAGGAAAATTAGCGTTACAAATTAGGCCCTTCCGAGGCTCATAAAGCCTTTATATATTTCCTAAAATCATTAAGATGTTGCTTTTAAGGACACATGGTTTAAGTAATTAAAAGCAATTGGGGTAAGTAACTTCAATCTCTTCAATTTTCTATAGGGTTAGCGTGCAAAGAGAGAATCCATTTTAAACTCACTTTCCTTAAAAAGGCACCAATCCAATCAAATTCAATTTTATGTTTCTCAAAGTTTAAACGTTTTATTATACCTACTCAATTTGTGAATATTTTCTTATAAATGTTTTATCACAAATTGTTGATACAATTTTCAAGATTGGTTCATACTTTATCCTCAATCATCTGAAAACTTTAAATTGAATGACGGGTTGATGTTCTGATATTTTGAAGTGTTATCTTGTTTATAAGGTATACCTGTTAACCAATGTAATAATATGTATATTTTAATAATAAAATACATTTTATTCTCTTCATAATTTAATTGTAGTAAACCTTAAAACATCAAATTTCTATACTAAATACTGAGAATGAATCTTTCCATAAAACAGAAATACCAGAACGATTCGTAGCTTTGGGGCGTTATAGTATTACAAAAAATTTCAATGTTCTAATGTGAGAAGGAAAATCAATTGTTGTATAGGCTTTCTAATTTGATTATCGATTTGCAATGTGACGCCGAAAGATGAGACTCGTTTTTACACCAAAAATATTACACGGAGTCAAGCCAAAGCATTAAATTAAATTTAATTAGATCTTATTTTTGCTTTCTTATTACATTCAGAATCTGAAGAAAATATGTAAACATGCGGTTTAAACTTTAATAGAATACAATCACGATTTAAAGAGCGTAGAAAGTGAAAAGGTTGAATCAATGTAAGATAATAAAATAAATGAAGGCTCAAAATGTCATGCTGATAAGACATCGAAAAGTGTATATAGGGTATCAATTACGTAAAAAAAATGAAATTAAAACTCTTGGGTAAATAAAATTAGTATAGGGATCAGATTTAACAATCGAGATTTTATTTCATCTAGGACTAAGATTACTTTATTCCTGATATTTTCCTACACAATTTAGATGGATTGCTTTTAGAATTGAGGAAATATATATGTATGTAGTAGGTTTATACTGAAAATATCAGAGGTAGCCATGCCATATTTTTTTCAGTTGTGGGCTACATGGGGGTAAAAAGGAAAACACACCCCAGTTCAATTTCAAGCATGTATGTACTTGAATAAATAAACTATGTAATTTATAATAAAATAATCATTTTCATTTAGAAGAATAATAGAATAGTAAAAATTAATATTTTTTTTTCTTTAATTTCACCTAACAAATTTTTGTAGTTGCAGTTAATACTTTTTCGATGGATTTTAAATTTTGTAAAATTAACTGGTATTTCAGGGAATCTATGACATTTTTAATTCTTTACAAGAAAGTGTTAGTTAGATATACTTTTAGTTAAGCTTCCACCTTTTAAATATTCCGTTTATAAAACAATCTACTACATATTAGTATATTTATTTAATTCGTTGAAGGAAAATTGATGAAGTCAATAAAAGTGGGAGACCCCCAAATATGTAAAGTCTTAGGCATAAGCTTATGTAGAGTCGCCTTACTTTTTTCACTATTATTTTAATGCTGAATTTTGAAAATTCCGGTATTCAAATTAAATCATTATACTCAACTCAATTGATAATGAATTAAATTAAATTTGTCCATAACACTGTTAGTTTAGGGGATATGGTGTCAAAAACATGAACGTTCCCAAAAACAGTAATACATCTTCTTATCTTAACAAAGGACTATATATTTTTTTAAATTTATTGTGCTATACATAACAACAAACAAAAAGTCGATTTTTGATTGCGGGAAAATGGTATTTTTTAGTTAGTGAAACATGTCTAGAATTTGTATCATATTTTTAGGTTTTTCTTTTTCTATAAATTCTACGATATTATATAAGTTAAGTTTGTTAGTTGACCATTTGTTTTGAGATGTGATCTTATAGGTAGAGAAAATAAACGTGCTCTTAAAAATAATTAATTAGTTTCGAGTCCCCGTCACCTAAACAAATAACTACTCTTTTAGGTAATAGGTGATAAAAGGAAGACTGATTTGGTTAAGACGTCCAAAAATGCAAAAAGGGAAAAATTCCGACGGATATAAGTAAACGAAGCATGAACCCTAAGGGACTCTTTTAATTCTTAATTTAACAAATTTTTTCCTGTCTTGTTCAAAACTGCAGGTAAAGCAAAATTCCTTCCCTTTTGCTTTGACCTTCTTCTCCTTTTTCTATTACCTTCATGGTAAGTTATCCCCGTAGTCATTGAAAAGCCATCAGAAAAAAATTTTTTTCTTTTTCAAGGTGCTATGCCACCAAAAAAAGGGCCAATTTACCCATTTGCCAAAACTTTGACAAATTGGATTTAGTATGTAATAAGCTTTTTGAAATTCTAACAAAACCCACCCAGGGCTTTTCTTTGCAGCTCTCCGTTCCACGAATATGAGTATCAACTCGCCCTTAAAAGTTCATGTCAAAATAGCTGGAAGCTAAGCACCTATTAATTATGTTCAACAGCAGCGAAGGGGAGAGCAAATTACCTCCCACCTGCTGGCCCATCCTGAAAGAGGGATGTCGTACCCACTTAACGACATCTTCTTAGGACACTTAAGATATAGAGCTTATCATGCTCCACTTAGGCTGCTTCACCTATGAAGGGCCATTTAAAAAAATATAATTTTTCTGTTTATAGTAGTAAGTGCATCCCACTTCTGAATGCGCATCAAAGGAGCCACATTTCTGGGTGAGATGCCGCCGAATTAATTATTCACCTGTCGTAATAAGGCGCGCGCTACACTGCGACGGTGAAGGGTTTAATGTGGGTATGAGGGGTGGGATGAGGGAGTTTAATGCGCCCTTTGAAAGATATGGGACCATGGTTAGCGAAAGTTATAATAATTCGGAAATTTCGTGGAGCTCCAGCCCCCCAACCCTTATCTGTCCAACGCCCACCTTTCGCGAGGGCCACCTGAAACTGTTTAAAAGCTTCCACATGCTTTTCTACTTTGGTTCGCACGTTGCAAGGCCAGCTGCTGGGGGGTCCTGGTGGATGCTGGGGGATGCCTGAGATCCAGGTACATACCTGTTGTCATCCCTGACCCTGTTGCGCATATTCCCTGAGTCTTTTGGGGGGAATCCCCGTTTACGACTGGAGGATCTTGCCTATCATTGAGGCACAACTTCTGTGCTTCCCGATTTTGTGTCGTATAATATTCCTAAAATCCGGGACTCTCAGGTCTTGGGGGAAGATTTGAGAGAGCTTGTTACAGGAGGGCGTGGGGGTTTCGGATGCTGCCCCGAAAGTTAACGTGCTTTCACTGCCAGCTTTAACTGTCCGACTGTTTTATATATGGGGCTCAGTCTGTCGGGTTCTGCTCATCGAGAAAATTCACTTTCTACTAAGGGGAGCTGCGACGAGAGATTGTTTGTGTAATTTTCCCTAAAATTAGAAAAAAATAAAGGGAATAAAAAAAATCCCTTCCCAAAGGAAGAAGATAGCGACTGAGCGTGTGTATGGCTTTTAGTAGTTTTCTGTGGTTTGATTTTAGTGATAGTTCGGAATTCGTCCGTTTAGTGTCACGCTGGTTTTGAGCTTAACCAAAAATCATGAGGCTGTGCTGCCGACGGGAATAATTTTTTATCTTCTTTTTTGGGATTAATATTTTTTTATTTTTTTATTATGTTTGGACACGAATATTAAATCTTGAGTCGGGTAGCTATGTTGCAGATGTTCCTGGCTCTAATTATCTTTTCCTTGGGCGTTTTGAGTCTTTATGAAAGAAGCCTTGCATCGATTTATTCTTGGTCGTTACGTTCGCGTTGAAATATCTCTTTTATATGAATTTTATTTCAATTTAGCTGCAGAGGGCTTAGAATATTGTGCTAGGGCGGTTTATGAGATAAAAAGAAAAATTGTGACTTCAAAGCGTTTTGTGAAACATGTGGGAGTGCATAATATTCTAACTGCATAAAAAGATATGAATTGAATATAAAATTAAATTGAGGTAACATTTTTTTAACATACTTTAAAATGATAATATTCTGTTCTTAAATTTGGTTTTAATACCAAGTTTACAAAGATAGCGATTTTTTGCGAAGATAATGAAATCAAGGACATAAAAATTACTAGTGCTTTATAATTTTCTTAAAAGAGTGTAAGATAATAATAATAAATAATAGAAAATCCAAATATCTTCAATAACTAAATAAAATTACTTTGATTTGAACAGTATAATTTTTGTATAATCTATAATCTACTATTTTAAAATGAATCCAAAACCAAATTCGTTATCATCAACCGTTTTTGTGATTATTAAAAAAGCGACTTGAAAAATGCAAAGAAATAATAAATTTAATAAAAAAAATGTTTTCCCGCATTTTTTGGTGGAATTTAATTATATATCAACTAAATTTCATCCAAATTAAAAAGGCTTAATTTGGAGTGAAAAAGGATACTCAAAGTTCACAGGGCAAACTCAATAAAAATCATAATTTAAAATGGAATCTGTTGTAAATATTTAGTAATTTAAAAACTTTAGTATGTCTGGCATTAGATTGTCTAAATTTTGTTACTACATACTTAATTTATTGTTATCAGTGCATACGAAGTCGCGGGCATGAATAGTTAAATAAATAAAATGTAATTAAACTAACCAATTAAAAATTAATTAAAAATTAAAAATAGAACCAATTAATTAATTTGTTCAATTACAAAAAGACGTTGAGATAGTACTAATATTTAATTTTCAAAATAGTAGACATACAACTTCTAATATTTTCGAGGAAGTATGAATTCAGTAAAGCCAATTATTAAATAATTCACGTTTCACGAATTTTGAAAATTACATCAAATACGGTTCAATACCTTATTTCTGATAATATGTACATATGTGTCATGTACTTATAATCAGGACAGACAATTTTTCCAAAATCCTTTTATACTATCAAAACGAAGGATGGTTTAGATTAAAATGTTGGGTTTGTTGTCTAACATTAGCGTAGATAGACATAAATTTCTGTAAACCTAAAATCCAAGAAAGAGAGAAAATATATAAATATGTATAGGTTGGTTTATTAATCAAACAGCGTTAATTCATATGTTTTTAAATGGCATTAAGAGATTATATGTGCGATGAAAAGCCAGTCTAAAATCTATGAAAATTAGTACCTATGTAGAATTTCGAGGGAAACTGCTGTCTTTAATATATTCGCTTCATTATTTCCACCGCAATGTTTTGATTAATTAACATTTCATATTTGTTCCTTGAGTGCCTATGATTTTGCTGGTACATATTCCGTGACATCATCTGATTTTTAAATCAATGTGTTTTATTCATTTCGAAGCAGTTGTGCTTCAAAAATTCTATTTCGCCCTGAAATCGTGCAAACTTTTCAAATATTGACATTTTGCAGAGTATTTACAAGCGCTAGAAGGGCAGAACAGTTTTCCGGGTTTTATGGTAGAACGGCAGAGTTTTCCGCTTTGAGGCTGAGTATCTAAACAAAACGAAGATTTCTTCATGTGCAATAACCTAATAAATCCACTAAGTACATTTGAAATCGCACGAATGAGTTTCAGGCCTCTTCAAAGATCAGTCAGTTCAGTGAAATTACAAACTAATCTACGAACTTCGGAAAAAGGGAAAGCTGTTCTAGGGTTATCCGGGGGTTGGAAAGAGGATCTTATGCCAGCTGCAATAATCATGCCAGACGGCTACATAAAATATTACTAAGAGTGCTAGAACGAATGAATGAGCTCCTTCAATCCATGGTAATTGATTTCTTTTCGCTTTTCTTCTCATTTTTTGGTGAAATGAGTTTCGTTATTTCAACCAAAATTTTTATAGCCCAGATACACAAATTTTAACTCTGGTAAATATTTTGGAACTGCTGAAGCAGAATTACGACTGTACGGTGGTGAATTTCCCTGAATAAATTTTATTTTGGGCGTTTTTTTAACTGATGCTGAAGTTGAAGTTTTTCTCTTACCAAAAATCAGTGCTGCAAATGAACAAAATTTATTAAAATATAATTGGTCGACAGATGGTTGCACCTGAATAAGAGCAGATTTTCGCCCTTTTTGTATTTCATATGTCGAATTTTTTCATACAGTTCCTTGTAGGGCATATCTGACGTCACATAATCTTAATAATAAGAATAAAGCGCATAAGTCATAAGGACGATTCAAGCATATAAACGCTGCCGTGTTGCTCTTTTATTTCGTAATAAATCAACGTCTTCCAGGCAATCTCGAATTTTGTGCCGTGTCGCTCGTTTTTTCTGTTTGGTAGTCTTTATGGATAAAAATTATTTTTTCTTGTATACGTACATATATTTGTATATGTGGAAAATAAAACGTGAGAAAATTTATGTCCACAAAGCTATCACGTGCGCACACCTACAATTTGGCAGATTTTTACCTTTTGAAGCTATACCTCCTTTTACGATTGATGAATAAATAAAGTCCTGCTTTTGGCTCCTTCAAGTCTTGAAGACAGCAGAAGGCGTTTGCTTTTTTGCCCTATAATTATGGTAAAAGTGCTTTTGATGTTCTACCCAATTTCATTTTATCCGGATAAGATTAAAGTATCGTAAAGTTTCAATAATAAAAAAAAATATTATTTTTGGTTCGCATGAAACACGTAGTTTGCGATTTATTTGTTCTTTATTATTTTTTGCACGTCGTGCTGATTAGTTACGTTTGGAGAAGAAGTTTAGGAAAAAGAAATTTTTATTTACGATAGTAAATTAGGGTTAATGAACAAAGTTATATACATACGTAGCGTAGATAATAGAGTGACCAAACCCAAAAACGATACATTCCAAAAGTGACTCTCACATATCGAGGTCAATAAAATCCATAAACGACTTCTACCAATGTGTTAAATTGGGCTATAAAAATAAAATTGATATCAATAGGTGGTAAGAGGAAAAATAATAGTTTTTATGGCATCAGATACTTTTATTTTGTTACTAAAAGAAGTTATTTTACAATTTTATTGGTTTGATGTTATAGGTAAATTCACATTTAATGGTGAATAACTTAAAATTTTCTATAACCACAATTTTATTAAATTTTGTATATTAAAGTGGAGTTTTGATCGAAGAAAGACAGTTAGAATGTAAAATATTAGTAGGTATACTATTAATAAAATACAAAAACTTATAAATTATTACGACAAACGACACCCTACAAAAGATCGAAAAGATTGTTAAGTAACATATGTTGATTTCTCTAAAAATACTTTTGTAAAAGTAAAAAAATAAATTTTAGGGTATTTAACATAGAAAATGATAATAAATAGTTGCATTTAAAATACGTCATATTTCAAGTTGAAATATTTAGATTATTTGAGAGATATTTTTATGTGCGTAAAACTAAAAATAGAACAGACCTTAAACGCATTACATAATATTTCAATATCAAAGATGTTACGCTTTTTGAACGAATAAGATTTATCAGTTTAATAAAAAAAAAGATGGATTGTGCGATTTACATTGTGCTTCGAAGCAAGAACTATATTCACTCCTTGTTGAAAGCTAAGATATTGCTTCTACACGAATATTTCCGTAATTTAAACATTTTTTTTTCTTCCAAGAATTTTTCGTTGCTTGGACATTCGATGGAAGGTGAAAAAGGACAGAAAACGGGAAGAAAAGTAAAAAAAAATTCTTGAGGAAGGACTCGTGTACAGAAGCTTTGTTATTCAGATTTGCTCAGATTGTATTTCGATTAGACTCCCCTCTTGGAAAAACAATTGTTTTGTTGTCCCATCATTTGGTGCTACCGCACCACCCTTAGACAACAGGGCGCCCACAAGGAGGACCATTATAGAATCCATAGAGCCGTAGAGCCGTAGAGAAGTCCTAGGAGCGCGGCAAACATTCAAAATCCCCGTCGATAGACGACCGACGGCGACGGTAGACATGCCCAGCCCTATGGAAAATGCACGGGTAGCGCCACTCGTCTTGAATCCGTAGAAATTCTATGGAAAGGAGCTACAAGTGGGACTGCTATGGCTCCTGGATAGTCGCCCTGACAGCGAGTGGCAGCGGGAAGAGCCCTCCGAAGAGTCTGCTCTATACTGACATAATACGATCCCTGTTGCGCATCCCTACGCCCTGAACGTAATCACCGAAAATGTGCTCCATCAGGTTGCCCATCCGGGTGGAGGTTCCCCATCCTCTATGGGGGGCTCCAATGGGAGAAGACTGAGCTTTGACGTAGTAAAGCAGTCAGAGGCTCAGGAGCTTTTAGGGAACCCTCCCCAAACCCGGTCAGGCGCACCCTGGCCAAGGGTGGAAGGAATTTTGTAAAATTATATTTAGTTGCAGGAGCGCTATGTCAAGGGTACGATATTCGAGGTCGGCTCGGCCTCTCAAAGTTAGTGGGGCTCCAGGGCTCTGTGGGAAATCGAAAAATCGACGATTTCGTATCGTCTGGTGTAGTGTGATGTCGGAAAGTTTGGACCGATTTTAGTTTGTTGTATACTAATAGTCCGTGAACTAATTCCATCGGTCGTTTTCTATTCTATATTTTTTTTTTAAACCATTTAACACTATATATGTAAATATCTATCTATAGTGTCCCGGGATAGTGTGCTCGAAACGAACGTCTACAAAATTGTAGTTTTCAGTTTTCATGAACAGGTATTGTGAAAAAAAAAGAGGTTTTTGAACATTTGTTAAACGAAGGTTGGTTAAACTGTATCACGCTCGGTTTTTGTACAGCTTCTGTTAATTTTCGAGGTGAAATTTTTCTTGTTGTTTTATCGCGTTTAAACTCTCCTGCTGGCACTTACCTGGCGGGAAAGGTGATGGTGCTCAATAATAAATGAACAATTTGAGCCGCAGAGGCCGAACCGCAAATTTGAGGAAGGATATTGCCAAGGACTTTTACCTGTGCGATGCTTTCGTGTGTATTTTTAATAGCTCACATCCGAACTCGCATATGTGGCTCTTAATCCACCTGGATTTTTGGGGGGATGGTAAATTTTCTTGAACTCATACCATACTGCAAATTACAGGGTGCCTTAAAAGGGTGGTGAGGTGTGCTACGGTTAGAACAGAATATCTAATTAATTAACGTCTAACTCCTTCCAAGATTTTAACCAGGTGTATGTGCTCGTGTATATCACTCGAAGCTGGAATTTCTCTCAGGTGATTTTGTTGAGCACCGTGCCAAACATCGAATTAGGGCAAAATGGCAAGTAGACACAATATTGTCGATTGAAGGAGTAGAATGCGGGGGCGGTTGGGGAGAAGGGTTAGAATGTGTTATGCTTATGAAATTTCACCTCTTTAAATTAACGTGAAATTTACATGAGATTTTCCTGAGAATTTTTGGGTTAAAAATGTTTGAATTGAGGTATTTTGAAGTCATAGGAACACAATGAACCTTTTCGGCGTATGTTAACCACTTGAAAGCGATGCGGTAGGGGAACAAAGCTACGGTTTTATGTAGTTGATGTTGAAGATTGGCTCCATGGCGCAAAATGCGAATGAAAAATTTATAAAATTCCAGCACTGTTTACCCTCGCATGATGTTGGGGGTAAGAGATACTTTTGAAAATTCCCTCCCATGATGTGCTTTTTGTTTGTCCTTCGGGAGTGCTGATAATAAAGGCTCAAATCGGAAAATCAATTCAACAAACCTTTCACATTATCCAGAAGGAAAATTTCGGGAGAAACATTTTAAAAAATTTAAATCCCTGCCTAACAGGATTACTTTGCCCAATTACTTGCGTACTTTCGTAATCTTCGTAATGTAGGGCTTACATAATCTTGAACGTTGCTAATGGCTTTACTGTTTTCAGTTCTTATTAGATCAATTTTATATTAAAAATTTTTCAAATATGAAAATACGAAATTTATTTTGGTTTATAAATAAATTAGATTCTATGAATAAATCTCTTAATTTTTAAAAATAGCAAAGGCTCAAAAGACATAATTATTTAAGATGTTGGGTAAGGATGTCGTTTAAACAGTGATTAAAGACTTATAATGAACCCCATCATAATTCTGCCACTCTATTATTTGCTATTTCTATATCAACAAACTTTAACGTTGTTGATTCTAATAGTTTATAAAACTGGTCGAGTCTGAGGTTCCGTATTATACAAAACCTTAAAATGATTATAGTAAGAAGTTTTAATCATAATCAGAAATTATCCCAACTTAATAAACCAGAATTTAAATTTTCAATTCTTTGTTCGTAAATTACTTACAACTTTTTTTCCTATTTATTATTCTAAACTATTTTTAGTATTTTTTGTTAAGCTGTAGGATATTCTTATTTCGATACATATTTATGTAAATAACAGCAAGTTACATAGGTCCCTATATCATTTGGTTTAGAAGCAAGAGTTTAGTGATAGTTAGACAGACGGACAGAAATCGTCGGCGCAACAAAGGGTTCCTTTCTGGTAACGAACTCTAACAACGAAAAACAAATAAAATAATTCTCCAGATGTTTCATAGAAATTCACTTGTTATCACAACATAATTTCCTTAATGGATGTAAACTCTATTAAATCGTTAAATGGTTCATCTCATTTTTACATTAACCTTTTTTCATTTGTAGAAAGTTTTTGCCATTTAATTCTATGTAATTTCCGTTGTCATTAGCTATTACGTAAAAAGATATTTTGATGATAGTCACGTCTTCACTTTATTGCTCAAAGTTTGATTAGGTTTGCGTGTTTCACATTCATTTCTTTTCATATTTCATAAATTTAATGATTAATCGTTAAGGTTAGTCTCCCTTTTTAGGAGAAAAAATCCATTTTTGTAAAGTTCAAAATTTAAGTACGCCAAAACCTCTTTAGAAGTATAAGTAGCTAAGATCTCTCACTCTCTTCGGTTATTTTTGTAAAGGTGTATTTCTTTAAATATTGAAATTGCTGAAGCAATTTCGGTTTAGAGTTATGCTTACATTTTAACCTTTCTGAATAGTTAAAAATATATTCTAATTAAAAACTATGAACTACTCCATAATAATTTCATTTCTAATTTTATCTTCGGGTGTCTGATTTTCTTTTCAAAGAACTTGTATAGGCTTTACTTTTAACTCTTATTTTCTATTTTCATTTCTTTTTTTCCATTTAATCATTCTTCCTTTTGAAATTAAGGTGATCAGATGAATTAGCTTTAAGGCAGGTAAAATTCTCAGAGATGTGGCACTTTTGCAATAATGGAAGGTCAACAAAACTATTGGGCAAAATTACCCGTCTCGAAGTATACTGACAGAGTTTTAGCAATTAGCTAACTTCAGTGGTAGACACAAGGCATTTTTTAAAAGTATGTAATTGCTATGTAGTTAAGTCGATAGAAATTAAACTATTTTTGTTTAGCTTTCTTTGCGACTGCCCAGTATTTTTTGATGGCAAATTAATAGGTTTTCTGATTTTCTCAGGAGGTAATATTATTTATATTTTGATTCCTTATAGAAAATAGTGAACTTTACAAAATATTTAATTTAATTATACATATAAGTACATATGTATGTATGCTTTCAAAAAAATTTTAAAATATTATTTTGATCAAAACAGAATAGAAGTACTTAACGTATCCTTGTTCCTTCCTCCCAACCTTTTTTTTAAATATTTTAAGTGAAACAATCATGCTATGGAAATAAAGGGTCTATTTAGAATTGGAATCTTCTACTTTCGAGAAATTAATTTTCGTAATGCGAGAGAGGTTCCTACCCCACAAAAGTCAATCGAATTAGAATTGTGGAATTGCTCTATAGAAGCACATAAAACGATTGCCATTTCATTTGGAAAATTAACCAGTGATAGTGAATTTCTCAATTATCTTCTGCTTAACTGCATTGAATTATGTCGACAGGTTCATGAAACTTAAATTGGATATATTAGCTTCCGATATTTAGTTTGAAGATTATAGAAGTTATATGCAAAGCAGGATTGTGGTTGAACAGTGTTAATGATTTACAGAGCTTTAATTTATAATCATTGTATTGCAACCTGCTTGTTACTTGCCGCACTGATTCAATTTCTCTGAATTTAATTTCCGGTTCACCTTCTTCGAAATTGATTACCTCCATTAAATTTATCGACTTTATATTCACTTTTCAAAGTATACTTACATCAGGCAGATATTTTAGTTGATTTAATAAGGTTTTATTACCAGAGTTGATTTATTTATTACATAAAATGGTTCAATAAATTGTCTAATAATATTCATCTATGTATTATTTCGGCGCACTTAGTAGTGTTTTTTCCAATATTCAAAAATTCATGAAATATGGTTACTCGAAAAAATTGTGACTAAAAATTGTTAAACGATAGTTTTATCCCAGTTTCAGGATAAGGGAAGATAAAAAGAGATAAAAAATACTACGTACCTATAACATAAGATCTCTGATTAAAGTAACTGTAATCAATATTTCTTTTACATAGTTAAAAAAATGTAGGAAACGTGATAGACAGGGATGGACAGAAGGTCGGACATGACTAAGGATTCTGTTTATTTGTCTTATTTGGTCTAGAAATAGTCGTTTAATTTTTATCTATATAACTGCTTTGTGTCATTCACATATAATAATCGAAATGGTAGAGTGAGAGCTTAAATCATAACTTCTGATTTACCCTCTTAAAGATATTGTCCCTAAATAAAAACACAAACATTTTCTATGTCATTACGACCCGTCATCCTTGACAACATCAATCATCCCCTTCACGGGCACACGTTCGAAAACGATAAATTTACCTAGGTCCCTTTGTGACTGTGAAAGACACAACCACATCTTGATACAATTTTATATATTGCATGATTCCCCACTATCGAGTACTGGCCATAGGCAACGTATTTTTGTGGAGCAATAATTATTGTAATCGATACAAGATGAATAATGAATCCGTCGCCATACCCAACAATCCTATTATTTGTCGAAATTGAAAGCACTGTATAAAAACCATGGGGATTGAGGTCCTCCGGCAACTCCAATAGCAAAACATTGAATGACTATATCCTGCCCATTTTCCGGTGTAATTACAAAATGAATTTGTTATAATCTTGACGATTTCAGTTCTGGAAAACGATGGGCTAGGGGATTAGATATGGATCCACCAGAATCACTCCCACTACCCCCCTAAGTTGCTTATCTTGAGATATACTCTTAACTCAGAGACTCTCAGTGGAGGCTCATTGTTTCTGATGGAAAAGGTTATTAATACGAAATTTGATTTCTATCTTGAGAGGGCATAAAAAAGGTGGATTATATCCGATGGAAATTAAATTCCCTTCCTAACTTACCATGGAAAGGGCATTTCATGGAGTGATTCTTATTTTGGATTTTAAGAAAATCTTTAATCTTCACTTTGAGCAGCAAAAAACCGAAATTTGACCTTATTGGAAGGGCTCTTAAATGAAATCATAAATTGAAAGCGTCGGATAAAATATAGATACAAATAGAAAAATTTATATTTCTAGGGTATAAATGTGAGTCAGGCCTGTAAATAGGATTTTTAAGGAGAAAAGGTTTAAATAAGGATATATATTATTAAAAATGCAAGTTTGATTGATTTTTATAGAATATAGAGGAACCGCAAATCCTGTCATACCTACTCTTAAGGAAGAGTTCCTGTGGCTTATCCATTCAAATACAACAGATAATTTATCTAAGTAGTTTGATATTATCACATTCATCTATTCACATAATTCCATTTGGATTGGCCGAAGCGCTTTCCTGGTGTACAAAGCCATGCTTTGCAGTCAATGAATGGCTTTAACAAGACAAGGTAAAATAATTTTCCCATTTAGTATAAAAGATACATAAGTGTCATTCCGAAAATAACTTAATTTAATTGGTACTCAATAATTCGAAATGTTTTGCTTTAAAGCATTTTTTCTACGTATTCAAACGTAACTATACAATTTTTTCTTATTGAGGGTACTATCAAATCTATTTCTGGTATATAAAATAATAAATTTTTAAAATAATTGAGATGGCTAGAAGGAACATTAATCAGTTAATATACATATGTAAAAGCTTCACTTGCTGTTGAATTAAAATATAATCTAAATCAAGTCTTCCGCCCTACCGAAAAATAAATTTCCTTTTCGATAAATATATTTAGAAATTTATTTAAAATGAAATGAAGGAAATGGCAGACCTTCAAAGAAATACAGAATCTTCTTATAGCACCTGAAATAGCCAAGAATATGGGATGCATAGTGACAATTTCTCATTTTTTCATGGCCTTCGGCTTTAAAGTATTGCGCCATTTTATGATATCGACAGATTTACCAAAATTTCATGTCATGAGCATTGAACACATGTCTTAACTTTAATAAAGAATGAAAATGTTGATACGCTCGAGGAGATGTTTTGATCGACACGATCTACAAGTTTTCGATTGAGAAAAGTTCTGCTGAATTTCTCGTTAAAACGTCGACGTTAGCTATGACTATCCGGTGGAGATGTTCGGAACATTTGAAGGAACTTATTTCCCCAAAACTAAAACGAAAAAGGGTTAAAATAGCAACTCATCATCGCACCTATCCATTCCCCGAGGACTTGATCTGTCTGGCATCCAGTTGTTTAGATAATGGCATTTGAAATTGAAATGGAAAATATGAAATGTTCGCCTCTTCGGCCCCCTCAAAACCTTTTCCCAAAATGTGGTCGTATTAAATCTGCTGTGGTAGACCAGGGCTGGGATTATGACTAGGCAAATCCTGTTTATATCCCCCGAAATGGGCAAAATTCCTTTGGAACAGGTTACGGACGGAAGAATTTACATTGTAAAGGTGACATGAATATTAAACTCCCAAAAAGGACCTTTATCGAAATTTAAATTTTTCGCTAAGTACCATGGTATGAACGACGTGTTCGACGACACGTGGTATGATGGGCTTTTTGAGGTATGTGCTGCATTTTTTTAGATAATTTTGAAGAGGTGAACAATTTGGAACAATTAAACTAGCACAAAGCCACAAAGTGGCCTCTTAAATGCACTTAACCAGATCGATTACACCCTGTGTGCAGTCATGTTCTTTAACGCTATTTCCAGTTCAATAGAAGCCCTTTTGTGAGAAATTTTTTCAGTAAATCAAAACCCTTTTAAGCTCCAGTCATTGGGATGTTCTTTAATTGAACCGAGAATCCACACAAAGCCTTCTGTCTCTTCATATAAAAAAAATAATAAAAACCAGCCCCACACAAGCCAAGATAAAAATACAACTTTCTAAAGGGGAGCGATTTATTCTGATAAAATTCTCGTTCTATTTTACGTCAAAAGGGATGCTTTAAATTAGGGAAAAAAATGTTCAAGGCAACTTTCTTTCTACATTTTAGGGAATCTTATTTTGAAACAAAAATATCTACCCTAATAAACAACCGACACTAGAGTAGTGTGTAAATAAAATAAACATAAAACAGAGAGACAAACGATAAAATAAATAAAGTGAAGGAAACAATCCAACTTTTCTAAAAATGTTATTTTGAAGCGGCCTCCCGGGGGGGCTGAAACACATTGAAATTTATTTAATATGACCATGACGATGATTCTGACGGTTAAAAGAAAGAAACTGTTGAGTGCTATAAGTGATGTTGACAGGATTGTGACATAGTTTACCTGATGGTAAAATTAAATAAAAAAGTGATATTTTAGTAGGAATATAATAAAAGGGGAAAAATATATATATAAAAAAGAGGTTTAAATGATAGTTAAACTACCGATAAATGCTCAGTCCAAAGATGCAGCGCTCCGTTCGGGTGAACGAGAGTCAGCTTCTGATGCTTTCAGATCGGGCGCAGTACGATCATTCTATGGTAAGTAACAATTTATGTTTTTTATTGTTATTCATATTTAGAAATATTTAAAAATGTAAATTAAGATTGTTTAACATTCTCTAACTTTGCGTGCATTCCACTTTCCTAAGTTTATTCCGAGATATGTACATTAATTAACCTTTGGATTTGATTTCTTTCATAATATTGAATAATGCAGGATTTGTGTTTTTATTATCGGTTAAAAATGAAAATGCAAAATTTGATGTTTCATTCTGTGTGCATACAATTGCGTCAACGTTAAGCAAGGACAATACATTTAAATTCGATTTCAATTTCTGAGATGCAATGTTTTTTTTTTAAAAGACAAAACAAATTTTGAAAAATCTAAATCAACTTTATACACAAAATAACGAGTTTTTATCACGACATTTTTTTTCCAAAATTAACTTATTCTGTGCCAAATTAAAAAATAACCCCTTTCTCACATCTACAACTTTTCTAGATATTAAAAATATGTATTGCGTTTTCGTGAAACATATTAATAATTCTCTGTGTTTATATAGCATGAAATAAGATTCGGCTTTCATCAGAGAATTCCTAAAGATTCGATATTTGCTGTCTAAACAAATTGGTTGGCTGACTGAACTCAAATTATTTGGTAAAATTTCTTAAGGAAATTTGTCTGAACTGGTTCTGAGATATATTCGGTGTTGCCCTTATATACTAAATTTGTAAATCGGATATAGATTAGAATAATAATATCAAAAAATGATAAATAGTTAGAACTCAATGGCTATTTTGAATTTATTTATTTTATTTTTTATTTAAATAGTGGTTGATTTGAAGAAAAAATGGTTTTCCATGGAATTTTTTTTTCAATAATGCTTTTTGTAGTTACCTAAATATATTTTCGGTATACAATATTAAATCCAAATATATAATTTAAAATATGTATCATTATCCTTGCACCAAATTAAACCATTTAAGTTATTCGTAGTCTACTTCAATCAAGAAAAATTCAATTTCTATTAGACTTGTAGACTTAGTTTTGGAAAGAAGCCACTATAAAATAAGCAAATTTTCGAAAAAACAAGAGTACAATAAGAATTAGATTTTGGATTTAAATGTTTTTTTTTTATTGTAAACCAAAATTTATTTAAAATAATATGCTAATAATTTTAATAAGAAAACAATTTGGATGGAAATGTTAACAAGAAAAAGATTTGGATGAAACAAATTTTGACAAAAATTTTGTTTCATTTTCAGATTCGTGATAATATTTACATGATTCCAACGTTGTCTAAACAGGTAATTGATATATCGAACGCTTTTAAATAAAATTTGCTTGTTTGTTGGTGTTTTTATATAAACATAATTAGAACGTAAACTTAATCAGTATTTTTTTTGTTATTAGACAATTTTGTGATATAATTGTTTATTTCAAATTGCTTACATATATTCTTCTTTTGTATTGAATAAGTGATTTTTCAAGCCCTGTTCAATTAAATGTGGTTTATTTAAATTGGAAAATAAAATAAGTAAAATATGCTGAGCATTTTAGAATTATCTAATTTTTATGTACAATGTTTCAAAAATATCTGTGCTTCTCCGGTTAATCATGGGAAACCATTAACGAATTAATTTTTTGCTTTCTCTGTAGGATGTTGAAATTAGTGAATATGGTCATTAGCACATTTCGCGCTCTAAATATTAGGTCCTTTTATTTCGGCTAACAGTCTAATCTAAAATTTTGTGATATGTATAAAATAAAGTAGATTGTGCATATGATCTATATTTTCACTTTGATACTTATACTTTTTGGGAAACACGTTACAAATCCTAGAGCACTTTCTTCTCTATAAAAAACATAGTTATGATATTCTTCAAACATACTTTTTGCATGTTATGCTCTTATTTGTTTTTGCTTGCTTTCTTTAGCTTTAACAATTATTATTCTTTTTATTTACAGCACGGCTATCTGCACAAGAGAACGTCGGATAATAATAAATGGCAACTGAGGTGGTTCATACTTTATCAGGTGAGTTAAATTTTTAAAATAAAATGTAAAGTTGACTGTTTTAAGCAAATAATAGTAATATAACGTCGCGTTCAAGTGTATGTGACTGCATAGAAATCTGGTTAATAATATGTAATAGACAGGTTGTACTAAAATATCGATATTTTGATTAGTTTTTAAAAATCCAACTTATTTAATAAATTCGAAAGTACCTATTTAAATTCAAATATTAACACTTTAAAGCCCGCACGTCTACGCAGTAAAACTATAATAATAATTTTATAAATCCATTAAATAATTCAATAATTTATTTTAATTAAAAAAAAAAAAAACAGGCAATTGCATCACGCATATGTTGTGTGATTGGCCGCTAGCAGTTGTTCAGGCTATCACACACATGTTGTGTGAGCGGTCATTAATATTTTAAATGATTTAAAAAAATCTTTAATATATGTATTGCTTAACATTTAGCCTCGACTACGAGTAATTCAATTTCAATGGCCTGTAATAACAACCAGCACAAAACGTATTTAATTTTGTGAAATATGAATTAATTAAAAATTAAGAAAATGCCACAGCTTTAATCATATTTACTCAAATTTTATCACAACTGTGGTTTGAGGTTTTTCCTTATAATTAGATAATTATTTTGTACTCTGCATGAAATTTAGGTGGAAATTTAAATTATAAACAATTTACATAATGCCATAAAGAATGATTTTCCTAATGTTTCATCAGGAATCACTGCCTTGCGGATAATTAAATTTTCGTAACTAACTGTCCACCGTTCTGCCAGAGTATTTTATTATTGGTTATATGCTTGACATGGTTTAATGATTAAATAAACTCTCTTGTTTCCCAAGGGCTTTGTTTCTAGTTCTTCTGTACATAAATCCCCATTAGTGACCCAATAAGGAATCCAAAGAAGCGCAGAAAATGGGCAATTATTGCTTTATTATTATGCCATGAGTGAACTTGATATAAGTCAATTATCCTACTTATGACGTCATTAACCACATAATCTCAATCTAATTGAGAACACTTGAATTGTATATGATTTCTTTATTTATTGCACGTTCCAGATTTCGTCTTATTTCATCTTTAACATTTTGTTTTTCAGAATTTACTCTTTTATTATGAAAACGAAGCATCCACAAGACCATCGGGCATAATCTTCCTGGAGGGATGCTACTGCGAAAGGCTTGTTTCAGCCCCCTCGTGTATTAACTCCGTAAACACAGCGACGTCAGGTCAAGGCTCCAAAGTTCCCAAGGAGGAAAAATTGCAGGTAAGAAAGCATAAATATCTTATTCCATCTGTTTTTCCAGGATCCTTTCTGCTTTCATTTTTGTTACCTTTTTACGCGTTCCCAGAGCCCAATCCTGCTTAACGTTCTTCGCAAATCCTCTCGTACTCGATTATATATACTTTTTCTACGTTCCCTTTACGAACTGGCCCTTTTTTATTTTCTGAGACGAGATTATTTTTATTCCAAAAGAAGATGGTTCATCTGGGCGTCCAGGACCTTAAAAATAATTTCTTTTTATGCGACACAAACACAAACTATTTCAACTATGAAGGCAACTCACAAATTTTGGGAATGTTTGTGGAAATGGCTATCTACATCTATGATCCTAAGTAAATTTCAATTTTAGTCTTGTAAATATACATTAGGATCCTCGGGGGATCAGGTTTAGGTAGGGGACGGGAGGGATGACATTTGCTTTAATGTGTTGCAGAGTAAAGCAGTAAAGCGCTTAATATGACATTTAGTTTGGGATTTACCAGAGATATAATTCCCTTCTGTGCTGGAAATTGAATTTTATTTGAAATAGGGAAAAGTGGCCACATTTCGGGAAGTTCTAATTAAATTTAGCGCCACACAAATGGAACAGGACTTTCAGAATTTCAATGAATCGTGCGACAACTAGAAGAGGCCATACACCCTTAAATTAATAGACTGTAATGAGTCTTTATTTCAGATTTATTTTATTCCTTTAAAAGCATTCGCGACACGAAGCGTAGCTTTAACAACAACTAGAGGTAGAATAATATGTAATTTAATTTACTAGAAAATTGGATTTTTTTTTTTCATTTTATATAATTAGATTATACATATTAATATTTAATCCTAGTGTACCTTTTCAAAAGATTTCATTGTTTACCACCCTTTAAGTTTTTGGTTATTAATTTACTTTTCTTTAAGTAATATACGTAAATAGTTTTTACCTATCTATATGTACTTGAAGTTTCATAAATTATTTATCAACTAATATTTAGTATAATACAAATCGATTTTTGCCATGCCCATGGTTTCAGTTTCAAATTTAATGCCGAAAAACCAACCCCATATTAATGATATAATAATTTCTTTTCGAAAAAATATGAAAATGAAATGCCACCGAAGGGTAATGGGGTATATATAAAACCGGATACCTTTTTATTTGAGTCAGCAACATATAATATCATATTTATAATGTTTTGGGTGCTTCTTAACAATTCGATTCGTGCAATCAGTCATGGGTAAAACACGTGTACCCAAACTTTAGGAGCTACGTGTTTGGAACTTAAAGCTTTTTTGTTTAATTTTTTTTTTTATATAACCTTACACCACACTCGCCGAGGCACGTGTACACTTTTTTTAAGAACATTTATTTTGAATTTCTAATTATGAATTGAATTATCAAGCTGAAAGAAAAAGCATACAATTTTTGATGTTAACTGCTTATCAATTTCCTTTACAATTAGTTCAGTAGTATAAAACCAAATAAAAAACAAATCGGAAATAATTCCTACAAAAGGTTTTATTATTTTAATGGTTTCATTTGTTGCCCAATATGACTATCCTAGGTTTTCCCCCTCGGCGGAGTTGTGGATAAGTGGTGGGGGGTAAAATTATACCCCAAAAGGAGTTTTTTGCGGTTTTACGGACTTACAATATCGAAAATTGTTCTTGATAAAAGTTGTAGGGCATTTAATTCTGCATAGAATGAGACTAGGTTCATACTTTTTGGATTACCTGTTCTCATGTTAATGCACATTAAAGTTGGACTTGTTTTACATACTTCGCAAATGCAACAAGAGGTGTGCAGGTGGTTTTGGGTGTCGGAAGGCTGGGATTAAGTTCTCATTGGTTTGTGCCAACTGCAAAGGGAACTCCTGCACTAACTCCCTCCAACCAGATGCAATTGGCGAACAAGATGTTGACGAAGACTTGGACTGCAATGAGGCGCAAAAAATTACAGACTTTGAGGAGCTGAGTGATGGTGCAAGCGAGACAGAAATTGAGCAAGCGAGGCAGAATGAGGAAAAGCTATAGAAATATTCCTGAATACTGTCGAATTATGCATTTTTGGTTTACTTTGATTCATTTCGGGGTGCTATGCAAAAAGACAGCGTTAAATTGAAATTTTAGAAGGGTACATACACCAAACATTTTAATGTTATTCTAATATTAAATAAATTACTATTGCAATCCCGAGCGAATTACAAGAAGTCTGATTAGAACAGTGTAAGAATAAAGACGTAATTTTGAAATACATACAAGTTGCGGTGTGGCCCTCTTTAAATGTACTTTCTTTTTACGCCTGTACTGAAGTTTCTAATACTAAAGTTGCGAGAACTCACACATAAGGGATTCTGGTACGCTTGACAAGTCTAATCGCACTTCCTTATGTATTATTTCTATGATTATTGTATTGCTTTGAAATTAAAGTCAAATTTTTGTCAAAATCTCGTTTTTACATAATATTTGCCTGAAACTTTTTTAAGAAATTCAGAGGTACTGAAATTGAGAACACTCGAAATTCTAAATTTCGATTGGTGTGTCGCTGGTATAAGATATTGATTAAACTTTATTAATTTAAGATAAATTAAAATTTGCGTATGGAATAAGTTTTTTTCTTTTGACTTTCTATAATATTTTATTATTGTATTTATTTGCTAATTCTGAATTCACTTTTCGATCACTATAATTACGAGAAAAGTTCTACAGTATCAAAATTGCTATCCTTTTAATGAGAGAGAAAACCCATAAAATATGCCGTATGTTGGAAAATATCAATTTGAGATAGAGCGTATATCAAGAGTTCCGAAAGTGGTTACAAGGTAAATATACAATATATTTTTTAAATTAAAAGCTTTTATTGGATCTGATCTTATTCCTCCAGATACTCAACTCTATAAATTTTGTACAGACAAAACAAAACAAAAGCATACATTTTGCAGATTATCCTTTTGAGAGTCTTCATCCGATTGTTTACACAAACCTTTGATACGAGACATTGACTTTGTGGCAATTACGTAAAAATACTAAATTTAAACTTTTTATGAGTATCCAATATCACCTGTCTATACACAAGAAACACATAAAAAGCGTCAAGCTTCTTGAGTTCCCTTTAGACCTCATCAAAAAATATCACCATCCCTTATTCAGCGGCGATGGATGGCAATTGCCAAAGGAGCTGGGGTTACTTTTTCTTCCAATTTTTTAATAATAATGAAGCTGGATTTATTCGACCCGAGAAAATTTCCTGAATGCCCACAATTCTCGGGAAGAAAAAAATCTAGATTGATTTCTCTTTGGTGGCAGGCTGGGCGACCATCATCAGAGCGGCGATTTAGACTGAAATCTGGAATCCATATTTTTAGCGTGTTTTGTTAGGACGCAAATGTGGCAATGCCGCAAAAAATAATTTAATTTTTTTCATTTTTATGAAAGCATTTTTCAATAATAAACCTTAAAAGAATTTTGGTAGGGCGGTAGGGTGCGATGATTTTCTTTGGGTGGTTTGAAAGAAATGAGGAGGAAAATTGAAGTGGGTTTGCCGCATGTCCAACTTTTAAGCGGTTTCAATTTGGGCCCCGTCCTCCTCATCATCGTTGTCGTCATTGTCTTTGTAAGGGGCCAAATTTGTGGCCAGGTTTCAGATATATTCCGAGTTTAATTCGAGCCGCCCGGAGTACTGAGGCACAGCCGATTTGGACGAGGGCCCTGAGGGAGGAAACGAGGTACCATTGTTTGAACCTCTTGTGTTGAACAAGGCACATAGGAATTGCGGGGACATCGACGAATTGGTCCAACCAGAAGCAATTTGCTCTGGAAATGACCTAGATTTTGGGGACCTTTTTTTGAGGGGGGTGGAAAATTTAGAGAAGAGCTTGTTGGCAAAGCAAATGAATTGGATTTTGGGGAGCTACCGGGGAAAAGTAATAAGAAAACGGAAAGGGGACCAAAATATACCTCATTGCCTGCAAATTGATGGCTTAATGAGGAGGAAATGTGCTGTATTTGCGTCATCTCTTAAATAAATTGGTAGTTTCAGAGACCTTGACGTAAAAGGTATTTTCAATACATATTAAAAAACATACATTTTGCCATTTAAAGCGGAAATTGAAAATTTTTAGGTACTTCGAGAACGACTTTATACAATCTAATTTAAATTTTTTATATTTTAAGGGTGACAAGAATAAAAAGAACCTGGGCCCGTATTTAATATCTCGACTTAATTCATCCTATCGACAATACAGACATCGATTGCTAATCAATTCGGCAATACGATAGAGTCGATAATAGTTTATTGCCACATATTAAAACCTTAATTTAAAATATTATATATATAGAAAATGTTATAGATATCTTCAATATATGTATGTATAATTATAGAAAATGTTATTGATATCTTCAATATATGTATGTATAAACACAATTTTATTTTATTATGGACTCTCTGCAGCGAAAAAGCAAGCTAATTGTATACTATGTATATACAATCTTTAATTCGTCTAATGTTATAAATGTAAAGACAAAAAATTGTATTGCATTTTTACGCCTTTTTTTTAGAAAATAACTAGCGACATTATTGTAACGTACTAAAATAAAATATTTGATCTGAATTTTAAAGTCAAGTACGAATATTTAAAGAGAGGTGGGTAATTCGTTTCCCACCCGCCACCATAGAATAACCTTGATACAGGAAATATCTCAAAAACGCCTAAACTAATTCGCTTCAAAATGTTTGTCGTTCTGTTTTGAACGATTACACATTTCCGATTTTGTTCAGTTGCTTTAAATTTGTTGTGTTTATTCTCAGAAGAACATGCGTATTGAATATGTCATTTTCTGCTCAAATATTATTATCTTTATATCTCTAACTATGTATTTATTAAGTCAGCCTTGTGACAAAAATTATAGATAATTTAGTGACACGTGTCCATGAATAATTCAGTATAGATTTCATGACGGTCTAACCATAAGCCAAATCCAATAAGAAAATAGATATCCTTATTTGATTGATGCTATTTCATATGAAAAATAATTTTGGTCATATTACCATAAATGCTTTTGTCTTTTTAGTGACCTACATTTTTCTAGGAATATCTGCGATTTCTCTGCTTACCAACGTTTTTTCTTTAATATCTACAATATTGCAGTCTTCTTAATATCGAATATTATTAAAATTTGTAAGTTTTTATATTTTGATTTTTCCTTCTTTATTGTAAATTGTGAATTTAAGTTTTCAGTCAGTCTTCGTAATATCGAATATTATTAAAATTTGTAAGTTTTTATATTTTAATTTTTCCTCCTTTATTGTAAATTGTGAATTTAAGTTTTCAAAGGATTTACGTAATAGTAGAAAGAAAATAAATTATTATAGGATGCTATTTTGTACATCGCTATATTCGAAACTTGCAGAATAATCCTCAATATCTTAAGGAGGAGTATTTCCTTGTAAAAATACAGAACGATATCAGCAGGACTCTTCTATGAATTTAATCGATTAGCAGAATTTAATTTCTTAGTACTCATTAATTGCTGAAAGCCTGAAAATTCATTGCAATTCCCTAAAGCTATCGAACAGAATTTAATAAATGCACCTCTGTATATGACCTTGAAAAACTTTCAAAGATATTTCCACTCAAAGGGCGTGAACGTAATATCGAAAAATGAATACGGCGAAAGAACATTGAATTTAAGGAACAGGTAAAATTCCCCTGGGAGGTCAAGGTCAAGGCCAGGAAGAGAAAAAGCAGTTTTTTCTTTTATCTGCACCTGCATAAATATTATATATTCAGACAAGCCCGTAGAATCAGTTTTTTATCTGCCTTCTGTAATCCCCGTATTTCTCGTAGCTACATACTTTGAAAATCCCATCGAAGCTCATCCCCAGGACACTTTGTCTACATTTAACCGCTTTTCCTCCGAAAACTATGGCATTAATTCCGCAAAAGCAAATAAATTTGCACAAGCGATTTAGTTTGAAAGCAATAAAAGTTGTCAGCGTAGAAATTGTGCTGAGATCTTTTAAATGTCTTTAATTTTCATCAGTAATTTTTTGCCGCACCACTCCTTGCCGTCTTCCCTCTAGGTTAGGACCTAGGGTCTGGAAGGGATGGTGAAGGCTTATAAAACTTAATTATGACATCTAAAGATCCGGAGCAGCTTTATTAAACTTCAAATGAAAAAACAAAGGTCGGGAAAACGACGCTGGGAAAAGTTTTGCCGTCGAGTGAACTCTTCCGATAAGCTCCGAAACAAACTAAGAAACTTCATTTGAAAACAACCGTTTTATGAAGTGCTCAAGAAATTAAGAACTTGAAAACATCGCCTTTGAAAATCATCCGCAGGACATAAACTTGAGGCAAAGGCATCATAGCCGCAAAATCAGGACAAGAACCTTGCTTAGGAGATGAAATTTGCGTGTAGGTAGGTACCTATCTGCGGGGTGGGCTGGCAAGAAATCTGAACGTACTCCAATTTTCTTATCGCCTATTTCCCATACCCATACCTGCCCCAATCAAGGTTGGCTTAGAGGGAGCTCAGCAGATGTCCTTTTGCAGATTCTATGGGTTTTATGTAGGGATCCCTCCTCCACGCTCCATGAGTGTCACCTGTAGATGTTACTGGGTCAAATACTTAGCGACTATTGTAACAATTTCGAAGACATGGAGGAGTTTGGAACACAAAAGTGGCGCATGTCGGGGTGAGGAGGTTACTTCTCGGGACCTAAGAGCTATTTTTAGACTTTCAGCTATATCAAACGAGTGGAAAAGGAGCAATTTTCCTATCACCTTCTAAAACAGTGATTTTGAATTTTTTCCCTGGCTTACTTACAGGGGAGAGTTCAGATTGCACACCCGTTCAATTCTCCATACAATTCCAATTTTAGGGAATTTCTCGTATGAGTACACATTACGGCGGTGCTGTCTGTCTTCTCGGTTGAGACCCCTTTTTAGGAACCCGTCTGATTGTTTGCACAGACACTGGATGTGGCAGATCCGATTCTGTGGTAATTGTTCTTATTCGTATACATACTTGCGTCTTCAATCCCGCATTAATTTCAGGCAAGAACCACCATTTGTATATAATATACTCAAATTTTGTTATACATATATACTTTGTATAATATCATATAATAGAAACTAATGTTTATTTCAAAATCTTCTTGCACACCCTATTCCGACAGTCATATCACTTTTCGATTCATTTCACTTTTATTGTCACCTCACATTTTCTTTGTTATTCCCACTATCACATGACGTAAAATTTTTATGTCGAAGGATACTCTGCAATTTGTGGAGAAATAAAAGTGCTGTCAATTGTGTTTTCAATCATTAGAAAAAGTGTATTAATTCATAAACATGAGCAGGTTTTTGGACTAGAACATTTTTTATGAAAATTTTGATAAATTTTGAATCTGAACCCTCATAACTTCTAATTTTGGAGAATGAGGCATCGTTGGGAAGATAATTTTATCCTCTTTTGATGGCCTTGTAGATCCTCTACAAGAATTTAACTGAGTACGCCTCCCAAGTGGCTCAAGAACAAAAGTTATTATAGTATATTATAACGATTGTTTTTATATACATATTATAGCCTTTTCTTTGTGTATGGGATGCTCTTATTTGTTACCGACACTATAAATTACCACTCCGTCACAGTTTTAGTGAGAGAGGTGCCTCGTGACAAAGGTGTAAAATAGCAGCGTTCAAGGTTCCCAGCATTCACCTAATTATGAATTATTATTTATAAAACTGGGAGTGTAAGACAGAATTACTAGGAAACAATAAAATAATGTTAGCAAAAATACATTAGGTACAAAAATATGTATTTTGGAAAAATAACGATTTTTTCTCTGAGGGGACATGTCATTGTCGATGAAAAAGAAGAACGACCCAGATACATATCTTTAGAATGTACCACAATAAGTACATAAAAAAATGTATAATTTATCTTATTGAAAGTTTTAAAACCAAGTGAAACGAATTCTCACTTTTTACCGACAAATGTGAGATCTAAAATACATACACTGAATTTCGGCGCTTTTCAATTTTTTCGACAAACATCACCAATACCAAATTGTAATTTTTTTCACTGACATTTTTTTCCAACAATGTATTCAATTAACGATTTGTGGTAGTCTACCTATTTTAAAATCCGAAAGTAAATATAAACACAATTTTTTATCTAATTATATTAAATTTTAAATTTAGAAAGCATTGGTGGAATTAGTGACTTTTTATTAATAGGCTCCTCATATTGAAGGCCCTCCGTTTTAATTTAAAAGTTAATATGCCAGAGTATTTCTAGTTAGGATAAAAAGTTTGTTTGTTAAACTATCTAAAGTTAAAGATATCTACCTACAAAAAGTGTATTGTTTCAATTTATGCTCATTACCTTTGAGCGCATACTCTTGTTGTTTCATTTCATTAAATAAAATTATAAAAAGAGCGACGAAGGTATCTTTATGATTCTATCGCGTACTATAGTTCAAAGAAAGGTCTTCAAACAGGATAGGCTCATTTAATATTCCTCTCGCCCAACTAAAAGGTGGCTCTTTAGCTGCGCTTTTGGACAATTTTTCCTTATATTTCCCGACAATTTGTTAGCAAGGCTATCACCCATTACGGTCGGAGCCTTCACAGCCTTAATAGCTTGCCTCATTTGCTTTGAAGGCAATTTTCCTTAATAGAAGAGGACCCATTTAATGACATCTGGGTCAGTATCTGTGTTTGTCTTTTTCCGGACGACCGAAATAAATCAAATTAATTGGTAAAAGTAGAACAAAATGTATGACGAGTATCTTTGTGATTAGTGAGGAGGAGCTTATGCGAAATGCCTCATTCAATTCGCATCAGAATTACGTCCTACGCCCAAAGACTGTCACATTTATTCTGAATTCTGAGTGATCTCAAGGTTAACATGTATATTACGAATTCAGCGAATTAAGCCTCTGAAATTCTTGCGGAATTAAGGAAATTTTCATCGTTATTCGAAACTTTCATCAAGGAGGTGTTTACACAAGATCCACACCCCTTTCATCAAATTCGTCTTGTTCTCGAAGCAGCTTCCCTTGTGCCTTTTGAAAATTGCTAAGCCCCCACCTTGAAACGACAGAGCTCTTTCAAAGGGTAACATAATAATAAAATTGTAAACAAAGTAATGTTCTTATACGAATTTTGGCGTATGCAAATGAACAGAATCATCGATCACCACACCTCCCGTGGGGAGCCTAAGGTGTAAGATGCTTCATCTTCCAGAACCACCAAACCCTTTCTCGATTTAATACCTTTGCGGTTTTAGTCCGGGTCGACGGTAACAAATTTTGATTATGGCTCCTGATGACGCAGCCGATTCAATGAACTCTCCGGGCTACCACCCGCCAGGGTTCGGAGAGGTTTACGAAAAAAGGGCATAAATTGCCGCAAAACGATTTCTTCACGGTCGGCTCGTTTCGTGCACTGGGGTCCTTAAAAACAACAAGAAAATCACTTTCCCTTCGCGGGTACTACTGCTGGTGTTTGCAAAAATTTTGCGATTTCACCAGTCTTCGCAACCACCCCCGACTGTGTTTATGAATAATTTCCCTGTGTTTCAGGAAAATTAAAATATGTGCGGAGGTGTATGTGCCACCGCGTGAACCTCCAACCGTGTCGTGCTTAATGGAAATGAATTTCACTATCTGCAGAATCTACCCAATGATTACACAGCGGATTTGTGAAACACCTCAGCTAATTGATTGCACCCAATTTAAGAGGGCGGGACAAGTTGGTAGACGACGTTTTGATTAACAGGTGGCTGGCTGGAGATGAGAACTATTAGTTTTTATTAACAAGATGTTTGCCCAATTATTCAGGATTGTTTGGGATTTCTCTGAAATCCCACAATTTTAGCCAAAACATTGTATAAACATATATATGTTTATAAAGTACTTCTCATTTCAGTGCTGTTTACGTTTAATTACACATTCTTAAGGTGGTTAATTAAAAACGTCGCGACAGATTGTTATAGAACACCCTCTAGCACCTCTAGTCATTTTAATAGAAGAAGGTACTATTAAAGCATAATTTATATCTTGAAGCTAACCACATCATCGCTGTTTTACCCAGCATATAATAAGTAGTACATAAATTAGTTTACTAATCCATCAAAAATGAATAATGTGGTCGTATTTCTTATTGAATTTTCTAATTTTGATAGTTGATTCGAAATTAATAACTTCAAGATGCATTTTCCACTACATTTAATTAAAATCTTTAAGTATGATACTTTTTTTTTTGAAATGCCTAAAAGTTTCAATATCATATTTGAAATTTCTTAGTGTCTGGTAAGATTTAAAGTTTTCTTGGCTTAGATTAGAGACACTTCTAAATTAATATAAATTTTCAGGTTTCCCTCTGGACTCAAAGACTAAAGACAAAAGCAACATTTTCAAATTTATAAAGTAGAAATTCGTTATACTTAAACTCTGGACGAACTCGCCACTGATCGGATTGTCATTATGTCATTATAGCCCTTGAAATAAGTTTTTGACACAACATTTAGGTCATAATTCATTGTTATTTTTTTGCTTTTAAAGATAAGAGTTAAGGTTTGAATTTCTTAAATGAAATTATTTTAGATGCTAGACGAGACTTTCTACTTTTCTATCAAACAATTTTGGGAAATAATTTTTAATATCTTTGCATTTTCTTTTATCCAAGAATTCGACATTTACACAGAAAATAAAACTGTGTTAAAAAATAATGTAATTAGAAAAGAAAACTGTACGATGTACGCATATAAAACCAATTTAAAGAATGTATTGGAACCGTTCAAGTTTCAAATAAATTAAATATTAAGTTCATTCACTATAATTTAAATATGCCCAGCCGTAACTTCTGCGTATCAAAACTATTATAATTAACTTGAATTCATGTTTATCAATCTCAAAGATATAAATTATGTTACTTCTTTGTCTACTGCGCTTTAATAATTGTTTTTTTTACGTCTACGATTCTCCAAAAAACCTTTTTTACAGTAAGGAAAATAAAATTAATTGAATAATTACTTCAGATGGATGCGTAAAAATTATGGCGATTAAATGATCCAGATCAGATTATAAAATAAAACATATAAGTGGCTTTCTTAAAAGCAAATTTAATTTAATTAACTTAATTTAACTAATATTTGAGCGGTTTATATTCGTGTAAGGAGATATCAGGATAATGAGAATAATTATGTCTAAAATGTATTATATCATGTTCTTGTAAAAAATTACTTTTCTCTGCTGAAACTGAAATTAAGTAGAATTTAAAACCATCCCAAAGTCATCTTCCGGTTGGGTATGGTAATTAAGCGATTTTTCACCTTAAGAAGATAATGGAGACGCACTTAAAGTACCCAGGACTCCGGAACGATGGCCCTGAGGGATTCGCAAAATTTTGGGTAGAAGCCCGCGCTAAATTAGCACGTCTTCAGGGGGAAACGACCGCTGTGTAATTAATCACAAAACAAATTTATTTGTTTGCGCAAACCGGTAGTTCGCCTTAAACAATTAACTCGTGATAAATTGTAGTGCCAGGGATAGAAGTTTATTACAGGGCCACCAGAAAGTTTTCTCAAACTTTTCGTGCCCTATGCTTGCTCATTTCGGAGCCTGCAGTTGGTCCAGTTCCTCTGAACTTGCATCGTTTGCTCGCCCGTCTCCCGAAACTCCCGGAGATCCTGATCAAAAACTTTTCTTAGGTCTAATTACGCTAATTAATAAGTGGTTTCACTTAAGAACATCCTCCCAGCGCTTACAATTGTTCTTATCCCAATTCGACGATAAAGCAACTACAAAGCGATGGGTGTGGAACTAGGGCTCAAGTTGGCTATAATTACAAACAAAAAGTTGGACTGTTTGTTTGAGCCGGAAATAGATTTTTCGAATTTTCTTATATATTTTCTATATATTCTATTATTTTTATTTACTGGCTTCTATATTTTTTCCAGCACTGTTTCTCAATATCATACCGTCGTGAAAACCAGAGACAGTATGAGTTGCGGGCTGCGACGGAGTCGGAGTGTTCTGCGTGGATCGTTGCGATACGGGAGGCCAGGTGAGCCCTTTCAACCTTCAATTTTAATTTAACGCAGTGTCGATCTCTAGCTGCTTTTCTTGCAATTAACGACAAAATTTTGTTCGGCTAGAAAACAGGAGAAAATTTGTTTCCCTACTTAAGCGGCTATAGGGAACGAAAGTGGATGTCAAAGGAGTTTGTTGGTGGTGTGGGAGGAGTTGTGGAACGGGCATTAGTGCCTTGGGTTTATAAGTAATCATTCATCATCCTATTGAAGTCTGACATCGAAAGGTTATTTCTGGCAAAGTGAAATTCACCAGACTCCCTTCTTTGCAGGCTTTTCACTGAAATCTAATGCTTTTCAGAGCTCCTCCAGTTTTGGAAAGGACTTCTGCTTTACTTCAATTGATGTCATTTTTCATTACTTTGGAAATTTTCGTCTGCCTAAGAGGCAGAAGCAAACCTTTCTCTTTAAAGGTGCTGCATAATTAGCAAAAATTTTTAGCTGAAAGAGAAAATTTCCTTTTAAGAAAGTATCGTAAAAATACAACGATCTCTCGGGGAATTTTTCTGACTGTTATGAGAATTAATAGTCATAGGAACAAAGAGTAATATTTCACAAGAAAGGTCTTAACCAATTTTTCTTTAGGGTTTTATTCTGAAAAGCTATATCCAAGGATATTGGTTGTACGTCAAAAGTTCAAATTTTTGTTAAAAATTCAATTGTAGAATTTCAGAGAACTTTTGTTAAATTGCTTGAATTTGTACAAGGTCAATAAATCCTTCCAATTTGGATAGTTTTTAACAGAAAAAAGCCCTTTCGGTGGCAGCTGGAAGAAAGGAGTAGATTTCAATATGGTAAAAATTATTTTTGTTTAAGGCAAATAATGCTGAATTCTTGACCTCAAAATCGATTATATATGGTCCACAAAAAATAAAGGTTTCAACATGACCTAGATATTGAGCTAATAAATGCATGCGTAAAGTTGGATCAAAATCCATTTAGAAATACGGCAGGTATCGCGGTAACAAAATAATTTTTAGAAACTGATTTGGCCCCTCACTCCTTCGACCCATTATCACCATTTGTAACACGACTTAAAAACTACATATTGTCAAGGTGTATATTAAATTTGGTCAATAGGGGTTGAGAAATATGAAAGGTTACGGATTCAAAATACATATTTGCATAGGTATACCTATTTAACTTACATAGTCCCTTGACTGATTTCTTCAATTTATGAACGTAGCTGAGGTATTGGCAGGATAAACTTATAGACGAAGTTTGGTCAAAATCTATAAGAAATACAACCTCCATCGAGTCCACAAGTTTCATTATATCCTATATATATTGTACAAATAAATTTTATTTTTGAAGTCTACAACCTCTAAAATGAGTTTTGGCATCATTAATTTTCCGAAATCTTTTCATCAGATACACCAAAATATGTAGGTAGGTATAGTATTTCATATAAAATTTACCTAAAAATTCTGCAGTTAGTGTTTTATCTAAGATATAAGATTAAAGAGGTTGAATTTATTTCCTGGAGTATTTCTATAGGGGTTGATCATTGTCATTGATGATGAAGACTGCTGTAAATCAAGTATGCGATTAAACGCTATGGGTCTTCGGGTAGTAACATAAACTTGAAATCTGAAATCATAACTTTAATAAGATGGTAAAAAATAATAGTCGCAATAGAAAATAAAAAAATCAATAGAAAATAATTTCTACGCACAAGATAGAAATATGTATGAAAAAGTCTACATAGTGGGATCCAATGGCAAATTGTAGTTCGTTGTCATACTGCGGACTCATATCTCCCATTTATCTGCAAAATATACATATGTGAGTTTATCTAGAGTTAGAACTATAGAATTTGCAAGTCCAGAAAACTCGACACGTGTGACCTTCGGATCAACTACCCCCACCCTTGTCATCGTTCGCACTCGAAAGCAGTAAGTCACTGCCACGGCCCTAGTTCGTTTCTATGTTCTATAGAAGCGTCCAGATTAACAATTCAAAATTCTTTGAATAGTAGATGCTTGGCAGAAAGAAAATGAGTCAGGTTTCCCCAGCTGACCCACATCCCTGGCAAAAAATAAAGTCAGAGCCGACGAGAGGTTCCAACCGGCTAGAGGGATGGTGGTGAAAATCAGCACATTCTGTGTCTCTCGACGTGAAAAATTAATTAGCTGGACGCTCGCGGCACGTTTCACATAGCTCACCTTCAAAATCGGATAATTAATATTTCATTTTCCCATCTTTTCCAGCTTCAACAAACTTCTGCTCCAAAAGGAGGAGCTGGAACAAAAGCACGTCCATTTACTTCAAGTTGTTGAAAGTGAGAAGACTGCAAAGTGGCAATATACCCAACACTGCGAGGAACTGGCGTCCGAAATAAAAAAGCTCAGAGCTGAGGTAAGTACCCTTCCGCAGCGCTAGGGCTCCAACGGCTAGAGGGGCGGAATGGTGCAGTGGTCCTGTTTAGTTTAGTTCTAGTTTATTGCAGTGGGAATTTGACCTCTCCGGAATGTTCCCACCGCCCACTGAGGACAACGAATTTTCCTTGTTTTTATCGCAAGGATATCTCTCAACACCGAAAGTCCCTCACTTTGGGGATTAGACGACGTTGCAGATGGTAGATAGACTTAAATTCCGTGATATCCCGAGGGATTTGCTCGATGTGACAAATGGCGGATTAGCAAAAATTAAATTTTATAGCCCTACTTGTTTTACAACTATATTTCCGACTAAAATACTTCACAACCGAATGGCGTTTCCTATCGTTTTAGTGAGAACCTACAGCATATATAAATTTTTTATTTTCATACCCAGCAAATCTTCGATACCCAGTTAACAGCTTCGATGAAAACTTCATATCGTTTTTTCCAGCTATAGTGGTCATACGTGATGATTTCATTATTGTATCTCTAATATTTTGATTCTACTACATATTTTAATTGATTGGTATAACATTGTTACCATATTAATTTTTAATCCGTAATCCTTGAACGCTAATGGAATTTAAAAACAAAATTCAATTTAATGCAAAATTTCCTAGTACTCGTAAATTCAGAGCGAGATTCGTTATGAAAAAACACGAATAAGCATATTTATTTCTAAGTATACATAGAGTTAAAAACATAAATTTAATGCTCTTACAACGAATTTTAATTTTTATTTATAATTTAGTAACACCATAGTTACATAAATTTGGAATGACAAGAAAAACATTTATCAGGGTCATTCAATAAAAAGAAAACATTTAAAAATATTTGCGTACTTTTACATAAATTAGGGATTTAGTTCAATTTGTCCTGTTCATTGAGTGAAATTATTGTGATTAAAATTAAATTCTGAAATAAGTGCAGAATTACAATTTTACATTTGGTACATTTATAGAAGAAAAAGATAGAAATATTCAATATCAAATAAATATTTATTAATTTGAAAAGAAAATTAATTTTTTCCGCTCTTTTGAAGTAATGCTTTTTTGCTGTATTTGTAGTTATGTGGCAAATGTAGAAATAAAATGATTTAGCATGCCAACAAGGCCATTTCAAACTCTCACACCATAGATTTGTCGATGTTTTTAATTTTCGTTCTTGAATTGGATTTAATTTTTAGTTTTTTTTTTCGCTTTGATATGGTTTGGATGCCCGGATGAGAAGAAGCAATCATTTCTCCATTTTTGTGCCTCATATGCTGTGGACAAGCTGGCTGCTGAGGGATATGAAAACCAATTTCGCCCCCCCAAAAAAAAATTCGTTTTATATGTCCTCTTTCTTTAGCTCACTTTAAAAAATGCTCCACGTATTGGGCGAGGCATTTAAGATAAATTGAAAAGCTCCTTCGGGATTAATATCGGATACTTATTGGGTCGCTTACCAGGTAATTCGGTTTTATTGCTTTTATGATCTGAAATGGAGCTGTTTGGGGCCTTCTTTGAAAAATATCGTTCAATTGAATAGTGTGGATCAACGTGAACTTTATGTGCCTTTTTATAATTTCAGATATGTTCGCTGCGAAAGGAATGTCGACCATCGACGTCCAGCACGCCAGTAAGACGAGAAAGTTTTCCTGTGTCTTGCGAGGCACCTGACGAGCATTCGAACCTTTCGGGTTTGTGTGCTCAGGTCCAGGACTCAGCTGAGCTGAGAAAGATTAAAAAGGTAAGAAGTTGGCACATCCAGGAAAATAAATGAGTTTGAATAAAACGTTTATGGTTTATATTGAAAAAGTTTAAGTTTAAAATGACAGAAAATAGGTTTCCACGTAACACTTTTATAATTTTTTTTATAAAATTGATTTTAGTTTGAAATTATTGAAAATATGAACTATTAAATGCAAGAGCAATTCATAGTTTTGAGGTATTTGAGTGCGATGCAACAAAACGATTTCTTTAAGAAAAGCATTCTAAATTTGAGGATAGTATGATATAAATAATAAATAAGCATTTTACGAGTAATTCTATAGTTAATTGGAAGTGAGAATTAATCAAGGTACTTTGAGTGAATTAATTAAAAAACTTCTTTTAAGTTCAAATACAAAAAGGATTTGTGTAAAAAATATAATCCATTCTTTTTTAAATTTGAAAAATTTAAAACAAAGGACATACATATAAGAATTATACTGTGAAAATTTTATTCCGAAATGTTTAAATCTCTGTATCATTAATTTTGAAGTAATCTCGAAATAAAACCGTCTCTAATATGATGAATGATTCTAACAAAAACCAAAATTGCCAACGTCATGTATGCGATTTTCGAAGTACTTATTTATCCAATATAACGAAATATTTAGTGAAATATTTCAAGGAAATACCTCAAGTAAAAACGTCTTTAAACGAGTGACAAATTCATAGGTCTTGTACGACGTCACAAGAATATCCAGAGAAAACCCACCATACATCTCATTCGTTGCATGTACATGGGGAATACATCTCGGGAGTCGGGATAAGCACATTTCTTGCAAAAAGCAAGCATTCCTATATTTCATAAGAAATCCCGTCCAAAGTCGACGTATATGGTTTGGTGCGGGATCGTAAAACATGCTCGAGGAGCATAACACAGCATAAGGAGTATATGGGCTTCTTTGGTTGCTGGCATGGAAATGGGTTTATCATGTAGACTTCTGGGACTGCGGACCCAGTTCTGCGCCAAACCGCTCCAATGGAGCACTGCAGCAATTACAGAAGAAGGTATGTTTCAGGTTAAAGACTATGTTCGAACGTACTCGAAGTACTTTACAGGGTCTCTTGTTACTCCTATTTACTGATGCAAGGAGTCATGCTTCACCTGATAACAACGGCAATTTGTTTTCTTGTCGTTTAAGGGCAATTAGCACGCGTCAATAACTTTTAGTCCTATACTTAATTGATCGGCGTGTTTTGTCACCATAAAAAGGTATTCTATTGCCGTTTACTGCCAGAAAATGTTCCTAGAAGAAAATTTCCAACTCATTAGAGACGTTTTTTTCTTTTTTTTAGTATACGCGATAGGGCGTAACAGGTAGCCCCTATCAAAAGTTTTAATGAGACTTTGGGGTGAAAGGTTTATACAGTGCAACCAACTTGGTTTCGGCATTTTCTTGGAGCCTTAACCACTTTTCGTTATCCTGTCCCTAACTGCAACCACAACATGTATGTAGGTTCTTCTGCGTTTTGCAGAGATCTCAATTTTTAATTACCACCAGCTGAGAGGTCGACGTTGTAGTTCGGCTTTATGAAGAAGCACCTGCTATAAGAGCTATAGCGTTGTTCTAGCACCTGGGCAATAATTTCCACTCAGACCGAACAGCAGGAAGCCACACTACACAACCTGCAGCCATTAATCATAGCTGGAACCATACGGGAATTATTAGGTAAATCTTGTGGTGGCGTAAGTGAACACCATTTTTCAGGGTTTAAAATAAATGTTCCATAATTTCTGTGCAGTTTGGGGTTGGTTAGAGCTCTTTTATCGACTTTGGGGGAGCAGACAATGGAGCTTCAGAGAACTCCTAAACTTTTATGAGCCAAAACATTTCAGTTCAAATTAAATAGCAATTAGAAGCACGTCTTAAGGTATTATTGACTTAATTGGATTTCCCATGAAAATGTGGGAAAATGTTTGGTATTTTTTCAGGTAAAGGTGCTTTTATTCGAAGGATATTTTGAGTTACATTTTCAATTCAAACATCACAATAAACAGCTAATTTAGGGATTATATTGAAATAAACAAAATAATGAAGTAATTATCCTGAATTAAAATTTTTTATAGGACTATAAATATCATGAACAGGTTAAATTTTATTTTGTTTTTCTATTAAGATTATATAACTGAACTATAAAAACGTATATATTGTTTAGAAGTTCGAAGTATTTTTTAAAAGATATTGTTTTTATCTTAAAAAATGATGTTTTTTTATAAATATTTAAAAATGCCCGTTAATAAGGATAGTTCCCGAACAATTACTACTATGTACGTACTACAACGACTACTAACTGTACTTTCATAATTACTATTTTAATTTAAAATATGAATATTGGGAACAGATTGATTTTGAGGTCTCCTCACGGGTTTTGATAAAACTGTTCATTTAGATATACAAGAAAATTCAATCAGTTGTATATTGCATATTCCTTAATAGTTTCGTTCCAAATTATACAAATACCTTACATGGACGTATCCACCTTCAAGAATATTTCAAGGAATTAAAGGTAAATATCTTTTTCGATTTATCGACAGCGGCAAGCCCGCATTTGCCTTATAAAATGACAAATCGAAGTAAAAGTAAAATTTTCCTTATTTTCAGTATCCGAGTAAAATTGTTTACCGGAAATCCGGTGGAAATGTATTTAGTTTACGATTTCAATATTTTCACCATAAGATTGTGGGAGCATAGAGAAATTGCGACGGAAATCTATAATTTTTCAGAATATTAAGAATCAGAATCTTTTGATCCTAAATAGACCTTCCTACAAAGTTGCAGTGAATTTAAAAGTATATTTATAAGACAAGCAATTTTCCCTATTAAAATGAAATAAAGAGAGCTTATAAGGTAGAATTTTTAGACAAGCATATTTCCCCTTGTAGCATATAAGATGAAATATGTACTTCATCAATTAGCAAAATGAAATTCCTTGAACAATGAAAACTAAACTTTTCAGCATCAAACAACATTCCATTGCTATTCAAAAAACTCTTAAACAAATTATATATGTATATACATTATATGGAAGACTGTTTTCATTAAAAATTGAGATAAAAAACGCTGTTTCATGACAATTTTTTTTTATCATACCATGTGTTTGCCCAAGAGATATGAAAGAATAAAAAATGCCTCTTTTATTCGAGGGGATTGAATTTCTTCAATCAAAAAAAGTTTTAATATCGTCTGTTTAATCTGCGAAGTTCAACTCGGTTTCAGAGTATACTACTGGTACCAACCCAATTATACTTTTATTAAATTTTTGTTTTTAAAAAGAAACTTATATAAGTTACGGATATTGTTTTAGGAGAATAAAACATGAAAAGTGAAAATCGTATCAAAGAGCTCATTTTCATATTTACCCTCAGGTGCAGAGCTTTTTTCGTGGATGGCTGTGCAGAAGGCGATGGAAGCAAATCGTTGAGGAATATATCAAATCGCCACATGCCGAGAGCATGAGGAAGAGGAATCATCTAGTTTTTAGTATGGTAGAGGCTGAAGAGGAGTACATGGAACAACTGGAGGTAATATGATACTATATTGTATTTAAAAAAAAAAAATGAACAAAAACAATTTTAATCAACTAGCAGTCGCGGGTATTTTTCAAGTTGATAAAAAAATGCTATCTAATGAAAGATGTTTATAAAACCCATTCGTTAAAATAAGGATCAAATAACATTTGTCGTCCCTTCTGAAAAATATCAAATTTCAAGTCCTTTCAAGGTCTTTTCCATTTCAGGTTTTGGTGTCCTGCTTTTTGAGGCCGTTTCGTATGGCGGCTAGTTCGAAGCGACCACCTTGCTCTCATGAAGACGTTAACTCGATTTTTCTTAATTCTGAGACAGTTTTATTTCTGCATCAAATATTTTTGAAGGGACTCACTTCTCGTCTCGAGTCGTGGCCCACGCTAGTCCTAGGTGAGATAAAAATAAAAAAAAAAATAAATAATAGAAAACATAGCCCCAGACGACGATAGACGGAGAAACCCTAGAACCCTCGGTCGTCGTCTCGCGCAATAAATAATCTGAGAATGGCCAATTAATCTTCGCGTTCTGCAGGTGATTTATTTGACATGCTTCTACCGATGCTGAGCATCTATCAGGAGTATGTTCGGAACCACCACTACAGCCTTCAAGTTCTGACAGAATGCAAGAGTAATCCGAATTTTGCTACTGTTCTGAAGCGGCTAGAAGCAAAACCGGCATGCCAGGGCAGGAGCCTGGAAACATTTCTCACATATCCTATGCATCAGGTAATATGATTATTTATGCAGTCCACCGTTAATTTTGCTTGAGGTAATTTTCATTGTGTGCTCCCCAGATTCCGAGATACATCATAACTCTGCATGAGCTTCTCGCCCACACACCCCACGACCATGTGGAACGAAAGAGCTTGCAAAATGCCCGCCAGCAGCTTGAGGACCTTTCCCGGCAGATGCACGACGAGGTCTCCGAGACGGAAAACCTTCGGAAGAATTTGGCTGTGGAACGAATGATTGTCGAGGGTTGTGACATTCTTCTGGATGTGAACCAGGTTTTCGTTCGACAAGGTAATTTTAAAGGCTTTTAACCAACAACTTTTACCTACATCACAAAAAGAGCTTTATCTATTTAAATTTAGCGGTTTTTGTAAACCACTCAGATGGTAACTAACTAGAAATAATGTAGAATGAAAGGAGGATGAACAGTTTGATCATTCATTAAGAGACCGATAAATTTGACGCCAAATCGAAAAACAGTGACCCAAAAAATCCCTATATACCCGTCCTTGTGAATAATGAAATTTACTCTTAATTCTGAAATCAACGATCTCAAAAACCCCAAAGTAGTTACCAAATGAAATGAAATGAATTATACATAAAATGAAATTACCAATTAATCTTGCATCTCTAAATCGCAATTATAATAAAATTTTAAAAACATATGCTTACATGAAACTTATACGAAACATTGTTTGTATGAGGAAATTACTTGAATCGTCCGTCGACTTTTCAAATAGTCAGTTGGATATAACAAAATCTGTGATATACAGAATTTTCTCATTTTTTTTGTTTTCATTAATTTTTCCTATTTTAAATAAAATACGGAACGTACAAACTACATATGGAAAAATGTTGAATTTAAATTCATTCCAATTATTCGAATTACTGATGAAAGTTACTGTGATTTCAGCAATCCTTTGAGGACACTTGATATTACCTGTCGAAATTAAATTCTGCCAATAAAACTTTTCCAAATAAATTTCCGCTTCTGGCAAAATTAAATGGAGTTCCGGTTTCGTATCCCACTCGAATATATGTATGTATTTGGGAAAATAATTTCGAGGAATTATCAGAAATTCGATATAAATGCTAAATATATCGTTTTCGGGGAAATTTAAGTGGGAGCCGTGTATTTTTTAATGTTTTTATCTGTATTAAGTGTAAATGCTTTAATTTTTAGTGTTATTAACCCGGAATGAAATTGGATAATTTATTGAGAGAGAAAGAGATTCATTTGAATTATACCCGAAATTCTCAGAAATTTTATTATCTGTTCCTGCATAATATTACTTCAATGTTGACATACTTTTTTTTTAAATATTTTTGAATATTAATATATGCGCTTTTTTACATTTATGGTTGATAGAAAGCTAATAGGTACAATTTTTCAGGTTCAACATTTTAAATACAAAGAATAGTTTTCACCCATCAAGATCGTATCTAAAGGATTGAATTTTTAAATTTAAAGAATTTGTTGTGGCAAAAATCGAAAAGTGCTTAAAAAATTTTAGCTCAGTTGGACCTCCCAGTTTTAGGAAATGTATTCAACTAATTATTCTACTAAAACAATCTCCCTAAAAGTTGACTAATATTAAAATTTTAATAGTAAATATTTTATTTCTAATATTCTGAGTAAGCAAAACCAAAATTTGTAAATCTTAAACCTGAAAAATTTTTCAGTTTGTCTTAAAATCACTATCAACTTTTCATGTTATACTATGTATAACAAAATATGTTTTATTCTTTATTCGACGAAAAGTGGAGATTAATAAAGCTCCTTTGGATGAGAAGTTTCAGTAGATGATTAGAAGTTGTAGTCGCTTTTATTTTTGGTTCTCTGAATAATCGTGCAAACTTTTGAACTATATAACTCCAGGAAGCTTGGTGCAAGTTCCTCCGGGAAAGGGTCGGATCCGGAGTCGGTTGGCTTCGTTCAAAAGCGAACGGGAGCAAGTGCGACAGTGTTTCCTGTTTTCGAACCATCTGATTATAGCGACCAGGTAAAATGAACTTTATGGTACCTTAAAAGCTCTCTAAAGAAAATCCTTCTATAGGACGTCGGGTGGTCGCCTCCACTTAGTCCCGGACGTTGGAAAAATAGCCCTTGCTGATGCCACTCTCATCGAGGACCCAAGCGACTCTGAGAAGGAGGATGACGGTAACAAAAATAGCCATGTTTGGTTGCAATCGATGTACTAAATAAATGTTGTCTATCTATCCTTTTTCATGTACCCCCTCCCGCCTGCTGTATGTCGTAAAGATTGTACTAGCTACTCAGATCGGTCCGTTTTTCTATCTTTTCTAAATTCCCTTGCAGATACCTCCTCACAGGCCCAGGGGAGTTGTTTGAGCGTCAACGAATCGGTTAATCCGAGCAGTAGGGATTTTAAAATTTTGGTCGACACCAAAACTGGTGCTCGACACTGTGTCCATCTGGCGGCCGCAACCGTCCAGGACAAGGAGGCTTGGATTTCGGACATCTCGCAATGCCTAGACAACATCCACCTACATTCGATGCTGTCGCCCGGCTTGGGAGGCTCGTCCGGAGGTGAAGGGTACATAAAATATCTTTGTATATATTTTGATAAAGTTATTGTTTTTTCTAGGATCGATAGCGCATCATCATGCTCTGAGAGCCGATCCTCGACTATTTAAGGACGACGTAGACATTCGCTTCTCTAGAACGCTTAATTCTTGCAAGCTACCACAAGTTCGCTATGCCACACCTGAGAGGCTTCTACAGAGACTAACAGGTAAATTTTTGTTATGTAGATGCCACAATGTCCCAATTAATTTATGTTGGCAAATCTTCTTGTCGCAGATCTTAGATTTCTTTCTATTGACTTTCTTAACACGTTTCTCCTGACGTATCGCGTCTTCACGGATGGAGAAACAGTACTGAATGCACTGAAGAAGGTCTTCTACGAGCCACCGGTTGATCAGCAATGCGAATGTGAGCAACACACCGACCTTTTAGACATTCCTGGATCGTTTGATGGAGGCTACTCGCTCAGGAGGACCTCTGCGGCTAGCTCTGTTTCAGGTAAATGTGTCATTTTTACAGGGTGTTCGTCTTGGCAATTTTTTTTTTAAATAAAAGGGAAATATTTTCAAAATCTACTACTTATCTTTTGTTATATTTTTACACACATAGACAATTAGAAAATGTTGGTAAGTCACATCCGCAGAATTAATGAAAGAACACAGTCAGCAAAATGGAAATAATTAAATGATCTTATGATATGAACTTATTTTGATAAGGTCATGTTAATCTAGTTAACAGAAAAAATCTTCAAATGATTTTTTGCAATTTAAAATATTCCTTGTTTACCTTCATTTCTTTTTTTTTTTTAAAGAAATTTGAAAAATTGTTTTCGTGTGCCATTTTTAAATAAGTGCTGATGTTTTGATCCGAATTCTTGGAAAAGATAGATAAAATTTTAATAATTTACTAAATGGAAATGTTTTGGGAACCAACTCTATAGATTTTTTCATTTAACTTCACTTCTAAAAGTGTGAGTTTTTGAAATAAGTATGTTCAATTGCATTTTATATTTATTTTTAATACAAGGTGCGATTTTAGACTAAAACATTTATTTGAAAGTGATATTTCTATTCTATTCTTTCGAACTGGTTTTCTTTAACTAAATTGTTAATTTTAGCGTTCTTAAAAATCAAAAGTGATATATTAAGGTTTTATTTTTAACCTTCTCATTTAGTCTTCTCTAAACGAAAAAAAAACATTTCTTTTCTAATATCAGTTTTATGACACAACCTTTTGAAATTCACTAGAAAGGATGGTTTTATTAAACTTGTTGTTGCTATTGCTAAACATGTTTTGACTTTTAAAAAACTTTGTTGAACTCTACTTTTTCTGAAAACGATTTTTTAAATTTTTTAGAATGGTCAGTGTTTGTTTTTATGCAAGAAAGAGTTAATATAGTCAGTTAAGACTTACGCAAAAAATTTGGATATTGAAAATATAAAATGTGTAACGATGTCTACATAATATACAATAAGTAATAGGTAATTACTAATAGTAAACCAGGATAAATGTAGAAAAATATTGTATTAAACAACAATTAACTTATTTTGTGTTTAAAAAGGTGGAATTTTAAGTGCTCTACTTAGAAGCATAGCTAAGGGTGTTGTGCTATCCTTTTGGGTTATAATTTTTCCTTTCATATTTTCAAATGCAAATATTTAGGTAAATTGCCAATCAGAATGTCGGATGGTTGTGGAGCGACAGAAATTAATCGAGACCGAATGTGCCATAATTTGATCAAGCAGAATTCCTTATTACAGGCTATTGCTCGGAGGGTGCAGACAGGGACAGGTCGTTCAGCACGGACTCCTCCTTCATGAGGTTCCGGACGCTGCGGAAAGTGGTCCAGCAGCCGTCGACGACCGAGGAGAGCTTGTCGTGGATACCGGAGCAAACAAACCAGATTATTGTCCAGGACCACAGCACCGTGAATCAGGGACCACCGAAGGGGAGCGCGAGCACCCCGATCCATGTGCAGCACATTGTGACAAGTGCGGGGGTGACAGGTGCAGGGGGTGGCGGGGGAGCAGGTGGATCAGGTGCTTTAACATCGTCAACACCCCCAATTCCACCGGCGAGGAGAGCATCGTCATCATCATCATCATCAGCAGCAGCAGCAGCAGCAGCGGGTCCGCCAACGTCTGTTTCGGCGTCAGTGGACAGTGTGGCGAAGCCCCCGGAAGATGGGTACCTATCGGTCCCAGCCCCAGTGATAGCGGCCTCCAGTAGTTCGGACACTTTGACCGGTAAGCGAATTCGAATGTTTTCCAGCATCCAGGTCTTGATCTGGCTAACAAAATGATTTTTGCTTACCGATAGAAAATACCCTGAGTGGACCCTCATCTCCGTCAAATCTGAGCTCTGTCACCCTGGTTGGATCGACAGGATCCGGTGGTCCAGATAAGTTGGATGAAATAACACCTACAGATGATACGACAAAACATTTCAAATACACCCGGGCCCCAACTAGCCCTCTGCCCGAACGGGTGCATCCCAAGCGAAGGGGTGTCGAAAAAGACACTGACCAGCAGAATCAGCAGCAGATTGAAAAGACAGTTCCAGGAGCTGGTGTCCAGGGACAGGTTGTCACTAGTCACGCTCCACCTACGCAATCGCTTCCAACGGTGACGACCACCCTGTGCGAGAATCAAACTGCACCGGCGAACATCCCGACTAAGCACGACATCACAAGTCCATCATCGGGCAAATTACCAACGACGTCCATTTCGCCGCCCAAAGTGAATCTGCTAATCGACCGACGCCCCAGCGCTGGAGCAAATGTGATACCCCATGCAGCGCTCTGCCAGCACCGGCATAGTCTGCAAATTAATGGCGACGGCGGCGTCTACCGGGTAAGTTGGGGCTCCGCTTCCGGGGGGGGGGGGCCCCACATTCCCTGAAAACCACCACCAAACACCGACACAAAACTTCAGTTGCACCCTGTTTTTGGAGGGGTGTAATGGACTTTTATTGAATTTTATTATGATTTATGAAATGAGGACCACCGATCCGTTCTCCGGTCTCCAAAAACTGGGAATATTTATCGTCCAATGTCCAGAATCTCTCGAAAAATTCAATAAAAGTCTGATAAATGCTGGTCCCCCGGTATTAATGTTCGCCGCATTATCGAGGACCTCCAATTTTAATTGGAGTCACAAAAAAAAATTTTCGCATTACACTCGGCAGTAAGATGGTAAATAAAATTGCAGTATATGGCCCAAAATTGGGTCACGCTGCAGCATCAATTTGCAAAGGATAGGTACTTACTTTTTTACGTTTAAGCCCCAAAATGAGAAACGCGACCTATTGTTTTATTTTTATAGAAATATATTAAACAGGGTAAAACAAATATGAAATATGTATGGGTTACTTTAAAATATTTTATCCTTCGCCTCTTTCCAAAAGATTTTTTGATTTATACATTCAAGAATCAAAGACCAGAAAATTGATCAGTTAATTCTTCAGACTTCAAGATAAATTCTAGTAGGAAAAAATAAAGATCTTTAAAGCTTTAATCAATATCTTATATGTAAAATAAAAAATTATCTTGATAACTTAGTCCTAAATTTGGCATTATGAAAAATAGTCCCACGCACTCAATTTCTGATACAATTGGAATATATTTTCATATTAGTAACTACTATTTGTAATTAAATTCGTTAAGTACTGAAAATTAAACAATCAATTAAAAAAGAGGGATTTTAGCAAAACAGAATTATCTGGAAACAATTGAAATTTTAATGTGATTCCAGGGATTGAGGGTGGTGAATTGGGAATTAAGCTATTGGGAAAATAGTCGTATTATTTTTTTAGCTTTTTGAGGTATCGAACACTCAAAATTTCAATTGCTCTATTATGAAAATAAATAAAAGAAAATTGAGAGGATTTCCTTTTTTTAATTTTTTAACGTAAAAATAATGGAAATTAAAATATGTAAATTGCTTCCCAAAACTGTAAAAAGGTTAATCTGATAAAAAGTAAATTCCCCTAAATATATTGATTTTTATTTAACAAAAGCAATTACTACTACTTTTGATTACTATTTGGTGAATTTTGGAATTCAGGAAATAATTAGTGCAATCGATGCTATTCACATTGCATTCGTACTGAACAAGAGTATAAAACAGAATTAAACGGAAATTAGTTTTGAAATCGTATATAACTTTATAGTTTAGATGCTTTAACAGTAATTTGATTTTACAAAACGCCATCCGAAATGATTAAATGCATACCTAGTGTTATTTAACAAACTAATCAGTTTCGTATCAAACTTTAATGAACATTTTATGATCCGTATTTGTAAAATAATCAATTTTATTGATATCAAATATGATAAAATAAGTTTTATTTCCTTGTAGCCAATAAGGATTTTTATTAAAAAAAGTAATATGAATAATAACTGATAGATATTTATTACATATTAAAAAGGTAAATTTGTACGACGTTCTAGTATGTTTAAAAATTGCCTAAATTTCGATCGAATTTAATTTCTGTTCAGAATTGAGGATAGGGCTATAAATTGATTTTATAGGTTTGCATCAGATGCAAGAAGCCGCTTCATTAGCTTTGAAAGTAGCTGTGTCAGCAGCAAAGATAGAGCACCAGAAAAAAAACGGTTTTCCAGATTTATATTTAGCAATAGCATCCTTGCATAACTTAAGCATTTCATAATCCAAATTTCTCCCATCGAATGAAATCATTTTTGAAGTAGGTTAAATATTTATGAGTAGACTGGTAGTTTTTAAATAGGTCATTTAATGCGTTTATCCGTGTCGTTTGTGCGCCGAAGGACCGATTAAGAGAAAAAAATAAATAAAAAATCCGAGAAAATCCAGGGAATTTGAAAGGATTGCGATTATTTGCATTTGAAAGCGCCTGAAAACCATTCCCTTGCACTGTATCCTTTAACCTGTCTTTGTTTTAAGAAGGCCTGATTTACTGACGAAAAATTTATTGGTAGGGTGCTCCAGGAGACAATAAAACTTGAAGCCGTGAACTATCTCCCACGCTACCTGGAGGTGCTTGGCGAAATAGCGCCATTACGAGAAAGTTTCACATAAAAACAGATATTTATTACCTTCCGTAGGTAAAAAGAGCGCCCTATAAAAAAGTGGGTGGGTGGATGTGTCCCAAACCTTTCCCTCACCTGTATTACGATCTCGAGACTAAACGAATGCGTCTTTTGCGAAAATAAATAGGTTGGCAAATTTATCAGCCACCCATCCCGAAGGGTGCTGGGAATGGGATGGTTTGTGATTATATTTGACGAAGTTGTAATTCATTTTATGCTGAATATTTGAGTATAGCCGTTCAATGCAAATTAACACGAAGTGTTTTCTTCCATTTTCCAGGGATCCGAGCGGGGTAGCCCCCGGCTCCCCCATAAGACTGTTAAAACGCCTGAGAAGCAGAAGAAGAACTCTTTCTGTTCCCCGCAACGTGAGCCACCTCGGTAAGTATGTTATAATTTTACACCCTCGCACAACTCCAGAGTTTTAAACTCTTCGCTGTAAGTGTTACACATGAAACGATTGAATGTCTCAATTATTTTTCAGGAGATTCTCGGAAAGTGATGACGACATGGCTTCGTCAATTTATACAACGCCCAGGGGCTCGTTAGGTGGCACGTCCCTCGGCACAATATCGTCCAGAGCTTCAATGCAGCATGATGCTATAACCCACTGCTCCAGTAAGGTTGGAGTTGTAATCACATCCTACAGACAATCGCACCGCAGGTACGTGTCCTTTTACAATCTAGATATTTTCTATCTACAGTCTGTAGATACGAAATCGGTTCACAATTCCGGAGGTGGAAGGCCTAATCGGAATTTATGTTAATTTGTGCCGTGGTTTGAATGTTTGATCTAAAATTAGATAATTTTCAATTCGATTGATCCACGAGCTTCTCATGGGTCACTTGACCAATTGGCGGCATTACTCGCCTCACCTTTATTTTAAGTGTAAAGGTATGAAGCCGTGCGTGGTCCGGCATTGTCGATTTTCTGAACTACCCCCGGAGATTCCACCATCCGGCGAGGTGCGGTATATGCGGGGCTCGGTCGTACATTGTCAAATTACGTCGTTTGTATTCATTTGCAAGTACATGCAATTGCGACGGTTGCCGCCACTCGTGACATGAATGCGAACCCAGCTGTCCGTCCGATTTATATCAGCAAAAATTATTATATTTGACCCACATGTGGCGGGTAAACGGTGCGCGAGCAATTCGCAACAGACGGATTACAACCCCCAAAATTCCCTAGAGGGTGCTATAAATCCAAGCTGGAATCTCTCGGGGGGGATGAAAATCGAGTCCGCTTGACTGTCGATGGGTTTTAGACTGTAAATTTGGAAAGTTGCGAAAACAAAAGCCATTCGCATTTAGTACGATATGTGCTGAATTGAGTGTCATTGAGGCCGCCTGGTCGTGAGTGGAGTTTTTAAACGAATTTAGCCCTCTCGCAGCAGAACGCCTAATACAACAAATGGCGAGTTGCCATTGTTCACCCGAAAATTTCGAGTATAAACACTGATCCCCCAATATTCCTAAAATGTTAAATGAATACAAATGTCATGTGAACTCACATGTTGATTAACCGCACCCGAACTCTCTATATTGTGGGTGAAAATATTTTCCGGGTGATTCACCAAATTAAAATAGATCCAATTGTCTCGTCCACAACCCCAAAAACAAACTACCCTAAAATTTTATTTGCCCCCTAGTCCCAGAGCGAAACGTACATATGTATATCGTGGGAAAATCAGTCAAATTAGAAAATATTGTGTTTTGTCTGGATGGATGCTGGTTCTCAGATAGTAGTTGTATTTTGTATTTCAACACACTATCGAGAGTCCATTCATTTCCATTTCATATGCCATGTTTACAGGGCAACTGCCACTCAATGGACCGCTTTGATTTGGTGAACTGAAAATTTTCTATTGTTTGTAATTTTGGGCTATTCCTGGTCAAAAAGGTTTCGGATGCAACTAATTCATAGTCTAACGTCAATATTATTTGCCAGGCAATTCGAATCAGAATTGGGTGATTTTGAAAAGATTACTTGTTTCAATCAGATACAACTGAATTGAAGCTTTTGTTTTTCATCTATCCCATCGGCTTATGTGGGGAAATGTGATCTATTTGAATGCTGTCACGAAAATTTTCATTACTCATCCCCATGAAATTCGTGTTTTTAGCATCGAGCGTTCGTTGTACAAAGGATAAAGACCCAATTGAAATTTTGTTTGCAGCCTAAACCCTAACAAATACCATTTCGACATTTCAATGATTGTCGAACCGCTTTTATTTTATGTTATTGGAAAGGAAAATATTAGACATTGCAATCTTCTATAATTAAACTCTTTTAAATTTTTGTTTAACTTGAAACTTTTATATTTATTTTATATATCTTAATTTTATAAGATATAATAAGAAATACCTCCAACTATAAAATAGTAAAAGAAGTCAAATGAACATATTTTTATGAACTGTGTTATTTTCAACAACTGGTTGGTTTCGAAAGTACAGACAAAACAGAAAATAAATCAATATTTTATGAGTTTTTCATTGGTACGGTACGGTCAACCATAAATTTTTTTATTCATTTTCCTATAAGTAAACTCGTACATTTCGTTAATGGTGATTCGATTTTTGTATCTGCTGATCAATAAATAAATAAACTCGAAAAGTAATGTAAAGAAATTCATACTCCAACATTTTATGAATATCCGATAATATCATCATTAATTTTAATTAGTTAAATTATTTCAACAGATTTTATTTTATTTCGTTACGGGCATTTTTTTATTTTTTTTTTAATAAGTAACAAATTGAGCCAAATTTTCATGAATATACCTATCTTTATTTTTGCGATATCTAGATTTTTTTATGAAATCTGATATATTTCGCAATGACGTATTTGTAGTTTAAATTTAATTTGGCTGAGAGGCAAACATTGTTCGAATACTTCCTATTAATTTGTACTTTATGCATAAATTTGGTGTAGTACCACCAATCAAACCGCCGATTAATTTTGTTAGTTACTACTACTATATTAAACCGGAATTAATTTAAATTGCACTTTATTTAATTTTCTATTTGTAAAGGTTTTGACGTAATTTAGCGCACGTGTAAATATTGGCACTGAAAAAGAAAACTCAAAGAGGCAAATTTTAAAACTTTTTGTTTGAAAAAGTGACACTTAATAAAAATTTAATTTGTTATATGCCAATGTCGTAGGTTCAAGATTAAATATACATTTTTTAGCTATAACTCAAATACATACATATATCACAAATTTTGGACGTTTTAGTGACTTTACGTAATTCAACTTTGTTGATATCATTGGAATCGATCGATCCTTTAAAAATTAATATTGATTTAATGTTTGTGTTTATTCTAAAGATATTTTCAATATTTGTGTATTAAGGAAGTCGGTTTTTAAGCAAATGTATATTATTTTTCTAAATATTTTATGCTTCAATAGTTATAATATCCAAAAATAGCATAGCAAACAGAAAAGTTTATCCCAGATTGCTTAATAAAGTTAGAGTTTTTAAAGCGACTCCCTTTTGAGGGATGAAAGTATCCCCAGAGAACTGAAATGTAACTGAATTTCTCGAATTCTAATAGAACTGCAGATTACGATGTACTTCTGCATGGGGGCACTTATAAACAAATTTCAGACAGACCATCTGAACAGTGGCCAACGAGCAGTGTTAGTTCCTCTCCATCTGGGAGGTTATAAAAAGCCATTTAAACTTTTCCTGTGAAATGAAAAAAAAATCACGTTTAATAACTGCAGACCCGGCTAACTTCAACCCCATTGATTTATGGGACAGAACTATAGACCTGGACCTGGATCTGGACCCATTTCCTAGAGGGCGGGAATCGCATACAATTTTGAGCGCGGTCAGGAAAGTTGTTTTTATTTCGTAAAATCTTGAACTTCTGGAAGGGTATGGTCGAGGGCAGAAAGTCGTTGTGGCGCATCTGCAGCTTTTAATCCGATGGTGGCGAACAGAGCAGCATCCCTCTGGATCTCTGAGTGAATAAAGAGGCAAAGGCACCGGATGTGATTTTGCTGGGTAAACTTTTAATTGAGTTGAACACAGTGCCTGCATTCGAAACAGTCAGTGCCACTTAAGAGAAGCATCATATAATACAAAACCCAGCAGCATCCCGATCCCGCTGTGTCTAAGGAAATGTTCCCTGGAGTCACAACGACGTTGTCCCGGAGTTCGAAGGAAGAAACTCGACTTCCTTGCTGGCGGCGGCGGCGGAGCAGTCAGCCCCGGCGATATAATGAAAATGAGGAAAAAATAAAAGATAAGACAGTGGAGCTGAGCTGAAAGCGAAGATTAACTCAATCAGCAATTGCAAACAATCAGGGGAGCGGAATAAGGCGGGATGCATCTCGAAAGGCAACTGCCACAACATTCCAAGACAAGGAGGGATGCTCCCCAGGAAAACTCGGGCGCCACGTCCTACCATAATAAATTATCGCATAGGAGCCATGCACTGGTTGCGGCCGTCTGGGGCCACATTATAACGTGTGGGTGGCCCGGGATGCATAGGCGTAATCCCAGGAGGAAATCAAAGCAATAAAGATTTCAGCAGACCACCAGGCCCCATTATCATAAATAATAACTCCTCACAGTGACGGGTTATGAAAAGCAAATCAGGGCGGCCGGGGCGGAAGGATCCATCCATCAGCCTGGCTGCGGCCGATTGCACTCATTACGGTGAGAAATGGCAAAAATACGTCGCATTTCACCCGTTCCCGCCGGCCGCGTTAACCACCTTCCTGTGGTGTTATTGGTTTAATATTTTTTTAGCTTTTAATTAATTGGGACACATATTCAACAACAAATTTTGTTATATGTATTTAAGGTTCCGGGAACGCTTATAGGATCATTTTACTGTCTCTCTGTCTGATAACAGTCGTTTCATCATGAATGGATAGAGGTATCGAATTAAAATTAATACCAAAATTTAAAGTTTATAATGCTGTTAAAAAAATCGAACTCAATCAAAAAAAAGGTACTTGCCCTCAAAATGTACTTTTGCAATTTAATTTTGAAAGACCTCACCTAGGTACCACCAAAATCAAAACCTTCAATCTTCAGTGCCTTTAGAGCATCTTGGCCTTTTTTTATATAATGATTTTTATTTGATAGATAATTAGCACATCGCAATATTTTTATGTAAATAATTGAATTGTTAATTAAGTAGAGAAGTTTTATAGATAATGAAAATTATTTTGTCTTTATAAATTGCACGCGGTTGTCTCGTATAATAATTTGACAAACCATGAAAGAATATACTTTTGAAAATTTTACTAGATATTTATTGGTATTTTAACAATGATTTAGAATTTTTCTAAGCCAAAATACATATACAGTGGAATCGACATTACAGCTTTAAGTAAAAACACATATAAAAAGAGCCAAGAGGTGGTTTGTCGAATGACACGATTCCAGCAGCTCTGCGTCCAGTGTCATTTCAATCTATTTATTTATTTATTTATTCATTCATAGCAGCTTCACCAACAAACTGATTACTACAAAACAATCAACATGATAAATTTGTTATTAGTACAAAATAAAAATATAAAAAGTATCCTGACCCTTAATCAACCTATAGTTACATATATGACTATCGCCGGGCTCGGAGCAAGTAAAATTTAGAAATACTAAATGTTTGGTACAATTTTAAATCAAAGTATTGTTATTCGTAAATTATTTTTCGACTTTTAACTGAAAAAAATCACTACGTCTCCAGTTTGGGCTAAAACTACATATCGCCAACCTTTCTATGTAATGCTTTAATTTCGTCATTTCTAATGATTTATACATAAATCTTATAGTGGCAGTTTTGTATGGTATAGTATAGTTTGTATAATCAGTTGTAATCTTGCTAAAATTATCACAATAAAATCTTTTATATTTTTAAGAATAAACTTCAACTTACATAGCTGATTCTGAATCCTGAAGTTATTTTATTTATTTATAGACTTACTTAAAGTTGTTCGTATTGATTTTCTAAAGTGAGACTATGCCAAAAAACAAATCGAATTTTCGTAAAGGTATAGAATTTCCTCATGATATTAAGAAGCAGAACGCTTTTCTCTAGAGCGAGGGCAGTCGAAGCAATAAAGGTTTCAACAAACCACGGGACCCCATTATCATAAATAATAACTTCTCAGGGTCCGGGGGATATGAAAAGCAAATCAGCGAGGTCAGGAAGGAAGAAACTATTCATCAAGTCTGGCTGTGGCCGATTGCACTCATTACGGTGAGAAATGGCCAAAATAATCCGCATCTTTCCCATCTTTCTAGTCTCGTCGACCGCGTGCCATTTCAGCGGAAATTTGATAATAAAATCTTTTTCCCACTTAAATGGAGCCCGGTCGCGATTTATGCGCCGCCGCTGCTGTCGGAGGAGCGCGCCAAGCTCGCTTTATTAAAAAGTCATAAATAAGTTCATGAACTCGGCGGCGGGCGCCTTTGATATAATTTTCTTCGCTATTGGTCGTAATCCCTGGAAATTTCCTTATGGCAAGAGGAATTGAGTGCAATTACTTCCTTTTCTTCAGGTTCACCCTCCTCGGGGATCGCTGTACCACTGGGGGACGTCCCACCCGCGCCACATTTAGCCCGCCGACGACTGTTCGTAATGGAGAGCTTAGAATAATGGCACGCGCATTTGGCCCCTAATTACTGATAAGTGCCGCGCAATTTATTTCTCGTTTCATTTCATTTCATCCAGAGGCTAAATCGAAGGAGGCCACCTTCTTCGAAGTTATCGTCGTCGCCGCCGCGTGCCGCGATATAAGCAGCAGCAGCAGCATTGCTGCATTGCAAAAACGACGACTGTGACACAAAACTTTCGACTGAGTCTAAGAGTCTGAGACTTTCTTCACCAGCGAAGGGAACTTAAACAGTTTTGCAAAAATTGTTTATCGCCTTAAGTGGGGCTGCCAGGAATGCTCGGGGCTCCGCTTAGAGATGCCAACGACGGCAACGACTATAACGACAAAGACGACGCTCAGCCAGACTAAGTTTTTCTTAGGAGTTGAGAAGAAGCGAGCTCCTTCGGGCGAGAGTTTTAGCATTTTTAGTGCGGGAAAATTTCAAATGGGAAAACTTTCCCGAAAAAAGGCTCACTCTGTTCGCTTCAGGGCCTAACTGGGCGGGCTCGGTTATGTCCTTAATGACTCGAATATTTCTGATTTATCAAAATCCCTGAAACGATAAGGAGTCAGTTTGTTGCCTTCTGTTTGTTGTGCTGGGGATCCTGAGATATGTGATTTCAATGGGATCGGTTTCGTTTTGAAGCCGTTGAACCTTTCAGGGGAATTTTACCATAAGTCGAAAGAGGGAGAGTGATTTGGGTGTTTTTTCGTCTAAGTTACACAAAAGATATATTTGCTTGAAAAAGAAAATAGGAATATTTGAAAGGTGTTAGGAAGGATTACACATCGTTTTTTTTATACGTGTATATATTTTCTTCAAATTTAACCGAGTATTATATTTTAAGGTTGAGTTGATTTTCCTTGATATTGCAGCAAACATTTTCTTTAGAGATTACAGGAGCTTTACAGTCTTAAATTGTAATAAATTGTATTATGCATTAATTTTCTTTATTCTGATACACGTAAATTTTGAACGCATTCAACTTGAATATTTTGTTAAATTAATTGAGTAAAAACGTAAATTTGATTTTGAATATTAGGCTGTATTTTTAAAACTAAAGTACCAACTAGATTTTTGTTTCTGGCCTTATTTTATATTGTAAAAGTCCTCAACTGTGGCAGAATAAGAAATATTTTGATTTCATCATATATTCTACCATACTTAAAATTTACACATCTAAAAAAAATTACAATTACAATTTTATAATTTGTTCTTTAAAAGTTCTTTCGTATTGAAGATGGTTAATTTGTGTTTTAACACGTTGAGGACGGCGCTGCCCAGATTTAGTTTTGTGTGAGCCACCGGTGGTACACGTCGGCGTTAACGTATTAAGTAAAAATTTTTCTAAGTTTTTAGATTTTTCATTATTTGTTATTTCGCACTACAAATTGCTCAATCCATAGACAGTGATTTCTAATCGACTTTACAAAAGTAAGCCCTAGTCTTGAATTCGACGGATGGATTTTAAATGTGTTCGAAACAAGGGAAATTTAAAAGCAGACTAGAAAGTTTGGAAAATTCAGCAAGAATCGAACATTTTGATATTTCCAGGTCAATTTACGAATTCATCCGAAATTTATTTTAATTTTTTTTTAACTGGTTAAAAATACTGCTCATCCTGATAACATATAAGTAGGTATTTTAGCTGCTACTTTTGAAGTAATGCATACATATGTATGGTGGTTTAAGATTTAATGTCATGTAATTTCATTAGAAAAATTTCGAAATTTTATAACCCTGCTACGACTGAAACAGTCGTTTAGTCAATTCATAAAACTGATTTTTGTACCTTTGCCCTCTACATAAGTTTTTTTTTCTTATACGATATACTTCAGGATTTTAGAATTTGTATTTACAATATTTTAATAAAGTTACATTAAAAAATTGGCCGGCCTTCTGGTCTAATTTAATTAGGCTATTAAAAAATATATGCATTTAGGTAAAATCTAAACAACTTAGGCTCTGTATAAAGATGGTTTATTGTGGTTTTCGGGCACGGAATCAGATGCTACCGTAAAGAGATTATTTTATGTTATTGTGAAATTGAATGATCAAATCAATATGTGTTCCGCATGCGGCAATTTGCAAAATATATCGTTGAAAATATCTCCCTTGATATTTTGTTATGGTAACATTTCCGAAAAAGGAACGTGGCAGAAGAGTTTATCGTGCCAAGAAAAATATTTATTTTGGGTCCAGCTGGGATTCTGCGGCTGTGTTATATTTACAGCGAATTTGTGTCTACTTAATCCCTTGAGATCGGAAAATAGAGGGGTAGATGCATTCAACCCTCCGTAGCCGAATGACCTACTCGAAAAACCTTTTGACCTGCTGCGAGTGATGCTAATCCCATTAGTCGCCGACAAGTTAATGTCCTCGAGTTTGGAGTTGTGTGTCGAGATGTTAATTGACCCTTCTTGGAAACTGTCTCCGGGGGGCTTGAGCCCCCCAAGAGTAAAACGGCCCAATTCGTATAGTGCTTATCAATTTGTTTGAGCAGGCCCCGCCGGCGGTGGTGGCCAGAAATTGGGGTTTCATGGGGCCTTTTGTGTGAAAGCATCCATAAATAAGGCTAAACCCGCTCATAACCAAACATAATTAGGTGCGCCCATAAAGAGGACAGCAAACACTGGTGGATATTAGTGATATATTGATAATAGATAAGGACCTGCCATCATCATCGCCCTGATCCTTTCCGAAAACCACTAATCCGGGCGGCCAGTGGGTCCATGGATGGGTGCTTTTGATAGTTAGATGTGTTTGGAGTTTGGATAGTCTGGATGCCCTGGACGCCCGCCCGGAGACCTACTTAACTAAAACTCTTGCACAGACCGTCTGTCTTCTCTTCCGCTTCATCTGCAGTACTCATATCTAAAATTCTGATTTTGTTTGCCTCCTTTCTGGATGATGGATGTTAACTGCCTGCCATATTTTGTGAACATCGCTCGTGTTCTATCGTTCGTTATTGGAATGATGTTCTAAACGGTAATATTAATTTTAATTGTCGTCATCACTGGAATGAAAATAACTGGAATGATCGTCATTATGTTTAATTGATAATAAACGATGTTGTCATGCACCCAAAACAAACTATGCCCTACTAATCTCAAAATCGGAGAAAATTCTCATCCTCCTCTTCTAACCTCTTCATAAATTATACACGTAAACATTTCGCGCAGTATGGGACCAGACCCGCTTTGGTAAGTCTTGAGACGTTTCACATACTTAGGCTATGATGTATGAGATGTATGCTTGCTTATGTAGTCCCTTAGTCCTTAGTCGTTTTAGACTTAGAGCTGCTGTTTGTTTATGTGATACTATGCTACTTTTACGCGCTCCTTACACCTTCACCCTTGCAACCCCCCATCTGTCCGTAGATTCATCCCACTTCTGAATAAATTTCCCGAGCATGCTTCTACAGAACACGAAAATGCCTCCTCACTCCTTCGTCCCATGGAGGTGTTTGTGCAAATTATTAAAATGGTCACACGGAGGAGATTTATACCCGGCACTAATTCAACTAAGGACACCCTCACCTATCTAGAACCCTAGGAAACCCCCACGAAACCTTCCCTTTGCGCGTTCATGCAATGCCTTAATTTATTTATCAACGGTGAGCGCAAGTTAACCCAACACGGCGAACCATTTGCAAATTTTATTAGAGCGCAAAACTTTGGCAATTTTCTTTAGTTAGATACTTCTAGCTTTGGTACCCTGTAGACACTTTTTCTAATTAGTTTGTTGTTTTGTTTACCTCCTGTTCACTAATTACGTGGCAATGGCTGAAATTTATATTTTTTTAAAGTTATACAAGAAAATAATATTATGAGCAAAAGTTATTCTGAAATATTTAGAGCATATGGCCTTGTAATACTACTTTAAAATAAATAGCACTGCTCAACAAAATTTTTAAAAATTATGAAATTGTATGCAGAAGCAAGCAAAAGACTAATTATAATAATTTTGGGCTGCTCAACACGATAGTCGTTTCGAAGGGCGAACATGACAGGTTCTTCTTTTTAACGACTATTAGATTTATGAAAATTTAAATGAAGTTTAAACACTTGTGAGGACTTTAAAAAAATTTGTTGTTTCTACAGTAAACTCCATGTTATACATAATATACAGTAGTTTTATTTAAATTATGCATTAGCAAATTTTTAGTGTAATTGTTTTGATGTGTAAAGCATCTATAGTAAAACAAAAGGTGACATATGCTATCAATATCCTTTTTTATTTTTATTTATTTAAGAATGTGCTAATTTATGAGAGTAAAATATATATGTAAATGTATAATTTTTAATGTGTGATTAATTATTTAGCATTTTTTCCAAATTACTATAGATGAAAAATAAAATTGTACAAAATCTAACGAATTTTGGAAAGGCGATATTTTATTATGTTGTGGTACAATTCGCTTTATCAAAATAGAATAAAAAAATCGAGAACCTCTACACTCTACACATATTTAGGAACATCATCTTTAAATTGTGAGTTTGATTATTATTATACCCGAAAAACCCAACTTAATTTCGTTTTTTCTAATTTTAAGTTAAATAAAGTAATCTTGGAAAAATCTCATCATGGATCTCTCATCCTTAATATTGTGTTTTATTTTGAGAAAATTAACGTTGAGACGTTTATAGTGCAAATTTTCTTTTTATAAGATAATTTTTAAAATTGGGCTCCTAAGTGATAAGTGATAAAGTGTATATTTAAAAATAAATTTTTTTTCAGCAAAACTTTCAATTTATAAGTAAAGTTTGAACTAAATATTAAAGCAGTTCTCAGCAGCTCTAAATTAATAAAATCGCATAGTTTTTTAAGCCATTGTCTCATTTTTTGCAGCTTTTTTCCCACTTTAGTATTTTCCCTTGCTCCGCATAAACCAGCTGTGCTCTCTCTCTTGTAGTAAAATATTTAGTTAAATCGATGCACTCAACGATTTTTAGCACGAATCCTTTACCCTGTGCTACGACCAATCGTAGAATTATTAAAAATTAAAATCTTTTACCAGTCCCTTTGTTTGCAATTAATAATAGAACAGTGACTGCATGGCTATTTGATTCATTTATTTTAGTCCATTAATATTAAAGTATTGCTGAAAGTAATCTATGCTCCTGTACCGATGGTTTTCCTACTCCCGTGTTCCCGTCGTCCATCGCATATAAAACATAATCCCACCACTTTTCCAAATACACCGCACCCAAATAACCACTTTTGAGCGCTTTATGGCCGGCACGTTGGTCGGACCGGCTTTAATAGAGTGGTACCACACACAAGTTGGAATTTTGTTAATTAAAATTTTTTTATACTACTTTATTTTTAGCAAAAACCTCAAATATTGCTTGTGCTGGATATGTTCGTTGTTGTTTTCAATCCTAATTTCAATTTTTGCAAATATTATTTACTTTCCACAAATGATTTTTCGCCAACTAGATTTTTGTTTCTGCTTTTCAGAGGGTTAGGGGATTAATTTTCTGAATAAAATCCCCGACCTGTTGGAAAATTTTTTGATTTGCACTTGAATACGCTTTCCCTGAATAGGGAAAATTGAAGCACCGCTGGCTACACCTCACCCTTACATAGATATCAGACTTAAATCCGCTCACTGTATATAAAATATTGTTTAATTAATTGTAAGGGTACCTTCACTCCGTAGAGTAGTGGTTTTGATTTTCAATACCTTCGGCAATTCATCGATTTATTGTATATTTTTTTTTGTGGCCCTCTCTATTCACTTGATTCAGCAGAAAGGTATATGCAAATGTAGGTCCATGTATTTTTATTCCCTGTTTTGTTGTAGAGTGAAATACATACAGAAAATCCACCACAGTGCGTACTTTAGAAAATCAATGAAAAATATTGTATATTAATAATGATCGTAGAAAACATCCCATGCACCTCATGTGTAGTTAAATTCCATAGAGAATTTAAAACAATTGTTACCCTAAACGCTTTTTGTAGGACGACCAAGTTGTGTTGGGCGTCATAAAACTCCTACAATTTTATTTATAAAAAAATAATATAATAATTGTTTTTTCGAGATCATCCAAGAAAGGTGCTTCCGTTTATCTTGTGCATTCATTAATTTAATTTTCTATTTTTTAACAGGAGCAGCACTTCAACGGCTGCGGCGGCCTTTGCAATCGCTACCTCAGCTTCTAGTAACCCTCGGGATGAGCCCCCCGAAGTAGAAGCTAGGAACCGAAAAGAGTCCGTGGTTAGTTCGCCTGCGACTATGCGTGTCTTAAACGTACTGAGGTGAGTTTTTTTTATACCAACTAAAGCAAAAATGATATGAGAAGAAGGTATAAATTTTGTTTTCTAACATTCGATATACATATGCATTTTATAATGAAATAAATAACATTTTCGGTTTAAAAACTCACTACAAACAAGCTTTTATTCAATAATAATATCAAATTCCGATATATTTGAAATCAAATAATCAAATCGATGGACAACAATCGACAATCGATAAATAACGCTTTTCAATTAAAAACGGAGCACGATTCTAAAATTTTTGAAAATTGCATCAAATTGTCACGATTTTTAATTCTTACCAATCTAAACGTTAAATCTTGAACTTAAAAATGAAAGTGAAAATTGTAAAATACTATTTAATTTTATTACATTAATAAAACCACATTTTTGGTTAAATTGACTTAAATCGACGAAATACTTAATAAAAATAAAATACTCCGGAAACTGACACCACCATATTTTGTAAAAATAAAAAACAGTTCAGCAAAATGGGTCATCAATTTAACACTTTTATATTTAAAATATTCAGTGAATTCACTTCAATATATCGATGATTTACAAATAAAATGTACATTTTTATTTTTTAATTATTCATTATACATATTCTATAATCACGCCTGAAAAATCGAACAAATGTTTTTATTGGTTTTATGAATATCGATATTTTATGCCCATTATGTGGTAATGAGGATAACAAACGAAATGTAATATTTGTTCAATACAATTTTATTATCGACAATATACGAAAAAAAATAAATTAAGGCTTTTCTCTGCATTTTTAAAGTTATAAATCCTATTATATAAATTATCTCCAAATTCTGGTTCAAGGGGATTATTTTTTCAAATTGATAGAAATATTTGGTTTATTGATTTAAAGCAACAACTATTTAATATAATTAATGGGAAGATATTTTAAAGTGCTATGAATAATATTAAAAGGTTTATTGCAAATTAAATGGATACAAAGTTAATTTATTGTTTAATTATTCTTCATTAATTTAAAGTGGCATTTTTTGATTTAGATATGTATGTCCGAATCGATTTCTTGTTTGCATTTATATTGAATATAATTTTTATGTTAAAGCTTTATGTAAATTAATGTCGTCATATTAGACAGTTTGAACTTAAAAGAAAAGCCATAAAATTTGAGCAGCTGGGGGTTGTAATATGTGTGGTTCAGAATTTTTTTCTCTCGACTATATTTTTCAATGTGGAAGAAATGACTTTCTTTTTTTTTTGGTAAATATCACAAACAAAGGAAATTGTCAGGAATGTCTACCATCGCTGACAGCTATTTTGTGAGTAAATAAACAAATCCCTTTCATCTCTTTGTCCCCGCAGGCATTGGGTTTCAAAGCATTTCCAAGATTTTGAACAGGATGCAACCTTACGCTCACAGGCAATAGCATTTTTAGATGATATCACATGTAGTCCTAACTTATTGCCATCTGAGCACCGGGCTGCATCCCAACTACTGAGGCTATTGTGCCGAGAGGACCTTGATACAGGACTCCAGAAGCTGGATGTAATCCTTTCACCACCGACGGTAATTTAGAATCCTCACTCACTAACCCTCGAGGTTGAGTGCAAAAAGAAAAAAATTAACAGATTTTGATCGGGATCGATTTAATGTCATCCACAGGTCCCCAGCAAGGAGAGCATCGAAACACTTTCAGCCCTGGAAATTGCCGAACAAATGACATATTTGGATCATCAAATATTCCAGGCAATCCGGAGCGAGTAAGTATAAAATATAGACCCACCTCCATTCCCTTTTCAAGCCGAAATCCCAAAAAAATTTCGACGCTAATCCGTTGTAAAAATATTTTCGATTTTACCAGAGAGTTCCTTGGCCAGGCCTGGATGAAGGCCGACAAGAAGGAGCGGGCGGAACATATCATCCTGATGACGAAGCGATTTAACGACGGATCACGACTAGTTTCGTCGGAAATTATTTCGAGGTGGGGTCTGATCCCTTTTTAGGGTTAATTTTAAGGAATTTTCTACAGCCCAGTATCAGTAAAAATAAATATTAGAGAAGACATTTTTTTTGAAGGAGTAGCGAGTTTTTAATATAATTTAAGGATTGCGATCCTAATCAAGAATTTGAAGAGTTTCCTTTTTATTTTTTAGACAGTAAAAATGGTTTTTGTGGAATATTCCGGTTCCGCTTTATATTTCGGGCAAATAGTTATATAATTATTATTAATTTTATAGAGTTTACAAATTTTGTCTACAACTATTTTCTTAATATAGAAATCTTCCGTCTTCGCAATTTTGATTATAAGTACTATCTTTTAAACATTAGATGTGTGTTTTATACATTGATTTTAATTGGATTAATAGTAAAATTTGATGCTTATTTTTAATCCTTCTTTTAATACTTCTAACTTCAGGACAAATATGGCATCTCGCGTTGCAGCCATCGAGAAATGGACTGCTGTAGCAGATATATGCCGGTGCCTGCACAACTTCAATGGAGTTCTACAAATTTGTGCCGCATTCACAAATGCTGCTGTTTATCGACTTAAAAAGACTTGGGACAAAGTGCCGAAAACTGTAAGTTAACTTTATTTACCATCATTGGTAAGCTTAGGGGTTCGTTAAAATGGGATGCTCTGCTAGAGAGGTGTTTTCCTGTGAGGATTTCCCTTTAAATTCGTAATTTGTCATTTCAATGTTTAGGAGCTGTGATGGGTATCGGGGCTTCAGGGCGTCGTCGTGTTCCTATTTAGAAACTTTCTACTTTTAATTAAACCTAGGTTAATTCAGTCCTCTTTCTCTTGAAAGTGGGTTATGTCTAGTTTAAACTTGCTCTGTTTTTCTGTTTTCAATTTAGTTAACAACTTATGTAATTGAAGTAAAATAATGGGTTAAGTGGGTTTCAGTTACCTTGAACAGTTTGCTGGTGTAAATAGCCCTATTCCTGGGGTTAATAAACCCATAAAAGGCTCTATAAAAATTAAATATTAATTATAATTAAAAGATCTTTAAGATTTAAAAGCAAAATTGTCTTAGGTCTCTAGACTCAACTTCTTGTTGAGGTTTTAGTTCTGCACTAATGGTTTGAGGTTGAAAATGAGTTTAAACACCAGTTTTAATTAGAGAAATAAGAAACCTACTGAAAGAATTTGCAATTCAAAATTATTAATTCGAGCTTAAGTTCGCATTGTGAAAAGAAGCATAAATGTTTATTCAGTATTTTAATTTACAAAATGGACAAATATTAGAAATTTTGATGATATTTTTATTGACACATATGTATAAAGTAAATATTATTTTTCACGTTATTTTGCAACATTTTTCGGTCTAAGTTGATATATTCGATTGATTTTATTTGTCGAATAAAATTTGACGGTTGCAAAATTTGCCCTTTCTACATATTCTAAACAATAACGTGAACTTTGTAGTAATTATGAAATTGAAATAAAACGAACAAGCACTCTACCAAAAGCAATTAAGACGAAATGTATTAAAAATTACTCAATTAAATATTCAAATATCTGGATGATCGAGCTTGCTCGGAAGAGTTAGAAAAAACTTATGAGTATATAAAAATTTAATACCTGGGCTACCGAACTTTGCTCGGAATAGATGCAAAACGTCTAGGTAGTAACTAACAAAATCTTGCGGAAATTGAACGCGCGCACTCCGGAGTGGCGAACCTACGATCTATCCACTGGGCTATTGAAAAGACGGTTGGACAACTGTATAAATATTGCTTATATAATAGTATAGGATAGGATAATTTGTCTAACTATGGGGCCGTGTGGGCTAGAATACTACAAAACAAAAAATAAAAACTTGGAGAATTTTTCAGGATTCGAACTCGCGTCCTCCAGCGTGGCATACATACTCCCTAGCCACGATTCCCGTAGTGAAATTAAAATTCATATTGCGTGGGCTAGTCAAGCTTGTAGCTTTGTGCGTGAATACACGGAGAAAAGGATGTTCCTCAGAAATGAGATCTAGCTAGATCGATTTTTCGCCCCCATAAATCCCTATATTGTAAATTTCATCGAAATCGTTAGAACCGTTTTCGAGAACGTGATGGCAAATATATATGTATATAAATATATAATAGTATATATAGGATAAAGAAACAAGATACAATGTATAAATTTTGTTTGGATTTTGTGACCTACATAAATATAACAAATTAGGTTGCCTTCAAACGCAAAATTCAAAGTTCATTTTAGTCTTCAAATTAGTCAGAAACATAATGAAACATTTCTGATTTAAGTTCCAAGAAATCTTAATTTGGTAGGAACATAATTATGAGCTTTTGGATGCTTTATGCAAATTCGAAAATATTTCTAGGAAAATGTATTGACTTTGTAAAATATTTTAAATTATTTCTCGGAATGCAATAAGAATATATTGAAATAATTGCTTTCTGCGCTTTTTAACCGGAGATGTTCATTTTAAGAAGTTTAATTGGGATGTTTTCCCAGATTTTGTTAAGAACATGTTGTTTTCATTGAATTATATTTTTTAATAAGAAGGATCGAAAACAGCTTAAAAGATATATTGTCTTAAAAAATGAAATTAATTTTTTCTAGTCCGTTAAAGTTATGTTAGCTCTAATTCAATTTGAAATAGTCCTTTTTATTAGCAATAATCTAAAAGCTCGACTAAAACAAATGCATTGGGTAAGTGGTGTAAATCCGCAGTCATTTTTTAAAATTAACTAACTCTGGTCCTATGCGAACAAAACTAGTCGCATTTTCTGCGATAATCGCCTCTAATTCGCGTTAGGCCTTTTCGAAATTACACCCGGCTAGCCAACATCAGACCTAGGCTATTTGTTAAAAGCTAAAAAATTCATGTCCAATTAGTTTTCTAACAATAAAGCGCCATTTAACATCATTTTGCCAATTTGGTCTCTAAACTAATTACGCATTGACATCGAATTTATTGTCGCCATGTTTTAATTACAGTAGGTGTCGTTGTGTCGCGGCAGATAAATTTCATTCCAGATAATCCGTGCACGAGATCAGGTACAAAATAAGAGTAGTTTCCGGGGTTTGGGATAGGTACGATGAAACTTTGGATGATGTCTAACAAGTCTATAAAAAAAACTCTGCACTTGGGGTAACCGAATTGAAATTGTTGCAATAAATCAAATCGCTGCCGGCAATCTTCAGGAGCACAGGAGCTCTTCTGCAATGGAATTTATTTTATTAGTGTCAGTTCGTAAAATTTATATGGACGCGGGAAGCATCAATATCGCTCCTTTTCAAAATCCCCATAATAGCGAGTGACGTCATAATTGGAATGCAACTCATTCGCCACAAATTGTCTCATAAAAATGAATTATTTCTCTAACGAATGAAAATTCCTTGAGTTGGGGGTTCGTTTTCCTTGTCACGTTGGTGTGGTCAGGACTCCGCCCTTTGGGGGCTGTGCGAGGGGGGCCAAAGTGTCGCTGAAATGTACACAGGAACAAGATCTCGCCCGGAGGAGCATATTACTTCTTTGTGTCTCTCCGTCGAGTATCATGTAAAAAAGGAAAAAAAATTCGCCATAATAAAGGCATTTATCAAGTTACGTTTACAACGTGATAAATGAGTGGAAGTCACGGCACAAATAGCTAACAACTAGCGCGGCCGTGGAGAAGTTCCTTTTTGGCGGGGGCGCGCGGTGCCATAGAACAACTTCTACGGCGGCAGTAGAAGCTGAAGCAACGCCAACTCCTCGGAAAACTCCTTGGAGGCGCCTCAGGGAACAAGGGAATCTGGCCGGGCGGCTATGCGTGGGGTGATATTTATTACATCCATTACATGAACATAAGACGAGACATTAAAGCCTGTTGGAATTTGTTTGCTTTTTCCACAAAAAAAAATGTTTTTTTTTCTCCCCGTTAAGACCCCAAGAACCCACCGAACCTCTCTTAACTTAACTTGGCACCCAAACCCCCAAGAATCGGGTTGACGGTGACTCAAGGCGCCTGGAGGAGGCATCAAAGTCAGCCCTGGGGTACGACTTAACTAGTCTGGGTTTTATGGGTTCTCAGCTGTGTTAATTGGTTCTTTAGCAGATATAAAATATGGCATAAAACCGGGAGGAGGCCCGTATTAAGCGCTGATTTATTGCGTTTATGACGTTTTAACAGCCACCACTCAAAAGGCATATATACCCTAACTTTGCCCCGAAAGAACCTTATTTTTTCCCCCGGTACGCGCGGGTATTATCAAAGGTAAGGCAGTGCTCGTGGAGAGGGTTAGGGGGCGATGACACCAGAATTATGCAAATGGAACATTAACATGCATGTAGAAAGACAGAAGTGGGGGTTAAATCGAATAAAGGTCTCATTTGCACCCTTCTTTGAATATGTCCGCCCGGGTAACTTCATTGATGCTATGGAAGTTAATTGACTTGTAGAATTGCAGAAAAGTGCCATTTACATGGTCGAAAGCCACCCACACTTTATATAATATATTCTATATTCATTCCTGTATAAGAGTGGGTAATTGGAAAACATGGAATCAGCGGATATGTTACTTGGAAAAGATTTTCCATGTTGTAGCACACCATCTTTACGGGCATCTCAATTGCTCCGTGAAGAGAAGATTCTACTTAATTTTGGATGGTACGTAGAAGGTAAACACAACATTTCGGTCTTTAAACAGGTCATTAGGTGGTACAAAAAGGTACTTAAGGAAAATGAATTGAAACATACTTTTGGAGGGGTTTTTCAAGTTACAAGCATTCGCAAAAGTACGCAGTATTTACACAAATCATAAAACTTGAAGAAAATTAGACACTAACATGTTTCTTATATTAATAATTCAACATTATCCACTTTACTAAATTAATGCCATTAATTGCAATTTTTTAAAGAAATTCAAAACGATATTCAAGAATAAAGAAGAAATTTTGAATATTAATACTTAATAATTAGAAATTTAAGAGACTATAGAAATTACTTAATTCATTTATCCACTTATTTATGGTATGTCTACATCTATTTAGATTTTTTATCTTTTATATTTTTAGCTGATTAAATTAATAAAATATCAAGAAAGATGTTTATCAATCTTAATGTATCGTCTGCACGCTCAAACAATTTGCGCAAATGGTATTAATTAAGCATGTAAAACTCAAACTTTTTCTTGTATAACCAAAGACTTTGGTCTTCGACGTAAGTAAAATAATTCGGTAAAACAGGAAATTGCTGTGAATCATGAACGTAATTTTGATAATAAGCAATCTTAAATTCCTGCATTAAAACAATAATAATGAAAATTAAACGTTCAGGTAAACAAAATATTTTTTAACATGAAAAGGAAATTCATCCAACTTATATTTATAACATTTAACTTTTAGGTTTTCTCTTAAACTTAAAGCGAAACATGTGCGGATGTTGATACAGGGTGTAATACATAAAAATAAATTACTGTCTTTATAACCTTTCAGTTTCCTTTTCTCAAATTTCGGAAAAGAAACGTGCCTGTAATTTTATCCTTTACCTTTGAACTATTCTAGCTAATATCTTAAGAAAAAGTTAAAAGATATATCGAATAGGCTAACATTCATCATATAATCAAGGTTTCTTTATCTTAGTGTATCAGTTGACATTAATAAATTACAATTTTTTTATTTTGTCCCCGAAAGGAAATTGTTACGAAAATCAAATCATGAATTTTTGGTAATCTACTCTACGATAACAACTCCCAACTTCTCTTTTACAGAGGAAATGTTTAAAAATGGCTTAACGAAATCGTTTTATTTGGATTTAATGGATATTCCATGTGTCACAAAAAGCGTTATCACGACCTCCAGCATCCACTGGCATAGTGTGCAAATGGGGCACTGGTACCAGAAGGCTTTTAAAACATTTGGACTCAAAATGATAGGCCAGGCACACAATCTGAACACGACCTCCTGAGTGTCGGCTCACTCCAACTGATGGATTCACACGAATCCATCCATCCAGACCGGGCCCTCTTGAAGGGATAAAGAGCGCTAAGTCACACAAGTGAGCAGTTATGCAAATTACTCGGGCTCCTTTGGCTGTGAGGCGTCCTGATTAATCAATGAGAAGCGCAAAGTGACTTTGTTTAATTATTAACTTGATCCCTTCTCCCCCCTGTCAGTCCGGCAGCAGGTTAGCTACAGAACGAGCCCGACAGTTCGGGGGAGCTCAGAGAAGAAGTCGATTTTGCTAACCAGATGAGTCCTTTGAGAAGTCTTTTGGGGACATCCTGTGGTAATTGAAATTTTAGCTCTAAAAGTTCCTAGACCGAGTTACACATTTGAATTTTGCGGCTGAAAAGACACTTTTCCAGTTTTGGTTGGACTTTGTAACCACTGCATTTCATTTCAACCTGTTAAAAAATAAACTGGCGGGAAATGTTAGCTCTTTTAGCATTCGTTTGTGGCCCTACTAAAAATTAAACCAAGCAAAGAGTTAGCTTTTTTTTGTATTACTCCACTCGTGTAACAGATTTCAAGTTATTTTTTTAGAATAGTGCATCAAATTGCTTAACGAATGATATATTTTATTTTCAAATTTTATACATTTTTAAATGTTTACTTTCTAGATGTATTTTTGTTTTCTATAATTCAGGTAAATTTTAGCATAATTACATAATTCAAAACAGAAGATATTTTATTTATTTACCAATTAGAAACGTAGGATATTAGAGCAGACGAACTATTGATTTTGGTTATATGTTATTACAAAAAAAAAAAAAGAAAAAAAGAAATTCTAAATATGTTTACTTTAAATTTCTCTAAAGTTTAATATCATTGTATGTACGTTTGAAATTCCTTTAAGATAGTTAAATAAGTTTTCTATAGATATTGTGTGTTCTTTATTTACTAAGTTCTATATACTATTTATTTACATTATATTTTCGTCAGTCGGCTGTCATTGAATATATGCTTAATAGGGTGTTCTATAAGTAATCGAGGGAGAATGATCTATTGTCTCCGTTTAAATTTGTTAATAATTTTTCTAAATATCTATCTGATATGTACATATTTCTTAAATTTCTTTGGAGTGACGAAGCTCCATTCTAAGTTCCATTTATGTTTAATTTGCATGTTTTTAAGTATGTATATATTGCTTAAGGTCAGTAGCTATAAATTTATATTCTGTGAAGATGAAATCTGCAAAGGCTGGATAATATAAAATTTTCCCGAATGCCTGCATGAACTAAACCAGACTGACCTTAAAAGTTAAACTTTTTATTTTACCCTGAAGTACACAAGTTTTTAAGTATTTAGCACATTCTTTTTAACATTTTCTTTCATAAAAATTCTTTGATGTCTAGAAAAGTTTCATAAATCTATTTTATTATTTTAATATTTTCAGTATCGGGTTTTGAGCATTATTCGACCTGCTGACCTGAAAACTAAAAAAAAAAAATTCAGGTAGAAGTTAAAGAAAAATCAGTTAAAACACGAAAATAAAAAAAGGTACCTGGCCCTGACTGCAAAGCAGAAGCAAAATTAATTCCTTTAAATTTTGTTGAAGGGATGTTTTCAACTTTTTAAAATAAAAATTGTATATAATGTGGCTTGGGGGTAAGTCAGAAGAGGATTTTTCGAGTTTTAGTGGAAAAAAAAGTATGATAAATACCAAAAGTCTCTCTTGATGAAAGCCATCTGCTTTGGCTGGGTGGTTCTATAAATCCCCTTTCGTCTAAAGTTCATTCAATCCAATTTTTAGCTAGCTGCTTTTACGCTGTTTTGTACTATCACGTTTTTTGTTCCCTCTTAAAACCGTCGACGCGACGTAGGAGTGGTTGACTTGAAGTGGCGTATTTGTGCATTTTTTCCATCTTAAAGCATGGTGTTCTAAGAACAAAGGTGCCAACTCGGAGGAAATTCGTATTTTGCATGAGGAGTTCTTCTCCCCTAATATATTCAGTATTTTGCAAAAGCATCTTTCTGAAATTCTATAGAGGATGATTAAAACAACTAACAATTCACGGGGCGACAGAGTGGCTAGAGAAGGTGTATGCTCTTCTGTCGGGTTGGTCGGAGTTGTCTGGGGCTCTTAAACGTACAATATCCATAATAAGCGGACAAATAGGGCCCCATTCTCCTTCCTGTCTGTTTCCTGGAAGGCGCACCGCACCCTCGCCAATTTTGAAAAGCACACCAGAAGGAGCCCCAGCAGCAGCAGCAGCAGCAGAGGGGCAATTTCCTTCAAGATTTCCTCAGCGTCATTATTCTTCGCAAGAAAGGAGCGAATGTCAAAGGCCTTGATTAACACCTCTGGAACATATTAACATATGAGTATAAATCTTGATATAGGGCTCCAGCGACTCCCCCTCCTCATGCTCCTTCGACTAGGGCCCTTGGCCGTCTTCTGGCCTCCGGGAGCGACCTCGGGAGCAGGAGCTCCTGTCCAGAATCACGCCATAAATCAATCGAGCGTAGACTAATAGGATCCGGACATGAAGGTCCTGTTTGGGCGATACGTTTGTAACGGGCAGGACATTTTGGGGAACTTCGCTCGTTGATTAATTTATTGCATAACTCAAGTATGGTTTAGAGCCGTGTACACAAAAAGGAAATCCAACCGGATTAGGTGTTAATTTATTGAGCTTTCAGCTCCGGGGCACAAAATATTCCTCCCCAAAACGCGCGCGCCACCTCCCAAAAACGCCATCGCCAGCGTCGTCATCGACCGCCCGTGTGATTCCACGAATGGGAAAATCATGTTTGGTCCTGGCACAGCCTCCCTCCGCAGGACCAGGCCTCGGGCATTTCTATTAGGAAATATTGTTCAGAAAATTGCCTTTTCGCCGAAGGGTACGGCGAGGCGGCGACGCGGCGATTGTAGGCCCTTTTGTCTGGAAGGGATTATCCTTAGTTACGAATAGACGTCCGAGCAGAGATTCCTTTAATTATTTCCATAAGTCTTTTGGGCGAATTTGTTCTAAATTCGCCTGCTTTATTGCTCCTTTTTTCAGATTAAACAGACAATCACTAAGCTACAGGCTGTCGTGTGCTCGGACGGCCGTTTTAGAGCTATGAGAGAAGCACTCCATCGCTGTGATCCTCCATGTATACCCTACCTGGGAATGTATTTGACGGATTTATCTTTTATTGAGGAGGGTACTCCCGATTTTACACCTGACGGCCTTTTGAATTTTTCAAAAATGAGAATGGTAAGTACAAAAATACAATGTTTTGCATTAATAATTTTTGTCTAAATAATCCACTACCCTGCGAATGACTAATAATAAAAATATCTGTTTTGTAAATCATACTTATACATTTTGAAAATCTTGTTCAAAATGATCCTTTGTTAAAATATTCAATTTCCGTAACCAACTGCTTAATTCAGCTTAATGCTCTATGGGACGAAAATTTTTATTAATTGTAAAAAAAGAATATAAAATGAAATCGACAGCTAACAGATAAAAGTAGTTTTAACGAATATCGAATTCATATTTTGACTTTAAAGTAACAACACTATTATTACTCCGATATAAAATAGTTCACCTACTCGCGAATAAGTAATTGTAAAAAAAACAATAATAAATCTGTGATAACGAAGAAATAAACAAAAAAATAGTATCCCCAGTTTTAGGCGAATTATATTTTTATATAATACGCTTTTTCTTGCCTTATAAACATCAGAAAAATATAATGATAATTGCTCAAGTTGGTTTCTTTGGCTTTATCTTACAAGAATTTCTAAAAGTATTTATGTTCACTGATTTTTAATGTTAGTGTTAGTTATTAGTTATGCTAATAGAATTATCAAGATTATTACTAGTAATGAGAAGATATTGTATAATAAGGGGTAGGTACATAACTGCCGTCTTGTGGAAAATCATAGAATTATTTAAAAAGAATACCGATTTATTAATGTGTGACTTGAAAGTTACATGGGCCCATAGAGGATTAACATTTTGATTGTCATAGTTGAATATGTGGCTGAATATAGCTTGGCTGGATTAAAAAAAAAAAACACCTCCGAATAATTCAATTTCTTGAAAGCAAAACTCGCTGGCAAAATTTTGAATTATGGTCTCTTTTTTATTGAGATGGAAATTTCAAATAAATCTTTCACTTACAAGTTCTCAAAAAATAGTGAACTAATTTTCTTGTAAATTTGTTTGCGGCTATTCTATATATTTTTATTTCTGTTTGTTATTTTACTTTGGTTTCGTTAAATCCTCCGAATAAATGTTCATATATATTAAAACGCATTCCTGAAATTTGTATGAATCTTTAATTTAATCATTTAAAAAATATTCCCAACGGAAATTAGGAAGGTTCCGTAAAGGGTTACAAAGATTAAAACCTATCCTATTTTGTAAATGGCTTCTATTTGGCAGCACAGTGACTAAGATAACTTGCTTGCAAAGATTTCAGATTTTTATTTGATAATATGTAATGATTAATCAAAAATTCTACATTCTTACTTTTTTTTTTGTTTTGTTGATTTCTTATTACAGATAGCCCATGTTATTCGTGAGATAAGACATTTTCAGCAAACGCCGTATAAAATCGAACATATACCAAAAGTAACGTCGTACCTCTTGGACACCTCGCTACTGCTGGACGATGACGAGCTCTACACTCGCTCGCTGCAGATTGAGCCTAGAAGTTCGAGACTGAGTGCGCCTAATACAGCAGCTGTCTGAACACATCCAAATGTGTTTGTATAAGGTACATACATATATACAAACAAATATTGAACATATACAAACACAAGCACACATCCACAAATTCACATATACAAACATACACTTTCCCACCCCCATCGTGTAATTGTGTTCACAACCCTTCAGAGAAAGATGAAATTAGCATAAATAATATAAATATAATGAGAAAATAAATTGCATATGTGGTATTCGTGTGGATTTACCTCTTTATCTTGTGCGTACTTTTCGTAACAATCTTTTTTCAGTAGATGTGTCAAAATGATAGAATTTCCAAAGTCAAGGTTGTAACCAATCTAAACTTTCTCAGGATGGGTTTCATAAAATACTGTGAGACTTATTTAGTATGAAATTCACAAAATACAAAAATATAATCGGTGACAGTAAGAACTTTTAAGAAATTTATTAAAGTATTAACGTAAAGAATAAATTTATGATAAATTTCTTTTACAATACATATCACTCGTAGCGATTATTTACATATTGTTCTGGATGGTGTTGAGTAGAATTGGTGATTATTTATAGAAATATCTTTATGTTTTGGTTTAAAAAATAATGGAGGCTGGACCTTCTGGTATTACGAAATATTGTTGTTGTTATATATTTTGAATTTATAAGTTAAATAGCGTTTTGACTAAAAATAAATCTATATTTTTAAATACGTTGAGGCTATTAAGTTTAACATAATATACATATGTAAATATTTCAAATGTGTTATTTCATATTTAATGAAATTAATGTAGAATCAAGGATACCTAAAAATCATGATTTTGTTGAAATCAAAATCTTATTGATCTGTGCCATTAGACAATCAAAATGATTTAATTTGACTAGAAAAAGAGATTAAGTGTTTATTAAAGAAGCTTGATTTTAACATGTATTTTAGAATTGAAAACTTTTTAAGGCCCCAGATTATATGTTCCATGAATTCTTTATACTTTTTGGATAGTTAATAAAAGTTAAGGGAAAGGAAAGTTTGGGAAAGTAAATATTAATTAATTCAATTTAATAAGTACGAGATAAAATAAGTTTGCAATCTATGTTTTATTGCAATGAACAATTCTTTTATAAAATTTCTTCTATGGTTCAGTTCTTAAAGTCTACAACTTAAAATAAACTATCCTAATACCTCAAATTCTCCAAGATCGTTAAAGAAAAACCTCATGAAAAACGAGAATAGAGGAAAAAATTCAAATTTTTCCTCCAATTTTGGTATAAGAAACCGACACCAATAAATCTACCATTTCTTTTATAATTATCAATTCAGCAGAAGAAACCTCCCAGAAATAGCCAGAAGCTATCCATCGTCCTTATGCAGGAATCTAGAAGATGCAGCAATCACGTGAGGGGGGGGGGGGGGGGGAAGAAAAAAGGCGATCCACTTTAGCACAGAGTGTATAGTACATCTCCTTACCTGGGAAATATACGGCAAGTGGTAGAATTTCCATTTCCTTGTACCATACATCGACGCCCTCGCAGCCCTAGATCTAACTCTAGCCCCATTCCCAGTCTCCCAAGATAATATATCATATCCTCATGTAAGAGCGGCATGGCACAGGGTGGGCAAAAAGTACTACATGCATCCTGGCGGGAAGAATGGCAAAATATACATAAACAGGCGAATGGGATGCAAGTGAATAGACGTATGAGATGCAATCAATCTTTGCGACTTTTGAGGAGGCAGGAACTTGCAGTTTCCGGAAGTTAAGATGTATTTTCGCAAGAATTTTGCAAAAAGCCCGACCCATACGAGATGCAACCGCTTGATGCGGGGGAGGGAAGTAATTAATTTTAAGGCATTTGTTTTCAAAAGCACAATAATCGAGCACTCACACGTTCACAGTGCTGTGGAATGTGCATTACAACAAAATTGCTCAATTACCAGAGTTGGTGCAGCCGGGTGAGCCCAATTACTTTAGTTAGTTGCTTAGTTGTACGATTCACACGGGATCAAGCCACTTTTAGAGAGTAAGTCACACCGACTTTTCATGAAAATTACACCCTGTATTTTACTCTTAAAATGGGGGCCGCAGGGTGTAAATTTTCGCTTATTGTTTGATGCACCGTAGAAAATGTTTTTGCGTGATGCAACCCACTGTAGGTGTTGAACTTTTTCGAAAAAAATTAAGAAGTTGAATTCAAACAATTGGTATTGTGGTCCCTATAACGGTCAATTTATATTGAAGCGACATATCAAATTAGTTCATAATGTAAATATTAATTAGGCTAAGTAGATAATTATGATAGAATTAGGTTTGATGCTCTTGTGACGCGTGGAGGAGCTGTGCTGAGATAGAAATTTATGTGGTCAATATTTTGTATTATATTACATGTATGTAGTCGACTACCACAATATTTGTTTTGTAGAAATTTATAAAAGTTCAGAATCATAATGATCCTTCATTAAAAAAAACAACGCAACAATTTTCCTAACTTTTGAAGAACTACCAAATGTAGCTAACATACCAAAAATTAATCCTAATCCTAGAAAACCCTGACAAATTCTATCACTTGCTACACAAACTAACCTATTTTTTGACCTATTAAATGAAAAATATATAGATATTAGATATTAAATTGAGATTCAAAGTTTCATAAACTTCTCAAGCTTATTTTTTCTATTTTAGCTTCAAACCAGAGTAACTATCCAACAATTTACATCTTGCTGTTTCCATAAAAGATTAAATTAAATTGATTACAATGCCAAATTAAACTTTATCTATCTGACATTATTTTCAGTTGTAAAAACAACTTCTTTATACATGAATTATTCTTTAACTTTAGCCTTTCGAACAGTTTAGAGTATTTTCAGCATTTGGAAGAAAGGATTTGTGTGTATTTATTAATTTATTAATTGAAAACAAGCTTCTAAATCGTGTAAATGGTGTACAAAGTCTATGACAACTTCAGGAGATACTAACTTTTCCGGAATTATATCGGTGTAATATTTATTTATTTATGAGTTACTGCACGTTCCATAAAAATGATGTTAAGCAAAATGTAAAAATATTTTTAAATAAAATGAAAGAGCTGTTAAAATTATTTAATTTAATTAATTTAATTTCTTTACAATATTTTAATATTGTGTACATTTCTGTGATAATCACCATTTTTAACTTTCATCCGCCCAGAACATTCAAACAATGCTCAATTACCGTAATTATAAACAAATTGATATAACTCAATAATACAATTTTTTCTAAATCTAGCACGAAACTGATAATAAATTTGTAAAAAAAAATAAATGAATAAATTAGAAGAAAACAATTTTTTCCGACAATCTCTCTATGCAGGTTATAAAATGAATAAATCGTAGGAGAGCAGGTGCAACAAAAAGAGTATTTAAAATTAAATCTTATGACATTAATGTAAATTTAAAAAATAAAGCTTAAAGTATAATTAAATAGAAACAATTGTAAGATATTTGCGAGAGCCAGAGAAGGAGAATGTGGCAATTATATGAAAACTTGTTACCTCTTTACCGATTTTATTGTCTGTTTTTTCGATTGATCGCAGGGAAGACGGTGTGTATGTTAAATTAAAATCGACAACGTCGTTTTTCTGCGGAGTATTATCATGAAATGAAATGTTAACACTTTAACAATCCTGAGAGTTTATTTTTTTGTCTATTCCTATTGTTACCAAAAAACAAAACATTTTAAGCAAAAATTACTAAAAGTATTCAAAGGGATTTTATGAAAACTGTAATAAAGTGATATGAAAAAAAAAACTCTTTGTTTTAATACTTCTATTTATTTATCCAGTTGCTATTACTAATATTTATTTATTTGGTGTAATATTTTTTGATTTCCGACAGTGTATACCAACTTTTATGAAATAAAAGGCTTAAATATACTAGGTAACATGATATTTCTAATATGTGTAATCTAACCCGTATTGAATTACAAATTCGACGGTTTGAATTTACAGGAGAAAAAGTTAATTGTTTGTAGATTTTCTTTTACAACATTTAACTTATACATTATGTATATAACATTTTTATATATTTTGTTAATTAGTTAAACTGACGCAATTTGGATTCTCAATGTACAGTACTCTTATTAAAATAAAATTCAAAATACTTTGTTCTCACCGCCAACCGACCATTTGTTCGAATGCAAGTGCTTAACTTAATATTTTCCTTTTACAAAATGCCTACTATTAAATAAATATTTTCCTTTTACAAAGTTATGTTGACTAAATATTTTCAAATATTGTGTTTTGCAATAGAGGCACATTTGTCGGGGAGATAGACGGCATTGGCATTTTCGTGTTCATAAGTTCCAATTTATAGTAGAAAATAGCTATTTTTATCAGTGTTACTTAACAAATAATTTCATTTGTCACACAGCGATACTCTTCATTTACTAAGGGTGATTATGTCTGGAGGATTTATAGCTAAGACCAAATTAGTGTCAAGAAAACCTGAAAAACAATTAGAGCAAGTATTTTTAGTCTATAGTATAGATTAACAAGAAGGTTAGTTGGGTTGGTGAGTGTCCCACCGTTTTGCTTGCGTTACCTTTCGAACACCCACAAGTCCTCGGGGGATTTCCCATAAGTCTTCAATCAAAAGTAGTTCACTTCCAGCTGGCCGCTCTGCCCGTTCTAGGGGGGCCTGTGTTGGAGCTTGTAAAGCTTAAAAAAGTAAATAAAATAAAAAATCTCTAAGCTGAAAGTGGTACACCCGCATGTACCCTTAATTGAGCCCAGTCACGCATTCGAACTGATTCCGCGTGTTGCAAAAAGATTTATTGCAGTGGCGGTTTTCAGCCTCGGCAGTCGCTGCATGTTTGGATCTGATTACCAAATTGAAATTTCCTTTGGGGGCGCAGTCCCTCTTCGGGGCTGCAAACCCTAAGCACCGACGGCTGTAAGGGCTGCAAGGGCTGTAAGGGCTGCGAAGGGCAGTAGTCCAGCGCCCTGAGAAAAGGAGAACTTTTTTGAAAAATTGCTGATTGCTTAACTTACTTAGTTGCCACTGACGTGGAACTGGAGCGTATTTTTGTTTTTTTCCCTCACAGACTTCTACCACCGAGGGGAGCTTATTATGATTAATTCCTCCTACTTTGTGTCTGCTGTTTTTCATATTTGGCAAATAATACCAAAAGTACCCTGCAGGAATATCCAATATTTTAAAAGTTTTCAATGGAGTTTAGGAAGATTCACCCTACTCCATCAGAAAACTCCGAAAAATATTTGCCAAAGTATCTCTGGGGGGATAGTCGTACTGAACCATGTCCTAGTTTTGTATTCGGAATGGTCGACTTTTGGTGACTCTTTTATTTTATATGGTATACATATAGAGGAACAAAAAAAACTTCTACAAAATTGGTTTAGTTTAAAAACGTTATTTCTTGAAATTATGTCTTTATAACTGATGTCCGGTAGGTATATCCCAAAAGTACTAGACGGATTAAACACTCAAAAAAAATCTATCAAGAATTGTTCATATTTTAGGGTAGGAAAAAGTTAAAAAAATTAGGAGTTGATTGATATGAATAGTAACATAGAAAAAGAGTAGATAAGGTTTTACCTATAAATATTACTAATTTCTTCCCGATTGGTTTTAATTTATTTTTCAAGTAAAAAAAATCTACAAAAGCTTAATTAAAAATGTCCGGCAAATATTCTAAACTAGAAAACCAAATATTTAGAGATTCTTAATATTGCTCTAAAATTTAAAGTACCTAATCTAGTACATTAATTTAATTTACCGAATTACCGGAAGTTAGCGCCATTGTCGTATTTTGCTCTAACTTAGAACTGTGAAATTTTCTTTATCTAAACCGTTTTTTGTTAAAGAATCGCGGTGTGCTCTAATTTTGGAATTTAGGCTCTAAACTCTAACTCTAGATTGTTAGTTAGGTTTTGGAACTAGATCTTTCGATTTTCCGAACAAAGAGCAATCAACTCAATCGGTCCGGAATGAATTTTTAAATCGTTCAGGTGTATTTTTAACTTGTCTTGTGATATTATTTCTTCTGTTATCGCGTCTTTTTTGAGTTTATGGCTTCTCGTTGTGTTTACATTGTTTGTATTTTTTTTGACGAACTTATCAATTGGAAATTGTCTAACAGGTTCTAAAGTTAAGCTTGAAATAATCTAAATTGAAAGTCAAGTTAAATGTTTTTTGTTCTTAGTGTAGCATGCATGGTAGGGCTCAGCCCTGAGGTCTGAGGATGTCGTAGGGGAGCCACATCAAAAGGCTAACAGAAGGTAAGTTGTTTCTAATCTCTAATTTTCTAATTCTAATTCAACAGTAGCATTTAAGAAAAAATAAAATTTTTCACTTATATATCTATAGGGGCTAAGAAATGTTAATGTTGTTATCAATTTCTATAAAGATTTTAATTTTATGCGTCACCGGACATAAGGGGATATAAATTAAATTAAATTATATTTGAAAGGGTTATTAAATCATGTGTCGGTCGTGGTTTTATAGTGGCAAACACTCGGCCGTAGCGAGGAGTTTCTTGTTAAAAATTCATCGCATGAACGGATCCGCAGCATCCGCTAACTGGGATAAAATCTGGAAAAAAAATTGAAAATCAACAAAAATATTTTCACGCATGACACGTCGAAAAGGCATATATATGAGTAAGGAACCCTTCTCAAAAATGAATGGTTCCGAGGATCCCCGCCGGTGGGGCCAAGTCAACCGACCAAGGGAACCCAGGAAAATTGGATACGATACGGTGGGATCCGACGGCGGCGGCAGGCGGCGCGGTACGTGGCAACACGATAGCTTTGTTTAGCGGTTTTGTCTTTTGTACGGCCTTCAGAATCTCGGAACCATCGGGATCCTTGGAAGCATAAATGACAAGGAGCCGCCCTTTGACAATCGTCGAGCATCCTCCGGCCCTGGGAGGGGCTTTTTAACGAAAAAGGGTTACTGGGGTAACGACCTTCCTCTGCTCCCGGATGACACCGGGGAAACGGGCTGTGCCTGTGACAAAGCCAGTTCACTAACTTGGTTAAAGCGAAAGGGTTATTTGCACAAGACATGGGAATGATTTGATGCGACGTTTTACATTTTTAATAAAGGCGAGAACGAGCTCGACGCACACTACTCACAACTCACGTTCACACTACTCGGGATGGGGGACAGGGATTCGGGCAGCATCTTGAAGCAGTAGCAGTCTATTGTGCTTCTATTTAAGCAATTTACCTGAATGTGATACTACGGCAGGTAAATGAGACATTGAGCCCAGGTAACAGGGTAAAATGCCGTCGAGATGGGCCAAACGGGCACAACAATCTTGGGATATTCATGGCTCAATTTATTTTCGCTTGAGCGAAAACCGAAAAACAGTGCAATGAGCAGAGGGGCGGGGAGCTATCAAACGCTTGGCGGATTCTTGCGAGCAAATATTTGTGGAGCAGAAGAGTCCTGTGGGATGGAGCTGTTTTGATAACGAAGCAAAACACGCGTACAAGCGGCTTTGGGAAATTTCTCAAAGTACATGTTAACAGCAGAAAATCGATTCTGCTAGAAGATACAAATTCAAGTTTGATTACATATTCTCCACGAAATTAATATTTTAAATCCGCAATCCCGTGTGTAAATAAACTAATTAACAAACGAAAGTAGATATAAATTCATAAAACTACGCAAGATTGATAGAAATAGATTAAATGGTTTCAAAATTATTGGTTAATAAATTAAAAGTATTTATATCTTTTCAGATCATACATATAATAAAGAGTAAGTCGGAATAAAAACAAGAAATTATCGCTTATAATTTTGGCGCAAAATAGATGTTAGTGTCTAGCGTCAATTTTACACTAGTATAAAATACGAAAAAAGAAATATTTTTGATAACAAGTTAGTAAAGGTATAGTTGCTTCAGTCGCATCACCGTCTAAGTCGTAGGTACTTCAGTAAAAATCTGATCAGATGCTTATGAAAAGTGACATCTAGTGATGTCAAATTGAATTATTTAGTCGTGTAAATGGACAAAACAAGTTGTCGGGTTCCGGCTGTCGTTATAGAAAAATAATTAAAAAATAAGCCTATTTACTTTACTGCTTCTAAATTTCTTCCGAAATTAATATGATAATAAAGCTATTTTTTTAACAAAACATGATCTAGTATATAAAATGTAAATGTACCTAAAATGTAAACCAATTGATTTTCCATATGCGAAGCAATTTTATTTCTTAAGTATTTATATTTTATATCCTTTGTATGCAATTTATACGCCATATTCTATATATCATTACGGCTATAAGTTGTGCAAATTAGGCAACCAGGTGGCTTTGTCGCACCGGAAGTATTTTTCTGAAAAACGTAATACTTGTTTTAATAATAAATATTTGTAATTTATGAAAGCTCTAAAGATTCAGGGGATGCAAACGATTTTAATTTAAATACTAAAAATTGCAGTAATTTTCCCGTAGGAAGTTCGACTTAAGCAATCTTACCATCCATTGTTTCTCATCCATAAATAATAAAAAGTATACAGATTTTGGAAATAGAGGCTAAGTTTGAGCATTAATGAAAAAAGCAAAAATATTAGCGAGTTATTTAATTTCCAGTCCGATGTTGCTTATTGCAGAGAGAAGATTTTTGTTTTGGTGTTACAGTTTGAAAAACAAAAAACAAACAAAATTGGTTAATTTTGTCTGCAATCTTTGGCCCTAAAATGCACATTATTATTTTCGATATTAAATTATAAAAAAAAGGAACCTATTTTGTTCTTGTAGTAATACGCAAATTTTCTAGAATATTTTCACCAAAAATTATATTCAAATTTGGAGAAATTCTGCTGAAGTGCTAAAACTATGTAGAGCGTACGAAAACTTGATCAAAATATTATCTTACGGAATTTGTCGTAATATTTACTTTGCGTTTTTTTTTTTTGTTTTCTTTTATATGGAATTTATTACCAAAAGTTAAAATTAAATAAATAAATGAATTTAATAAAGTGGTTTCCGATTAACTATAGTTATCTTGCTTATTAGAGGTATAGTATAACATTAAAAATAGAAAATATATCTGTACGTATGATATGTAGCTTTCAAAGCGTAACTTGATTTGAAATTAGATTCATATTATTCTGTTTAATCACGTGTTTAATTGTATAGTTAAAGTTTGTTTGCTTAATTTGAATCTGTGAAACGGCGTAAATGTGTAAGTCGTTATTAGGCATTTAGAATCTATTAGCTTTGGTTATTTAGGCCCTAATTGTGTTAAGCACGCCGTGACAGTGCTACTGATAACTGGACGGATTCTGGACCTGCTTATTAGGGTCTAATCAAGACGCGGCACCTTGGCCCGCATAGGCAATGCGGTTTCCTTTGTTTGCAGGAGTCGCCACTGTCACCTGGCTAATTTATTAGACACGACTCACAATCAATTTATTAGATTGATTAGGCAATTAGCAGGGTGGCCGTGTTCTAATGATTCGATTATGTGTCCCAAGGTCCCAGCCGGGGCGTGTATGACGGTTCCGCTACAGAGCCGTGTAATTAATGACTAATAAAAACCCGACCAAAAGCACCTGCCGTTCCCGGAGGAACAACAATTTTCACTTGTCCTCGGTTGTCTCATCGCCTGGAGTCGTCGTTGGGAGTGTCGCAAAATAAGAGCCCCAAAGTGGCAGATTCTCCCCAATTTTGCATACATGAGTGCATCCCCGGGTTAAGGGCGAATGGGGCGACATGCATTCACCAGTCAATAGGGAAGACCCGGGATATTTTGCGTAGGTACTCCTGGAGATCGTTTGTATCCCGCTGCACGTAGAATATAAATTCCTCGTTTTGTTGGCGGAGTTTTTGCGGGCAAAACACCCGGGACCGGATCGTTGTCGTTTTCTTTTCCCGACGAAAAGATGGGCCAGTCCTGCTTCGAATCGAATCAGCGTAAAGTTGGAAAGGTGTGGAGACCATAAATTGATTTGATTGCTCCAGAGGTGTTCTATCGGGAACAGAGTCAAATCGGAATAATTCCAGGTTGTTCCTGGTAGCACAGAGTAACTAAGACGGGATTGCTCCTGCCTGGCGAAGGAGCAGGAGGAAGGTTTTCCATTTTTGTGCTGCCGCTTTTGTAAATCCTGCAGACTGTTCATGTTCATTAAACGCCGAAAACGGATGGGTCCTCCTCCGTCCTCCGGGATATAATTCGTTCTGTCTGCTCCAGATCCGGGCGGACGGTGCGTAGATTCAGGAACACGTCCCAGAGCTGGAGCACCATTAAGTAATTAGAGAGTAAATTAGACTTTGCGAACAAATTCGGTCTTTAATTTCAGCTTTAGATTTTTTATCTCATCCTCCAGCTCCGTTTGAGTCGGCTTTGTCGTATTATCAAAGGTAAAGAATATGCCCAATCCAAATTCTTAAATTTTCTTAAAAAAGCTCTAATTAATATTAAGTGTTCTAAGACTATTCCACAAAGCCAGAACCCTCACCAAATCTGATTGATTTAGGGATTTTTTTATGATTACTCGAACTTCTCAAACGTATACTCTCCTAAAGTAACACAATATTAATTTTAACGATCTTTGAGTTAGATTTTAAGTAAGTCACAGTATGGAAAATTTTAATTAAGAGTTACTACTTGAGCTACAATGCAATAAGTAAAACATTATTAGTATTAGTATCTCGGAGCGCTACACAACATATTTTGAATAGCTTAACTCTATCGAAATTAGACACTTTAAAAATGAATTTATTGTTGAATTTACACTATACTGATTAATTATACCATATAAGTTTTGGTTTTAGGATCCCATAATTGAAGTCAAAAAGAAAAGAAGTCAAACCCCTATAAAATTATTATTTTACGCGGTCGTCTATCCTGTCATAGTCGATTTTCTCAACAACTATACGACGTAGAAACTTCTGATTTGACATAAACCTATATATATTTTGTAATAATGAATATTTTTTTTTTTTGAATTTTGGAATCTAAAATAAGGCCTCCGAGTACAAGTATACCTTTGCAATTGAATCAGCTTGATTTTTTTTCTACAGTATTTAATGATATTTTTAAATTTTTGCACGTAGTCATAGTTTTAAAAATGTTATTTATAGGACTCACTCGAAATTGTCTAAACATTAGATAATGCTCTGAAAAGAATAAAACATTGAATAAAGGGTTCATAAAATCTGAGCCCCAGATATGAAAAATTCACTAAAATTAATAAAAAAGTTTAAACGAGTTACAAATGTTATGATATTGAAGATTGTGCTTAAATTTAATTTTATCTCATCAATTACTTCATTAGGCCTTACTTATAAACTAAGCTTTTTAAAATTGTTATGAAATGTTTATTTAATCACCTTTAATTCAATGAGAAGATGTTTACTATATAACATATGCAGATAAATAGATAGACTTTAATTTCTTAGCAAATTATTTGTTTAAATACATATTAAACTCAGATTTTTCTTTCAAAAACGTTGTTAAAGTTATTTTAACTTTTCTGCACGTGGACAGATATCCTCCCGAAAAACGGATTGGTCTCCTGGGACATAATTTGTCCTGTCTGCAGGGGACCCGGCTGCCAGTGCGTTCTGTAAGATACGTGCTGGAGCCGGCTTGAAGGACCATTAAGTAATTACAAAGTAAATCAGGGTTTGGCAACAAAGGCGATCTTCAAGCTCATCTATTTCAGCCCCGAGGGCAATGTCTGGGTCGGCGTGGTACATGCCTTGTTTTAGGTCACTTCCTCCTTAAATTTTCCTAAGAGGACGCGAATAAACAGATGAAGATGAACGGAGAGCACTTCTGGGAAGCAGGTTTTCAAATTACGCGAGATTGTTGACTAAACGGACAGACAGACAAGACAGACAGGGACTAGCCTCACTGGAGAGTGGTAGGCTGAAGGCTGCCAAGAGGGCAGGTCATTCGGCAGACGACGGCCGCTAGAATCTAATATCCACCCAGACGCGGGGCAATTTTTATATCTTGAAAAAAGGCAAAAAAAAATTTTTTTATAAAGAAAATGAGGAACACTGCTCCACTTAACGAGCTCTGAGATGCCTGAGATAAGTGTCGACCTCGGATATACACCGAGTTTCGTTCCGAGGGGACGTGAGTCAAAGAGATGTAACATAAAGACAGTAATTATTTCAAGTCGTCCAGAAAGTGGAATAGTGAGTAGGGGTGGACAATGGTACTGCATATGTACCTGAATCCCGAAATAGTCTAGTACCTGAGAAACATTTTATTTTTTTTATTCTATGTATATATGTATTTTGCTTTTAATTAAACCAAAAATGCCCGACGGAGGTGGGCAATGTCTTGGACAATTTCATTTTCACTAGGACTTCCTTTGCGCCCATTCCAGGTACGCTCTTAATTACTTTAGTGGGGGACCAGACCGTATAAACAGTCGCTGGAATATTAATTAGGGTGCTCATTACCACGGCCGCGGAGCATGTCGTAGACCCCCGTGTGCACGGTGCTTTTTCCCGATGTAAAACCCGACGTGCCGGAGCAGAAAATAGTTATGACTTGTGGAGCGCCCGCCGCCGTCCCAACATCATCTTTTGTATCCGGCTCCCGGTAACCCAGAAATCGGGTTTAAAGGAGCTACGCGACTCCGGAACTCCACCGCGGAAAGTAGCAATGCTTTTCCCTTTTATTTATTTATTTTATTTATTTTTTTATAACGACTATATACATATACCTAATATACTTTTTTATATATTTTTGTTGTAGTTGCTCTGCAGAAAACAGCGACAATACAAACCAGGCAGCTATCCTGGATTCCAGGATATGCCGTCCTTTTATATATAGTACATGTGTTCCCCAATGTTTCCCCACCTTTGAGTCCCGAAAGGTCCTTCGGGCAATGAAGACATTGTAAGTAACGCTATAAACGTGCCGTAATAACGGTTCGTCTGGCGGGATAAATTGTATTTATGTGACACTTGCAGCGGCGCTTTAAATTCGCGCATAGCGGAGGCGTTGGAACGGGAAACAATGGGGGGAAAAAAAATAAAAATACTGCAAAATACGGTAAAATGCCTGCGTTATTAAATCACTGCCCTTTCTCCAGCAGGGCGAACCCTTTTGAGGGGAAAAAGGGTTTTTCAGTAGGTCAGCCATCCGTGTAATCCTTCCGATTGTGTGCGTAATTAAAAAATGTAAATTACACTGCGGAACAATCATTGTGTTGCCCCCCAAACCGCCCTCCGGGTCCCGTTGTCGGGCTTCCGCGGCTCTTTACTTTTTCTCCGGTAGCCCCCGGCAGATGCCGCCACCACCGAGCACCGGGGGTCCTGGAGGAATCCAGCTCCGGTTTCGCGATTTCGTATGCAGATTGAAGCTGGGAGGTGTAAATTCAAATCGCCACGTACGGGAGGGGCGCATAGGCGCTCCGCACTCAGTTTAACCAGGTCAAGGGGCGCTTCTGAACTAGCTCTAGCGCTCCTTAGTCCTTACAGATTTCAATCAACTGCCAACCACTGCACCGTGTTGCAGCCCCCCGCACCATCGGGGGTTTGCGGGGGTTGCGGGGGTTGAACATTGAAACCGCAATTTGCTTTGTAAATTCTTTTAAGGATCTTTCACCGAGGGGCGTTACAGAAGTGCGTTTTCAAGTTACCTTCAAAAGCGGCGCTACGAAAAAGAGACACGGTACAGAAAAAAAATGAATTTTTCAATTTACTGGCCAAGCAATTAACTGAGATTTACTTTGTGCTTTAAGCTTGGCAGCTACATGGGGCAGAATTTGCTGGAAAAAAATACGAGTCCAAAGGGAAAAGGTTCAGTGCCTATGTTCGCCCGTTGGCTCGGTTTGTAAAGTACCCCACAAGTCTGAGCTCTGCCCCGCTCTGTACACTCTATAGGCAATTGTTTTTGGTTTAGATGGAAAATAATTTGGTTTTCAAACAGGGGTTTAACCTTGACTTGTATTAAAATAATAACTCTTAAAATAGTTGGTTATATATACGACATTTAAAAATGTTTAAGATTTTTTGAGGAAACAGGATCGGCGAGAGAATTCACTTTTAGAATTATCTCAGTTGTAATACTCTTTTACAATGTAAATGAGTGATTAGGGGTTTTAGGGTGGTCGATTTAGAATCTGTTACAGAAATTTAGAGATTTATAATGGCGGTTACAGATCAGTAATTGGGGAAAAAAAATACAATGCTTTAATTTTGTATATTTTAATTAGAGGACCTTTTTATCGCCAAATTTATTTCTGAATAAAACTTTAGCTAAATGTGAGTCTTGATTGTGAAACTGTTCAACATACAAGAGAAATATTTTTTATTAACAATTAATACTTAAACAGTTCTCGACTACTCATAAGCTTCCAAGTGGGATATTAAAAATAAAAAAATCGTAGGTAGGTATATTAATTCTTACCAAAAAACCGATTTAAGTCGGTTAAATCGGAAGTTTTATTTACTAATTAAATTCTTTATTTTTTTAATAAATCACTTTTCCCCATGCTCAAGTCATCGTTTTAATATTTTAATTATTTGACGTTTCAATCAACACACAAAATTGGTTTTACCTACCCCAGGGTGTTGATTAGTTGAGTTTAATCAGTTTTTACTAATGCCGATTAAGTAAATATGGGATTTAACTGAACTGGTTTATAAATTATTTAGTCATTATTTTATTTAGCAAATATCCGAATCTGAATAATTATAAGAATTTCAAAATTTAAGAAAATTAGGTAGCAAAGTAGATTCAATAAAGCGATTTGAATTATAATACATACTATGAATATTCATAAAAATAGCCATAAAGCGTTTGAAAGGCACAGATGCAGACATAAATTTTGAAAATCTTATGTAGACCGCGGAAGTATTCAGGAATTTTAGTATAAGAACATTGGTTGATAATATGGATAAAATGCATTTTAATTACTTTAAAATTCAGCTTAAAATTACTAAATATGATCAAATTAATTTGAGCTCACCATTCCGTAAAATTTTAGATCCTTTCAGGAAATTTAAAGGTGCAGAAAATCTCATAAACTTTGTCTACTACAAAATACTGCAGCTACGTGACTGCAGTCGACTCAGTCTCTAGATTCTAGAAGGTTTAATTTCTAAGTGAATGAGTCCATCGGAAAAATGTAGAAAATAAAACTGCCGCGACCCATCATTCTCCACCATAAAAATTCCGGATGAAGACGTTCCTCCCAGCCATAAAGGGACTAATAGCCCCGGACGGTCGTATCCTTCTCAAATCGAAATCGGACTGTCCACTTGAGACTTTGTCCCGGATTTCGAGGGGCGGAGCCCTGTGTCCGGGGCTTGTTCCGACCTATAAAAATTTCAATTACGCCCACTCCGGCTCCTCGACCGGGCAGGAGGCAGCCGTATTTCAATAAATATTGTCGGGCTGTTTTTGTGTCTCTTGAAATTTATTATTTCATTAATCCCGTCAATAAGTTACACAGGACCGGGAGAGACCCGACGACGACATCCCTGCCGCCGCTACCGTCGCCGGGAACAGCAACGACGACGCATCCCTGCGCAAAATTAAATTTTTCCTACTTTTCATTTGGGTGCTTTATTTCCCTTTATTGCTGACGAGCGCGTTCAATTTTATTTTCCTTTGAAGTTAATAGCGGTGCTTAGTGTACAAATTTATTTTTAAGCCTTTCGCGTTATTGAAGAATCTGCCCCGACGCCTCTGAGATAAGCAGATTTAGTTGGATTTTGGAGGATAGCCAAATTATTAGGAATTTCGGAGAAAATTTTAGGAATTTTCAGAAATATCTCAAATATTCTTTGAAAATATTGGCGCTACCAACTCTAGGGCAACCGACCGTTTACACATGCTCCTAGGGGGCGGGTAATTGAAATCCTTCTTCACTTCCGCGAAAAAGATACCGAATTTTAATTAAATCGTCCGGTGAGAAAATATGAAAATTTTTGGGATCGTTATCGCGATTCCGTTTCCGTCACCCAGAACCATTTCAGCCTCACCTAGGCCTATGATCCCCAGGAAAAAGGGGGAAAAGGGAGGGGATCAAATCGACACCGCGTTTTACGGCCTGGGTCAACAGTTTCCCCGGTAATTATTCATAAAATCCCCTCCCGACTTTGCATCACCTTTGCGTTAATAAGATGACTGAGGACCGCTCTGCCCGAACCCCGCACGGAAGGGAATTATTAAGATCTCCAGTCGTAAACTTTTACATCCAAACTTAATTAAGATTTCGACGCCACCCCCGCCTTATTAAAAGATACTCTCCGAGATATCGTCGTTTTCAATCGTCAGGGTGGCGGGATGGATGGGTATTAGATGGAACTAACAAGATTTTTACAGGATTCCATCATTACGCCAGTCGGCGGGCGCAAGGAAGATAAATGGCCGCGAGATTTGCGGTTATTTTCCTTAAAAGGAAAGTTGCGAAATTAATCAAGTTTTTAACGAAATTTCCCGCCAAAATGATTTCTGTCAGACAACGCCTGAAGAGATCGAATGGGGGGGGATAGGTCATCCATCTCAAAATTGAAATTTTAAGAGTTTCGCTTGTTCTAACCAACTTTTGATACCTAGACTTTTATAAACTGGTTTCAGTAATTTCGAGACTCACTGTTTGCTAGGTATTTTCTATTATAACTTTAAGATTTCTACCAAACTTTGCAGAAAAGTTTATTTGGGGTCAAAAAGCAATATAATCATTAATTGAAAATTGTGTAACTATGTACTTTCATTACATTTGATATGAAAAGAATATTCTTACGAAGTAGTTTTATCAAAATCCGTGAATAGAATTAAAACTTCATTTATCATAAATATTTCAAGTTGAACTTGAACGTGCTCAATACATCCTACTTTACTTTTGTTTTTACATACATATATTAACTTTTAAATGTCCTGATTAAACAGCTTTTAAGATACTAAGTTAAATTTGGAGTCATTAAGTATTTTATGGAAATAGTTAGAAGTCCAAAGTTTTATTTAAGTCTCTTTATAATTTCTAATAGTGTCATTCTTAAAAAGTGGCTAAAAAACAGTTTTGTTGGTGTTCTACCCTTTTTTTTCTCAAAACTCTAAACTTCTGGAAAATTTTAATTTTGAGATTCGCAATCTATGGACATTAGTGTTTCGATCAGTGTTTGTGTTTTGTCACTCTAAAACTTACTAATGCATACCAAAAAGAATTATTTAGCCTTTTAGGTTGTAGACATCTAAACAACAAAAGCGGTGTTTTTTTTTAAATTTATTTAGCAGGAAATTTTACACTGAATTATAATTTATGCAAACTTACCCATATCAAACACTTTTGTATTTTGCGAAGATCAAATCAAATTGGCTGGATTTACATACATATATCACTTTGTGTCAGAAATTTCATCTAAAAATTTATCTGGTCCAAGGTTTGAAATTTGGATGGGTAAATATCATGGCATTTTGATGCACTTTTGACCGTTCACAAATTACAAAATCTTGATATAGCAAAGTGAAGGTTTTAAGAATTCAATTCAATTCAAAAATTTGCTGTCTGACCAGAACCAGATAGGAAAATGGAAAAAAACCCCAGATATATTTATACCTACTGTGTTTTTATGCATGAACTATATTTTTAATTTTTTATAATATACATATATATATATGGTACACATATATATGTTTTACATATTTTCATTTTTATTACGGAACCTACATAGTTCCTAACGAGTGTTGAAATTCCTGGAAATTTTAAAATTCGTAATCCAATCTAAGGACTGAAACTAGTGTTTGAGACTGGGATGCCCTTTTGGGGGGTTGGTTAAATTTCAACCAGCTACTGGTAGATGAAGCGTGATGTCACGCCGTCACTGTCACCTACTCTGAAGATTTAATCAGGGGATGCTGCGACATGCCTGAAATAATGATTTTCTCCAGATGCAATTTGCATGTGCTCGGCCCTCATCCCAGAAATTTTAGAACTCCTCGAAAAAAAAGAGTGGCTTGCATTCTTCTAATTTTGAGCTAGAGACCACATCCTCCCCGGGGGGACGGGTGGTAAAGTAATTAAAATTCTCTCGATGCAACAAGCATTCTGGTCCCGACCTTTCTTGTCTGTCACCCAGAAATGGATTTTTATCGTCAGAAAAACACCCGTCCACTCCTGTCCTGGAACTTTCCCGTGGGAAAGGGAGTTTTAATCCTGTTTGGAAAGTTCTTTGCCATGAAATAAATCGTCGAAAAGTCTGGGAGAATGGCGGGAGTCTGTTAAAATCTCATCAATATTTCAAGAGGGTATGCATTCCCCCCCCCCCCTCTCGCATGCATTCGATGGGTTGCGGGGGTGGTGATTTTATGCTACGGAGGGGAAAGGGAACATGAGCATAGAATTCTATTAGCATTTTGCAGTAGCTCTGGAACAATAATTCCCGTAATGTGAGTGCTTTCCCGGCGTAATTCTCTGGATGGGACACGATTCACGATAACCAAATGCAAAAGTTTGTTTACTTTAAATTTTGATGAGTTTGAAAAGGACTCGAGTGGACATTACTGCTCCTGATAGTGATAACGTTGTTCGAGAATCCCGTGGGCCGTGGGATTGGGGGGACGTGTTTGCAATCACTTCGTCACGGGATGAAAGGGATTAGAGGAAAGCTGATTTGGCATGTATTTGTCAACATCATTTGCTCGAGAGTTTCCCCTTTTGAAACTTTGCTTTTATTAAAGTTACCATTATTCCGCAGGACAAATTAACTCCTGCCAGGGAAGGTGCGAGAACTGGGATAGTTGAATGCATGCCAGGGTAAGATATTCTCGTAGAATTTCTGGACATGTTGTAAGCAATTTAGAAACCAATTTATCTCCATACCCACGGGGAGGTCTAATTTGACGAACCAAAAGGAAAACAGAATTTTGCACCATATACCTGGTTCCTGGTTATTCGTTATTCTGTTAAAAGACTAATGGAAATCTTGTCATAGCATAGAGCTCTGGTATACGGATTGAAATTTTATGTCCTGCATTAACTTCAAGTGAATAATCCAAGGTAGGTACTCACACTTTATTGAGCACTAAAACTCAAAACCCCGGGATTTCCTTCTTCTTTCGTACAACTCATAGCAATCTGTAGTGAGCAGTAAAATGAAGGTATTTAAAATGTTTTAGAAACAAAACAACTATATTTAACTAAAGATTATAATTAAGAGGACAGTTGATAATTTCTGCTCAAACAGCGAGTAATAAATTACGACCCACTAAATAAAGACACTTAATGTTTTAAAGTGAATAACTTAAACTTCTTTTAAAAGGAATTAGTCCAATTAAGTAGTCTTAAATCAATTATTTGAAATGTATATGAATCAAAATGCTTACAAATTTTTACTCAGAAAAACATTTCGTAATATTTAAGAAAAATACTGATATAATATACGAAAAGCACTCAACATTATGCGTCGTACTTTTTATACGAACATTCGGTACAAAATTTGTTTACGAGTATTTATTGTTTATTATGATATTTTCTTAAATATAAAGATTAATTTAAGTAAAGCGGCCCTTATTTTCTTAATAATTCGCCCTTCTAACATTTTTAATATTTAGGTAGTTAAAAGAAAATAATTGAAAACTGGAATGAAATTTTAATGTCGCCTTTTAAATCTTGAAAGATCTAATAATTAAGTATTGCAAAAGTAGATTAAAAAAAACCAATTAAATAATTGCTAATGGCTTTACCAAGTAAACGATTTTGTTTTGTTGATTTGATAAAACACTTCGTATCTATGTACATTAGATGATATTGTATAATACACAATAAGTTATTTTAAATCTGCGAAATTTTCGTTAATTTAACGTAAGTGTATCAATTACGAAAATTGTTTACGTTGCTTTCGCAGAATTTACGAAAATATTCTAAATATTAAATAGGTAAATTTTTTAAAATTTTCGAAACATTCTCAAATATGTATATTACTGTATGTAGGTATTCACAAAAATAAATAAGAGTGATTTTTAACGCCCACGCTATTAAGTTAAAAATTGCGACAGTATGTTTTATTTTTTCATTTTATAACGTCATGCTACTTGACATAGAATTGTCAAAATACATTGTTTTTGTGACACTTATTACGAGGACGTAGAAGTGAAGTGGTCCGACGTTGTACTCATTTAGTGCTGGTCCTTAGAGGAGATGAAAACCGAAAATCTTGTTGAAGCAACAATATACGCCCCCATACTGTAGGTAGTACAAGAGCACCACTTGTCCACAAAGTTGTCCATCATTTACCCTGGAAGTACCCTTTTAGGGGCATAAACTGCGCTCACTTTAAGGACGCACCCTCAAAAGCGAAAGGATTGTAAATGACAGTCCCTGCCCGTCAGAAGGCAGTAAGTACGAGGGCTAGAAATTGTTGTTATCACAGCAGCAGAGTGGCTGTTCGGCTACAAGTGTAATATTTGCCCTCGTTCCCTTTACAAGGAGCCAGGAGTTGCCTAAAAATCGAAACAGTCAAGACATGTATCAGTCGTAAAGAAGTTCTACGTCCGTAGAGGGCCACTTTCGAGTTTCAACCCTTCTACAGGAATATTTGCACTAGGTCAAAGGGGGCACAGGGTCTGTGTGTCCAATTGTGTCGAAATGTGCTGAATATGTGCGCAACTGGCGGCAGTATCCAAGGCGATATTCACTCTTAAGTTTTAAAATTTCTTTTTTCGTGGAGGGAGTGATCCTCTTCGACTAAGGACTTGTCATAAAAGTTCTCATTTGAAATTCATGATAGCCGGCTTGGGGCACTACTAGCATAAAAACCCATTGCTCCCTGGATGGCTGCACAAATGCTCGAATAAAAACTTTACGAGCTGCCATAGTACAACGCTTTTGGATGCTAATGAAATTCCCCTCATTACCACGCCCTATAGGTTCGGTTCATTTAGATAAACTACCAACATCCAGATTTCAATAGACAATTACCTCGAGATTCGCTTTTGAAATGATGCCGCCTTATCTTCGCCTAGGGAGTGGCCCATACCCGCTAAAATCCTCATTTGCCCGGATGAGGATAAGATTCCTGAAATTTTCAATATCTTTTCACCGAGACCAGATATAAATATGCGTATAAAAGACCGAGATCCCGGCTTTGGGAAATGACAAATGAAGTACTACGCCATTATAGGGCTATTAGACCAAAGGGGCATACCATTTTTATGCCGACTGACCTGAGCATTTCGGCCGATTCAAACTACTCCTCACCGGTTTCGATGAGGAGAAACATCCCATAAATCAGGCCACCGAGAGACATGACTTAGGGTTTGAAGCCGCAACGAACCCTCGGAGCGCCTACATTGCGATACTGACGGGGCCCCAAAACTTGGCGTATTTCGTCCATATGGCCGGGGCATCAGGGTGATTCCATCGCATATAAAATGTTACAACATAATAGCCATAATAAAATTTCAGTCTCAGGAGTCTGTTTTCAGAGGCTGTTTTACGCATTTATCCTTTTTTCCAGGGTATGGAATAGTTGTGGGATGTATTACAAGCTGCTGGCAATTCAAAACGGTCTGTCCGTCATTAAATCTGATAAAACTGAGGCCGTAAAAATGGTCATCCGTGCGTCAGTTCAGTTCGCCTGCAATGGGGGTCCTCAGAACAGAACTCATCCCAAAAAGGCGATATCTCTGGCTAGGAGCATCTAGACCAGCAAACCGGGAGGGATCCATTTCCATGGTAAAAACAAACGAGATATGCCCCACAGTGCCACCTCCATCATCCCTACATCCGGAAATTCTCGTGCTCTCGACTCGTGCGAAATTTATCTTTTCTGAGGCTAAGAGCCCGTTCGCTGCTCGTCCTCCAGGACATGTCCATGGACTGACATGTGGAATCCTTTTCGATTCCTAGGGTCCGGGGAGCTGGTTTCACGGGGACGTGTCACAGCAACATATGAAAATGTTTTCATTTAATAGTTGGCCACACACGGCTAAATTCTTACATGAAACGGCTGCCCGACCAGGGATCTGGGACAGGATATCATAGGATCATTAGACGGTGGGACATTCATTAGAGATTAATGGCTCCTGACAAATTAGCCCTAACAAGGCGTAATGTCTTCGTATTTCCGTAAATAGATTTCATTTGGAAGGGGATTCTCATTTGCTTTGAATTTGACTGGTCAAATATTTACGCACTTTACAACAAAGTGAAATTCCATCTGGAGTAAACTAGGTATTTGGGGAAGCATTTCAATTAAAAAGCAAAACAAATAGTGGATGATTATCCACTTGTTGGTATTTATAATTCTCTATGGTTATGGTACTATAACATAATTGGTTTTAAAAAATAAATTAACTAACTATGTAGATACAGATTAGGTGTGTTTAATGATTTGCTCTAGATTAATCTAGAGCAGAAATTATCAAGAAATGTGTTCAATGACACTCAAAAATGCTCGCAACTGAGCTAGCTTGTGTTCAATAAGTCTGCTCCAAAGTAATCAGGATTACTTTGGAGCAAGATTTCCTGCGCCAACTGGCTAGTAGGATCAACTTGGAGCAAAAGAAAAATTTGTCAAACTGACAAAGTGGCAAGTGGGAATATTTAAATAAAGTAATTTATTTTTACTATTTTTATAAGCAAAGAATTACTAGGATGATAAAAACTTTGATTATTAGTACTATAGTACCAAATTTTTGTACGCCCCATATAATTTTGAATAAATTAATCTTTATTTGATATTTAGCAGCACAGACAAATTGAAATTGCTGTTCAACGAGCAAGCCTGCTCCTTTCTGATCTATTTTGCTCTGACAGTTTTTCTGAATTGAACTGCTCTGTTCTGTTCTGGTCTATTTTCTGGTCATTAAACACACCTATTATGTAATAGGTATCGAAGAATTTTACTTTATCTAAAATACAGCATTTAAGGATAAATTTATTTTAATGAATAGCATTTTAAATAGGAAAATTACAATAAGCAGGAAGAATAATTAGGAAACATAAAAAATTCAATTACCAAAATTATAAATTAGATTTATAAGATTCTAAATACTTAGAGTAATAGCTTAATTTAGATTTTATATAAGTTGTATTTTTTGATGATTTGATCTGGATCTCGAATTTCGCATTGAATTTAATTTTGTACCTGTTACCTTACGGCAAAGTTTTTAAAATTGGAAAAAGTTCATCTTTCAATGATTTTTGATTGTCCATCCAAAGTTCAAATCGTGATGTGAAAAAATTACTGGATCTAATTTTTGATGCAAAAATATTAAAAAGTTTTGCTAGGCATCACTATTTGCAAATTTTAAAATACAAAATTTGCTACGAATTCTGATCCCGATTAGATCATCAAAAACAAAACCACAACTATAGTTGTATGTACTTGAATCAAACTATAGAGTCCCCACGGAAACCCGAAATTAGAAAAAAAATAATTATAATTGATGACTAATCGAAAAACGAAAAAAAAAAATTAAAAATTAAGAAATTATTTAGAAATACATAGATTTAGCTTAGTATATAATACATTAACATTTTGGGGGTACGACCTAAATCAAAAATAGTAAACTTTACGTCGGGTATCTACTATTGAAGTCGATTTAAAATAATCTTACTTTGTTTATAATATCATTTTTGTTTTAAATTTTTTTTGGTACAAAATTATAAAACTCGAGAATCATTCTTTTATTTTCATGAATAGTCCTATTTTTCCTAACTTAGTCCGACCGGTGTTTTGTATCTCAATTTCTTATTACAAAGTTTAAAGTATGATTCGTACGAACAATTTTCGCAAAAAAAAAAATAGCTCGATCAGGAAAAATACATCAAAGCGAATAATTTAGGTAGGGGCGAGAAATTTCGAAACATCTAAGTGATTATAATTTCAAAAATGACCGATTCATAGCAACAGATATTTCTTGAAAAATAAATTAACTTCCTCCCTTGGCACCTATTTTTTCTTCTATCAAAAAATATATAAAAAGTAAAAGCACCATCTTATTTCATAGCGAAAAGAAGTCACGTTCGTCCTTTTTTCATTCGATTTCGGCCAGTTCTTCGTCAGTTCTGATAAATTATTAAAGCAATCACATCAGTTTACGCCCAAATTCTTTCAATCAGATCCATTTTCTGCTTCGACGGCGGTGGCGGCGGCGGGAAGTTGCTAGCCTAATTTTGTCCGATTCTTTCAAGGGTTTACATACATAAATAAAAGACGGATAACCGAAAAGGGCACACAAAATATATAAAAATGAAAAAAATTCATCCGAACAGAAGGAGCCATGGCTATACACAATTGCAATATCTCATAAGGCCTCTAGGAAGAAAAAACGTAAATCAACAAATACGGCCACAAAAAAACGATATATCCTTACCACTCAATTTTGATTTCTACGGGAAAAAAATCGGGATAAAAATGGGAAGTCGGCTGGCGGCGGGATACAAGAAGGCGTCTGCCAAATGCAGCGAAAAGTTTCTTTTAGTCTAACTTATCCCATGAATATTAAATTTTTATGTTATTTTTAATCCAGGAGCATAATGTTTTTGCACGATTTCCCCTAAGAAGCCCTATTCACGAAGTTTTCCTCTTAGAAATTGGGTCAAAAGTTCTAGACTAGTTCTCAACGAGCCGTACATGCCTCTATTATCGCTATTATATATATTTCTTTTTTCGGACAGTATAAATCCTTTTCAGGGTGAGGAAAGAAATATTTATAACTACCTGGTGTTAAGAAAGAAAATTTTAAGATACTGCTGATCCATCTCCTGTGCTAGGGCAAATGGTAATTATTTTCTTAAGATACGTAAAATGAATTAAATGATTAATTGATTAATCATTAATTTACTATAAATTAAGAGATAATTACTTGTTAAAAACATTGGGACTAACCAATAGTTGTAAGCAAAATCAATTGGATACTGAATTTTTATATAATATTGCTTCATTTCTATAGACTCCAATAAAATTTCGAAAATATTGAAACATTTACAAAGGTCATTTTCTTTTTGTCTGCGAAGTCATCCTTCAATCTATCTTCTTGGCGTGGTATTTACGGAACGCCCTGTCTATTATGTTAACTTAAAATAGTTTCATTTTAAAGCATTTTTTAGAAGTAGTGCAGTTACTTCAAAAATGATGAAGATGAAAAACATATTCTTTTCATTTATGTTTCAGTAACAATTTCAAATTTTATTTCAAATTAATATGATATTTGAAACAAAGACTTGATGAAGGCATGACATCGGATTAATTTCATAAAATTTAAATATAAAACTGTAGAACACTTCGAAAGCAGACTTAATCCAATTCGTCGACAGTCCTTCAAAATTGCCCTCGAGGAAAAACAAAAAGCGAAACGCGATTTTTATACCTCCGTCGGACGTGTCCGGAAACATTTGTATTCAAATGAGGGCAATTTTTTAATTAATTCCCTTTAACGCCGTAAAAACATTGCAAATGAATATTCCGCGCCATTCGCGCGATAAACTCCCCCTCGCGGAACAGATGCCGCGGCGGCCAAAACCGAAATATATTTTACGTGTCCGCCGGTGCGGCAAAGGTGCGGGGGTGGACCCGGGGAATGATTTATTACCATGTGATCCCCATGGGGGGCGATCTCAGCCGCCGGGGGAGGGACGACGTCGGGGCGGCGGCCGCCGCAAGAAACTTCTGCAAATCTTAAGGGCTAATTGAATTATTGGCCACCTGAGTTCTTTCAGCTGTCACATCCACTCTCCTTCCGCTGACGTGTTCTTATTATTTTTGCAAAAAGTTGTAATAAAGGGCCGCCGACCGAGGGCAAGTTCGCGCCCACCCCCGACCCGAAAAAGTACAACAATCTTAAGGGCGATTCGGGTTCGCTGGCTCCCCCCGGTAGTGGAGCCAGGGCACTTTTTGCGCTCCTTAGTTCCCCAAAGTACAACTCTAAACTTTGCATAGCCTGCCAAAACAGATTGTTAAGATTATTTGCGCCTGAACGCTTCCTGAAATTCAATGAGCTCCCGGAGATATTAATCAAAATAAAAGTTTCCCCATTCGGGGGCCAGCCGAGCCAAGCTGGTTCGCCAGGAGGTCCATTCCCGCTCCTCCAAGGGCTGCGTTCGTTCGACGATCTCAAACTATCTGCGCCATCGAGCGGATTCGACAGCGCTCGTCCTCAGCGGACTAACTAAAACTAAAGTTTAATCAGTTAAAGTCAGGACTGGAAAAGTTTCCCTATCCGTGCGATAAGCACTTTGAGCAATTAACGCAGTCGAGGGCGGCAAAAATTCCGCCCGGGGATGGGCTAGTGTTAATAGTTTTTCAGCTAGGAGTTTTTGTTTGAAAAGCATTTAATGAGTTTCCAATAACTTTACATAAAAATTTTTGTGGAACGTCACCATAGTCCCGATTTTCGCTAAGCGATTCATTAAAATTAAATATTTCATGAATTCTTTGCTTTTAACGCATTGTTCTAGTAATAACTCTGTAATTATTTCACAACAAATTTCCAAAAATAATTAGAATTGCTTTCGAACCCTCGTAAATAGCCCCTTCAAACGAAATCCATCAATGAGATAAAACTTCCGTCAAAATACATAGTTCGAAAAATGTGTTTTTTAAGAATATATTTTTTTCCAGATAAGCTAAATTGGATATTTGGAAAAATAATAAGGCTTTATAAATATCTACTATTAACATAAATAAATCCAAAAAAAACTTTTTCAAAAATTTGACATGGATCATCTAAAAAAATATAATCATGAAAATAGTTTTTGAAAAATTGTGGAGACGGACTGACTCATGAGAAAATATAAAATCTTTATAGCGTTTTTTTTTATTCCTCCTCAAACAGAAAATATGATTAAAAAAATTAAGTCTAATGGCTGTTTACCTACAAATGGACAAACAAATAAGTCTTTGTTTTTTTTTATATTCAAATTTTGTATTTATGTACATACAAATTTTGATTAAATCTTCATTTCACAAAATTTGCCGCATAATAATATCACAAAGAAACAGCATAAAAACTAATGAATTCATCAAAAGAAGAGATATTTCCATTTAAGTGACTAAACAAACTTTTTCAATTTCTGAGAAAACAGATAAAGCCGAATGAATAAATCAGCGATTTCAAAAGAATTCCTACTTAAATATGTATTAAATTTGTATATGAAATTTTTCTGTTCTCTATATGTCCTCATTTTTTTCAGCATAGGAGAAACGAAGGATATAATTCAATCAAACTTTTCGTCAAAAAATCGAGAAATTAACGATCGTTCAAAGTTTGGTTCGGGAAGACAGAAAATATTACCTCCCCAAGGCTATGTCCCATTTTTCAGAATATTTCGCGATTGGTGAGGAAAATGCCATCAGCTACGGCACCTAGCATGAAAATTCTCTCGAAGAAAATCTAAAGTTAGAATTATTCTGACCGAAACTCCATGAGAGCATAAAAAAAAAATTTTCCAAGCCATAAGTATCATATGCCAGGCGAGGTCGCGAGCGCTCAGTGTAAAATTCCCTTGGTGGAAAATTGTTCTGAGGGCTCAATTGACAGCTTCAATTTCCAATACACTTAAAGTCTGGCCCGAAACGGACCAGAAAATATGATGGATGTTGGCTTGCCATGCATGAGGAGGATCCTTGGCGCTTATTCCCACCAAGAGCCCTCCTTACATGGCCATAAAAACGAGATCTCTGTTTTTGCTTCGTTCGGGCAAAGTTATCCCAAGAAAAGTTTCCGTACATCAAGGCAGCTTTTATTGTGCCATTAAATCGCTCCCACAGGATGAACTCGGTGCCGGGATAACACGTCCGTGCGGTCATGTGTTTTCCCAGTGGCCTGGACTATAATGGTCTTAAGGCGGCTTAAGATTCTTCGTTTAATTTCTCTACGCTGGATAAATTTTCTGCAAAATCTTAAAAAATCTTAAGCTCAATTGATCTTATTAAGATTTGTTAAGATTTTACAGAAAATTAATCAATCCTTAAGAAATTAAACGAAGAATCTTAAGCCGCCTTAAGGCCATTGTAGTCCAGGCTATTGTCTGTGCGGCGTGCCACTTTCGATTTGAGCCCCACGCCATCGAAGCCGCATTTGGGCACAATGTGAACGGAGCCTCAGTTCGACACACTTGGCACAGTTGGCCTTTGCCAGGAGACGATGATGGTCCATCGACAAAAAGGGAAAAATGGAAATCATTGTCCGGAGAATTGTAAATTTTTCCTCGTTTTTTTCGAGGGGGTTGGTTTTATCGAATTATGATCGGAATCGAATCGAAAATCGAATCGACCAGATAACGCCACCAGTTCGCATGCCCCCCACCACCATCGTCTCCGAACAGGGCCATTCGATTAGAATTGCTAATACATGCCCCTGCAGTAATAGCTAGATAATGAGCGGCTAGAATCTAGCACGACATAAAACGTAACGACTCCGACTGCATTGCTCCGACCGATTCGCCATCGGATCGAAGTTGAATCCCATGAAAGAATGACAAAGCAGGCTAATGGCCAGTGCCACAACTGCTGATACATTCTCTCGATTACTTTTATTGTTCGGCTTCATTTCATAAATGCGTTCCTAATGGGCGATGTTTATGCCAACGAACTGATTTTTTTTTTATACAAGTCGAATACCCCTTTAGATTGAGGCCAAAAAAAGAGAAAAATAAAACCATTTGAAATTGTGAACAATTTCGTAATTGGAACCATTCATTAAGCGACATATGCTACATATTGTACGCGGATATTACGAACACATCCAATAATATTATTTTATTTAAAAATATCCACTAATCCTATTACTTTTAAATTCCAAACCAGAAGATTATTCAGCTGAATTTAATAAAATATGTATAATGTACAAAACTAGTGAATTAGAATAGATTTTAATCCCTTGTAAGCACTTTGTGGGGTACTTTTATATAAAAATATATATATATATATATATATAAATACATATATCAAGCAGTATTTCTTCAATGCATTTTTAAATCCCAACGTTAGTTGGACGTATTTCAGTAGGGCCTCGATAATCCGAACACAAAAAATTTAAACTCTGTTCCGCATGCACGAAGCGTACGGATTATGGTATGTAACTATTTGAAAAGGTATTATTCGGCATGCAAACTTAGTTTTTTGAAATTCACAGAATTTTTTAATCATGCAAAAATTTTATCCTTACATGTTATGTAATTAAAGTTTAGGGCAATTAATTAAAAGTAGGTATGTCACCTGACAAAAGGACGTTCCTTCTTAAAGCTGAGGATTTCTAGTTTTCAAAGTTTTTCTGGTACCATAATATTGTATTTCCTTCTATTGTCCTTGCTTTTAATATCAGAAATAGTGGATTTTTCAACGTTGTACAAGACGAGGTATATACTTTTATTTATTTCCTTCAAAAACCTCGCTCTTTTGGGACGGAGGGGCAGTTCGAATTATAAAGGTGTTCGGATTAGCTGGGGTTCGGAGTATCGAGGCCCTATTGTATTTTATTTAATATTCATTACCTTTATAAAATTATTTTCAATTTTTAAGACATTTTTTTTATAATTACTTATGTATACCTACATTTTATAAAACAACATATGAACTGAAAAAGTGTAAGTTTAGAAGAATAATACATAATTGTTTATAAAAGTCTTTCAAATTTTACATCGATTCTAAGTGAACGCTAAGAAGGAACTTTCAGGGGTTTACAAGATTTAACACGTTAACGCCGGCGCGTACCACCGGTGGCTCACACAAGACTGAATCCGGGCAGCGCCGTCCTCAACGTGTTAAATTATTATTTGAAAATTTATGTATGCAGGTGGCCCAAAAAATCTACTATTGTTTTCTTTATAGTTTTTCCCCTAAAAACTTGCTTTATATTTAAGAATTAATTATCTCAAAATGTTAACTCGATTGCTTAACTTTTAGAGATTGTTAATTTTTCCAATTACATCTTTAATATTTTAAACTGCTATGTAGTTATAACTATTTAAATTTATATAAACCAAAATTTTCTATTCGTAAACGCATAAGTATACCTAAAGTCTTGACTAAAATTATAAAGTAACAAATTAAACGATTTTTTTTCAATGACAAATAAAGTATTATAGGTATATAAATAGATTTCTTATTCTTTTTAAGTTCCATGAAATGAACAAATTCCTACCGAAATTGCTCTTGAGCAACATATTAATTTGATTTTAGAATGCTATTAAATTCCCATCTTCCCATCTCTACAGTGTCATTTTCACTTTTAAACAAATATAGAGAAATTACGCATTTTTGTGTAGATAGAGGTCAATTAAAGGGCGTAAAAACAAATTGCGTTTAAGATATTGACCTTCCTACGCGTCGACTGTTTATCTTCATCCCAAACTACGGAATTAATGGTATAATTGCAATTCTAATTCAACGTTTTCGCAGTCATTAATTTTAATTTAGATCACATCATCAGTCACTGGGGGAAGAGGCGATTTCGAGGTGGATGAGGGCATCATTCTCACCTGGGAAGATGTTTTAATGAAACATGACTCGGCTGAAACAGAAAAAGAAAAGCTTCCAGAAGAATAGGAAAGTTAAAGATGGGGGGCATTATCCTGGCAGAGTCGAGTCCGCACGGAGCCATTTATTCGGACATGACGAGCCAGCCACGGCACGTGTCCTGAGGGATTTGTCTGTCGGCACGGGAGAAGCGCCTCGTCAGGTTTTACATAGCAGACGGAAATCGGGAATAGGACGCGAAATAAATCTGCCCTTAAATGTGAGTGGAGTAAGGAATTGTGAGATCTCATTCCAGTTCAGGTCTATGGGGCTAATTTTGGTAATCGAGGTTATTTCCTAAGGGGAAACTTGGCTTTGTTTCACGAAATGAGAACTATTGAGACCTCTTTTAATATTATTGGATCATCTATCATTTCATTCAGATAGTTCGATAATTTATTAGTCATTTTTGAAAAGGAAATATTACCTGCGTAGGTATTTACAAGTAAAACTTATTTGGAAAATTCTATGGAAAATCAGTAAGGAATCTACACATAACTTTGATTTTGTATAAAATAGGAGTATGAATTAATAGACTTTAGCCATTAATACTTTTGCTCCTTTCAAATTTATTGATACAAAATAATTGTAATTAGTGTTGAGCATATCCATGAGGTAGTTTTGACTGAAACAAGATCTCTAATTTTAAGAAAATTCAAGAAGGTTCTTTCAGCTTTTAAATAGTGAGGATTTTTGTTTACCTAACTTTATAAAGTCCTATTAATTAAATATTATAGCTAACTATTGCCGAAATTACATGGTTGGTGGTTAGATTTGTTTATGAAGATATAAGAATATTCGGTAAAATTTTAAGCAGAAAAAATATTTTTTTTCACTATTCTTATAAAGTATTATCATAACTTTATTTCAAATGTTAACAATTTTTTTTTAAATGAAAGGTTAGGTTGAAGTATACGGATAGACGCTCCAGATATCAAAAGTAATACTTCTAAAAACAGAACCGGATATTACTTTGTTCCAACATCCTCGCCCTCATTCCTTGCAACGAATTTAAAAAACATGTATCAGATGAAATATTGGTACTTTTTTTCTAGAATTGAAATCCACGATTAAAAATGGGATTTTCCATTTAAAGCCATAGCTTTTCAAAAAGTATTGAACACTTGTTTTTTCCGTTTTTCAATTTGATGATGTATCGCGCAAAATATGTAACCATCCCGGAAGTTTTTTATCACGATAAATATCTTTTTATCCAAAACACTTTGAAGACTTTTTTCTCAGAGTGAAACCAAAAGAAAAAAAAATTACTAGTTTTATTTTATTTTAATAAGATATAAACAAATATTCATATATATATATGTATTAAAATATGGAACCAGAATTGTGCTGTTAATCATAAAGGCATTTATATTCGTTTATTCTAAAACTGAGCTAAAAGAGTGCTTCACTATGCCAGATTCTAGAAATTATTTTAATAATACGTAATGCAAGGCTTAAAAATTGAAAGATTTAAATATGTGATATTGTATATATCCCGAAGCCGTTTGAATTTTTAAAAACGACTTAAGGTTTCATTTTTAAAATATGTGCATCTATATTACGATTTTACTTGTTATTTTTCGTCTTAAAAAGGTTGATTTTTTTTTTTGCGAATGCCACGTTTTGTATGCACAGGATCCGCACCTTAAGCACGAGGATATGCAAACAGGCGTCGCGTCCTCAGGAGGCTAATTCCTCTCCATTCGAGCCCGTCTCGAGCCCGACCAGCCCCATAAATTGCGGAATATCCGCGAAAAGTGCTCTAATTGTGTGTTCCCACAAGAGCTTAAGCGGGCGCCCCGACCGGGTGAAATATGGCCCCGGGGCCAGGTGAGGTGCTGCACAGGTGCGTTAACCTAATCAGGGGCATAAGCCCGCGGTGGCAGCATAACACGCCACCGCCTCCTGACAGATGTCGTGGGGCCCCCCCGGTGTGCCGCATAAGTCATTCATCGCGCGAGCCCTGGACTATGCGCTGCTGCGGCTGATGGCCATTAAAACACCAATTTAATTCCGCCGCCGCGCAGAAAAGGGAGCCATCCCTCACGTCTGCGATGGTAATTTTATCCAATTAAGGCGGATGAGGCGGGGGCGGGGGCGGTAAGGGGCTCGGCCGGCCCCACAACCAGCCCGCGGGGGCGACGACGCTCCTGTCTTCAGCGCTACATCGCGAATGCTGATTATGTCTGAAGGATAAAACATTTTAAGTGCGAAAAAGGCTGCGGCGCGGCGCGCGGCGGCGGCAACAGCGAATCGTGCGCGTTAATCTCGCGAAATTATTGCATGAAGTTAGTCAGGTGGCGGCGCCGAGTCGAGGCTCTTATCCTCGCGAAATTGGGGCCCTGTCGGCGCCTCCCGTCAGGAATGAATGATACTTTTAGGGGCTTATTTCGTACAAGCTCCGGCTTCCCGTGATAGACGAGTTAATTAAATGAATCCAGCGGTCCCGGGCTGCGAGAGAGCAACCCTAATGGGATTGCTCGAAATCCAGAGTGGCTTGGATCCATCAAACAATTCAATTTGTGGGGTTTTCAAACACAGCCCCGAGGTAGCGGCTCTAAAAATTTGTCACTAAATCAATTAGGACTAGCGAAAACAAATAGGTTAGGTTTGCTGTTGAATTTTTTTTTTTTTTTTGCAATTGTAAGGGTACCACAATGCACCTTTCTGGCTTCATTCCAATTTGATCGGTAATTCAGGTTCGGTATTAAAGATATCACTGTTCAAGAAATAAAAAATAATTATTTTCATTTGATTTTTGCACTATCTCTTAGTTTAGAGTGCTGGCGTTTAACATTTTTGGTCCGGAGGTATTTTTTTTCTCTTAAATTCCTGAAGGATTTACTTTCTTTGAAAGCAAAAATTTTACAAATAGCCTTAAATTTGCGACTTCTGTGGCCTTAAAACAATAGCCGGAATCAATTTTTGTAATAATTTTCAGCTGATTTTTAAACTACCCTTTAGTTTACTTCTCCGGCGTTTAAAATTGCATGGTCTGAGCCCATTTTGTTGAGGAGGATTTTTTTAAAAATATTTTTCCCTAAATAAAAATATAAACAGAAGAATGATATGGTTTTTACATTTTCTTAAATAATATCTTTGTGAATTATTCAATTAAAAATTTACATTACATATTCGCCATTGCAAATTTGCAACATTTTCAATTTTATTTTCATTTACAAAAGCAAAGACACCTTATCTTGTCAACTATTGATCCATCCATACTATTTTCTTCAAATTCGATACATAAAACTTCAAATTGGTTTATAGATTGCTATTTATGAAGGTAAAATTGTCGATTTGGGTTTCAAACTAAACAATTTTACTAGTTATTTTAATTCGGTAGAGTAATTTTATTTTATTTATTTATTCGTGCTTCATTATTATAATTGTTCAATTGTTTATTGCGTGAAATCTGCGGTTTGTGAATAGCATGATAACTAGGAAAATCGCTTTGAACACTAGAAGTTAATTATCTAGACTAATTTTAGATTTGTGGTTAATAAAAACTTCTTGTTAAGAGCCCTAACCAATGACTCATTTGTTTAATCATGGTCCATACTATCATATAATATATAAAAGTATTCATATTTTGTGTGGGTTTAGCGGACTGACAAAATTTTGATAAAATGAATGAAATCTCCATAAATCTACAGCATTTAATTTTCGAAATATGCCCTTCTGATGTCCATATATTAATCGTAGATGATCAGTTAGATTTTGTGTTAAGAAATAATAATCTAAATTGTATCAGTATCGTCTTACATTGTATTTTATATAATTTTCTAGACGATGGGTAATAGCAATCGATTTAAAGTAGCCTGTTTGCACCTCCTCCCAGATGCGGAGTATATCCGCCTCCTTGGGTCGATTGAATCTAAGAATGGATTAACAACAGCGGCAAATCCCTAAATGCGTTGTAATCCTGTCGAAGGAAAATATTTTGAAATCTGCCCGAATTACGCCATCGAATTGGGATGGAAGTAGGTCGGGAAATACGGACTATCAAAATAGCTCCTGATCCCGGTCATCAGTCCGGGGAGCAACACATGGAGCGCACTTAACGCCTCGGGCTGCAGTGGGGCCACGACGACTTCGATTTCGCCTGGGAGTGTATTAAGCCGGCACTTAACAAACATTCCGAGTCCGCTGGAAATTGTTGCTAAAAGCGATAATTTCCAGGAGCACTCGGCAGACATATCCACAGACCCCGCACGATGACGACATTAAATTCCAGGCACGTTGCTGACTCAGGTCATTCGAGCGAACCTGCGAATGGGCCAGCAAATGACCTGGACCCGATATCAGGGCTTAAGAAAGGTCAACTGGTCTGCTGCGAGTCCGATGAATCCTTTATGGGATTTGGCCCTTATTAATTGCCGGAACAGGGACCGCTGGCAAATTACTTTTGAATAAAAGGAGAGCTCCCGAGGGAACCGGGCTGGGTGGATAATGTGCGGGCGCATTTTCAGCAACAGTTTGCAATTAGGCACATCCGAACCTGAAGAGATTGGGCGAAGGACCCCAACCGTCCCGACGTCGATTGAATGACGCAGTTCGAATTTTCGAATTGTGGTCCTGGAGAGATAAAAGGGCGATTTTTGTTATTCCTCGCCATAGAAATAACATCGGTCGTTTCCCTATTCACAGGGTGGTAAAAAAGAATGCCAAACCGTTTCCTCTTTCAATTTACTGGCTGGGATGAATCGCCAAAAAATTCTTTCATTTTTTGCAATATAAATTAAACGACCACTTGAAGCCGTAGATACTATTTAGGATTGCCACGGTATGGACCACAATTATTATCCCGCGAGGCAAAGTAATAGGACCGAAAGCAATAAAATGGGATTACCGCGGCCCAATTTATGTGCGCTGATCTAAGGGGGATCGCGGTATTTTTTTTTCACCGTCCCGGTATTTTTTGCTCGGCTTTATTCGTGGAAGCGGCGCAATAAAACGGCCAGATTTCAAAATTCCCAATAAAAAATTGTTTAACAAGAAATCTCGGTGCGACCAATAAAATGAAAACCACTCAACCTCCCATTGGACTGAATAAATATCGCCACCGCCGGTGGCACCGTGCCGCAACTGGCATCCGGCTCCATTTCCCAAAAAATTGTAATACCGCAAAATTTGCGCTTTTATTGCGGGCAGTAACGTGGCGACCAAAAATTTTATATATGTATGTAGTATAAAATATATAAATATTTTTTTTATTGAAACGTTCAAAGGGAAAAATAACCGATACCTTTGAGTGGAACTCCATCGATAATCAAATTCTAGTAGAGTTCGATTTCAGGCCCTAAGGAATTTCCCCAGCCCTGGATTTGTGGCGCACTAATATCCTGCGAGCAAATGGCGTCCGGGAACGTGCCGGGATAAGCCAGTTACTGCCGGGTGTAAGCCGGTAAGCCACCTTCTGGATGCGAACATGGCCCATTTCGATGCAGCAGCCTTTTAATCGAGTGACTTGGACAGTAATATTAGTTTATGACTGTTCGGGACCATTGTGCACTTTCTGGCTCTAGCCAGAAACAGGATGACTTGCGAAGGAAGGAGCAACATAATTCCACTGTGCTTACAGAATCTTCTGCAGGATCAGAAGAATTAGCACCACCCTGTATCCCGCGGGGAGATGCTAGCATGCAAGTGGTCCAAGTTTATTTGGGATTTGTTTTGTTTATACGCTCTAAATTTTGAATTACTTGCATGGTACATAAGCTTTTGGCAATAAATATTTAAATTTCTGATATACTTTAGAATTATACTATTTTATTTGTTATGAACACATTCGCTGTGTTTCCGTGGAGGCTTATTAACTCTAGGATTAGTTAGGTTGATTAGATGGAAATTTAAATTAATTAGATTTTGGCTAAACTGATATAAACTCTATAAGATTGTTCAGATTTTGTATATGTTTATGATATTCATCTCTGTGCTAAAAATGGTGACCGTAGGAATTTATTGGATAGAAGAGAAAAATCCAAACAACATTAAATATAATGGAAGGACACAAATTAATACATATATGGACCACCATCGGCTTGAAATTCAATGAAACTTAATTCAAAACTAAACAATATGAATAACAATAATTGATGATGCATATTTTTTAAAATTTATAGAGAAGTTTTCTAAATTTTGAGCTGGTTCTGAAAATTGGCAAAAGGCATTAATTAAGATTAGGTCCAAGGCTGTTAAGGAAATATGACTTAAGTCTGATATTAAAATCCGACCCAAGGGTGGCTAAACCCTGGTTAAAGACTAGCTCTTCGATGCAAACTATAAGCTTTGCAGTAAGAAACAACATTTTATATTATTTACTTTAAGAAAAACGAATTAATAAAATAATTACTAATATTTGCAATTAAAAATTTTTAAGTATTTTTTTAATTAGCAAAAAAAAATATGTATTATCTACTGAATTAATTGAAAGGTACCTAGAAAGAGTCATATTACAATTATTAACCGATTTACAACTCTTGAATCGTGAACCAGCCTAGAAAAGTCAACGCTCGGTACTGTGGGTTATTAAACGAGGTTTGTTTGAAATCTAAAACCCATCTAAGAACTTAATCACAATTATTTACAAATTATTTAGGAATCAATAGTTAAATTTTATATATGATTTTTAAGTGATTTGGGATCATGTTGCATACAATAAATTTGTGGATTTTTCAAGAATAAGTTGGTTTGCTTTGTTTACATATTCGCCTAATTATAATTTTCAGTTTGAATTTAATCAGTCCTCTTAGAGCATTGCTTTAGAAACAGAATTTAGTTATTTAAAATGAATAATTTCTGTTTGAGCTACCCATGACTGTCTTTATTCAGATTATTGTAACAATGCCGAGTTCGAACCAGTTTCCGTCAGCAATCATTCATCCAAAAACAATAGCCATTAGTTTGCCTGAAGGGAATATTCTAAAGCCGTCCCAAGTCCCTTTTGTACTAAAAACCCATTGAGGAATCCGCAATTCATCGCAAATATTAAAATTTCACACTTGCTGTAAGTCACGGTCGGTTCTGCTTTTCATGGGACATCGCGCTAGGGGCCGCAGAGGAGGACCCGTGAAGTCATGTGAAATATTTGGAATTCTTGTGAGACATTTTGATCAACACCCGACCCAAGTTGAGTAATAACCGTCTCGATATTGCGCCCTAAACTATTGCGGCTCCTTCAGTTGGCACTTTGGCACGGAACGATGCATTCGTCGAGGAAGTTGAGTGCTTTGTGAATTTTACCGACCAACTTTTCCGGAAGAGTATCAATTCTAGTCGTAGGTGAAATTTCGTTTTTCATGGTCGATAACTTGCCCACCCTGTGCTACCTGCCCCCGCATTGAGGGTGGTTGAATAGACCGATAGGGGAGGTCTTTTCAAAATCACGAAAACGAAAATTTCATGTCTCGCACTATAGGAAAGTGCCTCAGACAAAAAGGGAAAACTTTCATAAAACTTGCACAAAGGACACGCTAGCGCACAAAGCCCATCCCCTCCCATCCCAAATCGAGGATATGACGGAGGAGAAATAGTGGCGGGGCGGCAACGATGGCGGGCGATTTCTAGTTCAATAATTCGATTGTGTTCTGGGGCCAGAGCGACTCCGCTAAATTCCAAAAGGAAAATATCGTAATGCAATAAATTCGGGTGACTTACTAAAAAGTTTGAAGCTCGTATCTTCTACTCCACTATCCACTGCGCCACCGTTAAGTTCCAAGATTTATCGCTTTTCTTATGGAAAGCTGGGCTGAATTGTTCTAACTGAATTGGCCCTGTCGTTTTTCATCCCCTCCCCTCGACTGCCCGTCTGCTAGCCTTCATCCCCCCTTCCCCCCACCAACCGAAGCCCGAATTGCATGCATCTTCCAGGCCGGGATTGCGCTTCTACCCACCCATCCGGCCCTGCATTAGACACTCGGGGGCGGGACTGCCCCGAAACAACCCTAGCTTTCCAAACCAGCCCCTCTCTACCCCCATCTCAAAACTCATTGTCTTTCCTGCCCATCTATTTGTCTATCTATCTGCAGCTCGTACGGTGGGCCGCTTGATGGTTTTTGGAAGAAGGGAGGGGATGAAAAAGGGTTGAAGAGTTGGAGAAGGGGGATGGGAGGGGAACATATAGGGTTTTTGCACACGGAAAACCTTTTTGGCCATAAAACGGAATCATGTTCAGGCTTAAAATGCTCGCATGGCTTGTTGAGCAAATCACGGCAGTTTAAATGGTCGCCGTTATATCCAACCTTCATTGAATTTAGAAACACTGTCGAGTGGTCGCTGGCTGGCATCGGTGCATCGCGGTGCATTGGATATGCCGCTCCAAAGAAGTGCACACCGTCTTCCGTGACGTGTACCATCGGTGTAAATTGTCACCACGACAGTGCACGACCACACGGTGCACACGCGTCACGTAGTGCCACCCTATATAATTGCACACGGCACACGCCTCATGATAAATAGTCTTGGCGTAAATTGAAATCTGAAACAAAGCCATTTCCATCAAAATGTTTATTTGAATTGAGAAAGACGGGGGCGGGATGGGAGTTTAAGCGGGAAAAACCCCGGAGATGGGTGGATTCCTTGGGGAGCTGAACTGCATCTCATCCCAATCGTGGCGCTCGAGTACCTTCTAAGGTAGACTCAGTCATAGAATCTGAATGTTGAAGACGTCGTTCTTCGTAATGACAATGATGGAAGGAATGTACCTGTAATTTCTTTCTGTGGAATTTCACCGTAGAGAAACTCCATTGTCTTCTTGTTCTGAAGTAAAATGATGGGAAAGGACGATTCGTGCAAAAAGGAACTGGAGGCGGGTTCTGAGGAATTGTCGGTTTGCGCGCATACAATTTGTAGAATTTATTGAAAATGAAAACATTTCAACAGGCCCAAGAGGCGACCATTCACAAAAATTAGGAAAATCAAAAGCCGCTCAAGACAAAGCGGTATATACGCGCTTTTACGAATCAAGTAAAATTGAAGACGTTCTAAGAAGAGGGAAGAGGAGCAGGAGGGTAAGCCTTCTAAAATTAAGGGTATTCGAGCTATTCCTTTCGGTTTTTCCCTTAAATTGCAAAATACCTGACGAGCGCCCTTTCAATGCTAAATACTTGAAATTTCATAAAAACAACATCAAACGCCTTCTGCTCTCTTGGTTTTCGCTTTTATAATAATTGCGGCGGAAATATGACGTGTGTACCCACCCACATGTGATGCTTGGCAACGAACCTATTGAAAATTTAAATAAAGACGTAACATCAGGCAACTTTAAACGTTTCTTTTTATGCGCAATAACTCTTTAATTCTATCTGCAATCTTTTCACATTTGTTAGGGAATGGGTAAGGTTGCAAAATAAATTAAATTAGTTTTAGTTCGAATCATATTTTCGAAACTAAAGTAGATATGCATTTAAGTTTATAGAATTTTTCTCAATTTTCGTCATCATATAATAAAACGCCAATCGAAATCTAAAAGGCTATTGTTCGTGCAACAAGCCTAATTAAGTCAAAAATTTCCATCAAAGTTTAAAATTAAACTAGCTAAAAATGTATATTTTCAAGGTTAGCAACTTTGAAAACGTAATGCTACTAATTGCGCTTAAATTTTGCTTTTGGGCCAAATAAGTATATTAAATTCAAAAATTTCAAAATTTCGACTGAAAATGCAGCAACTTAGGAGAACCTTTTCTTTTAGAATTAAAAAAAAACACATATGTATCTTTATAATGTTTTTTTGGGGAAAGTATTATATTTACAGGGTACTACTATATTTATATATTATATTATGAACATAAACACATTTTGTTTAAAAAATTTTGGTCCTCTCTGACGGTGGTAAAAAGCGTTTTAGAAAAGCAGCTTTGGAAGCGTGTAAAACAGTTTGCAGACTTCCTGAAAAAAATTAAATCAAAATTTAAAACGGATTCTATTCTTTAGACGTTTTGATAGACACTAAGCCTGAAAAACATGTTTTTTTCATCATTTTATTCATATGTTTTTGAAAGTGTTGAACAAATGTAAATTTTTTTTTTTTGAGTCTATATAAAAAAACAGGGATGGTAATATGAATTATTGAAGTTTTAGTGTCTAGTTTTTTGTGTAAGGAATCAAATGCTTCTTGATTCATTTTTTCAACAATGTAGTTTTGAACCTTTCCTTCTATCGCCGTCAGAAAGTACCAAAATTGTTTAAACAAAATATAGTATACAATAGTGCCGAAAATCCAATTCTTGGCTCCGAAAGAAATTAAATCTTTTCGGAATATGGGTTTTAAGCAGTTATCAATTGTCTATTTGTAATTTTCAGAAAATGGCAGCAAATTGAGAAACATAAATTCATTAAATTCAAAATTCACAAAAACTCTCGTGAACAGATTTAAAATGTTATTAAGAAATTATATGCAAAACTTGAATTTCGTTGATGTTATTGTTCCTGGTGAAATACGATCTTCTTCCACTCAAAAATTTTATTGCCGCCAATTCTGCGAATTTTAACTTGGAATTCACACTAAAACTGGCGTATTTCAAGTTAATGACTATAGAAATAAAACAATATGGGTATTGTTGTATAAACTTGTATTATACAATTTTTGTATCTTTGTACACCTGGTTGCTTGGTTTATTGTTCATAAATCTAAATAAATACAATACCTGGCATGACATGTACAAATGTTTATGTCTTACGTCAAACCAATTTTCGAAATTGAGACAGCAAGTGTTTTTTTATCAAAACATCAAACGCTAGAAAGATATTTTGTAGGTTTGGGCGTTTTTACAGAACTCCTCGGATTAATGAGTCAACTTTTACTTTGCTCACTGTTTTCTTGAGGAGTTTACCAAAAACATACCTATGATTTACCTACATTCACCTGGAGCTTGACCTGTCCCTCGACGAAAAGGGGTTGGATATTATTAATCATTGGAGAGAGAGGGATATCGTGTTCGTTTCCTTTTGAAGTAATCTCTGCACTCCATTAGTGATACCTTGTCTCTGCAATTGACAGGTACTAACGAGTGATTTACGGATATTGAGTTACAAGAAAATTTAATCTTGGCACATAATTAACGAAAATCAGCAACTGGATTTGATTTAATAGATGGGAGTGTATACCCGAAGTAGGATGGACCCAGGGGTTGTTGTAGGTCCTTTCACCTCGATACCTCCTTTCATATGCTTCTTGACAGCCGACAGGCATCCGGGACAAATGTCGGGACGCCTTAATTGCGTGAAATTGGACTAATTACCAAGGCGATCGTAATTTATTTGTGTTTGCATTAAATCTTAAGTACGCCTGAAGGGGTCCAATGACTTCTATTCTTAGGGGGATAAATTTTACTTTAAGATTGACTGGACTGGTGAGCAGACAGGAAAAAAACAGGGTAGAAAATGTAGAAAAAATAAAGAAAATAGCTGCCAAAAGTCTGAGTGGGTAAACTTGACCCACTTGACGGCGGTTAACTGCAGTTTAGCAGCTCATTAAAATATTAACTTAAAGCCTCCGGTAGTCAAATGGAAATGGAAGTAGCAGTTAAGAATCTGTGTTTGGGTTTCTGGTAAATTTATCCAGTCGACGGGCACAGGGCAATTGCCCAACTCGTTTGTCGGGGTTTTTTTCTTTTGGGGAGGGAAAAAAAAGTTTGGGTAAAAGGGCAAATAATTTTTCAGTTGGTCCTCTGCACGTAACCCGTCTGAGCCAAGTCCAACTGACTGGGAAAATCTCAGGGATCCGTTTGCAGAGTCTGAAATTCATTTAGTCCTGAAAATTTATGCATGAACACCGCAAAACAGGACACTCGCAGGGATCATGGAGCCGTTGGCTAGCTTCTTAGATATTCCTGAGTCCTTGATTGTTCCTGTTAACAAATTAATGTTAAGTGGAGAAGGCATCACTCGGAATGGGATAAAATAGTCCCCGAACTGAATCGAATGTAATTCCGCTCTGACAACAGCAGAGGCTAGGAATGGAGATAGCTCCCCTAGGGGGATAAATGGAATTATGCAAATCCTCTTCCAATAATTTCCATTTTTGCTTCGATTTTGAGTTTGAGATTCGTCCGGATTCCAAATATAGAATAGATGGAGCTGCGGAATGATGGTGGATACCCCAGTCATGCCGGGCTCTGGGAGCCCTTAGGACGAGTTTGCGGACGGATAAATCTCCCCCGCACAAAACTTCCCACTTTTTATTTTTTATCCACCATCCAGCCCTACGTCCTGTCCGATTTTATAGGGCCAAGGTACGAACGGGACGGCGACGGTAGCGGTGACGGTAGCACTTAGTCGAGTTTTGTGGATTTTTGCGACGACTACCAATGTACTGAAAAAAAAGGAAAATTTGAATTTCAAATGGAAAGCTTGTTTTTTGGCCGGGGCAAAAAGGAAGGGATTCGATATCGCCTTTTGCAGGGCAGCCAAGAGTATCTAAAAAAAACCGCCAAACCCACCTCCGTCACGACGGACCATACACCGGGAGGAAGTGAAAAACAACAAGAAACCTTTCGGAAAAATGCCAGGAACAGCGACTGATTTAGATTGGTTCCAGATTAGAAATGTTTACACTTGATAAGCAGCAATTTCGCTCAAAATTAGTTTCCTTTTGTATGTTTGTTGGGTGCCGCACGCGCGCAGAAAGGGAATTATTAGCGCTCGCTGCTGGAGCGCGTTCTGCTTTCTTCGGATTTTATTTATTTTTTCGTCGTCTCAAGGAAACGTAACGTACACCAAATGGCGCCTCAACAGCTCCACCCCGACCCACGTTTTCTGTTCAGCACAAAGCGAGAATTTTTTAATTCGAATGAATTAAAATTCTTGGAGCTGGAAAAATGGAATTCAGCAAGAGATTTGCGGAGCTAGTGACCTCGATGGGGAAGGATCGGAGTCGCACGACACACAGGTGGAATTCTATTTTTTTGGGGCAACTAGGGCTAGCATCTTTTATCCGGGCAGTTTATTCTAGAATTCTAATTTTTGTTTGTTTGAATTCTTTACAAAAATTTGTTTAGGCTCTTATTATAAAGTTAATTTATTCTCTCTCGGCTTTCTAAGAAATTGAAATTGTCTTCATAGCTACCTGGAATTCAGTAATTTCTATTATAAATTCGATAACCAAATAAATTGAATGGGAATTTATTACTCTTGATTCAGAAACTTGTTTTAAAACTTAGCCCTCCGAACTTATTATAATATTAATTTTATTATAAAAGTTCTCCCGTAATCCGGATTGAAAGTTGACTTCCGTTTAGAATTCATAGTCCCCAAAATCTTCTACTGTTTGATCCAATAGTTCGAAATTACAATATACTTTCGACACTTTAAATCTTTAAAATATTTCTCAACGATCTCGGTTACTTAAACTTTTATGACCTTATAAAATTATAAAGTTCATAACTCAATTTATATAAAATAATAATACATATTCATAAGTTACAACAAAAATAATGTGACTATTCACTAAGTATAATTATAACTTGTATAAAACAAAAAAGTTGTCGATCTAAACACTTCACTATCGTTTTTTAAATCAGCGACTCTGAAAACCGCTACGTGTTTCCCAAGAGTCCATTTTAGACGGAAATCAAAAATAAAGTATAATAGTTTGATTGCTTATTTGATATTTATTTTAGCTACGTTTTTTTTTATATTCAGATCAATAGTGCAATTTTATTTTATTGAATTAAACTTATTAATTTTTTACCATGATTTTTATTGATGCAAAATTTCGAATCTTGAACTAAACATTTTCCAGATTAATTATTAACTTAAAAGTGAATAAAGGTTATAACAATTAAATAATATTTTAAATTTTTTCCTTTAAGGTTTTAAAGATAAATTCCAAATCCAAGCAAAACCTCCTTTTATTCTAATTCAAGATAGACAAAAAAACATAATTAAAATATATATAAGAAGTAAGTAAGTATGATATTGTTTGATCTTTTTTTCTTGTTCTTGTGTGTGAGTTACTTTTGGATTCAAAAACCTTCTTGTTTGAGGAACATTAGAGTCTTTATGAAGAAGTCGTAGAAATCCTCTGTATAATCATTTCAGTTTTAAATTATAGGACTGTTGTATTAAAATGTTTAGATGTTTCCTTAATACTAAGGGTTTCAAGTAAAGTAATTGAATATTTTCCGCATTTACGATAACTACACTTAGACCTCTTGCAAGGTTGTAAAAGGTTCGCATTCTTCTATTGTCAGGAGGAAGATCATAGAGCTTAAAATTTTATGCCCTATAAAATTCGACTCAATAAAATTGCTGCTTCTTTTCTACTTTATTTTACGTAAGGCAAGGTAGATTTTGATATTCTAATTTAAATAACATATTGATGAAAAAAGTTTATTTTGACACTCAGTTGAAATAGTTAAATTGCTTTAAAGGAAAATTTTCGGTTTTAGGTCCGCATTTTATATTTATTGTCAAGAAATTTGAACTACATATTTATGCAAATTAGACTTGTGTCAAGAGTTTGTTACCTGAAAGTCTTATCCTGGGGTATTTTCGTCTTGAATTAAAAAGGTTTAATAGCGCGCAGAAGCTTTTTGTGAAGGGAAATGGAGTTTTTAAGAGACCAAATTACTTTCCAGTCATACTTAGAAGGAAAACATTTTCTTAATTTCGAGTGAAATGTCTTTACGAAACATTCTCATTTTTCATTTATTCTCCTGGATTAAATTGCATCGTATTGTTGTAGAATTTTGTGTACGTTTTTTAAATATGCTTCATCCTTTATAACTTTATTGTATGTTATATAATAAACAACTAAATATTATTATTATTTGGGTGGTTTCTAAGAAATATCTTCTTACTTTCTTTCTGTAGTTAAGCAATAAAAGAATCATCGAAAAACTCATTCCTATTTGCTCGAGTTTAAAGAGCTGTACAAAACATGAATGAATTCGTAGACACTTTTTCTGTGAAATTTTTCTTGACTATTAAATAACTTATTGCCTGATAAAAGTGACCTAGTTTTTTAAACTTTCTTTATAAAGTCATAAAGTATTGTTATGTGCTAACAGACTTCGGAAACCCAACGGCCAATTTTCGGAGCTCTATAGTGAAATACCGAATCGTAGGGCAAAAAATAGGAACATAAATTATTGTGGACATGCAACTATATGTTAACACCCCATTTAGCAGGGCTGCGTGACGTAGGTAAACTTCGACTGCAATAGGCTTCTATGGCAGGGTAGCACTTTGGGGCCTGCAAATTCGGGCTCCCACAAGCCGTGGAGCCCTTATTTACTGGCTCGCAACTTTTCTGCACTAAAGAAAGAAAATAATGCGCCTGGTTGCTGAGTGTGACGGTGTATGTCCCCGGAAAACGGGAGAAAAATGGAAAAGTTTTTATAGATCTCATTCGGTCCACGGCTGTCGAGGGACATCCGCAGGAAAACCGCGTCGAACGTAAAGAAAACTTGTCTCCATTTAAGGATCCAATTACAAGGAAATGCACATGAAAGCCACCGAAGCGGTTCCCGATGCGCGCATCCCGCCGTCTCCTCGTCCAGCCGAATCGACGTGTAAATCTCTCTCTAGGGAAATTTTAATTGAACTGCTGTCGAGCAATTTAATCGCAAATTGTTTTCGCCGGAGCCTGTAATAACTTTAGGACTCAGCGTATGCAAATCGAAGGGATGTTGGCGCGGGGGCGCGCGATTCAGAGGCGGGGCGGCCTGCTTTATAGCAGTGGCTAAGATATGCAGATTGCGATGTTGCGATGGGCAGTGCACCAGTTCCGGTGCTATGCCGTCGCTATGGTTTTCGTTAATTGGAAAAAAGGAAATTCGATTACTCGAAATAAATTCGAAATCGGAGGTCCTCTTGAGCGGGTTTTGCTGCCCTATCCCGGAAGCGATTCGGACCAATTAAGCAACGGCGATACCGCGCTCTCTGAGCATTATTCAATTAAGAAAATCGGCTAAACAACTCGCCCGCGAACAGAGCGAATACTTTAGGAATATTCCTCAATTTTACTTTTAATGCAATTTGAAGAGTTTTTCGCCAGTTAACGAGAATTGAGCGCGGTTTTGCCCTCGGAAATCGATCCGAACGGTGCACCGTGCCACACGACAACCGTTTCCTAATAGCCAACCCTCAGGGACAATGCGGGGGTTGTTGTCGTAAGTGGACGTTATTAATGGAAGTGGAAGTGGTCACTTTCAACTTTGAAACCATCAGGCTTCTGGTCCCCGAACGGGGCCGGCAAGTGGCCCGACATCCGGCTAAATTGATGAATCGCAATTTTGTTCCGGGCGGGTTTTTAAAGAAGGAAACATTTATTTTCCACCCCCGCATCCAGAAAGTATACTATGCTATTATCCTCCCGGCCCTTTTCGAACTCTTTCCCAATTTTCTACGAATAGAGTTTTTGCCGGATGGTTGGTGAACGTCGTCGACCAGTTGGTTCAATGTCTCCCGACAATTGCAGGGGGATTCCCCTTTTCTTTTTTATTGCTGTCTTGACAGGGACGAGCTGTCCCTACTTAGGCGCTTATGACAACTGTGCGTTCCACCTCGAAGGACTCATTGAAAATTCCCTTTCGGAAAGGGTTTTTTCTCCACTATGTCGTTTTGTGCTGATTGATTTGGGTTTCAAATTGGAAAACTTTTTCAGGTATCTTCTCCACCTATAATCCGCGCTCAATTGGATCTTTATATGTAAGCAGCTGTACTACGACGGGTTTTCATTTCCTTTGGCATGTCGACAATTTCATTGCTATGACCGACCAACCTTAACATCTCTATTTGGGTAAAGTATCCACTCCTCTTGAACGGGTTACTTAATGCTGGGGTCTGTACTTTGTTCACTGCAACCCTACTTAGGGCAATGTTGGGGTTTCTTGACAATTTTATAAAATAGTGAAATTTTGTGTTCCTTTCAAGAAATAACTTGAATTCGAATAATACCTTTCTTTTATTTTAAAAGAAAGCTGAACGAGCACTTAAAGAAAAATCGATATGTTAGGAAACAATGAACTAACATTTTTAAATATGATTTAGTGCGATTTTTGATTATAAAAAATTGAGTCCTTCGGGCTTATTCTAATAATTACAGGATTACAGCGAGTGGCTACAGAATCGCTATCGGCGATAAATCCGCTATCGTAGCTTTTTTTGATAGATTTATTATGAAAATTATCCACATTTTAATATTTTCGTGACTGCTGGTTTGTCGGCTTTGCATGTGATTTAGGAGTTATCAATGATACATTTTATTTCTATGGCAAAGTTTTAAAAAACAAAGAAAATACGGCCCTATTATTCAGCTTATTTCTATAAATAGATACCTATTTTCGAAATTTTGCGTAAGTTTTTATATTTAATTTTTCCTTTCTGAAATTTTCAGAATGATTTTTTTATTAAATGTTTCATTGAATAGAATTCTATAATACAAGCTATCTGCTATATAGAAATTTTAAAATTTACGAAAAGCATGTCATGGTTTTTATTTACTCAAACTTCTCATCTTACTAGTTATTAACTAGTAACTAGTTTATATATTTTTATTTTATACATTTTAAAATAAAGTCTTTAATGCTTAAGAAACTGAATTTAAGAGGGAGAAAGGTTAACGCACGTAATATTATACACATATAAGTTATTTTCAAAACATAACATGTTTGTTAAAGAGTTTCTCAACATTATGAGTATGAGTGTAACAAGAACAACGCCTAATCGACCTTAGGCGAATACCTTTCACAAGAGCTCAATTTCTGAATTTTATTAGAACATCTCCTTTTCGAGCAAAACTCGATCTTGTGCGTATCAAATTTCCCCAAAACTATGAAACTTCTACAATTTAGTGGCATCAGACCTCCCACCTGTCTCCTGTCTAATTACATGAAAATGTTGCGACAAGACAAGCAAATTCAAATGTCTTATTACAGGAGAAAGTGATACCTCTGCCGTTTTCGTCTCTCCGATACCGCGCGTCCCGAGTCCTGAACTTATCAACTTTATAATGCGACTAGATAGTTATCAACGTGACAAGTTCCTCCGCCAGAATCTTAGTTTCCTTCCACTCAATGGCGCTTGCCGCCTTAAGAAATAATTAGGAGGCAAATTTTCCACTTGTTTACATCGCCGTTAAATTAATATTTGCCAACTCGACATGGGCCCTAAACTATCCCGGGTGCCTGGGGGAGCTGCTACGTCCCTTGGGGCGCCCGCCGCCCACGCACCGTACCAAAAACCATCCAACCGAAACTGATGGCAGCCTTTTGGCAATAAATATGCAAACATCGTACGTGTTTGAATTCCTGTGCTTTATTGCCTGGAAATTTTGATGAAAATATACCCTAAATGTCCCAAAAGATATATGTGAAAACTTTTGAGGAACGTGTCCCAATCTAAAGCGCGGCCCCCAATGCCCCAGCCGCACGCACCCGTGCTCCACACGTGTGCCATTATCATTATCATCGCACACTATCGGAAAAGTTCAGGTGCTTTTTCATCTTCTATGGGGAGCTAGATGCGTAACTAGAGAAGGGTTTTAGCGATAAAAGCCGTAGATATTTCAAGTTCTATTTTATTAATTGAAATATAAAAGTAGGAAATTATACTCATTAATAATTCAAACATGTTTGGTATTTATTTTAAACCTTTCACTAATTTGATTTAAACATGGTTTTATAAAGAGAAAATCGACTACTACTAATCTTCTAGAATTCCTACAAGCATCTTTTTGCCCAAAACGGAAATTATTTAAATCGTTTTAAATAATCGAAAATTCTATTGTATATTTACTCTGATATTAATGCCAACATACTTACAGCTTGCAAGATTTCATCGATTTTTCTGTATTATTTATTTATTTATTCTAGTCAATAGCGGTGCCCTAACTTTGTAAAGATTAATTAAATACAAAGTACATAATAAAACAAAAGATTTAGTATCTAATATAGTATATGGAGATATAATGTTTAACATTACGAATATATAGTAAAATCAAATAAATAGGAAAATTTATTAAAGGAAATTATAAATTAAAGTCAGACAAATGGTTACTATTAGAATTATCAGACTTCCGAGAAAATATAAATATGACAACACATTTTCCAACATTTTAAAACAAAAGATTGTAAATATTCTATGGTCTGACTTTTTAAATTGGTATTTCTTCTCGCCCCCTAAAGGAAGTAGAACTTTCTTTACATACATGCAACTGATTTAAAATGCTTAATAATTTTGATTTCTTTTCGAATATTTTTAGTAGTAGGTTAGATATGCCTACTTTTCTATATGAAATTTGTAGGGGCCAACAAAATTAGATTTTAGTATCAAAAGCTTGTCGAAAAAGTAGGTCAGTAACAATTAGTTTTTTTAGGCCAGTCAAAATTGGAAACCAGTTGGTTAGAACGGCACCATTTAATCGCAAATTGAATTTTTTAAACATTTCTAAGTTCAGAGATTTTGCTACTATCATCAAAATGGATTTTGTAGAAAGACGTTTTCGGAATATGTTACATATATTGTTAAAAGTTATCATATATGACTTATATCTTGGTTGCTGTTATTTAAATTTAAAAAAATGTAATAGAATTAGGGCAAATGTACCAGTCATTGACCACGCACCTAGCTATTAAAGTATTTATCAACAAAACAAAATTTTGATCACCGTGCCCGTCAGAGGGCGCTTTATAGGTCTAATAACGAGGATCGGGTGATGCTAGGCCTATGAATCGAAAATTATGCAGGCCCAGCATCGGCAGCGGGAAACAGGACACCGCGAAATGAATGGCTTAATGGGGGAATTTATGTTGGCCGGGGAGACCGGGGTTTAACTGCCCGGCGAATGCTTCATTTTCGCTCGTTTTCGCCGCCACTTTCGAGTGTTCTCGACGTTAAGCGTTTAGCGTTTTCCATTCACTGCGGAGCAATTAGGAGGGCCGCTTTTCATTTGCAATTTACCAAGAATCTAGGACAAGTGATTTAGTAAATAATAACTGTAATTTTTCTCTAGGCCACGATACCTAGGACCAGAAGAAGGCTGTTCGCGGGAGCCTGGACCAATTCCGGGAACACTGCCTCGAATAAGTTTTCACTTAAGTTGGCCTAATCGCCAGATGGCGTCTTATACGTGGCCGTGGCCCACTCTTGGTCCCTGGGGTGCACAATTTTCCAAGGAAACTTTCTGCAGCACCATATTCTGAACAATTTCTGAGCAAATTCTGAGCAATTCTGATCTGTAAACAAATTTCTGAAGAGTCATCAGAACAAGTTAAGTAAAGCAAAGTGAAAGTTCTCGTCGAAGTTTTCGGCGATGTGGCCGATGAAACCTTTCAACCTCTTACACGAAAAATTTAGAACGAGTGGCACTGCGCCAGAGAGCAAATTTACACTTCGCTAAGTGAATTGTGGATTTTAGTTGGAATCGATACCTCTCGATTTTAAACTATGGATGTAATCCAAACATTTAAAAATTTGTGAATTGCATTTCGGGTAAAAAAAAGAAAGTGTTATTTTTCAGCACGACAATAATCAAGGTTAAAAGGCTGTTCAGCTGGAAGAAATTTTTGCAAAACTTTCAAGTATACTAATATTTTGCAGAAGTCGGCTGTTTAGTTTCCAAAAATCTCGACGTCATAATGATACTTCATAGAAGTCAAGGTCAGAGGTTTCGTTTATAGAAAATTCAAGTTTTTTGTAAAATTTTTAAATGAGGTCAAAAGTTTCTTTCTGTCTGTTTATCTGAACATTTATATTCATGGTATTTACTTGAAGCTAGTTGGATAGAATGCCAGAGTAATTAGTTATTTAAACTTTTCAAGTTACTTGTTATTATAATAGGTCAAGGTATGTGAGCTAGAATATGTATTTTATATTCTAACTTCTTAAAAACTATAAGACTTGCAATTATCTCTCCAGTTTTTCTGCAATATTTTAATCTTCAAATTTGTAACTCTCGACCGTTAATAATTTTGAGAAAAAAGCTCAACGACTTGATTCTTAAAATACAAGCTTGGGTTTTTTGTTGACCCAAGAATAACAAGTTTGAAACTTTAAATGCATGGTTTAGGGTCACTTTTACTGATATTGAAAATTAAGTAAATTTTAGAAATACTTTCCGTAATTTCCTGAAACCAAAAAAAATTTCGCTCACTGTAGTCATAATAATAATCGGGGTATATCTCAAAATCCTGGAGAAACCGGATTTCCATAAGCTCTGTATGGGGTCCTTTATGTAACATTTAAGATAAAATTGATTTGTCGAAAAAAAACATGATAATTTCTATTTTATAACAAATATATGGCGAAAAAAATGAAAGCCTTCATTGATGAGCCATTATTTCCTGAGAAAAAATTGAATTTGAATCTTTGTAATTTTATAAGTTGAACATGAAAAAATAAAAATCTAATGGGCTTTCTACTTTCTTGAGAAAAACAAAAAATAACGAGCTTAAGAACTGTTTGCTTTTTGCCCGACAATATTAAAAGCTAAGCTGGATTTTTATTGTATTTTTTAGAAAAATATATTAAAGTTCTTAGCATGTTTTTCTTTGCTTCAAATTAAAATCGGTTATTTTCGGTACTTGCTTCTGTATTTAAAAAAATATTGTATTAAGTAAACTTAGTTATTCTATTGAATTTAATTTGCTATTTCATTATTCCCCGAGAGGACAACTTCCTTTGGATAAACAGTGAAAACCCCTTTTGAGGTACAGAACAGAATCCTAAAAAAACAGATCAAAAGTCTGCATAGGGTGCATTCCACAGGTAACCCAGGACATTTTAGACAATTTGCGGAATTAATTAAGACTGATGAACCAAACATTATGATAAAAAACTTAAAATAATTAAATCTCTTTTATTTACTTTTTGTGACAACTAGCACCTGTCTCCCCTACTTTCGCGTAATTTTCACTTTACATAATTTTGTTGAGACCTCAGGCGCGAAAACATCCACTTCAACTCGAAAACTCCCGAAGTCTTAGGGCCCTTAGGGGGGGAGCGTTGCACTCGATTGAAACTTGCGATGTGATTAATCCCGAGGGAAGGTGAAATTTGTAAGCGTTCCATTGTTGCATCGCCCCGCAGTAATTATGAAGCGCTGTCCGGGGACAGGAACTTTCAATTAGTGGTGGTCTCAAAGATTCCGGACAAATGGCTTCCAATGAATCGATTAAAACAGCAGCTGGCTCATGAATATAGAATTTTGCATAATTTATGGATAAAGTTGCCGGAAGCCCCGCAGACTGCAGCTCCTTCCGTTCGAGAGGAGCCCTGGGATACCATGGAAAAAATGATGTGTGGGTGTTCGAAAGTAAAGATGAGGGTTGAGGAGACATGGAAGAGTTTTTCAAAACTTTTCAAATATGTATAAATTTAGTCCTGAATTTGGAAAGATTGCCAAGTTGCTCCTCCCTCCTGCATAGTGCTTAGCTTCTCAGGCAATTATTTGTCACCCTGTGGCAGTAAGCTTTTTGCCTTGTTAGTCCGGATAGTCTGAGATAGGTATTAATTACGGAATACGATGAAAGCCACCACACCTGACCTACGTGTGTATCACGTTTCACGTGAAAAGCCGGCCGTACCTGCGCCGGGGTGTGCTCGTGCATCCCGAATTTCCGCCCAAAATTTTATTAAAGCCCAGCTCCCCCTGCTCCTTCGGGGCAATCCTGCTGCTATCAAGTTTTAATTGGCATAATTCGGAGAAGTATCGACTTCCGCACCGTCGGGAACCTCACCATGAGTTACGGACGCCTTCACGTGCTCTCAGGGCTATTCGAATTCGGCTGAATTTGTCGGAGGATCTGTGGACTTGAGGTGCTTCCTAGAAATACGTTCCACACGTCTCCGCATATATTTTATGGGCTTCTGTTTTATTTATGTTTAATTTCCTTCCTGGTTTTGTAATGCATTGGCCCGGCTTCCCTGTTTGTTTCCCGGGAAACGCAGCAGGGCTTGAAATCAAGGAAACACAAGTGACGTAGAGTTAGGCACTCACTTCTTATAATTACTTTATCAACCACATTAGTCTTCATTACAAAAATGTAGGTGTGAAGTTTATAAACTGCGAATAGTACGTAATCAGAATTATTTTTTATTTTTTATTTTTATTTTTATTTTTGATTTTTAATTTTATATTTCACATTTATTTATATTTTATTTTATTTTATTTATTTATTTCATTTATTTAAGTTTGAATTAATTTGTATAAAGAATAGGAATTTTGATTTGAGTGCTGGAAGTACGTTCTTCATGCATATACATATTATATGTAGTAATCTAAGATTTTGGGAAAAGTAATTTTATTCTATATTTAAAACCCAGTGAAATTATATATCTTATCCAAACCTATTTACTTACCTCATTTGTATTGAAATTGTATACCCTCAAATAATTTAAGCTCTATCCTGTAAAAAAAATATATGTATAGTGCGGTCCCTGCTTGTATTTAATTCAAATATACATATTTATATTGTATGTATAATGCTTTGCTAAACGATCTGACTTAAAATAAAAGTATCAAATAATCTTAGTGGCTAATAGTTTTGCGCCTTTAATTTTGTTTGTGTATTATACTCTATTAAAATTTATATTTTTTAAACCTATTTAGTACCTATGTCCTATACGCAACTATGGCCCTGACTGGAATAAGGAATTTCCAAGATGCTAAACATATAATTCCGTAAAGTGTAATTTTTGAAAAGCCAATTATTTTTGTTGTCTTTACAATTCTGCCCACTGAGCTAGTTCCCCTGCCACAGACGCAACGATTGTGCGGACCGAACGCCAGTCCTGATTGAAATTCCAAGTGTGAATTATAACGAAGGCAAAATTTGTAACAATATTTATACTTTCTAATAAATTTTTATTTACGATGGGGCACTAATTTATACATATACATATATATATTTAATACATTCGAATTTGAAAATAATTTCGTTGATATTTATTGAAATTTTAATATAAAATCTCTCTGTAAAAATTGAAATCACTGCGATATTCTATATACAGTGAGAAATAAGTTGCTTAGATATATATTTTTTTTTGTACTTCCTCTTCTTTTTAATTTTTTCTTTGAGATTTTCTTAGAAATGAGCCCTAAATGACCCCCATGAGGCGTAGGGGTGGATAAATGCAGATGAAAGCACTCGCAAAAGCAGAGAAGCGGACAGTTAACGCCCACTCAAGCACATTTGAGTTTCCTTTAAATTCCGCAGAATACTTTGGGAGTTTTGAATTCCCTCATCGGGGGAAAAATTTTCCTGTTTTTTTTTTTTTTTCTCAAAACACTGCCCCAAAGCACCACAAAATTCTAAAGGAGCAGCCAAGGAGTCGACTTCAAGGACTTCTTCCTTCAGGACTCCTTAAGCTGGTCGACCGACCGACGGATTGGCGTCCGCGAAATGAACATGAACGCGAGATGATTTCCACTTAAGCGCTTAAGTCGGCGGTAAAGCTGCCTCGTCAAAAAGTGGGCGGGGAGTGGACGTGGGCGGGGGATGGACGGAGGCGGATGAGTCCCGGGTGGGGTCTGGATCATAAAGGAGCAAAACCGGGCAAATGGAAAGGCGGACGATAAAAAAAAATATATACGGGAAAAAATCAATTCGAACGTATCGAACGGCAGCGCCTGTGTACCTTCCAGGAGTACTTTCGCTGTGAAATTTATTTATACGGCCCATAAAATGCCGCCGGGTTATGACGCTGGCGAGCGCGCAAATACGGCGGCCATCCATTCCGGGATATGCGGCTCCGGAGATCCCTTCGGCTGCGCTTTATTACAGGCTTTTTGTCGCAGTCGTGATTGGAGGGAGGAGGGTGGCCGAATGGGCGCCGCGACGCCCGCTAGCTCCACCTGGTACAGCCCGGCGGCGTGGCACGGATACGTGGCGGCGCGGCGCGGCGCAGCGACGACGACATCGGGCCCCCAGGCATGGCCAAGTGCTGAGCCGGGGATTTCCCTGCAGCCTGACAATTACACAAAAAGCGCTAAAAGCCGTAAAAAATTGAAAGATATATCTTTTTATAACGCGATGCGTAATACCCTTATTTATGGCATCAATCTGTCGCCGAGTTATTCATGTTTGATGTCACCCATCACGGCCCGCAATATTTATGATGCTCCGGTCGACTTTCGCATGATTGATGTGCCTCGGCTAAGTTACTTTCCTCGTGAAACTCACGCGGCTCCCCGGGCCCCATTCCAGGGGAGGACCTTTGTTTGCCGGGACACCGTCGCGCCACCGGAGGCAAACGCCGTGAAATAAGCCTTTGGGTGCATGACGACGCCAACGGTACCGCCGCTGATAAGTCCACTTTGGACTGTGTCACCCAGTCATGGATCGGTGAGTGATTATAACCTGTCGCAGCCTCCGGGTGCTCCAGGGGCCTCGGGACTCCGGGACTCTGGGATTCCAGAATTCCGGGATTCCAGGACTGCGGAGCTCCCGTGCACGCCACACCTTTCAGTGGGTGAGCGGAGCAGCTCTTAGCCGGGCGTCACGGAAAAGAAAATATTTTCTTTTTCGCTGAATTTTGCATAAATCATTGAGAAGCATTGGGAAGCGCTGATTTATGAGGATCCCAGAAAAGTGAATTATTCGAGGAGGATCGTTTTATATGCCTCCGGGAACGTGCCATTCCAGGGCATCGTGATAGGCTGGATGGCGGCCTGACGTCGGTCCCTATTCGGGGCGGGCTCACAGGCGACATTAGTTAAACGAGCTGATTTTCTTTTTTTTTTTTAGGGACCCATTAGGAACCTATTAGGGTGCCTTGCCAATGATTTTTGATAGAAAACACATTTGTTAGGTTAGGATCATTTTCCAGTCCACAGATTTCCCTCAATTGTTCGCCTTTTTGGCAGCCACAAAGGGTCCCGCCGCAGAGTGTGACAAATTATACTTTCCTTACATGGGCCGGCATGTCGAACAGGAAGGCATTTTATTTTTTATGTCTTTTTCACATCTGAGATATTTCAAAGGACCATTTTGAGAAAATTACTTTAAGTTGAAGAGTTCAAGGAGTGAATTTTTGGGGTAAGAACCTTCATGTGAGTAAGGAATTTCAGAAGTAAATAAGTGTGAAGCGTTAAAATACTTAAGGGGCATATACACCCAGCAGGATCTAAAAAATCTAAATATTTTCTAAATTTTTGGGAAGTTTAAGTCTCAAATTCTATCTGGTAAAGCATTCAAGGCGATATTAAAAAAAAAAAAAAAATATCACCTTCCATACGATCCGAATTCGAAGATTCTTTGTACCTCTGAGTAGGTACAGGTAGGAATAATTTTCAAACGCTTTTTTTTTAGAACTTAACTAGAAATATATACTTATTTTAATTTTTAAATGATCATTTCTTAAGGAGTAGGTACAAGTAAAAGCAATAAAAGTATATTTTCATCTACGAAATCCTTTAATCTAAGTGAGAAGTTTCCGTTCAAAATGGCTATTTACCTACATGATAAACTATTTTTCGAAAATAGTTCGCTTCAAAATAAATAAATAAAGAAGTAATTTTGTCAAAATAAGGACCCAGCTTAGTGGTTGTGTGACTAGTAGAAAGAAGAGCGAATAAGTATAATAATTTACTTTGGTTTTAATAACTAGTTTTAGTAAATACAAATTTTTAATGTAGAAAATTTTGATGACGTCTACATTTTTGTAGTTAATAGGTACTTAAGTTTGATCCAAAACAAGACTTTGAAAGTCAATTTTCATGTATAGACTGCTGGTTCCTGTGAGGACTAAGTATGAAATGGATAAATAAACAAGGTTGAAAAAAAAATGCTGAAAATTTTCGAAAATAGGTATTTCAAATAATTCCAAAATCAATATTTTCAAAGTATATCTTTCAAAGTAAAGAATTGATTTGCTTTTTTATTAGTCGTAAGACTTAAAAGAAAAATCTGATATTTTCAAAGTAACAATTTTTATCATTCAAAATAGTCGCAATATTTCTCTTTTATTACAGGCAGTTTTCTAAAATTTCGTACTATAGAAATGAATATAAATGAAAAGTATGCGCAACATAACTTTTTAACTAACTTTCTAATTTCTGAGTTAAAAAAACCGACATTCAAGGCTCTTTGATGATCGAGGTCGACTTTCATGGATTGAACTGACCCACGTCATCTCAGTTAATTTTACAAGTTGAAACCTATTTTGAGAAGATTGTTTCATGTATACTAAAGTGAGCCTCTTTTAAAGGTTACAAAAGGTCTAAAGTGCCCTTGCCTTTGCTGGATGAAGTCCTCGGCCCGCTTTACAGCAATTTCGCATTACTTAATTCTTAAGGCCGCAGTAAAAACAGAAAGTTATTACATAACAAATATGGGGCCCTCGAAGAGCCCCACTGGCCTAAGTGGGGAGGGGCACCCAGTTCATTAACTGGGTAAAATCTCTGTGGTCAAGTATTCCACATGATTGTGCCCCGGTGCGGAGGTTCCCGAGGTCGTTTTGCAGGAGTTTTCTGCATCCCTTCTGCGGCATAGGGGGCGGGGGGCTGCTGATAATAAAGAGATACAACTGGGAGATGTGGACTTTGTATACATTGTTCGGAGTTTATTTTAATTAGAAAAGGTGATTACAGCTTAGCTGGCGGTCGCTTTACCCGGCGAGTTTGCTGGCAGAATACTCGGGGAGGGCCTCCTCGGCGTAGCACTGACCTTGTGCTAAACTTATACGGCACCCTGTAAAGTTTACAACTTGTAGGGTGGGCCGGCACCTTCTACAACATCGCAAGCAGCATAAACGCAGCAAAATGATGATGAACGTGCTCTTAATTTAAGTCATGTGTCAGAGGTGGGCGGACCTGGGGGCGGCACGGCACAAGTGGAGCAGACACCCCTTGTCCTGGAATGGGGCTCTTCGGGCTGCTCCAAGGATAGTAAAAGGTATCCCCAGCGCGTCGACACAAGTTGGTACTTGTTTCGTTTTATTTCCGCCATAAAATCTTATACCTGTGTTTCGTGAATGTTAAGCGCCAGTCGCATAGTAAAATTCGAATTAGGGACGCATCTCCATGATAATTGCCCGCGAGAGTGTAACTGGCTTTGCCATTTTAATGGCGGCCTCCTAATGCAGGTAACGCTTTATTTTCGTAGCACACCGTCAAATTGCCGGTATTCACGTGAATTATATGGGATAAATTTAAAGATGCGGCCGGAGCTTAGGTGGGTAATTTTAGGTTCTCAGCAATTTGATGATTTTGGTATACGTTGAGAGGATTTAATAGGAAACTAATAGCAAAAATGGGTGATAAAATTGGTTTTAATGTGGTACTTTAGTGATCTACTTCACTTCACTTCACTTTATATGAGAGAGATGAGCTTTTCTATTACGTCTTAAAAAATTATTTAGGTTTATATTAATGAGGTATATATGCATATAAGATTTTATAAACTCTCAAACTTTCCGAATAACAAATGTCAAATAAAAATTAGGTAGATATTGAGTTAGATTTCTTCAATTTGACTGTTTTATGAATATTTTGAATGAATGAATTTAATTTTCAAATCTTAACAAGGACAAGGACAATAGGGAGATAATAATTTGTGTACATATGTAGAAAAGATAATTTCTCGGATGCAATAATTCCATATTCTATTATATTCCATATAATCTGTATATAAAAATTTCAACCTTTCTTTTAACGATTTATTGTAGATTAATCATAACCCCACTATAACAGTACACACTTAATAAGGAATTGAAGCAGATTTTTAAAATAGCAGCACTGAAAAGGTGATTAAGAAAATGTTACAATCCAAAGACACTAACCTTGGCTTTTTCAGTAAAGTCATTATGGAATTATATTTTTAATCATAAAATTAAACGTAAAACTGACGTACCTACTGAAAAATTGAGAAGTTTATCAAATTAAATGTAATTACTGCTCTAAACAAACCTGAGTATATTACAGAAGATCGAAGTATAGGTATAATGGTAAAATCTGCTATTTCAAAAAACGTAAAAAAAATTAAACACTTTTAAGCTTTTTTTTTCAAACAAATTAGTCACGCTTATGTAAAAGAGTAATTTTTTCCATATTAATTGAACTAAACTCTGTTTGAAATTTCGAGAGAATAAGGTTTAGATCTAGAGCTAAAACATTAGTCTATGAGACTACAAAAAACTCTAGTATAAATATATTTAATATAAAATGTCCTTAAAAGGGGAATGTATTTATCTACATTTACATATTTTCTGTTAAATTTGGTCACTGTACTTAAAAGCAACAGAAAAGAGTAAATTCAAAAAGAAATCGTTAATTTGAAAGCGTTAAAATTTTGCATTGAAAGACAATTCTTTTAACGAAGTTGATGCAATAAACTGAAAACAATCAGGGACCTTTCGTGAACGCCCTTAAACCCTTCAATTTCGAACTCTTTCCAGAGGACTGTTGTGAGAACCCCAACCGTTCCCCAAAACGAGGAAGGACGGGATTGAGAAGCTCTTAAACGTAATGACAATTTTTAATCTCGCCCTGAGCTGGGATCTGTCCGTTTTTGATACACCAAATGGTTTCTGGTGAATAAGATGCCTATTGTTGTCAAACCCTTTTTTTCCCATAAAAGTGGATCATTCCTCGACACAGCGCGGTATTGTAACCCACTCTGGCCGGGATGGGAAATTTCAACATATTCTCGTTTTATTACGCCATTAGAGACTCCCACCGGAGGGATCCGGACCTTGGCAGCTTCGTACTTAGGCTGCAACCTCATCTCAAGAAAATTTATACATTTACCGAAAAAGACGAAGACATTCGGGCCGCATGAAAACATGATAATCATTGTCCCGGGACTTGTAAATTTTTGGCGAAAATGCCAACTTCCATTGCGTGGAGAATGGAAATCGATCCGGCAGCCAGTAGCATTTGTATGAAAATATCGGAGGGGGTCGGGTAGGTTTTGTGGGTGGGGCCCCATCTGGGCGCGACTCCACAATTCGCTAAACTGTTTCTCGGCGGCATTTGGGTCACACCAACATGATTTTCGCCTGCGCGCCGCGACGTTACCGTTGCTATACCGCGTTTCAGGGCATACTCCCCGGCAGTTACCAAGCGAGGTATAAAGCCAAAAAGCGAGAAATTGGTGCACCAAAAACCATTCCCGCCCCGTCCCGCCTCGGAGCGGTGTCAAATAATATCCGGAGTTTTCATTTATTAGGCACTTTTTCCCTATTATCCGGAAAACTCTAGCGCCCTTGCAAAAAGCTGGTGTGCATGTGATTTTCTGTAAGTGACGCTGGTTGCGAATCGGCGAACTAAAACTGAAAAGTTTTCTGCAAACATAAGCTAGAAAAACCTTTCAAATTCCATTTCTTTGCGAGGGGGATTCTACAGCAAGAAGACGGTAGCGGGCGGCCTGCAACAAAAGAAACTTTTCACCGTCGTCCAACTTTCCTTTCTTATTATTCCCGCCTCGTATCTAGCGCCCCGGCAGGATAATGCTCGACGATAGTCGCACCGTCGCGTCGTCGTTTTACCCCGATCTCCTTAAGACTTCTTTCCCACAGAAGTCTTAACAGATTGAAAATCTTCCGGGAAAAGCTAACCTACCCATAGGAATTAAAATATTTTTTCCGGGAGTAGGTACCTACTCTGCGATCGCGACAGGACTTCCCGGTGTGACGTAGTTAACCATAACTTTTTTTCTGCTTCCAGAAGTGCATTGATTGAAACAAAACCCGCGAAAAGTTGCAGTAAGCTGGGTTCCTTCAAAAAGGGTTTTTGCGGGGTGCGATGACAAGCCAATTTTTCATTGTGCTAAAACAATAGGCTCGGAGCTGTCGTTAGAGAAATGAAATTCATTTTCAGGCGGTTAATTACTCGAACCCCGCCGCCACGGTTGAGTGGCAGACAGGCCATAAGGGCTTACGACTTCATGAGGACGCCCTTTCCGGACATTGGATCCCCCAATCCGCCGAACCATCGATTTGCAATCTCATTCCGATAAATAACTAGAGTGGCTTCGGCTCTTTATCATTTTACGGGTCATTTTCCTAACGTAGAAATTAGCGATAAAGTGCTCCTATGGCAGCCAACCAGTCATTCGCCCTGAATTGCCCTATCTCCGGGAAAGTGTCCCGTCATCACGGGTATCCAGGATGCTCTGATTCCGGCCCTGGCACCGGCTCCATTTCCGATTCTTTTCGTCCTCCGAGGTGTGCGTGCAGCCCCTTTGTGTTGGCATTGGCACTCTCTCGGCTCTAAGAATTGTGCAAAAAGAAAGGATTGCTTATCGAGATAGTGTCAGAACCTTACAAGTGTTTGCACAACCGTCCAAAAGGTACACTACCCGGCAATTCCAAGTCTTATCTGAGCTCAGCATGATTCTGAGAAATGCTAGAAAATCATGAAGCTCTCTTACGAAAACAACAATATATAGATGCAATTTACATTGATAGTTAAATATGTGAAGAAAAATTTGTTGATTTCAATTTTTATGATACTGATTGAAAAACTCTATTACTTATAATTAGTTTCACATTATTCAAATTAATTCAAATTCAATAAGCTGCATGGAAAACCACTCATATAACTTCCAAGACCGAGTTCGCAATTAAGATCCCATTAATCCGAGCACTCCCCTTGTGGTCATTTTTACGATCTATCTAAGTTCTAAGTGCTCCGAATTGATTTGTATCCAGAAATTAATTTCAGATTATTCCGAGCACGCTCTGTATGATTTGTGGGTAAAGGTCAATTAAATAGATCAAATATTAAATTTATCTTTTGGTTTTTAAACTAAATATGTAGCTCTCAGTTAGCAATATAGACTTTTCTGGTTTATCTTAAGATTTGATATTTGATAATACACATGAAGTATATCTTGTTTTTCTCAATGAGAAGTTTTAGTAGTGAAGTTTACTTAATTTAACACTAACACTTTCTTGATGTACATATTGTGATATTTTGAGTAAAGGGTTTACACATTTTATTACATGAGTTTTGTTTAAAAAGTATAACCTATAGACTGCGAAAATTGATGGATGATAAAAACAATATAACTAATTTATTTTTAAATGATAATAGCTGTGTTCCATTGGGCTGTGTAAAGTACTCCCGAGTACTTTCTCTATGGAACGCTACTTTGATCGTCAGGAGTAAAATATAAATTCAAATTTTGACATTTCATCGTATTATATTAGTTGCTCTGATTGTGCCTTATTTATTAAAATGGAAATATTTATATATAAATATGTTTTGCTGCCTAAACTACTTAAATTTTATTATTTGAATCCTTGTGATAACTCCAGAATAGCTAAAGCTTCAACGAATAATGAGGAAAAGCTTTCATTTCCATGCAAACCTAGTACAAAAACCACCATCCACCTGCCGGGAAAATGTGGCGAAACTACTCAGAACTTCTGCTCGCCAACTAGAGCTAGAGTAGTTCAGCGTAGCCAGAAGTACTTGGGAGTATTTTACACAGTCCAATGGAACACAGCTAATGCTGCAATATTTCTATTATTTTTATATAATCAAGTATAATAGTAGGTGTGGGCGCACGTGCTGATCTATCTCGGTTAGAGGCATTAAAAGATCAAGTTACCTTTTGTTTTTTGGTTCAAGTTTTCACTGAGTTGACTTTTTAAGAAATGTGCTTAAAACAAAAAGAATGAGAAACGTTTTCAGTTTCGGTTCTAATCCTAAGGAACTCAGTCGACTGTTACTCTTTTTGGTTTATAAAATTCAATTGAAAAAAAATCTATGAATATTTTACGTTCAAACCGCTTTAGTACGTATACTTTATAAACGTAAAAATTCGACATAGAATTGCTAACTCATAAGCAAATGAAGAATTCGACAAAATATAAAATCAATATGTACTTTGGATAACGCACGTTTTGTTTAAAGTACAGCACCAAATGAGCTAGATTTACAAGTTTTTTTCGTGTTGTCGAAAACACGTCTGTCTATTTGTTTTGAAAAATTTAAATACAAGTTTTATTGAGATGTAGATGGGAAATGGTTTACTTTGGTTTTTATTTAAAAGCTCGAATGCGTGCTTGCTTGCGTGCAATACAAAACACAGTGAAATTATTGTAAAAAGATGCATTATCCTTCATCTTTTATCACTCCCGAAATAATCTGGTCATTAATCTTTCCTTAATTTTAACTTATTTTCTGAAATTGAGAAATACAATACGCGTTTCGATACCTACTTCTAATTTGATAATAATGGTACATTTTACAAATTGTTCAGACTTGATGGAGAAATAACTTTTTAAGTTATATCTGCTGTACGTTATCAAATTTGGACAACCACGAAAACAATCTCATTTCCGGATTCTTAAATTTTCATTGCCCATAAAACTTCAAGATTGATCATAAAGTGAAGTACTTAAATCTCCGTGAAATGCGTTTCTAAATTCTAATTTCGACAAGTAAATATATAATTTTTTTTTTATATATGTACTATATATGTTTGTCAACTTGGATAGTTTTAAGTACCTACATACATATGTATATATTAAATGATTTTTAAGGTTGTACCGAACTGCCCCGGGGGTTGTTCCGAAACAGGAAAGTGAAACCAACGATTTATCCTCCGAAATTAACTTCTTAAGATATAAAATTGCCTCGCACCACTTTGATGTTGTATGCGCAGACTAAAATAGCATTCGAAATTGAGTTTTTACGTTTTATAGCCCATCCCCGAGTGCGCTTTAGGACAAATGGAAAAAGTTTCGAGGACTGCCGGAATTCATTTCCTTGGAGCGGGGTGCGAACAGAACATTTTGTCTCGTGGTCCTCCTTGAGTCACGAATGTGAGCACCCCCGACCAGACCTCGCCGTTGTGTCTTCTTCGGTTATTGTTTGCTTTTGGCAATGCTAAACTTTATCAAGTTGTTTACAACTCAAACTTTTTCAAGTATTTGCATAAATCCAACTCACTTGGGACATAAGTGACAAAAGTTCTTGAGTTGTTGCTGAAAATATAAACATACATACATATGTATATACAGACACCCATACACCCACAAACAGACGGGGGCACATGTCACGCCGGGGGGTTCATTTTCTTGGAATTTTGCCCCGGTATGCGGTGACAAAACCTAGTTGTCGTCCCGGCGTTACAAACCCGAAATATTTTTCCATTTCGCCTGTCGCCACCCACCCGTCTGACCACTTTTTGGGGCCCCATTCCGGGGACTCCGGAACAGGCTCAGTGGGATTGATGTTTTAATAATTAATTCCCGGCCGAACGAGGCTGCCCGATAAGCCCCCTGGATCCCCGGATGGGGGAAGATTGTTTTCTCACATGTGCCGGAGCCATAAGGGCCTCCGATCGATCTAATGACCCGGCCATGTAGGATATGCAATACATTTGTGGAATTATTGACCGAATCTAATTTTGGTCCTTCCATTCACCTGGAGGTCTGATTAGATCACCAGTCCTGAGCCACAGGGCTCGTACAACAAGATTGCAAGTTTTAAGTGCTTTTAATGGTTCGATATCCTTCTACCTTGCTACTCTATCTTCGTTATTCTGTTTAAGAACAAAAGATTAATAATTTTAAGATTAGTAGCAATGTCTCTAAAAGCACAAACATATCTCATGTATGTAGGTAGCCATACCTTGAAAATTGAGTAATTCACTATTTAATATTTATTTATAGAGATGGAAATATGTTTGGAGGGGAAAGAGGTCCTAAATTGTACATTAACAGACTTCTCAGTTTATTTTTATCGGTACTAGTTGATACTCGCGACTTCGTCTGCGTGAAAGACTATAATGTCAACAATGTTCTTTATTTACAGAAAAGAAAACGTCCCATATACGAGAAAAACAGATATTAATAATTCAAATTAATTATAGTTAGAAATCCCTGTGAATTTTTAAAATTACACTTGTTATAGGTCGCTAAATTTTGACAAAGAGTTCACAATGAACGATTTCTCCCAGAATATAGTTACTTGTATTTGAGTATCAGAGTTAAAAAAATCCAAGTTTGAGTAGAATACAAGTTAATAAATTTTAGGTTTCAATAAATAGTAGGTATAAAAATCATCTAACATAACACACAAGTCTGAGGTAGATTTCAAATATCCCACACTTCATGGATGTTTAGTATACCACAGAATCTGCTCAGAGCACATTTTAGAAAGTCCTTTAGGAACACCCTCTGTGGGTTTACGAATCCTCCAAAAGACCTAGAAATTAGGAATAAAAAATACATTCCTTAGGATTTAAATATTCAAGAAACTTAATTATTTTGTATTCTAATTCAACCTTACAAATAGTACTTTTGAAGAAAATGTTTTCTTCAAAACCCAATGATATAACGAAGTTATTGTTACATTACATTACATTGTACAAAAGCTTACGGGCAATACAGCAAAAACTCGAAATAATCGAATTCACCACAAATATTATTTATTCAAGCTCTTGCATCATTTTCTCTTAAATATTCTATCTAAATCATTATGAGTATTATCTGCTTTAGTATTCCAACTTGAAGTACTCAAATTCTCAATTATTCGAGTCAGTTATAAAGCCCTAAAATAATCCATTTTTAAGAACTCACTTTTTGTTGAGCAACAATATCATTAGGGCTATAAACAAAGTATTTATCGATTTAAAAATGTAACACAATATTGAAAAGAATAAAAAAATTCCATTAAGTGTTGTATTTTTGACGTTTAATAAGCTATAGATATCAAAAACTGCCCAAATTTTGTACAGTAATTTTTGTTAGCAAAGGATCAGTTTTTCAATTTCTGATAAAATCATTACTAATTTTTACTATAGTACACTAGTGTCTGTCAGCTTCAAAAACGTCGTTTCGAAAAAAAAAAATACTTCTCGTACCTAGAACGATGTAACTTTATTAATTCAAAAAATAGTAAGTCATTTGATGGATAAGTAATTTTCAAAGTACCTATACCTACTTTTAGACAATGCAAGAAATATTATTAAACAAAATTATTAATCGCTTTAGACTGGTAAAAAGCACTGCCACAGTCACAGCCACTGACTATGCAATCTTTCAATAGAAAATGATAAACGCGGTCACTGCGCCCGTCACTTTCAGGCGGAGTTACCCGACTGCGGGGGCCAGATTGAATCCGGCGGGCCAGCGACCCAAAACGATTCAATTTGGCGGAGGCGTCTATCAATTTTGGGGCATGTAACTCCCAGCGAAATGCCAATTACAGGAAACCTCAAAATAATTAAAAGCCTGCACATGTAAATGGCCGTCAACTTGTACTTACACCCATCGATCAATTCGCGGAATTTGCGGCGGCCAGCGGGGTTCCGGCGGCGGACCCAGGCAGCTCGGGGATCCGCAGGATTTAAATTATTTTGTCAAAGTATTTGGATCAGCGCAAATGATTAAATAAGAACCCTACCAAGCGAGGTTGGGGCTATTCCGGTTCGCCGGGGTGCCAGTGGCGGCCGGCCAGAGCCGTGACGGCTTTAAACGATTTTAGTGGCAATATAACGTCGATGCGAGAAAATTGAAAATTCACAAAATGTCCTATTAGGCGGGTGTGGTTTTGGCTGCAAGGGATCTGAACGGATGCAGCCTGGTCACAACGGAGGCTTACGTCCAGATTGCAGGGCCTTCGGGGTGCGGTTTTTAAGAGACAATAAATCCCTGGGGCCCACACAGGGTCCAGAAGACCCGGACCCGGCCCGGTAATGGGCAGCTACACAATAAGCCCTGCGGTTGATAGGTTTCATCATGCAGGATATTGGGCATCAGTGTACTTCAGCGGCTTCGGAATTGGGTGGAATAATAGCTGCCAATCTGGTGGAGGGCAATGCATTAGGAGTCCACAACATCCTAATAACAGCCGGCACAATGGCCGCTCACTAGCCGCATTATTCAGTCCGCCCCCGCACAGTAAGTTGCCCGGCCATTGCCGCTTTCGAGGGCAACATAAGCAATAGCAATTTGCTCCTTCTTTGTTTGCGGCCGCCTATACCTCGTGGATCTTCCCTAGCTCCCTCTGTCGGGAAGTGGAGCAAAACCAGCCCCAACCACTGGTATACTCTGATTTATATGCTGTACAAATATTTACTCCATTTTTCTTTTTTTTCCTCCCCCCATCTGTTCCCTGTTCCCAAATTAAATTTTCGCTCAGTGACTTTAATTTTAATAAACCCCCCAAAAAACCGGGAGCTCTTTTTAATGAAATTTCATACAGACCGAACGGACGAGACGTGCCTGTGGAATATTCAAATGAAATTGAGGCTTGTAGGGGGTCACTGGTTGTGTCGGTCAAATGCAAAAAGATCGTATGTCCCTCTGGGGGAAATTAAATTTAATTGCGACGTAAATTGGAGAAATTCGCATTCAACCGCAAAACGTATTGAGGGACAAGGTGCAGACTAGCCAAAATCTAGGACAACTGGTTTTGAGTTACTAATATGGGACTAGAAGGGATAATAAACGCCAACCAGATATCACATTCAGAATCAGTTATTAATTTATACATACCCTTTGGTTACATTCGAAATTATAGAGCTTGGACTATAAGACACAGAATCAGAATGTATGTTGTAATCTTGTCAAATAATTTTAATCGCTCGGAAAGGTCAAGTAAAATCTTATACCTTCTAATAGTTGAAAGTCTTATAACAATTAAAAGTTTCAAAATATGGAACGGTAATGAAACGTAATTAGAAAATACTTCTTGGAATTTGATTCTTTATGTTTATCTTGAAACGTTTCTTAAAAGCTTCTTATATTTTTCTGTAATATCTTCACAACAATTTTTTTTGTCGTTTTTATATAAGTTAATTCGTAAGCGTGGATGGCAATAAATCAAGTAGCAGCCAATAAATATTCCTGAAACATGAAAAAATGCTATAATATACAATGTTGGAAATAACATTTTTCAATTGGTAAGATTAATCAATGTTTCTTTTATATTTTTTTATAAGCTGTGTATAATTTATATATTTTTAAAATCAATATTAATATAAAAATTATCATACTGAGACAATTTTTAAAATAAAAATTATTTAATATTTCGCAGAGCTAAAGTAGCAGGGTATGCTAATTTTGTACACATAAACGTTCATTAAAGTAGCAGAGTCGGTTACTTTTGTTGAACTTTTCTTCTATAATTTTTGGAAGCGCTAAATCGGCAGAGTTTTGTTGCAAGCACATACATAAACAGTGCCTATGTCAAGTCCTTTATTGTGTTTTTTGGGTCAAAAGTTCAATTTAAGGGAAGCTATAAATTGAAAACTAACTTCAACATGTTCAAAAGAAAAACTATGCTAGAAAAATTAATTCCAGGTTACGCCACAAACAAAATAGCTGACCTCTAAGTACATATATCAAGGTCGTTTGGAATAATCTAGTTCGCTATATTGGCCCTAACCGATTTGCTCCCATTCTTTGCTTTCCCCAGCGAAATAGCTCAATATACGATAACTCAATACTATCGCAGCAATATTTTTCACCCAAGTCCCCAAGGTGCAGTGAGGGTAAAAGGAGGAGGGGTAAATGCTCAAAACCCATTTGTGTCATGCTCAAATTGACCCACCTGCCACAGCGATCTATTGTCACCCGGGGCTAAATCAGCACAAGGCGTACAGTGGTAAAAGTTTAATTTAAGACCAAAACTTCTGCCGGGCGATCCTGCTGAGACCTGAGAGTTATTCAGGAAAAGGCTGACGCCATTGACCCCCCGCAGTGTTCCCTTAAATTCGTTTCATATTATTTTTACGGTGGAAATTTTTCGCGAAACTTTCCACGGTACCACGGTTTAAAAACAAGAAAAAACTGCCAAAGTTGCGAAATTTTTGAAAGTTCGCAATTACTTGTTTGGGTGCTGTCGATTGAGAGCAGTCCTGTGATTGATTGTGCACACCCCGCGCATTGGAGGGGGAAGTTAGAAACTTTCTTCATTCCCTCCCCTACGTCACTGTTTTGACGTTTAACCGGCCAAATGCCACCCCTAAAAATCGAAATGGGATTAATCGAGCCTTCGGTTGAATTCAATTGGCTTACAGTCACGAATTCCGGAATATGTCGGTGGACGCTTAATTTCTGCCATATCCACTGACATTTCTGGCTTGCGTGCACCTTCCTGTGACTAAGCCTCAGGTGTGGTAAGCCCCGCTTAAGCCTCCAGGTGACCCCACAATCCCCTTGCAATGAAGGGTCAATGACAAGCGTAGGTGCCAGAAATCACACTATCAATAAATGCCATGATAAGGAAAATGAAATCATTATACACTTAGCAGCTATTTACTGTCTGTAGAACGAATAATCTTTCCGAAAAAATCTCCATTTTTTTGGGGGGAAAACGAACTCATGAAAAGGTCCTATACCGAAGGTGTCAACAAATTTGTGCCCTTAGGGCTGTTTTACCCCCCACAAACCTTCGGGCGCTCTAACGCCATTCGCTGAGCCCCCTCGGGGGTTTCATATGAAATCCACCTTATAAATTGGATTTGAGTAATGGAAAAATATGAAATTGGCATTGTTAAATTGGAAAATGCCTACAATTGCGGTGCGTGGCTAACAAGACGCCGCGACGCCGTCTAAGGAATGAGAAAGGGGGTTGCCAGGAGACCAGTAAATCCCCGATGCTAACAGAGGTGGCAATAAGTTTTTCTTTAGGAGACCCAATATGAATTTTCTCAAAGTGCTCTACATGAAATCCTTTCATCATCGAGGGTTTGGGTTAGGGTAAAAAAAAAGATGAAAAGCTTGGAAATGAAGAAGGAAAACAGGACTATCGTCTTCATTTTTATATTTAATGTTTACTTTGAGTTTTGAGGAACGGGGTAATGCGCGGTACAACTTCAATGCCAACCTTCTTCAATTCACAAGGAGGTTTTCTTTCCACAAAATAAGAAATTCCCATTTCTACTGAGCTTTCTGGAAATTATTCTAGGTAAAAATTTTTGAGGTTTTCTGATTTTAATGGCATTGAGTATATCGTAGAAAAACAACGAAAAATTTACGCCTTCGTAATAATTTTGGGGGTTTTGTTTCTTTCTTTCAAGGTTTTGAATAAATAGAAAAATATTTGTAAAACAATATTTGGTGTTTACAGGATCTGTCACCTTATTAGATGTCTTATCTAACCTTTATTAAATAATTTCATGCAGAAAATATACACTCTCATTCATTCTCAAAAATAATATAATATATATTTGAATGAATGGAAATATCAGAATGTACTTTTCTTCAGAGACTTTTTTTAACAAATATTGCTAGCTTTATACATAAATCATGCTATTATGGTTAGCTTTATACAAATCAAATATAAGTGATGTGATTATGGTTACTATCTTGAAAATTCGACTTACATTAATGTAGTAGACAAATTCCAATTTTTGAAAGGTATTACTTTCTATGCACATGACTGACAAATTATTAAGTCGTTCTTGTATCATAGGCGTATGGATTAGGAAACTATCTTGATACTGAACGGACGCGTTTATAAACATGTTTTAATTAAAAAATAATTTTTTCGTCAAAAAACACTAATTTTTGGCCCAGCGTCGGCCACTAAGTGGCTAAACTAGTGTTTTATTAATTATGCATTGAACTAAGAAACCAATATATTTTTTTACCTGATAGGCATAGGCATATAACCCCCTTATTTCATTAACATATTTTATTAGATACTATTATAGAAAGTTGCGCTTAGAACTTGACATATGAATTATATTGAGTGAAAATTTAACGAACTTGTTTCCTGTTGCAACAAAAACCAATCCAAGTGCTCTAAATAAGGACCATTAAAGGATTACTTTAATAATACCATACTGTCCTTTCCAAAAAGCAAACGATTTCTAAATAAATCCTGCCCACACCAATATACAAAATGTGTTCATTATAAAAGCAAGATTAATGTTTTTTTCGGTATAAAAAGATTTCTCTAAATCGAATTACGCGGTTGTAATGATTTTGATCAATAACACTCTAAATTTGGTATGAAAAGTAGTAAATACATATATGTAAAATATAACTTTAATAGCATTGTTTCTTAGGTAAACAAAAATTTCATCAGCTTATAAATATCTTGCTCGAATGTAAATGAACGAAACAGCGTCAACAGTATATTTGAATGACCTCGTTATGGTAATCACAAGATTTTCGAGTTTATAGGATCATTCATCTTTTACATAATCCCAGTTATGACCTGTGGCAAAACAAATAAAATTCTCTAATATTACGGATTACGTTTTACCAAAAAACGAAAAATAAAAGTAAAAATAAATAAACCATTTAGCCAAAAACATTGGCATTCATTGCATAAATCACAGCTCCATCTGGTACAAGCAATTTAGCCCTCGCAATCACCTAGTCCACGTAACGACATGATTTGTTCAAACATATTCTAAACGGCCCGAAACCTTTTATGTTTGTAAAACCCACGAAGTGCATAACGCATCAAGGTTTTTGCTTAACCCTCCTCCCTTCCCTGGTGTGAGCTCTCCTCTGGCCTAAAAGCGATCAGCCATTTTATAATTCAAAATTGGACGTATCGATAACGAATGATGAAACATAAAATGGGCAAAATTGAACCCAGGAACCGGCCAACGTTCGTGGCAATTCCTGGAACCCACCCTAAATTCGCGTCGAAATAATGAATCCTGATGTTGATGAATGGCTGCTATGAATCTGTAATGTTGTAAAGCTACCGGCGAGAGTATATTTTTTAAAATAGCCCAGAGACGTCATAAAAATTCGTACAAATAATAAAAAAAAATTATATATACACGAAAAAAATCCTGGAAAAATTCTGATTAATGTTAACACTTGCCCGTGATTTTCTGGTTGATGTATGTGCGGCCTCATGGAAGCGGTTCAGACACCCTTGTCCGGATGAGACCCGGTCAGGAGATGATCTGGAGCTTGGGTAACTTTAAAATTCATCTTTACAACTCGTCGGAGCTTAGGGACTTTTTAAAGGCGATCCTAGAGAACATCCTACTTTCGGTATGAGGGGGAAGAAATCCTTTCCGGGGATTAGTTTTTAGTCGAGTAGTGGACACTTCGAAAGAGATAGAGAATTATTAAAACGAACTTGGTTAAGTCCTGGATTATCCCTTTACATAAGTTTGCAGAAAGGCGGAAAAACATTGTGTGTGCACTCGGAACGGGCCCTTTGTCGGGGCACGGCTCTGCAGGACTAATTCCTTTTAAATATTAATTACGGATTCTAGCTAAGCGGGTTAGTGCTATCAAAGCCAGCACAACGAAGGACGGCTTTTTGGCGGGTTGAACCCGGAGAAGAAGGAGTGAAACGGAAAGTCATCTAGAAGAACAATGCCACAGTTCTCCACACACTACCCACCCAGACTATATGTTTTGTTTTTCGTGCCCTCCACATCCTGGTGGCATCTGAACACGTCCTAAGTGAGCAGCATCCCGTCATCTCGCCGTATCCTTTGAGATGAAACTTTTAATTCTAAGATGAAAGCAAACTTCACGTGGATGGCTGCCACAATGCCGCATTGTTACTTTGTATCCTCAGGAAGACGTGCAAAGACGCGTTAAGTTACTTTAGCGAAATTCCCGCATTTAATGTAAGAGTCGACCAGAGGAAAGGAAATTAAATTGAACAAGTACTGCGAACGTTTTACCCCCCGCATCTGCACCGTAGCTGGAGCGAATGCAATTGCCCAAAAACGTCTTAGAGATTCTCGGAAGATATGTAAGACCATTCAGCTTAGTTCGAGCTTAAGTAATAAAAGTTTAAATGGATGTTACTTTTTTATCATTTGGTTTAAAGATTAGTTAACACAAACATATAAAAATGTACTCAGCCACTAGTTGATTCCTTACACTGCGAAAGATCTATAAAAAGACTTAGTCCGACATAAGCAATAGTGTTGTTTAATCTGTTTATACTTAACTTTTATATTGTGTAATAAAATTGTTCAAGTGAAAATCAAACCTGCGAGCTTAGAAATTGCTATTCTATGCTCTAACCTTCAGACTTAATGTAGGTGTGGTCAGAGGCCTAAACAATTAATGAAACCATTTTCAAATTAAATGAAATCATAATTACATATTTACAAATAAAATGAAACATCAGAGAACTAAAAATAAAAAATTGTGTGTTATTATGGTTTTTTATTTATTTTTGAAAAAATTGGAATATATTTACCAACAAAATATTCTTAAGTTTTACTAATGGTACTAGTGAAGAGGTTTACGATCCTCTGAATGTGGATTTTGCCAAACCTCATTGTTTTTTAGTATCGCTTAATATGAAACGGGTATACAAGTTTTGTCATTGGGATTTACCATTGAGAATGAGTTTCTTGCTTTTCGTTTTTGCATATATTATAATATACATAATAATGTAATTTAGAACGAAATAGTTTTATTTAATTCAAAAATGCTATAAAAATTGTTGATCAAAAATAAAAATCCTTCGCTCAGTCACTAATTTTTTATGACTAGAACATGCCGTATGAATTGCATTTAGATCCTTTGAATACGTTTTAAAGTACACCGATCACTGTCTTTAAAAATGTAGTTTTAAGAAAAATGTATCTAAAGTTTCAGTATCTACTGACTACCCCTTAACTTTTAACCAGTTAACTAACTATGATTTTAAATTTATACTACTCGATGAAACTTCACTACGTTTCTATTCCTTTATGAGATTTAAATAAAATTCAATTTGCTGCGTTTAAAAGTGGAAGTTTCAACTTACATTTTTAAATTGTATTATCATAATGTATTTTTTTTAATTGAATATGGTGATCGGAATTCATGGAATTTGAAATTTTACGGTAAAAGTGGGCGACATTTTCTACAATTTACCGAAAGTGAAAATGTTGTAGATGAAATAGTTCACTGAGAGAAATAATTTGCTGAAATCAAGAATAGTAGTTCCTCACTTGCATAAAAATTCGATATTTCTTGAAACAAGCCATTTTTTCTTAAAAGAAGGAAAAGTGTCTCAATTTTAAATAAACTTCTCTCATTAAAAGATCCATAGTAGCGATAAAATCAAGGAAATTGATCTTCAAACAAGAACTTAATAATTCCTTATATTAACACACAATTTCGGTTGTTTGTAAAAGTTTCCACTCAGTTTAAGAAAATTTCTTTTAAAATCAAGAAAGGCTTTTGAAAATTTCGGTTTTTTTAGAGTATTTCGTTAGTTTCAACAACTCCTAACTTTTAGATAAAGAAAATATTTCTTGAAGCAAGAGTTTACAAGCAACGGTTGAATCAAGGGCCATTTCAATTGGATGAAAATCATTGCCCAAAATGCATTGATTCAAGAGAGTTTTGCTTTATTTTAGAAACTTTTTCTTTCAGTGTTAAGTGTCTACTTCTATGGCAATTTTTCTAATAATTTTCAAGTTATCATTGAAACGAGTTGAGAAGCTCATATTCAGGATATAACTTATATCAATGATATATAAGTTTATAAAGAAAATTCGAACATCGGTTCTAATATCCAAGGTAGTATGTCTTTGGGGTATAATCTGCACTGAATCTCTCAGGGAAGACCAGTTTCAGAAATTCTGAAAGTACGTAGTTCATTGGCCCAATTGAGGACGTTTCAATTTTTATCTGCACCACTTGCACAATTTAGCTCATGGAGTATCATCAACTATTATAAGTTATCGTGTTGAATTTTCTCTATCAAGGGCTTCCTCTTCCCTTGGCGTTTTTTATTTCTACCGAGAGAACGAACCTCGAACTCATGTAATTTTTCCACTACACAAATGGTAGAACTGCAGTCCCACTAGTGCGCTCCGAGCAGGAACTTTTGAGGAAATTTAAAGTGAAAATATTGGCTCAGCTGTGCCAGTCCTCAACGAGATATTTCCGGAGGGCATGTAATTGAATATACCCGGCATAAAGGAGATTTCCAGGGCATACACGGGTATAGCTCCGGGTACGCAATACTCCGTCTTGGGCGTCTTATTGATCCCACCCGCGGCGAGGTACATAATTTAATATAGCTCATCGCCCCGGCGCTGTTCCGGCAGCGCTCAATTCGATTTAATTCAGTTCATTACCTTGGGGCAGGGTACACGGTGTGCGGATTAATTCACTTCACATACAAATTAGCCCCCAGACTGTGCCTTCGGGATTGGAATTATATTTTTTTTTAAATAAAAAAAAAAAAAAAAATAAATCCAATATACCCCTAGAAAGTGAATATCTTTCGCGAAACTGGAAGACGTTTTGGACAACTGCATTTGCTTCAGATTCCACAAAAAGTGCAGATGGAGCGAAACATTTCCAGAACTTGTTCAATTTAATTTCGTTTCTTCGGGCAAACTTACTTTGATTGCGGGAATTTCCCTAAATTAAATTAAAATTTGTTTTTTTCACTTCTTTTCCTAGATAAATAGCAACAATGTGGAATTTTGGCATACCTTGCAAGTACATGCAAATGGTTTGGTAGAGACAGGATATGCTTGCAATTTTCAACTTAATTTGAATTGAAGTAGATATGATATCAGGTAGTGGTTTTGGTTTTTGAGAAGATAACAATAACTTCCATTTAAATATAGTCTGAGCAAAAAAATAACTTTTCTATTTCATATTATTTAACACTGATTTTGATTTTTGATAATTTAAAAATATACAGTGGAATTTTTGTGGGTTTCGTATTATATGTAGTAACAGAACTTAATATAAATTATAACATTAAAATCACAATTATTTTATATGTAGGTACATATTTATATATTATAATATAATTAGAAAAATGTTGGGCGGTAAATACACTCACTTAAATCCCTATGAAATTTTGTTAACATATCAAGAGATTTTATCGAAATTATCGTGGAAAAATTAGTTTTTTTCTTTGTTCAAAATACGAAATTTCGATACATTTTGAACTTCTAAACCTAGGTTTGGAAACGGATCCTAACAAGAAAGATACTTTGATCTTACAATGATCTTTAAGGGCTTAAATTACTGCACTTCTAAAAAAAACTTTGCGTTGATTTTGAGGCGAAGGAATGGTTTTAACTATACCATTTTTACCATAACTTTAAAAACCATGAAATGAATTACTAAATTACTATTAAAAAGAATTCAGTAAATTAGAACTCATTTTTTCCATATCATGTAAAATAAATAGTTAAGAATGTACATATACATATATTTGATAATCAAATAATGTAACTTCAATCTCGTTATGATTATTCTCAACGATTATATAGTGTTTTTAATTTTAAAATTAAATAATTTATTATTTATTTATACTTTACATACTTATTTACCGCTCGAAATTCTAATAATTCTCGTAAACAGTTCGCGCTGTGAAAATTTTTGTCTCTGTTATATTGAATTTAGGTTTAAATTTAATTATCCGGTCTTATCTTTTGTTCTTCTTTAGCTGGGCTCTTAAATTTTATCTTAAAGGAGGTTATAAATTTAAAAAGAAAATTAGGAATATGCCACAAAAACAATCCAACAAGGATTTTGGTGCACCTTTAAAATTTCTGAGGAAGCTCTTATACTTTTGCCAAATCCACAGAGCTTACCTTGGATTAGCCGTCAAAATCTGTGAGCCAACGAGGGCTTCCATTGAATTAAAAAAATTTTTTTTTCCCAGAAAGTCCATAATGGTCACACCGCACCACTAGAATTATTCTGAGTGAAAACGACGACCTCTTGGCCCTCATTTTTGGGGGTTGAGAAAAATCCCAATTTTCACTCATCTTCCGCCGCGGCGCTCGAGTAATGGTCTGACATGACCTTTGAGGGAATAATACGGATTCATTAAGGTGGATTAACTCTGACCTTTCTTTGTGTCACTTCTTCGAAAGGCCAAAGAAGGCGCACTCCTTATTTCTTTTCCCTGTTAAAAAAAAGAAAGGAAAATGCGGAAAATAAGGGAATTTTCCTTTGTAGAATTTTCGTTGAGCGACAAAACCCGGTAACCTTTGGGCGCTTTTCGCCTTTAAAGTAAGTAGAGGCGGTTTGTAAAGAAAGGTCGTCTTTGTAGGAACCGAGTACTTTTCGATATTTGTAAAACACCTTCGAAACTTCAATTTTCAAATATACCCGAGTGGGATTTTAGGGTTTATGTCTAGGGCATGAGGCTGTGATCGTAAATCCATTAATCACAGGAAAAACGTTGGAAATATACGAAAAAAAAGAACCTTCAATCCGCACAGCGGCGCATTTTCCGACTTCCCAATTTTAATTATTGGTAGCGTAATTTTTAATTAATGGTCCTTCGGTAGGCAGAGGCAGTTTCGAGCAATCCAGCCGCTCCTGGAGGAAATATTTATCCCGGACGAGCATATTTATCCTGAAAAAGTTATTCATCTGAGTGCATTTGTAGGTCATTTTGCTCGCATGAGTAGGATTGCGCAAAAACGATATAATGTGTCTGTCCCGGGCTCGATTTGAGTGCCAGAGCTGGGGCTCCGTCGCCACCGCCGCCTCGGGGGCCCCAAACTTCAGTGGCACGCGGGTACGTGACAGGGGGACCGTGCCCCAAATCCACCGCTGCTGCTGCCGCCGCCACTGCCTATGTTGGAACTGCTCGTGCTATGCACAAGATATGGTGAAGTTAAACTGAAATTTATTGTTCTATTGCACACAGATCCATTTGCCATGCAGCGCCATGCAAATGCAGATTTATGACGCACTACAAGTCAGACAAACATACATCCAGAGCGTGTCAGTGAAATGTCCTGTCATTAGTCGGGTATCTGTGAATGTGTAACCAGAGATATGTTAATTGTTAATGCCGTCGTGGCAACTACTCATTTATCACCGAATGGGTCCTGTGCCTGACACCCGGGGTCATATCGGCAAAAACAATTTTGATGGGGGGTCCAGTCTAAATCCTGTTAAATTCATTTTCCCATCTGTGTCATCTGCAGTTGGGATGCTGCAACTGCAACTAAGGTGCATAAGCACGGCTGCACGCTTCGACAAACTTTTCCAGCCATCACCATCCTTTTTGGTGCTGTGGCCATAGTCCAGGACCCAAAATTCCAGGACCCCACTTTTGTCCTGGTTTCCTCCCGCAATCCTCCTGTCGTTCACGGTGATTGTTTCGAAGTGTGGCGGCAATTGTCCAACGATGACGACAGGAGCAGTGCAAAATGTAAATTTGCCAAACAATCCTGGCAAATGTTCACCTAAAAATTTTTTATTTTACCCATTTTGCGTCTGCACCTCTGCAGTTTTGGGGGATTTTCGTTAATTAGTCTCTGTGCATTCCGACTGGCACACCCTCCCGCCATAATAAAAGCAAATCTCATACATGCTGGTGGAAGAAGATAACACAGTTGTCAACTTATGACTAACCATTAGAACGCCACTAACAAACACTCAATTTGAATGGCAGCTAAATAAACGCTTCTTGAATTGAAATCTCGTTTATGGTTTTGGGTAATAACGAAGTTTTAATGTGGCTCTAAGTTTAACTCACCTTGCATAAAATTAGGTATAAACTTTATGTAAACATTTTGCCAAATTGATAAATAACTTTTTTGGATGTACTAGCGACCTAGCGTTAATTTTGAAAAGACTCTATCAAATTATACATTTTACAGACTGAAAGTTTATTATCATTAAGTATACAAATTAATTTTCCAATATAAGTATTGTTTACATACTTAAAATCTAAACCATCGTTTTTGGTTTACTAATATTAGCTTTTATTTAAATTCGCATGTTATTAGCTGTGTTATTATTTGCAAATCGGGTAAGTTGTATGTAAAGAAATTCAGGCTAAAACACGTTTACTGAATTAGTTGAGTTAGGGTCTTATAGTAAAATTGGGAAAAAATGCAAATTTAATTTGCTTTAATATCATATAAAATATTTTTGTGTAGAATGTTTTTGAATATTATAAGCGGCCCTTTAAGTGCTAAGATAGAATTTGAAATTTTATTTTAGTGAGTCCCAGATGAGTTCCAGGTACCTAAGTGGAGTAAACTCAAATTTCGTCTGGTTTACCTACTGGATAATGAAGTATGTCTCGTTTTTTATTTATGAAAGCAAATGGAACAAAATCACCTTGATATTAATGTTGGAACCAGACAGTATCACATGTGGTACTGATCAAAAAGTTCCATGAATAAATCATCAAAGGAAAAACAGTCCTGGAATCGTAATTTACGGAACACGCCACGCTCAACCAAAATTCAATGGATGTTCACGGTGTGCGTTGGAGATAAAGTCACTTTGACTCTTTAACGCAAACATATTAATTACGTGAAATTTTGTTAATTAATGCCCCCGCTCTGCATCCTGGCCGCAAGCTCCATCATACGCCCCATTGGGCGTTTATCGCGCGAAACCCCTGTAGCTTGGCCGTGTTCGGCAAACAATTTAAATAATCTTCTGGTGATCTGATAAAATTTCAATTAAACCAGAAAATTTCCATCAAAATGTTCAGTTTAAATGCGTTGCATATTTCTCATTTTTCAATAAATCAATTTTCGCCTTTCATAACTTCCTGCTGTTCCTTCATTTGAATATTGCGCGAGAGTTGTTCATGAGTGGGAAAGGGTTCTTTGGGTGCTCTTGAAATTTGGGTAACGATATCGAGCCCCGCTCGTCCCGACCTGATGGGTACTGGGCTCCTTCAGCAATTACGCCACCGGAGAGAGTCAAAAGTCAAAACCTTTTTGTAAATCACGTAAATTCCACTCCCTCTTATCCTAATTAAAATCAGGAGGGATAATTAATACATTCTCAATGTATTTATGCAAATATTTCGTGAGCACTTCCTCCGTGCTCCCCGGTGGAGCCTCGTCGTGAAGTCGGTCGGTGGCAAGAGCTCTCTAGCCCTTAATTAATAAGAAACCCACCCCCGCCGGGGGACGGGGTTGGAGCAACTAGCGAAGGATCGCCTTTCAAAATATCGTTACTGAATCAGGAATTTCTCCCACCGAATTTGCCGCCTTTCGAGCGAAGTGGACAAGAAGTCGAAGGGAAGGGAACCAGGAGTTCTCAGCGGAGGCAGAGGCGCAAGAATTTGTTTTGATTTTGTGTAAGATTAGAGTTATGAATTATGTTAACACAATTGAACTCCAAATTTACGCGAAATGAATGGAGAAAGTAATTTTGTTATTTGCGGGGAATATGGAAACTTTCTAAAGTTTTGAGTAATCGAGACTTTGTTTTGGCCTTATTTCGATCTTTCCTTAATTTTCTTCAGAAGTTTAATTTATATGCTTTATTAGTTATTAGTATTTAAGACAGTGACAAAATATACGAGTTATACTTCCAAACAGAGCTGTAAAATAATGCACTATTCCCAATACTACTACAAGTTATGCAAGCAAGACAAACTAGGTACCAGTACCATTACAAGTCTTGGTACTGCAATAAATTTAATTACATTACCGAATAATGGTATTGGTACTTCACCATTACCATACTTCAGAAGCATTACTTCACCCTACCTGTCATTACTCAGCAGTACCAGCCATTACTTAGAAATACTCAACATTACCTAAAATTGCAATGTTATTTCTAAGTAATGCCCGGTAATCCTGAGTAATGCTACTGAAGTACGGTAATGGTTATGTAAGTACCAATACCATTACTTGGTAATGGTAATTAAATTTGTTGCAATACCAATACTGGTAATGGAACTGGTAATTTGTCCTGCTTGCATTACTTGTACTGGTAATGGTGGTACCTACTACAGCTCTGTTTCCAAACTTAAGCCGTTACACATTAATCAATTTTTTTTTTCAACTTAATATTTAGGAAGAACAATTCAATTTGCTTAGAGGCTCAAAACGCCCTACAAATTCAAACAAGACTCTACAATTTTATAATTAGAAATTTTAGAAAAAAAATTATGAATGAATTTTTATTTATAAGAGATTTTATTTTGATAATGCTTTCTAATGACCTGCCAAAATGTTTTGTAGAATATACCAAAACAAAAACATATTCAGCAAAATGTGGGCGAATTTTCCTTTTAAATATATGTACATGAAATTGCAAAAATCATTTTTAGCCTAATTGGAATCCGAGACAAATCAAAGATAACTAGTGGTCGCCCTGTGGTCGAAATTCGACCTACTGGGGTTACTACGAAAAATACGAATATACACAGTCTATTATGTTTTTGAAATTGGCACTGTCAATAATAAAATTACGACAGTTTGACCACAGACTACTATGCGTTTGACATAGACAGTATGAACGTAAATAAAGAATTTATTTAATTTAATTTAATGTATTTGTAACACATAATATATATAAATTTGAGCTTTCTGCACTTCTCTTCTATATAAACTTTAACTATGCCAAATCTCACACTCCTCCGTCCGTCCAATATGCTTAAAAAGGGGTACAAAGTTTTCCCTTCACGTATTAATATATAGATTTTAAAGCCGAAATACAAAGCATTTTAAAGTCTTCGTTTTAATTTGAAAAATGATATGTTGCCTGTCAATTATTATGGAAAAAACATAAATTAATTTACTAAAATTTAACACAAAATTGCCAATTTCATTCCATTAGTACCTAATCATAGTAACTGAATGTGAAAGACACAATTGACTTTGATGGATTTAAGTGACTGAAACAAAGAACTAAAACCCGAAGATAGCTTGAAATCAATGTAAAAAGCTAAAAAGCCAGGCATTCAATTCCACCATACCTGTAACTTTTCATGCTGTCCCTGAAATATATCCCCATGAGAGTCACTGATTTATAACTAGGTGCGTCCTTTTCCTATACACTTTCGGTTTTTATCCTCAATCTGAGAGTGAAGTCAATAAGAGGAAAGGTAGGAAGGTATAACTTCCTCGTTCGAGCATCAAGTTCACCTGAACGAGCGATAATCGACTCTCCAGGTGATAAAATCGATTACAATGTCTATTCCTTAGACGAAGTCGAAGTCCCTCACACTGTATACACGTTCCGATAGGAATCAATTGAGGCTCATAGGAGCGGAATTAAAGTCATTTTGCAAAAGTTGAAGCTTGTCGCAGAGTCATCGATTTGATTTGATCGAAGAGACAATCGGACCTACTTTGCATCAAATTTGAGTAAATTAAGTGGAATCGTGTACACACGTAGGACAGATACTTAAATTAATCGCAAAATTTTCGGATAGGTTCAGTTCAATGCTCTCGAGTTCTTCCTGAATGCACTTTCAGAATTTTAGAATTTTTGAAAAGGTCTGCAAAGCGACACCCAATGTGTTATGAATAATGAGAAAAGTTACGACTAAAGGAATGTCTACAGTGGTAAGATACTCTTTTTTATTTAAAACAAAACTAAGTTAGATAAAATTTGTTCACTTTTAATGAACATATTACAATACTTCGTGGTTTTGGGGTCGAAAATGAATATATTTTTTCTGGTTACCCCAAGGTGTAAGACCTAAATCCCCCTCGGGCAATTCATCATCTAGAAGTTGGTTGGGTATAGGCCCGCGCGTATTTGAAAATGTTGGAAATTGTGATGATGTCGAGAGGAAAGATGACAAATGGACCTCGATTCGGTCAAATAAGGTCGGCGAAGGAATTTTGACTGTTTCTTGACGCTTAAGTATCTTTTACCTCTTGAGGTTGCCTCAAGGCGGCTCAAAAGAATCTCCTTAAAATGTCACCAGTTTTGGAAGTGATATCATTTATCATGACAACTCTGACAACTCGGATACCTTCGTGGAGGCTCATTTCGAAGGTTGACGGTGGTATAAAACACATCGTGCTAACTAGCTCGATTCGAGTGGAGTCGACAGTGCCATTTCATTTAAAACCCCATCATCTCCCCTGTTAATAACCCCCGGAAAAGCTGTTGAGGTGCCTGGGGCCAAAATAGAAGCTAATCAATAAATTTGCCGGGCACGAAAGAGCCACCATTGGGGCAAATATTTTCCCACCGTATCGGAGCCCCAGAGTTTCAGGGAAAATCGCTTAATTTGGTTCCGATGTTTTCGCTCGCGTAGAGCGATACAGCGAAAAATTTTTTACGACATCTGGCGAATGGCAGTTGGGGTCCCCCCTTTAGGTTGGGAAATATGAGGCCTGCAAAAGAAAAGCACATTTCCATCGACTGCTTCTGCCAGTGGCAGATTTATGCCCTTGCCGTGAGTTTTCCAACAACCCTACCGCCCCCGTTTCGTCCCTTTTGCCCTGGTCCTCAACCGCAAAGGGTGTTTTCGAATGACTAATAACCTCCCCCGCACGCTTAGGAACTTGGAAACTTGGAAAACAGTGCGATTTCGCTTTTGTATCCTATGGTACATTTTTACAATATTTCTATTTTTTTCCTACCTTTAGTCGTACAACCCTAACAAGAAGGTTAGCAACCTTTTCTCGAGTGCACTTACTCTTGTCGGCATGATGCGGGCTTTTCTCCCAGCCACAAAGCAAGCAAAGTTCCAGTGCTCCACAAATGGGAATCTGTGGCCCCAAAAGCAGCAGCACCCCCGCTGTCGCCCCCGACCCGCTCCCACCGCAAATGAGGGCTCATTTATATATGACATGTCTGATTATTTTTGACTTGACTGCTTTCTGCTAACCTTTTTCAACTTACACACCCAGGTAAACGTGGCTTTAGTGCAGCTCATGCAAATGAAATGAAATCGTTACGAGCCCCGTCGCGTCCTGACGCAGCACCAACGTCGTACTTAATGCATGGGGTGCTAAAGTTGTTGCACTAAAACGTAATTAGGGGAACTGATTAAGAAGACATGACCTGGGTAATGAAAGACCCCCAAGAAAGCTGACAAAGTTTATGGATTCTTAATTCTGAAGTGTATTACTTCTTGCGGGCTAAGAGGAGCCAACCCTTTTCCTCCTCCCACAGGCACTTTCTTCTATCCCCTTGAAATCTTGCATACCTTAAGAAAGAGTCTTAGAAGAATTATCTCAGCCCAGAAGCAAATCTTGGCTTCACTCCGCAGGCTTATCGCGGTTTTGCAGTGCAATCTTGTCGGTTTTGCACTGTAATCTTGTCGGTTTTGCACGGATTCTTTCGGATAAGAAAAAAAGAGCAAAATAACGTCTTAAGTATAGAAGAAACTTATAAAAATTCTATAATTCGTTAAGTAGCTTCTGAAGGCGTACCGATAAGTTGAGAAATATTATTCTAGTTATCTTACTTTAGTCCCAATTTCCAAAAATATAACTGCATTTTCAAATATTCTGGAATTTTTTTTTATCAATCAAACAATCAATCAATTTTGTATAGGTACTTCTTATTATTTTCACTTTTCAGAATAATAATAAATTTAATCAAAACGACTTGAATTATTCGAACTAGTTCATACATATAATTTATTAAATATACTATAATAATAAAAGATAATAATTGAATTTGATTTTCATCGCGCCATGAAACCATTAAAACAAAACTGAAGAAGTATGCAAAGTAGTATTAAAATAAAATAATTTCTAAATTGCTAAATTGCTCCGCTACGAACTATTTCTAAACCAAATATTCCAGGTTTTCAAAATCTTACTTTTCAAAATTTGAAATAATGAAAAATAATTGCAGGGAAATGAAAAACTTAGAATATGTTAAATTAGTAGACTTTTCCTTTATTTACCTTACAAATGACTCTATGTTTGAAAAGATACTTTAGTTAAAAAGTTTAATTTTGAATTTGAATTTTGAGTCTTAAAACGATGTTTGTGGTAGACCTGTTTTTCGCTTTTCTTAATACTTTGCGATGTATTCTTAACTCCATATTAATTAATGTATAACTAGAATTAACTATTGTGTGTTAATATTATTATTATTATTGCACATATCGAAAATATTATACAATTTTTTGCTCCTCTCTTTTCTTAAAAGTTTAAGAAATTGAACATATTAATAGAAATAAGTTAATACTTGATTTAAAAATTCATAACTTTACTTTATCTTTACTGAAATAAATAATTAATTGTTCCTCTTTTACATCAGCAATAGATGATACAGTGATTGTTTAACCATTAAAGTATTAGTTTTAGAGTTAAATTTCTTAATATGTATGTATGTGCATTGTACATATTGACTGTCGTCTACGTTATTTTAAAATAAATAATTTGTTTTTTTTTCCGAAAAAGAGCCTCCCAAGAAATTTCGATACAGGTCCCACTCAGACATTAAGAGGTCAAGGATCACCACCTCTTGAAAGCATCTTAGGTGAAGCAGCCATGAGTCCCGGGCGACATGGTCCAGACGAGTGACCCCCGTTCAATGACTCCTAAGGCTTTGATTGCCTGATTGGGTCATCGGCTATTCACTGGCATCGAATTAATTCGCACAAAGCCCTCTTGAGCTCAGAATGCAAATGGATTTATTGCTAGTTGGACCTGCTCTGCTAAATGCATTCATTTGGTCTGACCTACGACAATTACGAACAATTGCTTCATTTGTCTTTAGTCCAACCATACGGCAGGGGGCCCAAGGCTCTGTGCGGGGCTCTTTGTACCTTCGGTCTGCAGGGTTTTGTTAACGCAAACTTTCAGAGAAAGCGAACCATTATGCGACTAAATTATTTCTTCCCTAGAAAAAAAAAAAACCTTGCGGAATCTCTGCTTTGCCGCCTAGGAGTCTTCAAAAGGACTTTTTAGATATGTTTCTTTTTTGAGTATATTTCCTTGACCACAAAAAGTTAAGTGTTCTACGTCCCGAGGACAGATGTCTTCATGTAGGATTTTATTATTAGCACTGCGCCGCACTATTGACCCAGCCTCATCACGAGTGTCTCTCGCCCCGTGTTTATTCTTACTATAGGTATATGTATAAGGTAGGTATAGAAATATACATATATGTATATTGTACGTAAAAGTGTTCATTTTTCCCCCATTTTCATTATTATCTGGACACTTTTGTATGTTCCATCTCGGAGATTTCATTCAAAAAGGTGTGCTCTAGCCCATTTTTTTGTCGAACAACATGGGCATTTCGAAAAAAAAGGGGAGATGAAATTCCTTTACAAATTTCTACCGAAGGATGCTGCGATATACCCAATGGAGACATCTATTCAATTTACCTTTCCGCGTGGATGCCTCAAGTATTTTATTTCCTGTCCCATTTTCCTGCCCGTGTCTAAAGGACGAAGTGCATAAAATTCAACATCAGACCATGCCCTTTCATTCCCCTCATACCCCTATCTCTTGTAATTCTACCCCTTCTCATCCTCCCCAACCATCTTTGCACCTCACCTTACCAGCCATCCTCTGCTTTTATCATATCCCCACCTTTCATACCCTATACCCCTTCAACTCCCTCCTCATATCCCCCTCCTTCTTTCCTCCTCCCCCACCCCTAGTCCTGTATGGTGGGAATCACAGGCTACATTTGGGACGCGAGATTACACGGTTTTCAAATTCATGTATATTTTTCCGGGCCGCTGTCGACCCGTTACCCACCAAACTACCGTTCTACTCTACACCACTGGACAGGGGAGGGGGAAAAGAGGAAGGGGAAGGAAAGGGGGGAAACGCACGGATGTGTGGCCCTACAGTGCCGTGCCCTAGCCCTTTGGAGAATATGCAAACCTGTGTCAAGCAATGGGAAGCGGAAACGCCCGTGGATGTCATCTTATGAGGTCTGATGACTGGGGCGGGGTGGTTTATGCAATAAACTGAGTGGCACGTTCCGATCCCGTTCCTGGTCCCGGTCCCGGTCCTGCTAGACTGGCGGGAGTGTATTACCCCAGTGTTTGGGTTTTGTTTCACCCCGCAGTGCCCTCAAGGGCAAGGTAACACAGGGGGTAGATGGATCGTCGGCAGGTGTCTGGATGATGGCGGGGCCCGGATCCGGGATCGAAGGGTGCCCGGTTTTACGGGGGTATTGATTACTTTTTTTTTTTTTTTGTAAGATGTCGTTAGCGAAAAGGGCAGACTAACGAGTGGAGGCTTACTCGCTTGAGTCTCGCAAAATTTATATTCATTTGTACTTGGGAGAAGAATTTAATACAGGACTGCATCCCGTCGTCGTCGTGGAGCGTCGCGCTGACGATGACAACGACGATGGAGCGCTTAAAATCCGCGGCGTTACCGGTTCAGGGCGACCGGGAGCATCTTGGGGTGTGCTATATTAAATTCCAAATCACTCAGACATGCAAATGACTCCCAAGTGCTTAATTCATGCCGGCTTCAGACTGAATATTACGTGAATTTAGAATCACTTAAGCCCGGCTCTGGCGTTACTCGAGACTTTATTATGTAACATTCCCGGGGAAAAATGATATTTCATTAAGGCTGGTGTGGGTGAGGGATTTTCAAGTCCACGTTCCCTGATTATAGCGCGTTGCATCCAAGAGGCTGCTGACGTTGCGCGCCGTGCCGTCGTCGTGCCCTCGCCGGGTTGACTTGCCTTTTCACCCTAAATCACCCTCTATGGAAAGAAGAAGAAGAAGAAGCACATCCAGGGGTGCTTTATTCACCCGGAGACTAAGTTTGCCGGGACTCATAAGGGCCGAGTGGGATGACGAAAAAGTTTTTGAATAGTTTTAAAAATCGTAAACAAATTCCTGTTTTTCGGAATTTTGCCAAGCGACTCAAACACATCCAACCCAAAACTTGACAATTTAATTGGAAATGCACATTCATCCCGACGGGATGTAAAAATTTCCTGATGCTGCTGTTAAAAATTCTCACAGAAATTATTTTGCACTATTTATGCACTCCTGGACCAACTTATTTTATGAGTCTCGTTCCAACTTGTTTACCAGCAGATGCTGGAAATTGAGAATGTAAGGAAATTTAATGAACGTGCTTAAAATGTCCTTAAAAGTTAATGGATGCAATCTCGTGTTGTTCGGGTGGTTATTAACCAAGACTAGTCCTTGAAACGCGAATATCTCTGGATATTTGTCACGGCTGTCTGTCACCACGAGAAAAATTACATCATCTCATTAAACAAGATGAATTCAAAAGATTTCCTCGACAAAAAACACTGACTGAAACCATATCGAGCTTAAGCTTGGATCGTACAGACATTTTGCGTTTTTTATAGAGGTTTTTAAATTTTTCACAGTATTACTTAAAAAAATAATAATACCAGCTAACTACCCTGAAATTTTTAAATTAGTTCATATAAAAACATTTTATGTTAGATCTGGTGCAAAGTGGGTTGCATATTTAAAACAGTATTACTATCGAACTAAATTAAGAAAATGTTATATATATATAAAGTGAAATATTTAAAAATAACCGATTTTTTCAAAATTTATTTTGAGATAACCCTCTTATCAAATAATAAGAATAGGGCTGTTGCCTTGTTACCGATTATTTGGCCCTATATAATCCAAGATGAATCGAATTGTTTAATAAAATTTTTAGAAATTATTCCTAAAAATTTTCATTTTCTAAACATTTCGAATTTTCTTAGGATTGTGAGACTTTTTATAAAAAGAAGAAGAAGTTGTATCATTATAAATATAATTTTTTTACTAATTGAAATTAAAAAGCCGCCAAAATGATTTCTTTGCGGGCAATCTAGTGTTAAATAAAATTTTATTGCAGGGATTTCGTTTTATATTCAAAGAAGTAATCCTATTTTAAATTTTTCATGGAATAAGAGTTTTTCCTAATACATAGGAAGAAATTGTTTTCCAATTAGTCAGAAGAGTTTTAGCCTTAACCTTTTTATTGTTTGGCCTCCACCTGTGAGAATTCCCTTTTCCGGAAAGTTTATAGCTGGGAATTGAAAATTATTTTAAATTAAAATTTCCCCTTGGGTGGTACAGCTTCAATGAAATGCGCCATTAATTCCGAAGAGTACTTTACAACTGAAAGCTGGAGGCCAGTAGTGTGTCTTGCATAAAACAAATTCCGGCAGTGGTACCGCGACCGCATGGCATTACATCACCGGGAAAGAAGAAAGGGTTTTTGGGACTGTATGGCCGGGGTGATCCTCTAAAACGCAAATAAATTTGGTTCAAGTGATAATTTGCCGGGGAGCCTCGGCGAGAGGGTTAAAAATAAAGCGTATTCTGATGTGAGCTGTATGCCACATGAATTACCGGCCCCGAGCCACTAATTTGCACTTTCGTTATCTCTTAGCTCGGCCACAAGTTTATTTCACCCCAAAAAACCGGATACGGCAGTAAATCCCCAAAGGGGGCTGATTCCGCCCCAGGGCATGGCTCTACCGGCTCTGGGGCCGCAGGAAATGTTCATGCAGCCTGCACATTTTATACCTGTTATTGTTTTAGAAATTGTTCCGTAAATTATGGTTTTGTACAAGGGCTCCAGGCCCCGAAGTGGTTGAATTTGTTTTGCGAACAAACACATAAACGCCTATGTTCACTATGCCACCATAAACGACAGGATGAGTGGGGGGCTCGGGGGCTGGAACTAGAATGGCAGCAGAAAACTTGCTTTATGTTTCAAGAGGCAGTCTGCGGGAGGCCCATAGTCGTGAAATCTGTTTGAAAATTCTATTTAGCCCGACGGCCGGACGGGGGCTAGAAAGCCTTTGCCCAGTCTTAGGCAAAAGTCCTAAACAAATTTCGTGCGCTCCAGTTGCTCTGGTCGAGCGCAATTGAAACTTTCAAATAATTTTCCGACCTTCTACATGCTGAATGGACCAAAGTCCCAGGCATTGCTCAAAGAAAAACTAAATAAAGGAAAAACAAGAAATACAAACGAATTGAAGCTAGAAAATGCTGAAATACATGTCCACTATGCAGCACATTAAACTGGATCGAAACCAATCTTTGAAGTGATCCCAGTCAACACATCTCATCCACGAACTCCATCCATCACTCACATCCGTTAAGCCCTGAAAATCCGAAAAATTTTATATTCTGACAGATTCTTCTCCTAAAGATAACGATTTCCTTAAGAAAATGTCCTATACCGAAGCTTAAGGTTGGGATGGACTGTTTATTTAAATATCTAATCTATCTAATATCTCTAGTTCTAAAATGAAATTTTTAAACTAAGTACCTGCAGCAAAAAGCTCATGAAGCTAGGAACAAATTAAAAATTGCTATATTAGTAGGACATATTTTTTACACCTTATACTTATACTGCATACAGTAAATAAGTTTGAACTCAAAAATAAATATATTGTACCTATGTAAAATTTTAGGCCAAATTCAAGTTTTCTCATACAACTACCTATTCGAATCGAATTGAAAAAAGTTTACAAAAGCCCGTTTTGGACAAATATTCCTTAATAAATTTTTTACTATTCATTTTTTACAATTTCAGTAACCTTTCACAAGGTATTCCAAGTGACGGACTTAGGAATAAATCTTTACAACTGATATGTCTAAATTTCCCGTCAGAACGATATTCAAGGTTTAGTATTTTTAAAACGATTTCTAAAGACCTTAAATCCCCAATAACTCTTTTGTGAATTTATTTCACATTAGTGTATTCTGTGCTTGAATACGTTTCTAAAATACGACGGTATCCTTAATGTCAGATTCATTTAAATAGTAATTGAAACAATTCTGATTTTTTTAAATGAATTTATTTTACTTTGCCCAGAAATGAATTTAAAGCAACTCTTTTAGAATTTAAGCATATAGCAACAGTCTTAATTAGTTTTTTTATTAGAGGAATGCCAGTTTTGTAAGATTTTGTTTTAGTCTGTAGAGATAAGATGGTATACGACTATCAAAATATTTATCAATTCCTTCACAATCTGAAAAAAAAACCCACCAACACAGTTTACAAGTGGAATGCAAATTAAAACATATTACTATTTAAAATCAAGGAATTTGTGAATTTCCAACAAAATTTTAATTGAACTTTTAAATTTTAAATTTTTTTATTTCGGTACTTTAAGTCTTTAAAAAAGCTCTTTTTTAAATTAATTAAAGTAAAGTTCAACAGATAGAATGTATTTTTACGAGAGTATACTAGTATTCTGACTTCTTGGAGTAAGTCAGGTTTGAAGAATTTTAAAAAAAGCATGTTGAATGCCCAAAGTAATTTCAAAGCATTACTGGAAGAAAATATAAAAGGAAATACAGACAAAACGAGAAAAGTCGGGAAAAGCTGAAATACATGCTGTCCATTATGCCGCACATTAAGCCAGATCGAAACCAATCTTTCGAGCGATCCCAATGAACATACCTCACCCGGATGGCGCCATCGAAGTGCTCCATCACCTCGACTTTTGTCGTCCTTGGAGTTTGTCACCCTGCTGAGGTATGGAGTGGTGTCAAACTCTCCAGCAGGGTGCTTTTTGCCATTCTAAATCATTCCAACTGATGACATTTCGTGAAAAGTCGCGCAAATGGGTCTATTTAAAAATGTTGTTTTCGACGTCTGAAACGAGAAAGACGGGGCCAGCTTCACACCCACCCTGTACTTTTTGTCTGCCTAAGGGAAAGGGTCCCACCCATCTCTGCACAGGGGGTGCGCGAAGGTATATCGAGTGTGGCTCAAGCAGTTCGGGTAAGGACCCAAAACAAAAACGAGAAAAATCGCTGCAAAGGAAGACTGATTGAACTCATTACAGATTCTCACTGCAAAGTGAAAATAAATTCCACTCGATAAAGTTTATCGCAGGAATCTTTTGGAAAATTAATCATTCGTCCAAGTTGCCGGGTGTCCGGGAACCGAGCGGATGGTGCGCGCCCTCTAGTTGTTATTAGATGCCAATTCCAGAATTCATTAGTGGACGGTACAAAATTGCAAGGATTTAGTTAATTAACTCGCAGACAGAGAAACGTTTCGGGATGCTTCTCTAATTCCTTGAAAATCGACTGACCCCATTTTTCGGTAGAATCAACATTCCGGCCATGTAGATCTGTTTTACAATTCGGGTTTACTGCACAACATAATCTTTGAGAACTCTGATAGAGCTACAAAACAGTGGCTGTAAAACAGATTATGGCCTCGAAATACCGCAGGGTTCTTTGTTTTTAGAGATGTTTACTAAAATAAAGGGTTAAAGACTCAAAATACCAAACTGAATAACTAAGGCTACAAATTTCGTACGTAAATTTCCTAGGGAACTTTTGCTAATTTTCAATGTTTGTTATGCAATTTTCTTTAAAAATATAAACTTTAGAATAGAATAGAAGTTATAAACGAAAATGTCCCAATACATCACGGTGTGGAAAACAACAGGTTCGAAAGTTATAAAATATCGTATTTTCGATATTTTTAAAAATTCGTTACAAAATATCAGATTCTTAGAGAGATAGAAGTGTGGGTCAAATTAAAGTTTCAACCTTTAGATATTATGTATATTTTAAAATACTTAAGACTTTGAGACTTTCCGGAATACTGTATGAATTTCAATTTTGTTCTGTTAACCGATTACTTTATACAGCAAGCATTTCATACATCGAGATTAGGATTTAGGCTTTCCTTTGAGCTTCACTGCGAGCTCTTTTCACGTTCCATTATAATATTTTTAGTCTTCAAAAAAAAAAACAAAGTGTTTTATGTTTTTACCCTATTTTTTTCAAAAACGTTGTATGATAGAAAATTTTAATCTTCGATTGTGTATTGTACAGTCAAATTATATGAAAGTCACTTATTACGTAAAAGAGCATAAAAAATGTTGCTCAGTGTTTTTAATCCCTAGGTATTTACATAGGTCTGCTTTTTTTTATGGTACAAAAGACCGTCTGGTCGCCGTGCCCACCATATGGGTAGCCCCCTCACCGAATAATAATAATAGGTCTGCTTTCTAGACTTTCAAAATTTTGATAGTGGATACAAAATGAGCAACCAGACTAAAAATCGATACTTGCAATAAGTTTTTTTGACTGTGTCGTGACGGCACGCAACGCCCTTTGGGGGTTAACGAACTGTGTAATCAAAGACTAAAAAACTTTTCGAAGGAGATTTAAATAAACGGACTTTTGTGAAGAAAGCGTTTTACTTTACCAATATTGTTAGTAGAAGCGGCGGTTACGTAATTAAGAAAGAGTTATAATTCAGGATCTTAAACGACCATATAAAATATTCTAAGAATTACCTTTCACCGTTCTGAACCAAAAAGAATTCTAAGAAAGAATATGACAGGCTTTCAAAAGAGTGCTGAAGCTAAGATAAGTAAGTTCCGAGAAAAAGCCGCCCTATGGCAATATTCAAGTAGCCCAGTTCACTCAAATGTCACTCAACCTGCCAACTTAATTCATTCTCAAGGCCGTTAGTGTGTCAAAGGCCACAGGAATTACGAAAAAGACACGTTTCCTTAGGTATTATTTTCGTCGGGGCAAATTTACGTCATTTCCTAGAGGAAATCTCTAAAAATGATTTCGGAGCGCCCAACCCAAAAACCATCAAAAATTGATAAGACTCGACATCACAAAGGATGGACTTCAATAGAAACCTACGCCCAGGGCTGCTATTACCACAGCTCGTGTTTTGGGTTGAATCTCAATTTTAAATGCACTGTCGGATTCCGGGTCGGTGTCACCCGACTGAGTCCAAATGATCGAGTGGACCAGAACTGAATCCAAATTACTTCCCTTAGCCAGAAACTACTCCGGCTAAACTATGATCACCGCAGAAATTACCATTTCAGTCAGAGGATTCATAGAGTTCACCTGGCATTCGGGGAGTATCCACGGGAAGCCCCAATGGGGCACCATCCGGGCCTCCTGCTGGAAAGAACAACTTTCACCTCAGCTCATAAATAATGAAAATTTTCATGTGTAAACGTATACAGAGCTCAGAAATGATTCTGCTTCATCTCCGGAGGACATGTATGTATTCGCCCCCGCACAGGGCCCCAAATCGACTTTAATAATTTGGGAAATCTTCTTCGAGTCTCGCCGAAAGTATCTTGCGGCCCAATTTTAATATTCGATAAATTTTTAATGACCCCGAGCAGATATCGAAAATTTTATGAGGAAGCATATCTGATTGGAGGAAATGGGGAAATAGGCCACGTCGATATGATTGCATTAAAATTTCATCTACGGCGGGGCTCCGGCGCAGGCAAATGGACGGGTTTTTGGGTTTTAATTAACTTTTGTTGTCGCTCCCATTAGCGTTCGAACTTGTTTCGACTCCTGGGCTCGCTGTTAATTAGGAACGCGCCATTTGTTCGGTATGCTCCGTACAGCGAAAAATCCACCCCAAATGGGGGGTGTACCCATCGAAAAGATTTTTACCCTAGAAAAGTTCTTAACCGGCTGCGTCCCGCAACGTGCCACATGCCGCGGGCAGACGGAAATTGCGATGTAGCTGCTGGTATAACAGTACCATCGCGGAGTGGGCGGTTGCTTCGGGGTTGGACGATCCCTACGACACGGGGCAACCGCATCGTTTGGGGGCAAATATTTATCTTTTTATGATTTTTTACGTCTTTCCGAGCAACCTTTTTTTCCACTGGAACAGCAGCTCTGATTCGCCCATTTCTTCGGGTAGAATTCATTCGGAAAAGTCACAATCTTCGTGAATCTTCACGAAAACGCACATATAAATTCTAGAAAAATTTCAACCCGATTCATCGGGGAAAATTGATTTGAAACGATTCGAATTCATTTTTATGCAAAATAGAAATTCTATAAATTGCTGTCTAACAAGTGCTTACACGACCACCCCCGCAACATAAACGATGATGTAAACAAGTTTACCTTACGTCCATAATTTCCACATGATCTGGAACGTGTTCAGCATATCCTGTCCTGACTATGACCGGATAGTGCTCACGCTTCTAGCGCATCAGCCCGGCTAGAATTGAGGGCTTTTGTACTTTTTCAGCCTGCGTACATAATTTATTTTCAATAATCCTTTTGTTTTTCATTAATTCATGCTATGCAGGGGTGGAAAAATATACTTGCCACCACCACTCCGGGACTGGGCTTTTAATTTCATTGCATTTTGAAACCTGCTCGCTGTGGGCTACTATTTTTTTGCTGATTCCCAATTTATTGCAATTTCATTTCCTGGATGAACTGGGCTAAAACGCACCTGAGGAATATCGAATCGTTGAAATCATTCAATATTTGCCTTTGTGCTATTCGACACTATCCAGGAAATTATTATTTTTTTCACGGGTATGAGACGTGCGACGAACTGGTTTCAATCTCAAATAATCGCACATTAAACTAAAATAATTTTATTTTGATTGCTCGGGAAATGCGTAAGCGCTCAGTATAAATTGGAAAACGATTTTTTAGTACCTATGTTTTTATAATGTACCAATTATAACTTTACGAAACAATATGAGCGTCTCGAAAAATGTCGCGCGATATTTAAATTTTCTATATATTTTAGACTTTAATTTAATTTTAAAGTCACAAAAGAAAATATTATGTTCAATAGAAAAGTTTTTAAACATCGACAAACTCATGAGAAATTTTAAAAATAGCACAAGATAGTTTTATATAAAATGAAGTCATTGATGGATGGATGGTTAGTTTTAAGTTGATGTCTCGAGCATTTATAACAGAAGGGTGGAATCATTTTTAATCTAAGTTCTCTCATAAATTCTCCACGAAAATTTATGTAGATGAATTGCGGCTATAACGTGACACTTTTTAAAATAAATTTACATATTTCGGGATATTCACTTTAATGAATTTAACGAATTTAGAGCTTAATAGGACGTTTGCAACAATTTCATTAAAATTCGTAAGTTACATCCATTATGAACGTTTGTAGACAATAAACTATTTTAGGGGTAATATCTGTTTGAATCTTAAAAATAAGAGAGTTTTTGTGAATTTATTGTAAGTATTCTAGTGAAATGATCAATATAAGGTATTGAAGATTTATGTGATCCAGATAACAAATTTTTAATGGAAATTTGACTATTTTTATAATTTAAAATAAATATTCTTTCACAACTTCGCCTTTAGGTAAAGGCAGGTGTATTTCCTTACAATTTTTAAGTATAATTCTTTTTTAATGAATTTTTCCTTCAAATTACAAACATTTCTCTGGAAAGCCGTGTGGCGGATTTTTGTGAAAATCTGAAATTAGAGAAGAGCTCCTCTTTAATGATAACATTACTTTTAGCATCAAACGTAAATTTTTGAGGAATTATGTGAATTTTTCTCGATTTTTCAAAGAAAATATGTACATAAGCTATTACCTACCTACATATTACTAAATAAAAATCTTCTCTTATAAGCAATTTGAATATATTCATTAAGTATTTTACTTCAAAGCTGTAGATCCAGGCAGGACCCAGTTTCTATTTCTGTAGACTTTATATTTATACGAAACATTTTTAAAGATTCTAAATTATTGAAATTCATGCATGCGCCTTATTGTGTAAATTACGACAACAATTAAGATATAATTTTACAAGTTAAAAGTTTAATAAGAAAACAGTAGTAACTAGTACTAGTTTAGTTTAAACTCTTAAGTTTAAGAACTTTTGTTATATTTTTGTTTCATATTCAATATGTATTGTAAAAATATTCTTTTGAAGTTTTATTTTCCAATATCTCCCAGTTTTAAAACAGTAATTTTATAAATATTTTTTAGAGTGTACCTATATAAAGACTATGTATAAATGGTTCATTAGTCGATCTGTCCAAATTTTTTTTATATAAGAAACTTCTCGTTCAAAGTCATAAGGCTATAAGAAATAATACACAGGCAGACATGCTTTTAATAATGAGGTATATACAAACATATATCCATATTTATACCATCTTCTTTATTGAAGTAGTATCTAGAGTTGGTACACTTTGGAGAGATTAAAGTTTCTTAGAAATGTTATATTGTGCTCACAAACTGAAGATAATCTTAGGTAAGAATATTTACTTTTATACCAGGGACATCGTAGAAAAAGGTTTTCTCGTTCAGTACCCAGGAGTTAATAAATCCCTTCATATGCTACATCGCCTTTATGTTCTCCTCAAACCTTTTTTCCTTGAAGAGATGAAATAAGCATAGACGACTTTTGCTATTTGTTTCTATTTTCCCATTTACCTGAACACGCATGCCATCCGCACGCACGACATAAAGCAGATATCTTCGAGATTTATCGCAAAATTTTACGTGAAAACATCCCCTGAATGGGGCCCATGAAAGGCAGCCCCGGCACCCAGGATTACGCTTGAAAGGGGCGTCGAGGCGCCCATTATCCGGCGAGGGCTTCCTCCAGTAATCACCCGAATACCGCCGCACCGTCCATCAATATGGCCGGCGCGAAACTAACGTACGCCGGGTTCAATACGCGCCCGGTGCAAAAAAGAGGCTTATCCACCTAAGGTCTAATAGCTTTTTAATATTTGAATAATTCCCGGTTAATGGAGTCTGGGTTGCACGTACCCGGGCCCGGCGTCGAGGAGAAAAGTGGCATACATTAAACATGGGGAAGATTTTCTAAAGAGGCAATAGGTGAGCCAACACCTCGTAGCTGTTTGCCCGTGTCGTTCACGTGCACGCGTAAAAAGGCACTTTGTAATTTATGAGGGCGGGACAAAAGCGCTCCAGTTCGGCTCGAGGGGCCAGGGGCGAACGAGAAAATCCCGCATTCGTTGTGGTCAAAAGCAGATCCTTCCTTCGCCCCCGCATATGTTACACATGGCGCAGGTGGATTAACCACGTGGAGAAGTACTGCGGCTATGCGTTATTCATATCTTTTCCAAGTAAGAAGTTTCCCATTATGCTGACATGGGCCGGGAGCGCGACCATCTCCTTGTAACCTTCGTCGTGGCAGCCACACGTGCCATCTTCAACTCACTTTGGGGACTCCTTTCACATTATCTCCCCGTGAAAGGATCCCCAAAGAAAGCCAGATGTTAGAAATAATTGTCGCATAGATCCCAGCACTTCCTGGAACTTTGTTTTCATTAAAACGAAAAACACTGAGTAAATTTAAGTGATATGAATTTGAAAAGTTGTTTCGCATCTTTTTTTAAATATACATACATATATAAAATATTGCAGTGGCAAAGAGTATTTTAATTGCATTTTTACATATGTAGAACGATTTGTATTTTTCATCTACAGTAAACTAAAATCATCAATTACAAATTTTATAGAAATAAAACAGATATTTTAAAATACATATGTATATTCTGGGGAAACTATCGATCGAACTATGTACATTCCCTCTTAGGGACTATATTACAAAAATTATTAACATCATGACCATTTTATTGCCAGCAAATCTATAAAAATGTTTCCCAGAAATACATATTTCAAAAATTATTATAGAACTACATTTATTGTTGAAACAATTTTTTAAATATTCCTCTCTCTTCGAAAACTTTAATTTTCTTTCCAATTAATGGCGAATTTTAAAAATTCAATATTTTTTAATAAACGTGTGTATGTATCTACTTTATTTCCTTTTAGAAATTTATTTTCGAGCTATGATGAATAGCACTGTAATTGTTAAAAATTAGGTCTTGCATCAATTTAATTCGCAAAATAATCATTAAAATTAAAAATGGTACACTCTAGATATTTTTTAACTAGATACATATTAGGTACTCGTAGTTTTACTAGAATAGAATGTCATTCTCAAGTGATATTAATTTTACTACGTATAGTAATTCAATGAACTTAGTACGAGATTCTAGTAAAGTTGTTCGGGTTTTATGGTTTTTGTTTGTTAGAAATTTATTGAAAATCAGTAGAATAAAAATATGGTTTTTTATTAATTTTTATGGAAACTGACTGCTTCGGTGATAGAAAAAGACACTGAAATCCCTGCGTGCAATCTAAGGCCAAATTATTATGTTGCAAAGGTAATAGTAAAATAGTAATTGGGTTTTCAAGAAATTATTTTCCCCAAGAGCTATACATTTTCTTTTTATTTATTGATTTGCTTATGAAAAACTAGCAATAATAAAGTTGAATGAATTTTGATGCTAGCAATAAATTGCATGATTTATTAACAATAACAAGCGTGTACAACATATAAGGTTGAATTGAAATAAATGATAATATATAATAAATAAGGTTAATTGAAATTTGCTTTTTTTGCTGGTTTTCACTAAAATTTACAACAAAAGCATTAAAAAAATATAGCAAAATGTAAAATTTCTTTGATTTCAAGAAGGTTTGGAGTATTCAATTATTTAATTAACTGATTAGATGAGGGTAGATGTAAGAAGTTTATTATAACACATTTGAAAATAAACAAAAATGCAAAGGGTGTGGGCTTAATTTTGACCTTTTTTTATAGGGCACAGAAAAATTGCGTGGAAAATGTTTGTCTGCGGAGTCGTTACCATTTCCTTGGTTTTCGGGTATCAACATAAAAACTCCCTCAGGTGCGATATTTCCCCTCATCCCTTCTTCTAGGATACGAAACCGCAATTAATTACACCGGAAGTAATCCCGCCAACCCCACATCTGGCCATCACCTTTCTTAGCGGGGGGGAAATCGAGGAAAACCGAGCGAATAACTGCAAAATTGCCATTTGGAGTTTTTCTTACCCTGACAAAGGCGGGAAATATCACAAACGAATTGACACCCGAAATCGGGCAATTCACAGAATTTTCACGTTCTCCCCCAAGTATCTGGAAGATATTCCCCCGGGAAGCGTACAAGATTAAAAGTTTCTTGGCCGCCCTTTCCACCCCCCACGGGACTTTCACGGCATCAACTGGGCCCCACCTCATATTTTTCTTCTTCTTCTTATATATTTTTTTTTTCGTTTCGATTAGAAGAACGTGCGGGTAGGTGACAAGACAGGGTGACATTAATATTTTTATCGTGGGGCGGTCGTTCATATTTATGGCGACATTAGCAGACGTAATCGCCTTAATTGAAACCCTCCACACCGTTGGGCTCCACGGGGGCGGGGCCGGAGCCCGGAAGCAAGGGCGGCTAGGAGATCTTAGAACAGGACTAAAATGGGCGAAGACGAGTGGTGGAGGGGCCCAAGGAATGATAAGAAAAACTTGCCGATGACATTGGACTAAATGGTCCGAGGGTTATTTTAGGAGAAAAATATTAAGAGGAAAGAGCCCCCGGATTACACAGGAGCACCAAGCTGTGGTCGTTCCCAGGGAGTCATTTGTCTGGGGGCATACAGCTCCAACGAATGAGAGACATTGGGGTTTTTTGCAAAAATAAAAAAATAAATAAATATTTATATAGAAGCTTCTTTTTCCCTGCTGTCTCCTTAAAAAAAAAAAATAACGAAGGGAACGAGACTTAAGGAGGCTGGGAGATGGACCAAGACTCTGGTGTCATCCTCTCGAGGGCCACCGTCCGGGCTCTTTTTCGGACTTAATAAAGTCAGTATGCCGGGATCTGGCTGTGGGTCAAAATGAAGTCATTAAGTCCTAGTGGCGCAAATAAGCTTCCTAGGCTTAGGGTAAAAATGTGAACTTTTATTATGACACCTCGGTTGTTTAACACGCCCCCAGATCAGAGATTTACTGTCGGCGATAATGCGGGGATATAAATGCGGATAAGATGTTAATCGGTGCTGCATTAGCAGGGATTTATATCCGCCCAATAAACCGGGGCTCAGTCCGTAATAAAGGCTTGGCTCTGGGGTATTTTTTACTTCAACTTCCACATTCTAGATTGCTAATGAGATACTTTTCCTTTTTTTTTTGTAGAAAAATAAAATCTTCGCTCATTGAAACATTTCCGGTTCCCTGAACTACTTAAATTGTGTTAAGTGCTCGGGGATCCGCTTTAATCAAAATAAAATTCAGAAATTGCCACGATTTATTCAAGAATTATATTTAAAGCATCATGACCCTTTTTTGCCTTATTTTGTAAGATAAATAGCTTCTGAAGCGTTTCTTAGCTCAACAACTAATTTATCAAAATTTCAGGATTTAACGAAGCTTAGAAGTTTAAATTTAAATATGTGTTGTTCGATTTTGAATTCTTATAGGTATTTCTGGAAAATCGAGAAAAGTCTGAGAATGTAATAAAATTACCATTGAAATCATGCTAAAAATACCCTCATTATTCAAGTTTCTTCAAAAGTCAAGGAAAAAACTTAAAAGATAACGCCGTTGTTTCAGATATGTGTAAAAATAATTTATATCTACCTATATTCTACAAAAATTGACTGAGTTACAGAAATAAGTGAACCTTAGTCCTTTGCTTTCTATATAAAGAAAATCTCAAAGAAAACTTAAAATTTTGGGACCTTGTGCATTGAATACTCAAAGACTAATGAACCAATTTAATTTTATTTAAAGGGGATTTCTAGTGTGTCAGCTTCAAAACATCGATTTTTTTTCCATTTCTCGATACTCGGAAGCCTCTAAAATAACCCTATTTAATTCTTTTCATTATATTCGCTCTAGAAAATGATTTGTACGCAATTTCGTGAGAGTCGATCGAGTCGCGCAAACGCACGTTCAAAATTTTTATTTTTTAATATTTGATGTTATTTTTTATTTTACTGTTCACTGTATAGTAATTAAAAATAAAGGAGTAAAGTTTAATCACAGAGATTGCAAATATAGTATAATTTATTTTAATTTAAACCATCAAGTGAAAACTACCAAACGGAAAAGTTCATTGCTCGTTACTGATTTGTTTTCCAATTAAAATCGATATCAAATTCTATTAAATTAACACGTTTCTTAAGGAGTTCTCAATTAGCAGTCCCCGATATACGATCTTTAAATTGTAATAATTTGAGAAATTAACAAGGGGAAAAAATCGTTTGCGAAGAAGAATCGGAGGGAGTTGAGGTAATTCCCTTTGAGAAGATTACCTTGCCAGTTCGTCGAAAACCATAGCTGCAGTCTTCGTTAATTAACGTGAGCCCTTCAACATTAATTAGTAAAATTAAAATTAACCATAATCCCCCTGTCCAGGCCACAGTCAGTCCAAGATTTTGTTTCATCCATTGGATGGAATTTGCTGCGTGTGTATGAGAAAATGTGGGGTTGGGTTAGAAATGGTTTTGGTGATCAGAATGGAGGCAGAAACGGATTAAGTACGAAAATTATTAGAGAGCATAAAAACCTTCGTGCCAGGGATGCTGATAATGCGGTGAATTTCATAAACTTTTGCCCTAAGGGGCTTTTGTTGAATATACACCAGTGGTATTCATGTACACAAAAATGGGGAGCACCACGGATGAGCCACGCATCCGGTTTGATGCCCAGGTGATTTCCTCTGCATTATGACTTTGTACACAAAATTAATTAACCGCAGGTAATGCGGGGTGATCGTCGTTATATTCGGTGTATGGACTTCAAAGTCCAGGAACATGAGACTTACTCCTTCCCAGCACAAACAATGGCTGGTGTGATTGGCGGAGAATTTAGCTTGGAGTTGGAAGTGAAATAAGAAACTTAACGAGCACTGTCTCAGGCGGATGATATAATTTCATTATCCGCCAGATTAAGATACATATATAGATATAAATCCCCTGTCGGCGATTAAACTCGGGTAAAGCTAAGGCCTCATACACCTGCACCCAAAATAGCAAAAGACTTGAGTCTTGGTATGGCAGAACAGAAAACCGACAGAGCTGGACCAAGAAATTGAGATGTACTATTAACCCAGATATAGACGGGCTCTGCATCTGGTTAATTTCCCAGGCAAATATTGGAGAACCCCACCGTGTCGGTGGGGCATCACTTGGGGCCGGGTCTAAGGGGCGGAGCGCATCACTCAGTCAATTCAGTCAGTGCAGGCTCCCCTGGGCGAAATTTGTTGGCCCGAGCCGTCTAGACTCTAGACGGACAGGGTTCGAAGCTCACAAATCTCATTGCAGAGTTTATCTTCGGAAAAGTGGCTCAATTATTATTTCCTCCCGGTCTGCCCGGCATTTTGTGTGCATTTTTTTTTTTCGTTTCCATCCAGACTCCCGCTGGATCCTGAACCCGGACAGTATCTGGATTTGGAGCTCCTCTTGCATCGGGGCTCTGCACCAGAGCACTGCACCATTCGGGCCCCAGTGAAGTATTGAATGAGCTGAAAGCCACTAATTAGGTTAATTGTTCTTCAGAGCGGAGAGTGTGCACCTTCCAGGCACCCGCCACCGCCGTCGCCGTTCAGGACCCCGATTGACATCCGGGTGCAGCCGGCTCCTCCTGTTCGGGACGTGTCAGACACCGCCGCAGGGCAATTTCATAGGGCCGTCGTGTTGCGATAAAGTAATCAATAAGCAATTTCCACTTGTCGCCTTAATTACGCGGCAAATTACAAGGCGAACTCGGATGCATGCGAACGCCAGTGTTTACTACGGTTGGCAGCTGTGTAAACGGCGAACTTTTCGAAATCATCCCCACACACAACTGACTTTTCCGCTCCGGGAGCCGAGGGGGAAGCAAAAATATTTTCACTCAATTTAATTAGGAAATTAGAGGAGAGCACCTTCCTAATGCTAAATATTGAAGTTGTAGCTACGTTTGGAAAATTTGCATTAGAGCGACGCTTCAGAAATAATTGGTTCAAGTTATCGGTTTTCTATTCCATTTTCCTGGACACTATAATTTCTCTGATTTGTTTGAATAAGATCTGTTTGTATGTAGCAATATGTTATTAAACAGTTTTTTTCTAACACAGTTGTTTCATCATAGAATAATTATTACATTATAAAATTCTTGTAAAAATATCATTTCATTTACATATATCGATTTCTTATTTGATAGTTATCTGATCAACTTTGTTCGGAGCATTTCTTAAAATGGTAGTAGTAAATTCTTAGTAGACTTCAGACTTTCAACTGATTTCTCTGTAAATGCAATCGATCAACAAACAACCGAGCCATCAAACTTCGAAAATTATAATTCACTAATGCAAATTTTCACCTTCGACTCTATGTCCTACCAAATTTTTATATCAAAGGAGAGACCGCACCCAAATTGCTTCAGGCATTTTTATAATAAATAATAATTGACCAAAGTATGTCTGCCACCAAAAATTCAAGAAAGTCTAATAAAATTATTGTTAATTACATACAATAATATGGTATATAACTTCTTAAAATAGAATAATGAATATTTATGCAAAGATATAGGTATGAATAGGTTCATTGTATAAGCAATTTATCGATAGAATACCAAGTAAGTATGCTTCGCGTTGCATTTTTCAAACACGATTTAATTTTCACACGAAAGAAAACAAAATATTATATGAACCCGACTGGAAAGAAATAAAATTCTTGACGATTTTAAACTTTCATATACTATATTTATACTATTCATTTCATCAAATATTTAGTTCATTACTACAATTATACTATAGGTATAGGAAATAGTTTTTTTTTTTTTTGATAGATTAAAGTCGATAAAATTGTAACTGCTGTTGAAAACGGAGCATAGATACAATTACTTCATAAACATTACAAAAAATTAATTAATACGATACGATGATAAAAAGCGCTGTTCGAAGGTTTCAAGTTTAATAAGTTTAAGCCTATCCAACTTAGGAAGCAACAAAAAAAGATTGCTTAGGGAAGATCGCGAAGAGCAATACGAATTTTCGTTGAACGGCGTTGAAAAAAGTGACTAAAAAAGAGTGTGATGCAAGAATCTTCAAACTCTAATTAGAACTAGCCTTATTAATTATTTCATTGATATGATAGTAATTGATATGTTCATATGCATATCTATTTTTTATAGAACAATTTTCAAAATAATGGTAAAACCAAAAATTTAACAAGCTTAGTATATTCAATACATTATGAAAACAAATTAATTTTGATAGAATACTTAACAATTGGATATTTTAGTAGTGATTATCCCAAATTAATCCTTACCAAATTTACTCATGTTATTTATAAGAATAAATAGAGTACTTATCCTAATTTGGTGACTAATTCTAAACAGATTATGTAAGAAAGGTACGATGAAGAGGTTGATTTTTTTGCCCAACAAAGAAACCAAATCTCATCAATCTAAAAGCCCTAAACATGCCCGCAACAAACCTTCTCAAAACCTCGTCAAAACGAGACCAACCTCATGACGGTGAATAATGAAGGATTTGTGCTCCCCGGAAATTTTGGCCGCAAATAAGGAGAATTCCTGTAAAATTCCTCAGCCCTTTCCGGGGAACAAACTTTCTAATAACGAGAAAGCAAAAGACTCAATTCGCACATTAAGTGGAAGTTGATTTGCATATAAAGGGGACATTTTCCATTCGGAGGTCCTTTCTCGGGTTTTTTTTTTTTTTGCCGGCCCTTTTTTTTCTCGGCAGGTCAACATCTCGTTACGTGTCCAACAAGAAAACTTTCCTTCTCCTCAAGAAATTTTTGGCCGAAGATTAAAAAGTTAGGAAAACGGGTAATGCGAGGGCAAATTTTCGGGGGATATTTGTAAAGTTCGCCGGAAGTAATCCAATTTTATAGCTTTTCTTGAGGTCAGGAAGGAGTGCCCTTTAGCAGCGAAGGGGCGGGGTTGAAGCTAAAATCCTGGGAATTATGTCCGTCTGATACGACGGTCTTGACTTCCTGGCGCGGGGACAAACGGACGATTTATAAAAAACGTTTTATCTCGTCTGTGACCAAAAATATCTCACTTTCTAGCCTCTAGTGTTATACGAAAACTTTACAACACATTCAATCCAGGGAAATTTCGTTTTATTTACGACCTGCCCTGTATATGCCCTGATGCCCACCCAGCCGGGCTCCGGGACTTTTCGGGACTCCCCAGGACCCGACGGGATGGATTCTTCCAGTCAAGTCCACCCTCTCTACGCAGAGATTGAAATCAAAGAGTTCCACCCGGAGGCTCCTCCGGCGGGGATACGTGGAGCCCATCCCTTAGTTTTTCGGGCCCTGTATGCATGAGCCCGTGTAGCCAGACCCGGTTTCTGGAGGATCCTAGTTTTCCTGCAGGGACTCTCCAGCCGAGGAGGCCGGATAACGAACTTTTAAAGTTTCTCGTTCATCTCGGCTCGGCTTTTTTTTTATGTTATGTTTTATCCATAAAGACGTCTTAGAAGTACCTCTCCTGTACGGCCCTTTTTCTATATTTTTTTATTTCGAAATTATGCCTGGTCCTGGGCGCCCAGCTCAAACTGGGACAAGGAGACATATCGAATTCGCGCATTACGTCTATCACACGCCCGTGGAATTTTAAAACGTAATTCAGGGAAAAGACTGGAGAAGATCTTAAGATCCGGGCCACATCCCGGTAGAAGCGAAAAAGAACGTCGTCTTCGAAAGAAACTGTGGGAACAGTTCGGGTAGTTGAACTTTATTTTTTTTTGTGTCAATTACACATAAGAGAGATCTCACAGTTTTTGAATGTAAATCAGCTTTTCCCGCCTGAAAATCTCGGGGATTCCCCTGAAATGTGCGCCTTCCTTAAAGATTATGTTTAGGTGAAAGCAGATAATGGTTTCTTATGGGTTTCCCGTCGTTTCCCGACAAAATTTGGGGCCTTTAGTCTTCCGGCTGGGATCTGCTAAGGATTTTTGGATTGTGTTTTTTTCCCTCTGGTAGAAGCTTCCAAGGATTAACATCTGAGTTGTTTTGAGGAAGTATTTTGCACGCTGTCAGATTTAATAAATTTAACAAGTTGATACCTACATAAAACGATTGAAAATATTATGGATTGTATCAGTCTCAATATTCTACAAACAAAAATTCCAAAATGAAAATTTACATAAAATTTGGAATTCAATACTAACATGTTTTTTCCTCGCTCAATTACAGTGAATTTCAATAAGAGTTGGTTTCCTAAATATGCAGTAGAAATCTAGAAAAGCGTATCATTACAATTCTATTTTAATAGTTTCCTGTATTTCAAGTTTAATTAATTCGTTTTTTGGGAAATATAACTAGAAAGACTGGGATTTTTGTCTGGGTTACCAGTAAAGTCAATCTGTATTCTATGCGAAAATTTACTGAAGTATCTTAGTTTTAAATTCAGGTTGATTTTTCTAGAAAATCTACAGGGTGTGGCGAGGTGGGAGGTCAATACTGCAGGGGGTGAAAGGTCAGACCGAGACAAGCAAAAAATCTTATGGGTGGGGGTGGGGTGAAGGGGGGGGGGGGTGGCATCTCGCACCGTTTGGCAGTTACAGGGTGATTCGTAAATCACAATGTTGCCTTATATGGCTATTTTTATCTTTTTTTTCTACGCAGCGCAGCGACCCAAAACCGATCTCAAAAAATCATTATTTCGAAGCCCTTTCCAAAAAGGTCAACATCATCACCCTACCCCCAGCCCCTTGGCCACAATCACCCCTGGAAGTTGAAAAAATTAATTTTTTTCATGATTTCTAGCATAGCTAGTATAGCTGGAATTGCAATATATTTTAAGCGGATGCTGAGAGTTCAATAAAACTTAGTGGATTTTAATATTTCATTATTTCATTATTGTACACAGGACATCACAGCTAACTTTTTTAAAAAAATCGAATTTCAATGACAAACTATTGACTACATATACAGGGTGTCCCAAAACTCAACGTTCAAACGAAGACGGATAACTCATGATTGTTTCAATACGCCAAATTTAACCTAATTAAAAATGTTATGATTTTCAGGATAATGACACTTCTTTAAAATGTAGGAAAGTTGTTAACTTCGAGCAATTTCTTTCGGTGTCTTGGCCACATACTTTAATATTTTTTTGTCCTGTTTGTTACAAACAATTACCGAAGGAGCCTTCTATCAAATGTAAACATAGATATTTCCAATATGGTTATTATTTTCTAACAACAAATAAATCTTTTTCAATTTTATGTGCATCAACATGTTTTTCCTCAAGTTTGACTTTTCATGCCGTAAAAAATACACTGAGCTTAACTAAAATATTTAAAATATTTAGGTATACGGTAAGTAGTATAGTCTTGAATTACTTTATTAACTGAAGGAAAATGTAATCTTTCCTACATTCGGATTATTTTATGGCTTCGTAACCTTTAAAAGGCAAATTTCCCCAGAGGTTTTTCTTAGTTATTTTTCTTTTAAGGTATATTACATTAGCTCTTAAACACATATTAAATTTGAATAATCTCAGGTCATGATCTTTGTTAAAAGAAATACTTCCAGAAGTTAAATAAAATTGTGTAAAGCCAATTGCATAAATGTTTTCTTAACTTTTACAGAATTTAAACTCTAGAGTGTTACGTTTGAAATTTCGATAGTAAATTACCCACACGTTGATTTATTTTAGGAATCACTTACCAAATTCCCTACGAAAACATTACATTGAGCCTAATTAGAACCCTATTTACCTTTTTTTATTGACTTCCATCCCTTTCAAACCGCCATTTTATACATATATATCTTTGTGTGACCATAAAACACGCCGTAACGGCATTATCAGCTCTTTTATATCTAAACCCTTTTTTAATGGAGGCGATGAATTACTAATCCGCAATTAAGGAATTATCCGGCATCCACAGGAACTTTCCATCACCTCATTAATTTCTGGCGTGAAATTATCGCCATCATTGAGACGGGCTTTGGGGGAGGACTTTTGTTAGAGTTCGGCTCTCATGCAAAAATCGATTTGTTATAAAATTCTCCTCTAGACTTCATCAAACAACTTTTTCGGTGGTAGTTCGCGGGTCGAACGGGCCTTAGAAGTCGAGGGGGATGGCCGTAAAAACACAAAGTCTTAATTTTATAGAGCATAAATTTTACACAGGGCTAAAGCCACTCAAACTTGCATCCATTGTTGGTCGACCGCTGGTAGAATTTATGCTGTAATAAGTTGATTCCATCGAATATGGGCCGTTGCCGAGCTCTCATCGTTGAGATCCCATTGTTAGGGTTAGAGTTCTAGAGTTCATCCCACAACTCCTTGAGGAGCCTGCGAGACTGAGTGCCGCAATATTCTGGTGAAGTAGTGAAATAAATTATGCGAAATTTAATATTAATGAAAAGATCTCGGCTAATTACACTATAAGTCGTTCATCTTGCCCTTTTTTACGACGTAGCCTTCGCCAGGAGTTTGAATAGGATGATGGTGGTGGGTTCGAACATCCACTGCCAAGAGAAATAGTGGCGAAACTTGGCGGGTTTTCGATTAATTTCACCAGAATATTTTTTCATCGTTCGGTATTTAGCCGGAAGTTTGGCTGGTAATTAATCTTTGCAATACTTTCATTGATGTTATGCGCAAGATAACCAGCAAGCAGTTGATTGAGGTGTAATTAATTGAGCTTCTCGCATAGGGAGTTGGCTTCTTTCAGCAAACAAGAGGGTATAAAATGTCTTCAGGCGTTTTTCGGGTGAAACGATGAAGATTTTGAGCTAAAAACAATTCCTGACTGATGGGTTCGATGGTTTCACGTAAAGATTTGTTACATTAACAGTGAGTTTTAAACTTTCTGATGGAAAACTTTTAAACAACCTAGATTTTTGTTCGGAGAAGTTGGGAAAAATTCCCTATATATTGCTATCCACAAAATTACTTTTTGTATTTCTCTTACAATCTAAACAATTTAAGTGGCGACAGATTATAGATATTGTTCTTTAGAAAAAGCTAGAGTTATCGACTGTTCGAAGAAAATATCTGGCAACTGTAGAAAATCGTGGAGCAAACAGACCAGCTCAGCTCACACTTCAAAAAAAAAAACCCTTTCAAATCCTCTGAAAATATTAATATATATAAATTAATTTGGACATAAGAGCACGAACGGTTCGAAGAAAACATCAAGAGCGTAATTTATATGGAATAATCGCCAGAATGGCTCATACTTTGTAAAAAAAAAAATATATAAACAAAATGTAAACTAAAATCTCACTAGGAAAAGCTGAAAAAAGGCATGAGGTCAAAATCCTGATTCAATAACAAAGACCTTAGATTAGAAAATTCACAACTTTTTTAAAATTCATTTCATTTTCTAGTTAGATTTGAAGACGTTAGAGGAATTAGCAGGTGAAATTATTTTTTTTTAGGATGATAAACTGTTTTAAAACAAAAAAGCATTCATATTTTGAATTAATATTTCTAAATGTATGCGAAATAATAAAGCTTTTTGTAAAAATCCAAAATAATTGATTTCTTCCCCCTAATATTATCCTACCTACAAAAAGTGAATTATTCAAATTTCAATTTTTGCAACCGATTGCGCAATTCAGCACCTAGCCTTCTTGAGCTGAATTTGTTCAGTCGACTATATACACAATATAATTAATAAAAGCTGAATACTTAACTCACCTGTTCATTTTTCCTCTCCTTTATTTCTGATTGTATATTTTCTAGTTTAATTTTATTTTGGGAGCTGGGGAGGGGAGGCTATCTTTTTCAACATGATTTCGGTGACATTCGGTTTAAATAAGAGAATTTAGTTCGAATTTTTGCACTGATTTAAAAAAGTCACACAAAATTAACAAAATTGATTATTGGATTTAATATCACACCAAAAGTTTAAAGCTTATTTGAATTGTGCTATGTACACTAGGTAGTTTGTTAGAATACACCAATTTTTGATGATAAATTTTTTCATACAAAATAATATTAAATTAATATTTTAAAGACGTAGGCTAAATTTACACTCAGCTTTAAGGGTGTACAAAAAGAATATATATATATATATATATATATATGTATATATATATATATATTATATTGTATAGAATAAAAAAATAGAAGATAAAAAAGACTCCTACATTCGAAAAGATGTAGTATTGGAAGGATTGTTATGTTTCGTGCGACAGTTTTATCTCTATTCCATTTCACCAATCTTAAGATGAGTAAATATGTAACCCGAAGGAAATATGCAAGATAGTAGGATTCTAAGAAACATTTTGGAACAATTGACTCGCCCATGGAAGAATAATGAGACGAGAATATTGTATGCATGGAAGTCCCTTCGGTATGGACATGGGTCTCAGACAAATAAATGGATTTTAGCTCTAAGCAAGAAATCATGAAAAATTCCAAAAGGAAGTAAGGTGAAATGAAAATATCCTCAGACATCCAGAAACTCCCCGGAGATGTGTTTGGGGAGAAAAGCTATAAATTCTCACATGACATCCGGACGAGTAGCAAAAATTCGTTGACATACTCAGTTGACATATTTAATGCTTGAGGAAAGTCAAAATCATGCAAAAGACGATGAAAATATATGTATGTAGAAAAAAATTGCAACTAAAACGAAAAAATAATATAAATGACTGGTGGGGGGCTAGACCCATAAACTTCGAGTGGAGCATCGTAGAGGTATTTTTCTTATATGAAATTTCATAGAATAACTTAAAACCGACTTCAAACAAGATCTAAAATGAATAAAAATTGTAAAGGGAACCCTTGGACAAAAAAAGAACGATCTTGCGTTTTTTTTTTTTTACAGCGAAAATTTTCCTTATTAAATAAAAATTTTCCCTTTTTACTGTGCTCTGCTACCTCATTGATGTCTCATTTCGTTAAATTATTCGACCGAATATTTCCCAGAGCCCAAGGCGAGGACCATATTCGCCTTTATTGTACTTTTCAAGTTCTTTTAAGAAAAATATATTGAATATGCAAAAAGACTTATGTGTGCTGATGATGAAAGACGTCTTATTTTTAGCTCCATCAGCAGAAAATTTATTTGAAGGGAGTCCACTGAGAAAGAAACGATGATAAACAAATCTGCTTTCAGTCAGAAACATTTGTTTAATTTGAATTTTTTTTTCCTGTATATTATAATACAATATATGTATTTCAGAGATATTTATTTTTACTAAAAATAGGAATCATATTTTATTACAACAATACGTTTACCTTTCTATTTTATTTTATACATAACAGTTCCCTTTTTTGACTATAAATAGAAATGCTCAGATCAATTTCTAATTTTCTAGAGAGGAAAAATAAAATATTATTTTGATTGAGTTCGTTAAATATTCTATAGCGATTTGAAATACCTTGCAGTCTTTTCATTCTACCAAGACCGTTAATTGTGCATTAAATACTTAATTTATATTAGAGCATTTATCACTTAATATCTTCGTTAGTCACTTTAAAGAGCACTTGCTTAAAATGTAATTTGAAAACAACAGGTTTAAGTAAAATATTTCCTTGCTCAAAATAAATCTTCTTTAATTATAATTGCGATTAAGATTTCGCCGTCTTGAATTATTAATTATGACTTTGTCTAGCACATCAATTAAAAAGTGACAGAGGAAAAATTTATGGAATTCATAAAGTGATAAGCTAATTTTGTTTGTAATTTAGGCGCCATCATTCTGGATTGTAAATTGGACATTGTCTAGCATATTAATTAGGGGAGACCGAGGGGAGTTGAACCAATTTTAATATTTTGGTTCCTGCACAAAATTCTATACATATATGTAAATGTCATGAAATTAGTGCCAATCGATAGTTCAATTCTTACACCTTCAAATCACTGAAACAAAAAAGTGTAAGTGTAAATTCTGTAGCGAAAAATCGACTTGAACTTTACAAGTCATTTTTTTTTCAACTCCTCTCATACTAAGGTAAGTTGAAACAGGAGTCGAGGTGAGTTGAAACAGTTGAAACGACTATATATTGAAAAATATTGAAATAAAACATTCAACGACAAAACATAACATTAATTAAAGCAAAAAACTTAAGAAAATTAAAAAAAATATGAAAATAAAACATATTACATAATTGGCTCGAGCGATACTCGTTGGTTGCGGTAGTCTTAAGGAAAGAATAGGATGACGAATCAGACGTACAAAACCTAACCGAGGTGAGTTGAAACAGTCTGTTTCAAATCCCCTCAGTAAGAAAAATCCTACAAATTTTTTTCAATCAAAAACCAAGAAGCATAACACAAAGAAATGAGCTGTACCAGTGCTATTACTTCAATCTTTAGTTAATGAGCTTCGAAACATATATAGCCCAAGCAAATTTTTTATAAAAGAGTAATTAAACAATTATATTTGTTTAAATATATTAATTCAGATATGAGGAAATATAAAACATATATCAAATAAAAAGTAATTTGTAGAAATACAATAAAATTTTTCTATTTTTCAGTAGAATGATAATTTTATTCTTACAATTTTTGATTTATTGGGACCATTTTATATGAATAAAATTATCTGACAATTGAAAAATTGGACCTAAGTCGCATGAATTATTATTTTTTTTACAGGTTTCAAAAATCAAGATTATGTTGCACGAGATCTTGCAGAATTTGGTGGTAATATTGAAATTTGATGAAATGTACCTAATTCTCTCGTGATATCTGGGATTTCGTAAGTATTATGCCAAAAATTTTTTAGATCCTATTACGTATAATTATCTCTTAATTAAAATCCTCACTCCACATGCTCAGATTTTAGTAAGTAGATACTACAATTCTTCAGAAATTTTCATTTAACCTTGAATTTCAAAACTTCACCGCAATTAGCTAACGTAAATTGCTTTTAACCCAGCAGCGATTGAAAGTAACCTGCACGAAACGACAAATTCTATCTTTGTTTCAGGTATCGCTACGGTTGCTACGTGGGCGGAGATGTGCCATATTTCATTTAATCTTTCGTAAATTATCATATTAATTAATAAGACAGAAAGACAAAGTTTCTTCCACAAATATATGAAAATTTTATTTGTGCGTTCCAAGAAAATGCCAAGTTATTACAAGTTTTCCAGGGGCTTACAATCAAGAAAAGTTTGTCTGCTTTTGGGTACGAGGAAAACTTTGTATGAAACCCCCGCACCAAGAGGGCGGTTGCGGTATAGTCGTCTTTCCTGCGATAGACTAACTTTCTGTTAGTTTACATGAGAAAAGAAACAATGTACAAAGTGAACATTTTATGTATTAACTATAAAGCCCTCAGTTGCAGCTTTTGAATTCGCTGAGCCGGAACGGAATTCTTTTTTGTATCCTTCTGCTTAACGACTTGAGAGATTACGTGGAGTTCATAATTTTTTTTGTTATATCCACTCTAGGGCTTACTTTCAGACTTTCTTTCGAAATAGAAAAGGACGTTTCGATTTTTTTTAAATTTATTTTAATGCAGTCATGCAGACACAAGAAAGGAAAGCAATGGCGATAAGTCAAAGCATACCCGACAATATCGAGACGGATTTTCTGACATTATTTCGTTTTGGAGTCTCTAGAGCATGAAGCTATTGTAGTCATTTTTTTCTGAAATATGTTTTGATTGAGATGATTTTACCATTGCATTATGTTTCATGTTTCATAAATAAATGGGCTGCAATGAAAGCATGTCCCCTTTTCATGGAGCAGACGATGTTGTTCATATTCACAGAACTTGGTAATTGGATACAATTCGAAAATCACGCAGACTATAATTAAAATAGTACCTATATAATTTTCGGGTTTTGATACCCTTGCCAAGGGTTGTTCAAGTGTATCAACCTTTGTACATTTTACTTACAGCCCAGATAATTGACTTACTTTAATGAGAATAATTTAATTATCTGATTTTAAAGCAGCACTTACTTTAATACATAATTTAATATCTGCAAACATAACAGAGATAATGTATCTATTGTTTTTGTAAATTTATTTATTTTTAAAGGAACATACCCATTCTAATTCTTTAAAAAGAAAGTCTGAGTTTTTGCTTTTTATATGTAAGGTCTTAGTTGAAAATATTTGTCTTATAAATAATAGGATAAAATTGTAAAATTGGTTTTCAGGAAATTTATACTGGGTTTTAATGTGCCATTTTCGCTTATTATATGATTAATATACTTTGGTGTATAAAAAATATCCACAAAACAATTTAGTAATAAATATAAAATTTGTTTTCCTTCAAAATATACATTCAAAACTTACCTGAACTAGAAAGCATCCTACATTCACTATTGAAAAAATGTGTCTCAAAACTTATAATTTTAGTTCTAGATGTTATTAATCACTATATTTTGGGATAAAAATAAGTGTGGGTTTGAAAATATAATTTAAAACATTGATTAAAAATATTTATAAATAGAAAAATAGGAACATTTTGGTTGTGAAATCACAAAACTCAATTTATATTAACTAAATATTTTATTGAATAAAATTTCTAAACTTAAAAAAATCCCTTATATCTAATCACTTATTTATACATCATCATTTGACTTAGTCCAGTAATATTTACAATAATTTTCGATTACTTTTAAGTTACATTGTGTGTTTTGTTGTTGTTGTTGTTTTTTTTTTTAAATCGTTCTATGCGATTATAGAATTTAATTTAATTTAACGAAAAGGAATTTATTTATAGATGTTGCACCCATTATCACACGATTTTGCCTCAATAAGCCTCTCCTTCCCAAAAGCAGAAATATGACGAAGTTGTTAGACAATCTTCTTACATTATTTCATAGTCATTAAAAATATTTTCAAATTTTTTTAAGGACTCAACAGAAAGTCGCTCAACAGAGTTTAGAAACGTTTATTTTTTAGGTTGGTAACAAATTTTGAAAACACTTATTTTAACAAATAGAATGAGTGTGGTTACAAATTAGAAGACAGAACGAAATGTTTTAAACAGTTTTCGTACATTTGCTAAAATTACGAACAATATGAAGTGAAAATGTAGCAATTTGTGGTGCAAACATTGCCCGGGTCTAATCCAACGGGGAAGGGATTTGCTCCTTAAGTGCAGGGACTTTGGCTGGCTCTAATACAACCATTTAAAGTAATCCGGATCAATTGTTGCAGCCATAAGACCCGAAGTAATTGATTTCGTGTAAAGGATCTTTCGGTTCGTTGGTGGCGAGGTCGTCGTTTTCGTCGTTCTAGACGTTTTGTAGTCATTTGTAGCGGGGAGGGCGGTGTTTGGCGTCTAACAAAGACCTTGTTAAGGAAAAAGGGCTTCATTTCGAGATTTACTCGCGCAAGAGGAAACTAATTGCATTTCGAAGCCAACTCAGAGGGTAAGAATTCATGTCTGCGAGTACATCCCCACCCTGTTTTCTTTCCTTCCTCATCACTAAAACCCTCGAAACCCTCAAAGGAGCCAGGAAATAAAAAATTCAAATAAATCTCGGTTTGTACCACTCGAAAGGAGATTTAGCTTTTAACAAGTGATTCTACCCTCCCCGCAACACAGGGACGTATGGTTGAAGATGTCGGGAAAAAAAGGGGGCCATCGATTTATTTTCCGCCTTTTTTGATGGTTGTGCTGCGCAAGGTTAGGGCTGGGGGCTAAATAGACCCTAGAGGTTAAGGAATGCGGAAAATTACCCTTGATTAGTACAGGTGAAGAGATTTCTTAACTTATTTTGTTGTTAATGCCAATTACAACAGATATTCCGGCAGCCTTTCGAGATCGGCCACATTTAAGACACGCAAGTCTGTCCCAAGGAAGAAGCTGCGAACGACTTTCAGAGATAAGAAAGTCCAGCGAAAGGTCCTTTCATGAAATTGTTTGAATGGCTAGAGATAACAGGGGGAGCCTTACTTACTTTCTCCAAATATCCTTACCTTTTCCTTTTTATATTTTTTTTGGTTTTTCATTCCATTCCAAGAAAATCACTACTCTTCAATGCTGGCCTCGCCCTCATGCCAAGGTAAAAATTTAAATTTCTTTTGTTCGCCAGCGAGTAATTGGAGAACACTTCCGGTTGGACCACTTGAAAAGTTCTATTTTAATAAGGCTTTAATTGGATTTTTAATTTCGATATAATAGCCTTATTCTAGAAAATTGATAAAGGGAAGCATGGACATAAGACACTTCAAGAAATACAAATTCCATACTTGATGGCATTGAGAAAAATAATAAGTAAAATATAACTTCAATTTGAAACAAATTTTGTACCTTACCCCAATGATTTTAAATTATATTATATTATGTTACAATTACAAATAGGAAGGAAAAATCATTTTTCAAGTCCGCAATAGGCATATCGAAAATCACTCCTGAATCGTGCTTGCATAACAGGCCGCATTTCCCTTAAGTACCAACGTCCTCAGAAAGCCCGAATTTTTATGAAACGCGACTGCAACAGCCTCAAATGTTTATAAACCATGCCCTTAACTATGTCCGAATTGTTACACAATACGCCCAGTACGAGCCCAGAGTTTCTATTCTCATGCCTTCTTTCAAGAAATGCACCGGTAGACGAGAAAATTTTTTTTTCTTGTGTCTCGGTTTCTTTTCATTTTCAGTTTTTATTTGTCATGTATCAAAATAATGAAAAAATACCCAGAAAGTCTTTATAGTTTAATTTTGTAGTTATTGGTAGTAATAATACAGATTTTGAAAACCATATTTTTACTTCAAAATCACTTAATTGCAAAAATTAAAATTAAATGTTTTTCAAACCAGATTTTATAAAATTGTATTTTTCTCAGTGCGGCGAAAATTGCTTTTCTTAATTAACTAATCTCAGGTAATTAATAGAAATGGAATGAAAAGCACTTACAAAGAGTAATTTATAAAGAAGAAAAAAGGGAAAAAGGAACGCCTTGGGCATGTCGTTTCTTTTTTTATTTCTTTTTCTTCATTTTAATCAAAGTTACCAGTGCGCATTTCACACAAAAAGGCTCTTAAACCCGAAAGAAGAGTCCCTTAGAGTTGAAGAAATCCCTTCTAAGCAATTTTTCATGTACGACAAATTTGATCTAAACACTCATTCTTTGCAACTTGGTTGCTTCTTAGGTGCTGGGTTTTCGGGTTGGGGGAGGTGTTTTTCTGTTGTTTTCCATTCGTATTACATCAGCTGGAGCAAATCTCGGCAAGACAACGCTACACCTATCCACCCGCGCCGTCCCTTCCAACCCCAATTCATCCCTGTCGCAAAAGACGTATTGCGCGCTGCACAAAAGGAGGAGCTCTAACTTTCTGCTGGGATAACTAGTTTCATGGAATTTCTCGGGTAAAAACGGTTAATTAAGTGACACGCTGACACTATTGTTCCGGCGGGTGGTCCGGGGGCGCATAATGAGAAAATGTAAAAATGTCGTCGTTTCGTCCAATTGTGCCTGCATAGACCCCTAGCCAACCCTCTTTACCCTAAAGCCTTCTGTGCCCAGCGAAACGTCTATGAATAGTGCTTATTCCTACAGAAAGTATCGTATGCAATTACGTACCATCTTCAGTCTTAGTTGAAGCATTCACATTGCGAAAAAAAAAGATATTTATGTTGCAATTGCTTTTGTTGCCGCTCTCGGGTTCTAAAGTTCCACCCCCTCTATTTGGCTGGGTCACAGTTTTTTGCCCTCTAAAAGCGCCGTTCCCACTGGCTTTGAGCTGTATATGTTAGATAGAACATAGCCACCCTCTATGTTGCATCTAAGGCAGCATAAGACAAGGATATACCCACCCTATAAAAAAAGTGAAAAAATAAAAATGAAATTCATCTTCTCATCGCCGGCGTAAATTTGTATTAAATTTTTTAACAGTCGTCAACTAGCAACTGGGAACTTGAGTTATGATGTAATGGCTATGTCAGTATACGCTTACGTTACACCCTATCTTTTACTTTTTTTTTGTTTTGCTATGTTACACACTTAAGAGATGTAAAACGAGTTTGCTACAGATACCCCAGATAGTCCTATGTTTTTTATATAATTTTATAATTTTTTTCCCCGTGGCCCAAATTTATGTTATTATATTTAAAATTAACCAAATGCGGCCCGGCACAGCTAGGCGCATTACAAAAAAAGAAAAAAAAACCCTTAAACCCCCTGAACGTACAAACCCTTCGAGATTTTCGAACATTAACCATACCGATCTTGTACCTAAAAATCGACTCGCCCCTAGACTTAACTTAAAGGCTAATTTTCTCATTAATTAACACGACTCTTTTTACATATCTTCAAAAATTTGTAATCACCTAATGGATGTGATCGCTAGAACGGCAGAGGCAGCCACCACCGCTGACCAGTGCGATGTTATCCGAGCCATTAAATGTTGCAAATGGCTCGTGCCCTTTGACGTCCTGGACACGTGTATAAGGGATGATATGCTGTTAGCACTACTGTTCCCGTGCTGCATTGCGGCTGGATGTTCGCCATTTATAACGTGAACCACAACGCTGGCTGAGTCTGTAATTGCGCAAATAAAAAATATATATATATATAAAAAAGGACGACATTAGTTCTACATGTCCTAGAAAATAGGGTGAGGATATAGAGAGTCCCGCATCGCTGCTACACGAAGGGCTAAAATTCCCGAGGGAGATGCATGCAGTGGGCTCGTTTTTATATTTTTGTATCACCGCAACAAAATTTCTTCCTATATAAAATCTTCCTATACTTATATGCTAGAAAACAGGAAGAAAACATTTTGTGCCCTAGAAACAGTGGAAAATGTCGAAAAGCAGCCACCAAAAATGTTGGCAAGTGTTTACGGGACCCACTCTACAGAAAGGAGTTAAAACTCCCTCAGGATCTCGAACGTAAATTCTTGGAAAGGTTCAACGTAAACGCTACTATAGATTAAGCAAAATGAAAGCGTCTTAAATACTTTAAGCGATCCAACCACCCACTCCATGACTTTGACTTTTTTTCTATCTTCATTACAAGTCGACCCCTTAAATCCCTGACAACTTCTAGAATCCGGGATACAGGGTGACAGCCATTAAACACCTTATCAGGCACCAAACCCAGATTTTCCCCTCCATTCTCATCCCATCAACTAATGGATTTTTTATTTATTTATTTTTTTTTTCAAGAATGAATTAGGGCTCATTTTAGCGATTTCTGCATTAATCGACTTGTTGCCCCGGTGGCGACGAAGTCAGTGGTTATGCACTTGAATCACATTAAATCGTTGAATTTTGCCTACCGGAACGAAACGCCCATTTAATTCGATCTGAAGGGCGCTTCATTTCACGTAAAGAGTCATTTTTATTCATTTTAAGTACTTTTGACATAGTGCAGCAATCTCGTTTAATTTTCACGTAAATCACTTTGCTATTTGTGAAAATTTGCTTTTGAAGAACTCTCGTAATTTCAAGCAATGAGGGTTTTCATGTCGAAAGTTGGCCATTTTTTGGATAAATAAAAATAGTCATATCATTTCAACAAATAATAGAAAAGGGCTTTTCAGAGTTGTGTAGTATCACAGGTATTATTGCAATAATATAATCACCACAAGTTGGATTTTTCATTTTAATGGAAACTATACAATTTAAGCTAAAGTGCAAACTTTTTAATCTAATTAAATTTTTTTTTGAAAGCAGAAGCCAATTAAACTATGTATTTCGACAAAAGGTATTATATTTACATATATTTTTAATATTATCAGAGTAATATAAAACTTCTTACAGAAAAGCCATTCAAATCAATTTTATTTATAACCGATGATATATTTTAAGGGGGGCAGTTATGGAACAAGTTCGAAAAACCTATTTTTGTATAGGTATTGCTTAAATTGTTTCAAATCCAATGTAGAATATTCATCGAAAATAAATCGATATTCATATATTGTTTTTCGAGTTATAGTCATGATAATTGATGAGGGAAACATTCATCCGTATCGCTATTATTAATTTGTCGCTTCTCGAAATAGCATTTTCAAAATCGGTAGGATATCTCAAAAACTATTCGATCAATTTTGATCACATTTATAGAACTTCTATAAAATAGTATTATCGTCTAGTTTAACTTACTTGATTCAACAATTATTGATTAAAAATATTGCTTATTAAAGTTTAAGTCGTAAAATTTTCCAAAAATCGAACTTTTTTTTCGAATTTTTATTTTATTTTTAATTTTTATATTTCGCTTCGATGCTTGATACTTGAAAGGTTGTAGTTTAAGACCATTATATCTATATTTATATATGTCAAACATTTAATACATTTGAAAATATCTCGAATTAATTTTTGGAACAAAAAGTTTGGAACTCCGTTCTTTTGTAAAATGAGAAAACCAGCTAAAGCCGTTTAAAAATAAGCGTTCTTAGTTTACGAGCAATATTAAGATTTCAATTATGAAAATATAATAAAGCTTTTGTCTTTGTTCATCTCTTAAAAGTTAGTGCTTTCGAAGCAATTATTAGCGACGAAGCTCTGGAAGAATAATTTTAGGATACGGTCTTCTAAATCAAGTGAATTTACTGGGAATTGTCGAATTTTAAAATTAAACCCAAAAATTTATTTCATCTGAGCCCTTTTCATAAAAAAAAATTACGAGCCCGTCAGGCACCCTGCATAAAAATCTGAGGTTACGATCTTCTGGAAGTGACGTAATTTGAAAGAAAATTCCCAAAAACTTTTCGAAAGAAGACCTCTCGATATTTTACAATGAAAACGAGTTTAATTAAAATCGTTGGAAAATGTTTTATTGCAATTAAAAAAAAAGGGGGGGAATAGAAGCGCATTTTTGCTTGGTATCACTCTGGGGAGCTCCTTTTGGGGTCGACATTGCCGCCGACCGCGCCGGCATTTGCGAAAGTCATAAATTCTTCATCCGCAGGCTGAGTTTTGAACCAACAGTTGAATGGGAATGCGAAACTTTTCCAAGTTTACCCTCTAATTTCTCTTAAACTGTCCCAGATACAGCGCCCATCCTAATGAATGTAAATCCAACTTTTGAGTCCTTTTTCAGAGATCTGTAGGAAAACTTCTCCCAAAGAACTTAAGTGAAAAAGAAAAAAATAAGTTGCCGAGTGTCCCGAGCGCACTAAGTCGGCCCCCACTGGAGAGATGATAAATCAGTGTTTTTGCCCCGGATTTAGGGTTGGAATTTAAATTTAATATTAAAGTGGACCTTGTCACATCGAAGTGTCTCGGGAGATGCAAGTGCCGGGGCGACTGCTGCTTGATCTCTGCAGCTTCCCGTGAATTAGAGTGCCCGATAAATCCCACATTTCCTCCCTGAACTCGAAGAAGTTGCAAAGTTCAAAACCGTTTGGTACCTTCGGATGCTGTAAAATGAAAGAGAAAACCCGAGATAACGCCTCACCTGCGGGCGAATACTTGCTCATAAATTTTTGGGCGATAAGCATCCCTGGTCCACTGCATGCACTCGCTCGGATTCCATCCCCTGGATTCGGGAATCGGGTAGAGTTTCGGGACACTCCCGCCCCGGCCGGGCTGGTCCAGTCTCATAAATCGGGTCGGGACCCGGCCGGGCGGGGGCGTAATTGATTAACTTGATAATGAACCTCACCTGAGCTGCTGGGTGAACACGTGTAGTTGCCGGAGTCCGCCGGGGTCGCTTTCGCGATGAGTAATTTGCTGGTCCGCGTCTGTCGCTCGGTGATGACGTTGATCCCGCCGCGCTGGGAGTAGTTCATGACGCGCTTGCCCTTGTACCAGTAGATGAACGACGGCGGGATCGGGGACTGCATCGCCAGGCAGGTGAGATTTATGTCGCTCCCGCTTTTAATGAACAGCTCCGAGTTTCCCAGGATTTTCGCCCGGGACACTGAAATACCAAAAATTTTTCCGGTTAGTCTCCATCTGGGAACAACTGCTTCAGCTTCAAATTCGCATGTTCGAATTTTTATTGGAAAAGTAAGACTAAGCCCTAGAATAGATGCAAAACACATTCTTTGAGGGCTTAAATATGTTTTTTTCCAGGACAACAATTATACCAAACACATAAAAACTACAAAGCACATATGTACATATAATTAAAACATACAAAACAAAATTTATTTATTTTATCATACGATGAAGAGTAGGTAGGTACTCCATATAAAAGTAATTAGTTAGAAAAGGGATCTCAATCCGCTGAAGTTTTGACTATTTTTTAAGTAGCTGTATTACCGCCTGTGGTTGAAATTTTATCAACCAACCAAAACAGCGTGAGAAACAATGCTATGTAATTTCTTTGCATTAACTTTTTGTTTTATGAAATAGGGCCCAGATATAGTATGAAATAATACAAAAACCTTCTCAAATATGAATAATTATTTCTTTGAAATATTACAAGAGTTTTTAAAGCCAGAGTGTAATAATATGTTACTTACTTTAAAATTAAGTCGATAATTTTCGATGTTTTTGGATCATTTAACGTTAATTCATTCTCGGAAAAAATATCCATTTTCCAGTTGGAAAAATAAAAAATTGAAATCCTGACATGAAAATGGAGATCTGATTAACAGATTTACAGTTCAGTAATTTTAAAAATACTGTAATTAATATAAAATTCAATACAATTTAAAGAACTCAATTCTTTTTTGGTATTTCTGTTATTCTAGCATTTCGCTTTTGGTCTTGTCTATATCTCGCAATATTCGAATTTTATCTAATTTTCGCCGACTTAGTTTTAATCTTGGTAACATAAGTCGGTTATGTTGTTTCTGCAATAGCAAGTCCTAGTCTGTGAGACCAAAATTAATCACTATTTTGAAAATATTTAGCAAAGAATTTAATTGGAAAGCGAACATAGACGAAAGCCACACTCTCCGCAGACAATTAGTTTTACACCGCTGCCGTCATTTGCATAAGCAATTCATTCAAATTCTCCGCTGCTTAAGCCGAGCGAAACTAATTTGCCAAAACAACGTTCATCTCACTTGGCGAAGCCCTCGCAGAAGCGTTTTAAGTTTCTACAGACTAGAGCCAGGCCTCGAGCAGAATTCGTTCTTGCAGCCAGCTCCCCGGAGCTGGAGCACGCTTTGGAGCACGTCGACGTGAGGGGATGTCCTGATTTAATGAAAGGGTAAACAGCACCTGTAATTCTTCCCCACTTTTGGGATAATTTGCATAAAACTGCATGAAAGCACAAAGTTTGTGCCATTCCATTCTGCGTCTTTTCGAGGACCGACGACGGCAGGGGTGCGGGGGCGGAATATTATTCTAAGGGATGATTACACAGCGATTAACAATTAAAAATATGTCACCCTACGGGGCAAGGGTGCCGCCCCCCGCAAGGTCTTTCTAAGTGTGACCCGGGGCGGACCTACTTAGATCGTAGTTGCTAAAAGTCTTTTGAGGATTAAGAGGATGTTGAAATAATCGCAAACAATTAAATGGAAAATTACGCGAAAGAGCATTTGCTGTAGATTGAACGGGGTGGCAACGTTGAAAACGTAAATTGGTTGGTAGCGCTAGATTTTAGCAAGGTACCAAAACTGCGGATTCTATGCGAATATTTTCTACTAACAAAGTATTATATGGCATAAATTTATAAAAGAAAATTGACTCTAGATTAGACGGATCTTAGATCTAGCAATTAAATAAGTATTTTCGGGAGTGGTTTCTCAATATCTATGATGAGTTGAATTTTTTTCTATTTTGAAATTTAATAGTTATAATGAAAATAATTAGAAATTAACACATTTCTTAATTACTAAGAATTATTAATTAATTAACTTTATTGAAATCAAACTAATTAATATAAATTAAGTTGAACAAATTATTTAATTTAAATGTTTTAATTTTCATCTAAGTACAAATGCTTTTGTAGTTCACAATTAATTTGAAATCTCAATCTTTTTGTTGAAACCTAACATACATATGTATATAACTTTTTATTTCCCATTTGCTGAAATTAATGTTAAAAGGTAGTTATTGATTTAATTTAATTTGAAACTAAAATAGCAGATGTAGGTCATAAACTCATCTTGATTTGGTATAACATCACATATATACGATTATATTTTCTATTACTTATTTAAATTATTAAGTGTGCAAACTTGCACAGTGAAACTAAACTACAAAATTTAATAGGTCATCAAAAAGAGTCAGGTTAGTTAGGTAAATACGATATGAATGAAAGATGTGAACTTCAGTCGACGTCTGCGGAATATTAAAATAAATATTGAGAGAAATTTCCCTGCCACGAATCCTTGAACTATTTCAAAATTTATGTCAGAAATGAAAAGTTAAACCTTTTGGTACTAGTGACCTGTAAGGAGAACGAAACTTTAAACGCATTTAAAGCTTCATATGAAGTTTCTTTAATAAACTTAAGAGTAATTATTTTAAGATGTAACTAATAATATAAATGGTTTGTGGTATGTCTTCTACTAAAAGTTATGAAGTGAAGTTGGGAATTGGAAATTGGTTCTTAAACTTTCAACTTTAAGGGAAGATTAATAAGGTAAAAATTAATCAAAGAAATCAAAAGAAATTAAATTAGGGAAAATATTTAACGAAATCATTCTCCTGCACTAACACAATTTCTTTCAAGGTTTAAAAGCTTAATATTTCTTTGGCAATCATGGCTTTTTATTTTTTCGAGCCAAAAATAACAAATTATTAAGTTCGTTATTTTTGCTGGCAAAAATATAAATCCAATTTGACTTTTTATTACGGTTTCTGTTTCTATCTACGACTATATGATTGAATAGAAGAAAAAATCGAAACTAATTAAATAAAAGGGTTGAAGCACCAAAAACACTCCTCTTTATTAAGATTTGTGGCATTTGATTTGGTTGGTAACTGCTCGTATTTTTGCTCAACGATAAGGTGCGAAAGTTGAGAAGTTAATTGTAGTCGTTCACACAAGGACTGTGCCACTAAATACTTCTAAAAGATAAAATGGAATGTATCCACAGAAATGTATGAGAAACCTTTAGAAAAATGACTTGGTCACGCAACAACTTTTGTGTTAATTGGCTGGACACTCGGCCGATTAATTAACAGCGAAAAAACACAAAGAAAGCTCTACTTTGGTACCCTATTCCAACATGAGGGGGTGGAGGGTTTAAAATTACATTTGAGGCTACACCCTCGTCTGGTCGAGGGTAGTGGTATTAATTAAAAATAAATTTAATTATAGAAACCAATCTAGGGGTGGGATGTACAAACAAGGGACACCACACCCGAAGGCGGAGCTTGCGCTCCCCTATTCAATTCACCTCAAATAAGTTCAGAGTTATCTAGTGATCCGAATCTTCTTCAGTTCGTTCTTGGAAGCTTTTAATTAACATTACATAAAAATTCCAACTTTGATTCGGCCTATCCTTCTTGTATTTTTTTTTTCTAATTCTTTTGCGATGGCTATTGAAGCGTCGGTTGATTGAGACTAGGACGAGGACGAGGACGCAGACTGTACTATCGACGACGGCGATCCTGAGTCCAGTCCCTTGTTAAAAGAAAAAAAAATTGGGAATAAAAAAAAAATAGTTGGGAAGAAGGGAAAAATCGGTAGAAAATCGGATCACCCTGGGCCATCGGGAATAATGAAATAACATTTGAAAAGTAAACAAGCATCCCAGTCGAATTTCTGGAAGAGGTTTTTCTTTTTCTTCTTGGGGGAGAGGATGGAAGAAGCGTGGGTGCAGGGTAAATATTCAAAGGGCAAAAAGAACCGAACCGAACCCTGTTCGGCCCTTTGTACTTACCAACAACATTCAATCGGAACGCTTGACTTATTTTGGGCTCTGTTGAAACCTGGCACTCGTACGTCCCTGAGTCCCTCGGCTGCGGGGATGATATCCTTAGTGTCCATTCATCTGACCCTTCGGTATGCAAAGATTGAAATCTCTGGTCGTTCGTGTACGTTAGGATGCCCACAGTCAGTATATGCAGATCTCGTTTTCTTATCCACGAAACCTTTTTTGGGGTTAAACGAAAAATACAGTCTTTCTTTTTTTTTCTCGTTTCATATCTCCTTAAATATATATCTATATTTATTTTTATATATTTATATATATTTTTGGGACTTTCTGGCATTTACATGTCCTTTTCGTGTACTGAATTCATGTCTTGGGAAGATCGGGATAGACTAAATCTGATAAGGATTTTTTTCTTTCTTTTTTTGTGTTCTAGGGGTGTCTTGAATGCGTACTTCAATTTCACTGATAAATTTTAAAGAAAATAATAAAAAACAAGGGTACACTTTAAAGTCAGTGGGCAAGTATAATGAAAATGTAAGTTTCTTCCGCCCATAAGAAAAAAAAAGCCCAATTTGTGTACCTTACAGATTTTTTTCTTTTGGTAAATAAAAGCTAATAGAAATCGTTTCGAAAGAGAAAATCATCAAGGAGTAGTCGAATCGATTTATCACAGTCAGCTTCCTGCAGGATGCTTCAGATACTGCCAACTCCGGCACCAAGTTTCCGGATAAAATTATCTTATTATCACAGAATTTCCATCCTCTCATTTTCTGCTCCATCGGAAGTACTCGAACAGCACTAGAGGAATGTTCTGTTCGATTATTTTTTTCCTTCTTCCTGGGAATGAACATTGGTAAATATATATTATTGACATATTATCCAGGAAAAAAAATTGTCTGGTTTGGTCTGCTGGTTTCTGTGGTGAGGACAAGTATTTGTTTGAATTTAATTCGCAAAGTGGATCGGACAGTCTCTTATCGGTTGAAGGACAACGACCATGAAAACGACAAACGACAATCTTTCCAATTTTCTTGTTTTTCGATTTATTCGGTTTTATATTGATTGCCCTTAATCATTGCTTCTAATAAGATTTCAGTTTGAATGTCCCGCATAAATTTCAAGACAGACTACGAAGGATGTTTGCATATAAAAGACAATTTACGACCGTTTGAGGTTTTATTGGAGCCTTTTAAGAAATCAGATACAAGACCGTCTCTTTTTATTGATACATGCCCCGGGCAGATATTTTATGTGAAGCGACTTGCCCTGTGGGTTGAGTCTTGAGAGGAGGTCAATTGCAATCAATGTGTTGCCATTTTACCTTTGCATGAATGAGGTTCATGCGCTCAGACGACGGATCTTGGGGAACCTCTTAAATTTAATCCAAAATTGAGTTAAATCAAATTCAACGTAAACATTACTCAGCATAAAGTTAAAGGTAAAAGCCATTATGCTGAGATTTGCCACACAATTTTATTATAAAACATATGGTATTTTCTTAATAAGGTGTAATATCAAATTTAATTAGTGTTTCAGTTCAATACCTCAAATTGGAGTGAGTGTAATTTTAAAATTTTCCTTGAAGTAATAAAATCTTTTCCACAGCTCAAAGACTTCAAGTAAAATTTACTTTATCTACATTTAAAAATGTTTATCTACACATTAAAAATTTCATTTTTCTAAAACATAAAACATTAGAGAAAAAATGTATCCTATCTTTTATTTTGCTTTTGTACTTTAATCAATTTCGAATTTTTAATAACATTTTGAAGTTTGGTAAAACAAATATTTTCCATTAAAATTGTTGTTATTCATTTAGTATATCTGCAATTTAAATACATAATTACAATTTTTTTTTACGATTTCGTCAACCAACTCTGTTGATATTAAATTGAATCGAAATAATCGATTATAAATATGTCCACTTCAGGTATAAAGTGAATGAAAAATTGGGACATTAATTTATTTTATCTCATTAAAGAGCTTCAAAAAAACTCAAGTAAAATTGTGAGCATATTCAATTCATTTATTTTATTCGATATAAAGTTTAATGGGATGCCGCATCGATTTGGTAAAAAGTTTTCATCATTATAGGTTTCTTGTTTAAAATATTTTTTGATGACTAGTTACATATCTCAAAAAATGAGTTATCTTGTAATTTGTAGCATCTCAAACACTTCTTGAAAATATACAATATAACAGGATAAATCAACTAATTGACAGTAATAGCTAGTTGTTGATTGAAACGAATGCTTTCTAGAGCAAAACCTATTTGAAATTTAGTTTTGAATTTGGAGTTCGTGAAAGTTATGCATCTATTTATGTGATTGTAGTGTGAGTGGATTAACTAGCGTTTTAGTAAACTCCACTCCCATGGTTTAACTTTGATGAAACTATAATAAATGCGAAATTAAGCTCTTAGCATGACTAATCCACTTTATGAAACATAATTCTCTGAAATTATTATGTGTTTGCTAAAAGTACAGAGTATACCTACCACAAATTTTATTTGCCCTCTCCATCGAACTGGACAATGTCGATGCAACAGCTTGAAACAGGTCACAGGGTGGCACAATTAAGTGAAAACAAACAACAAATAAACAAAAAGCAAATAAATGAGTAAATAATTGATGCATATCTTAATTAAACATAATACAAATTGCAGCATATTTCTATGTTATGTACATAAAATAAACCTAGACCCGTTGGGGTCAGGAATCGAAAATCCCCATGCGGACCTGACAATTTTATTCGGCCTGCGGACACTAGCAAAATTGTCAACAATCCTCGCGTCGAATGTGCGACATTCCGCCCCTTAGCTATTGAATTAATATTTTAATCAAATTGCGATTCATAATAATATTACTAGGCCATCGTAGCAAATTAGTTGAAATATTTCACGTTTGCTCCCCAAATGGGATCCAACTGCTGTGCGAGCTAATTTCCGCTTATCTAATTGCTAAAGGCGTCACAGGGCAGGTATTATGTGGATTAACTTCCAGGGGAACCGCCACAAACCTCTGGAATTGGATAATTCGCCTCAAACATTTGCACGGCATGTTTTGAATTAAATTTTTTACTTTTTAACTCGCAATCTGATAGAAAACTTTAAATTAATGTCGTCAGTCGTGGCGGTGAATTAAATTAGGAGCAATGTAATTTGCAACCGAGTGGCTAGCTTAAAAACTTTTAACGAGCTCCCTCCTCGTTGCGCATAATTCGCCCTCTTTTATCCCCAGCTACCGAATTAAATATCAATTTTTGCGACGCGAGCGAGCAGTTGTCCTGTTGAAGACAACCCCCCATTTTGTTGGCATCACAGGAAATAAAAATTTTTCAGTGGGATTCTGGCGGGCGGGGTCCGATTAAACAGACGATAGCCATGAAGTCCCTTCAGGACCAGGAATTGGGGAAAATATCACTCCATTGTCCTGATGATGTCCTTTGTCCTCGGATGTAACCGAAAACGACAAGGACAAGGACGAATATGTGGAAAATGCTTGAAATTTAAATTTTTCATTCGTATGATACTTTCAAGCGTGGGAGGACAGACCCGTGGGGGTATCTTGACATGATCTGCTTTTGTTGAGGCTCCCTTAAGGACGATAATGTAAACAGGATGAAACGAAAAAGTCCTGATTCCCTGTGTGTTTTATGTCCCGGAGCCTACAGAAATACTTCCACAATGGATGGATCTATATTATATTTTTCTCATTCCTGGAAAATAAAATAAAAACTGAATTAGTCGTTTGCTCTAGGGATAAACTTTGCCTATTACTAAGGAGGAGGGAAAATTTCGAGAGATCTTTTAACTTCTTTGAAAACCAGTTGGGAGACATTGGAACCCAATCAAGAAGTTTTTCGATTCAAGTATCAGGAAACCATGTCCATGTCCTACGCTTCTTCTTGATACTTTTAGCCTTACTTCAAGTATCTTTTGCGTAAAAGGGTTTTCCATCTTTGATGCAAAAATACTAAATAATGGAATAACTTCACCATAATAGGGTTGAATATTTCTTTTTGTGCTTCAACTTGCAATAAGTACTTATAGGTTTCAGTCTTTTCAGTTAAACCGAGTATTTTTATTAAACATAAATTGATCTAGCACAATTTTTGAAGTACTTACAGTGAATTTAAATGACTAAATATTTTATTTTATAGTGCTTCAGTTTTCAAAATGATGTGCTCAATTTTAAAATGTTTTTGAGCGGTTTAAATATTAAGACATTTGATTTGTTTTATTTCCAATATCTTTTGTTTTATTTATTATGATTGAAATTCAATTTTATTTCATTTTCTTTTCATTTTGCGTTAAATGGTTTTATAAAACTTAAATCAAATACATACATATATAGTTATATTAAGTTTATAACTTTCTTGGTTAAGAAACACGTTCAAATTGAATCTGTAATTTCACGTGTCTGTTACAAGTTTGCTAACAAAATCTAAAACTTCGTGTTAGCGTTTTATGGTAGTATATGATTTCGTGTAAAATAAATTCCAAAATTTTTATCCAATTTTTATTGAGTAAAAAGCTTGTATCAGTTTCATTTAATCTCGTCGACGATAACAATTCCACCAGATTACTGTCAAATCTTGATATATTTGAGTAATCACTAATCGTGAAATCTATAAAACAAGGGCGTGCTCACCATATATCGAAAGGTAGGGCAAATTCCTGAGTAGGTAAACCTTGAGAAGTGCTTCATAGAACATCAGCTGTTAGAGTTATATAACCTAGAAGTTAGAACGCCTTGAAACCCTCTGGGGGGTGGTTGGGGCTCTCCAATATTCCCTACGCAGCAGTTTTCCCCCATGATCTAATTTGATAGCACTTGCCGGGTGCAATTAAAATCGTAACACGAGTATGGCGTGGGTTTCCCGTCAGAATGCAGTCGTATTAACTTACATACCTGTCTATTGCCTCATCCATCAGAGGGCGCTTTTAATATGGGCTATGTAATATGCAAAGCAGGTAAGATACTGTTCTTCTAGCCTTGAATGAACAGCGTTACGTAATACCTGCTAAATAGAGGTAAAGAAATTCGAACCTATTCTAATTTTCGGCTTAGACTTGATACCCGGCGACGGGTTTCCTATCATTTGTAGTACATATTACCCACTTGGATGTGTAATTAGCCGAAATTGATTTTACCACTCGTGTAGACCGGTGCGGATTCGGATTTGGGGTTTTGAGCCATACATTCAAATGGTGATGGATAGGTCCGGGACAGCCCTTCAATATTTTGACGAAAAACCACACACAGCAGTTACAAAATTGAGGGCCATTATTCCCGCAGGGATTTCTGATCCCCTTCGCTTGGTTGAGCGGAAAGATTGTCGAAATGTATCCAAAATTGATCCAAAATTCACAACATATTTCCATTGAAATTGGAAAATTGTGGATGGGGCTCGAAAAGGTGGGAATGGTAGCCTATATTTGTACATAAAATAGGTCAAGGAGGATATCTCTAATCGTGTCGAGGAGCTAGCTATTTAGGATATCCTCCGAAATACAGGGTGTTTGTAAAATTTGTAAATGGCACCGCCAAATAAATCAAAATAAATATAGGGTTTGTTCCTCAATTCAAAGAACTGGGACACAAAAGGCTGGACGCTGTCACGGGATAGTGAACCCATTGGGGGAATTTGGGGATTTTTTGGGGGTGAGTACATTATATAAAATCTGTGGCCATCATACTTACCGCACGGTCTCCCAAATTCCTGACCCTGCAGTGGAGCAGGGCAGCCTGGCCAACTGTCGCCGTAATTTCCTTTCGTGTGGAATTGTCGAAGTACGGCTGAGAGTAAGGAGTTTCCCAGTAATGAGGTGGAACGTCGCCACAGATCGTTTGTGTTTCTGAAAAGAAAAGAAGAAGTGAAACAGTTTTTTTCTTTGGTCGTTTAACAGAGTTTTCCACTCCTAGAAAATATATATTTTCAGATTTTATCGATTCACCCTCGAGGTGGTTGCTCTATTCATGGAGCCCGGCGCAGGGGTGTGTATATCCTCTCATAGTGTACCTACAACTGGGAATTCGGAAGAATATGGTGGAAGAATTTTTGTGGGTGCATTTCGTCACAGTTGAGTATTATGGCAATAAAATGAAATAAACCTGACAATAAATTGGGTAAACATCTCCTGGAATTTTCGGCTAGTTTGCACGATACGTGCATGTCTGTTAATTTCTGAAATACTAAAATATAGAACTTGTTGTCATGGAGCTACTACTTTAATAGGCTTTATATTGCTTTTTGCATGCAGGGGATGTTAAAATTAATTACTGTTTCGGTGGTCTCACGAATATATTACCTATACGACCTACATACATCATTTAAATTTTTCCTGTTGCTGGCTTCAAAATAGCTCGAATATTTTCTTCGAAAAATATTCATTAACTTATACATATTCGTTTAAATTTAAAAAAAAATCCTGGATATGTTGAGGTAAAAATATGGATCGATATGAAAAATAAGTATATGTACGCAGTTATCTGAAAAATTAACTTTTTGGATTTTACTGACTCTACTTTGCAGTGTAGTATATGTACATATATATAAAATTTGAAATTGGTCTGATGATGTATGCCGTGTCATGCTTTGAGAAAAATGCATTAATAAAGTTTGCAATAAAAGTATGAAGTTCTGTAGAGATGTTGAAACTAACCCCGCTATTAAATCCAAACCAATTCGAATTTGTACCTACATTTTTAAATTTGCTGAATTTTATATGACTGAATCCTACTTAATTCCTAATTCTATGTGCAAATACTGAGAAGCTTGTTTTGACATTAAAAGGTATGAAAACAAACTGCAAGCACAGCCAGCCTCTTATTTAGCTTATTCATAATTTAAGCTATAATCCTTAGACGCATTTTCAAAAACATAAATTAAACTGCCTTAAGTTTGAGGTCTGAGTATATTTAATTGCATTCAGTATATTCAAAGGAAAACCGCGTTTTACACTCATTTACTGAATTGTGGAACAATTGCTTAATGCACCTCCACCCACTGCAGTAATATTTGATTGCAGTCGCTTAATGCATATGTGCCGTTTGCGTACTCCTTAACTTCCACTCGAGGTTCCTGAAGTATTACTTGCAGTTGCATGCGGCGAACCATTTAGACATGGCTTGCCATCCGTTTAATAATTAAACAATTTCCTGAGACAGCCCACAGCTAGTGTTTCTAAGATGTGAGAACAATATTCTGTGATTAAAACAAAAAAAAATTCTAATTTTTATTTTCTACCCCTTTTATTCTAACGAGCCGACTCCTTGAGGAGTAAACCTTAACCTGGGTCACAAGGAATCGATTTTATTCTTCACGCACCTTTTCGCATACATATATGCGAAAAAGGTTTTTTTTGATTATTTTATTTATAGTGGTTGAGACGAACGATATGTGGCACGCCCCTAGGTCATGGGATTTCACGTTAGTCGTTAAGGAACTGAAAAGCGTCTTTTACCCCCATCTTCTACCCTAACAACCTCTTTTTCGAGTAGTGATTTTAGAAGTTTCTCAGCCCCAACAAAGCCCCAGGGTGAGCTCCATTCGGTCTCCAGTTGGTCCTAGTCGGGCTTTAGTCGGATTTTATTCAACCACAAACGTATGAAAATTGCAGATAGCCATTAAATGGTTTTGCAGATACAGCGTAATTGCAGTCTTTAATTAAAATAAACCCGCAAGAGCTGGGGGAAAGGATTGTCACACGTTTCACTCTATAGTAAACATATATGTATAGTTATATATATGTATATGTATATGCAGTAAAAACCGCCCTACCTGGCGCCATGTGGTGGCTAGTTGGCACGTTCACTGACTGGAGATAATCCAAAACTGTAAAGATTCTAGCTAAGGGTAATTATCGTCGGTTGGATTAATGGCACTAATTTTTCCCGTCCGGTTTTTTTTTCCCAAAGACACGTTTCCCTCCCACTTTAGCCCTATGGGCTAAAATGGGAACGGCAACGATAAACTCCTCGAGCCGATTCTCTTAATGGCAATTTGAACGTGGCAATCAGGATCCAAGCTACATTGGGCGTTAGCACACCTTAATAGATGACTACGACGTCGATGTCGATGTCGACATCGACATCGACGTCGACTCAACGACGCCGACGAAAACGACGACGACCGTCGTCTCTCCTTTCTAGACATTTTGCCGTGTGCCATCAAGAAGGGCTCACTTAGATCAAAATGTGGATAAAGTCCAAGGTACGTCAACTGTGTCGCATTAGGCCGTGGTTGGAGGCCAGGTAAATCGATTTGTTGCCCCCAAAGATAAAATCTACGCATGCAATGTCAGCGTCATTAGGCATCAATATTCCGCCCTTGGATGAATCGTGAAAAATGTCACTCGGAGGGGCTTTTCTGCTGATCACGAGATTTTTGGTTTAATGTTGGACAAAACAGAAAAGAATAGAATAGAAAATGCCCAGTGACGGCGGCACAGGGGGGTTTAAGGAGGGGGGCTCTCTATAGAGGCGAAAAGAAAAGTAGCACATTTTGCCATTCGGAGATTTTGTCTTGTAACGCTTCACAAAAATCCCAAAGGAGTGCTTTAGACAGAGCACGGGTGTTTTACCGGCGATAACGTTTCGAATAATAACTGAAAAGACCCAGCCACTGTCTGGTAATGGCCTGCTAAATGGCCTGACATGCCATTGGGACAGGCTGCACCATGCTAAATGGGAAATGATTGTCTTGCCCCTGGTGATAAATTTGAAGGCTTGTAATGGGATGGTGCATCAACGTCAAGGGGCCTAGTTTATCATTTTCTAGAGATAGAAAAGAAGGATATAGTTCACTTGTACACGTGTCAGGTCATCAACAAAGGTCAGACCTTATGTTAGCTTTATTTGAAGATGATTAAAATAAAAAAACGAACTTTATTTCAGTAAACATAAGGTATACAAAAAAAAATTTAATGTCGAGTCATCCAACTACATTCACAATCGAATCCGGCTCAAATTAATTAAAAAATTTTTCATTTAATTGAATTCTATAATCCGTCCCCCATATAAAAATGTTAAAATTTTACAAAAGCATATCTAATTGTCATGATTTTTATTCAGTTTAAACTGCAAATCTTGAACCAAAAAATTTTTTGGATTCACTTTTAAATGCAAAGTGGCTATAAACCAACTGCTCATAAATTTCAATTCAATACAAAATTTCCTGCTAAATCTTATCCAGATGGGATTATAAAAAAATTCAGCTTTTAATGAACAATTTTCAATATTGAGCTTTTAAATTTAATTTATAATAATTTTAATTCCACCCACTCGAAAAATTCTATTTGAAGACACATTTATTAATTTAGGCACATACAAATTTAACAATGAATTGATTGTATTCATAGGGTGACGTATCCTTAAAGTCAACGTAATTGTAATTTTATTATGTTATTACTGAATGTGGGTATTAACCTATAAACAAAGTTTAAAATTATATGGAAATGAATGGTTGCTTTTTCTTGTTATTTTTAATACATTAATACCTACTTTAAAAAGTTCTCAAGTCAAGAGGGAATTTGTGAATGCGGATACGATCATTTATTATGTTTCTTTTATGACTAAAGCCTACAAATGGGAAATATTATGCTATAAGAGCTTCTACGAACATTTATGATTTAAAGTCCTTTCGGGAGTGCTTCAATTTGAAGAAAAGCTGCCGCGTAGCCTATCTGTTGACACAGGAAAATTTATGTGGAATAATATCTTTCGTCTAGCGAAATACTTGTATACATCTTTTCCTGACATTTCACCTAATCCTCCATCATCCAGGAACCTCACGGTTAAGGAGGTGAGTAATTCCTTTGGCTTTCTATGCCTGAAAATATTTCATTCACCCTTGCCACGTCACCTTTATACCCCCCAAAAAACCATTTCCATCCTTTTGGGTATTGCCCTCAACCCCGCGAAAATTTCATTTCGAATAATTTCTAAAAACACAAAAGGAGTTATTACGCCACCGGAGGGCATTAGAATCCCCTGTATCTGGGTAAACATAACTAAGATTAATCGACTGAAGATGCCTTTAATAGCTCCCGTATTTCATGCTAAAGAGCGACAGCTCGTATGTCTGATGGGACGATGTAGACCAGCCCCAACCGGCTCAGTTCCTATTCAGCCAGTCGGCGGGGGTGGAACCCACCCTTAGGGTTCGCATCACGCGCACGTAGGTTCGTTTGGACCCTGATTAAGAAGGTGAATCGTCAGCTTGATGGGCTCACCGTCCAGTGGCCCCGAGCTCGAAATCCACTTTGATTCTACAGGAGCAGGGCTCATTTTGATCCATAATTGCGGCCCCGACAATGGAAGGGCTCGGCTGCTCAGGTATTCTATTAAAAGAGCCCGTAATGCCTCAATTATGCCATTCAACCTTTCAGTGCACTATTTTCTGAGTAAATACTACGTAAAGATAGTGCGCCCCCGACTCTGTGAGGTTCATAACTAAAAAATTCATGCAGAGGGCGGGAACTGTGAACGTCAGCGTTCTCGGAACGCTCCCCTACTAATTGCAGCCCGACTAAAAGTTCCTGGCAGCCTTATTTTCTCCTGTGATTTATTTAGAGCCAAGTCTAATAATAATGCACCCTATAATTGCCTAGGTATTATTATAATAAAGTGTGCTCTCCCGTAAGCTAGCATCAAGCCTGGGGTCTGTTGGGATAGATCCAGGAAAGTTTCTAACTGGCGTCAATGAGCTCCAGGGTCGGCTGCAGCAGAACCCTAGTCGCTTAATTTTAATTCAAAGGGATTCACCGTGTTGGTTCAAAAATTAACCCCAATTATGTAAATATTTTAGCCAAGAAAGGCTAGCATAGGGCAATTTATATTACCCTGGAATTTTCCTATAGAGCCGAGGTGAGGGTTGTTATTATTAGTGGGCATATGTGAGCTACTCCGTCTAATGCGATTAAGATCTGACTGAAAGCGGGCATTGATCAAGAATGTATATCTAATAATATTGCGAACAAATTCAGTATTAAGTAAGTATTAACAGCATTAGTACAATAATATTAAGAAGTTATCTAATAAATTTCACGAAAATACCTACACTGAACGAAAAATGTATTCAAATATTAACCATTTTTAAACAATGTCCATAGTTGATTACTTACAAACGAAAACCGAAAAATTCTATTGAAATCGATCTCCTTCCAGACAGACAACTTCAACTGTTTTGAAGAAGAAATTTGAATTAGAAATATAGTAATTTCATAATAAACTATTAACATATAATAGTTATAACTAGAATTATTATACACATATAACATTTTCTTTAAAATCATCTTTATCTTATAACACATATTTTCAATACAAGAAATTATTATTAATACTAATCTAGATCCATTTATAAAGAATTTATTTTTTTTTTTTACTTTATTACTTTTTATTTTAAAGGTATCAGAAATAAATTAGTTTAAAACTACTATTTTATAGTCAAAATTATTACAATGATTTGACTATTTTGTAGTATGCTTTTAATAGTTCGATAATAAAAATTAACTACTCTCTTCGCAGTGTATCCATACATACATATATATGTATATATTTATATACTATATATATGTATATGTTTTTCTTTTAAATTTTAATAAGTAATTTTCAGGAAATCCCTTTAATAAATTTATTGAAATAAAATTCAAGAGAAAGATGTTTCTGGTATAGTCCTCATGAATTTAACCAAATTAAGATGTATAGGCATTCTTTAGATATAAAATGTCTTTTATAAGACGATGAAGAGACAAATTTATAAGCTTAAAAGATAATGAAAACAAAAATGTATAAGCTTCAAAAAAGAGGATGAAGACGAAAAGACAAATTTATAAGGTTGTTATGGCATTAAGTTTTAATGAAAAAAGGATTTATTCGTAGAGGGACAAACTAATAAATTTTCCGCTTGTAAAATGTAGGATCTATGCGGTTAAATTTTTTGTACTTTAATTTGATTTGTATTTTCATTTTCCCTTACTCTTCACTAGAACTAGACTAGAATTAAGAATCATCATTTTCTTTGAAGCTTATTAAATGAGTAATTTTTGTTATCTTAATCTAGTCATATTTGCAAAGAGGTAAGCTTTCCGACATTTCCATTATCGTTTTTCATTGAAACAGTTCAAAAGACTATTTAAATTTTCGTCCTCTGATAAAATCGTCTAAGAAACGTAATATTTCATTTTTTTAGGAAACTTCATTAATTCCATCTTCTTCTTTTATATCAAGATATATATAAATTCATAGAGTTCATAATTAAAATTTTTTGGGCATCCCCTTTCCTTACTTTGATGGCTATTAAAAATCAGGAAAAAAGGTCGTCCTAAGAGTCAAGGAAATTCAAGCTGATAATTTTACACTGCGGAAATGTAGGACGAATTCAAAAGAGGGTGGTCTTGTAGACAGTGTTGTGGGAGGTATTTTGGGGGGAGTGGAATGAAAGTGTTCACAGTCCAAACAAAACCAATAAAAGTGTTCTGGAGGCCCCGACTGTCCCGACTCCCTGAACAACCCTGAAAGTTGTCTGCTGATTAATATTTCATGTAGCGTTGGATCCCAAAAAAGGGTGCGGTCCAATCAATCATGGAATTAGCTGGGGGTCCTGGGGAAACGGGAGCAGCAATTTGAATGCGAAAATGTAAAATGTTTAATTACGAGCGCAACAATTCACGAAGATGAGACCGGGAAAAAAAGCCGAGGCCAAATAAAAACAGAGGCCCCAAAATCTGACTGGAATGGGGTGAAGCGTGTTGAAAAATATTATCATTGCCCAGTTCACCAGAAGCCCGGATCGGTGGGTTCAGGGACGGGTAATGACGGGGCTTTAGAATCATGTGCTTTTTTTTCGGGAACCCATATACCCATCAGACACATGGATTGCCGTGTAAATGCGTCGATTCGCTTCCCGAATTTTTTTATCTGGATGCCCGGAAATTCCTTCCATATTAACCCCGTCCTGCGGACTATCTGCATCGCACAGTCGGGATGTGGTGGAAAATTAAAATTTTACTGAAACTCCTCATTGTCGGAGCATTTTAAATTGAAATATACAATTCTACCTGTCCAAAACAGGGATACGATGTGCCTACAACTGAAATGAACTAGCCTGCTATTGTGTTCCATGAGAACAAGCCAGATGTCCAATCCATCGAATTTGTGGTGGAAAAATTACAGACATTTTCAAAAGGAGCATTTTGGGCAATTTTCAGAATTTTTGATTTATTTAATTAAATTGGGATAAAGCTGAGGTTTCGAAGTCGAACGGGTATTTTACTTACCATAACATCCTCAATAATTTTCTCCCACTTGATAAAGTTTACATGTTTAATTTCCCAGAATTCAACCCACTTCGAATTCCACTCAAGAGGACTTGAAATCTATAAATACTTAATGAAGCTAGGTAAACAGGACACATGAATATCCCTAAAATGTACAATGTTCCAGACCCATCTAGACTTCAGGGCTTCAACGAATTTTGCTGTTAAACCTTTAGGTCGTGGGGAGGACATGGTATACCTCGAAAAGTCTTTGCTCATACCAATGAGACAACATGCAAATAGGGCCCCAAACACTAAGTAAACCTAATCGCCAATAATTAAACCCTTGAAGCTTGAATTATTACTTGATGGACCGTAGCAGGAACCATTCCTTGGTTATCAATTAACCAATTAGCTCTATTTTCTGAAACGTGATTGGCAGGTTGGCCCAATAGCTGCTAGAAAAATATTAACTTAAGTAACTCTAATTTTACCGAATACGAATCTTCCGTCAACTTCAAATTAAAAAGGTTATCTCATTAAATTACAAAAAACCATGGAATTAGGCAATTCTAATGTTAATAATTTTTGCAAGTTACTCTGCTCAATATATAACAACAATAGAAAATTAAATCAATCGATCAAAAGTAGGTATGTATTTTAAAAATCACTAAAATATAATGGATTCATGAAATTGTTATATGTGGTTTATAAAAAAGCTTAAGCTTTTACCGATTTTATAGAATATACAATATATGTACACACAAATTTCGATTCCTATATATTACGTAACAGTCACTTGTTTTCATAAATTTATAATTTAATAGAGTTAAATATAATTTTATACTTCTATTCAGTTGAAACTTCTAGCACATTGTGAAAAGCCTTGATAATTTTGCAGTTTCTAACTACAATTCTAGTCAAAATCACCGGATTATTTGGAAGTTTTAAAAATGCTTAATGAAATTTACTTTTACTTAACTGAAATTCTAGTAATATACCTAGACTGTTGCATCTTCTATTTCTCAAAATTCTAGGAAATTGATGCAGCTTTATCGGTGCTATCTGTACACCCACTAAAAAGTGAAATCAACCAGAAATTAGTCCCCGATAATTTTAATCCATTTTCCTAAATATCAGATGAACTTTTACTTGTAAATTAAGCAAAATCTTCTCACTTTCTAGTTATATTTCTCAGAAAACCAAAACTAAACTAGAAATGCAGATAGCTATTACAATACAATTCTAGTGATTCGTTTTTTCCTAGATTTTAAAATATGATACATGGATATCTAGGAAGCCAAACGTAGTTGTAATTTGCTGCATGCTAATGAGCCATGGAAAAAATCCTTTTTGACCGGCATAGAATCTGTTAAAATCTAATATTAAAACGTAAAAATCTTTAATAAAAATTAAAGAGTGATGTACAAAAATTCAGTTTTTTAAATAGAAAATAAATTATATCTCTGATTAAGACCTTCCACATAACCTACATTTCATCTACATATTTCTGAAATAAACAAAAACGTTCACTGGTCTAAATAGTCCATTCTCGTTTTGTAAATTACTCGTTCACCTTCAGTTCCTCTAGACAGCTACTTGAACCACTACATTTGCAGTTTTTAAAATGAAGCTTACGATGTTGCTTAAATGGTTGCACAAATTTTAAAAGTTTCGCGAAATATTAACTAACTAAGGAAGACTTTCCGAAAATCCTTTAGAAGCATGCTCTAGTAATTTTATTTAAACGTTCGTATCTCTAGTGTTCTGCTCGTAGATTCAAGGGAATATATTTTTTGTTTTAATTAAAAAACCTCTAACCCATCGCACGTAAGGTGGCAGCATATTACAACATAGTGAGTTACTACATCCAGTACCTTAGTGTTTCCCCGGTAAAATTAAGAACTTTCTACGTAGGGTAGAAGATTTAGTTTGCTCCAATTATGTATATCTACCGAAAATTCCTGTTTTCTGGCGCAAGCAAAACATCCCGAAACTTCCCAACAAAATGCCATTAGCAAGCAGAGCCACCGCACCACGGCCACGGGAAGGTGTGCAGCCTTTGCAGAAACCTTTTAAGCCCACTGACCCAAATTCGCACCCATTCTTGCTTACACCTCATATAATCCGGGCCCGCACCCTTGGCGGCGGTGAGTTTCCCCAGTCGCTTGCAATAACTTTCACCGCTCACTGGTGAGTCTTCCTCGAGCGTGACTATCATTATTCGGTGATTTATCTTCAAAGTCAACTGAGCGGCGGTGGGGCGGCCCCAATATGGCTAAAAGCCTCTCAAAAGATTCCGGCGTTCCGCCCCATAATGCAATATTTCCAACCGCATTAAGGGCCCTGCCGAATGGTTGTGGCTTCTGCAATCCATCGGCGTCTTCCAGATCCAGAAAAGGCATAATGACGGTAATCCCACGTCGTTCTTGTAATGGGTTGGGTAGACATCAATTTTCCACATCATTTGATTGCTCTCGCTGTAAATATCCCAGGGAAGATGAGGAGCTAAGCCAAGATCCCGGGAGGAGGTGGAATATCCTGGACCCAGGATCGACTTGGCTCCCGGCCGAACAAGATTAAAGTCCAGGCAAATCCTCTGAGTTTTAATAAATCGATTATATGATGCCCCCCGAATCGACGGTATGACACGTACAATATTTTACAGCTTAAATAAACCGAACCAACTCCCCAGTTATCGTTTAATGGAAAAAGTTCGACAAAAATTCAAAAGTTTATTTTTCATTACGTTTATTATATTGTAAAGTAAAATTTATTTTTGAAATACCCAAAGTCGCTTATAAAAACATGTTTCCTGAACTGAAAATGGAACTACATACTTAGAAATCTTCACAAACTAGGTCATATTTTCGTCTTTTCTGAGACAATTTGAAACAGGCTAAATTATAGCTAACCAAGCTAAATCATCATTGTTTAAGGTTCCGTATCTCTAAATTAAAAAATAACTTTATAGATGCATACATGTTCTTCAAAGCCTTTTTTATCAGAAACGGCTAGAGGTATGAAGTTAAAATTAATATCGAACAGTAATTTCTCATAGTATGTCTCAGCTTCACTCTACACATTTATAAATCGGATATATCCAAGTTAGACATTTGTGAGCTGCAAAGCTCCATGAAAAATAAAACCTATAATATACTTTGAAGACATAAGCCCATCCATTTTACATTTGATTATATTAAACGATAATGCAATTATATGTATAATACTATATGCAACCCCAATTTGGTGTAATATCGCGGTAGCATACATCAAACCTTAAAATATTGCTAAACAAGACGTGGGATAAGTCAACAAGTGTACTATTTCAACAGGAAAATAAATTTTGTTGGCAAGTTACAAATTAAATAATAAGAAGTAATTTCAGTCTGAAATGCTTAAACTCAAAACACCAACACAATAAAGCCTTGCAGGGACTAAGTCAGACTTAAGAAATATGTTTAGGTATAGTAAGATTTTTAATTAAACAAGAAAAGACTCAGAAGGCTTAAGTATAGTATACGTTTTCATTGAAGGCATATAAAATAAAGAAAACAAAAGTACTATAGTTTAAACATAAATAAATAAATCTCATAATCAAAATTTTCATACTGATCAATTCAAACCTCCGAAGTATTTCTCGAATCCAGTTGCACCTAAAATTTTCTATATATAAACGAGGAGTTCTAAAATAATATCTGTACAAACATTTTTCTAATCACGAATATGTTCGTAAAACAAACTATTTTCAGCTCAAAATTTACAACATAACAAAGAATATTACTTTTGCAAAATGCTAGCAATTTATTTATATTCCTATATAGCTATGATACAATAAGACAGATGTAATTCTTTTCTTCTCTAAAAATAACTTCTTTTTCTATAAAAACAAAATTTCTTGTCAAAATATAAAGGAGGAATCATTCCGACTGAAGAAATTAAGAGGGTCTCAAGACGTCTTAATATAAAAATATTTACTCCTACCTACTACGTTTACCAAGGAATTAGTTGATATTTTGAAGTCATAAAGTCTTTGATTTGTTCAAGATAATTGAGTCACCGAATCTAAAAATATCCGAAAATTTATTTAGAATTTCCAGTGGCGTCAAGGAAAAAGAGGTACATTTTATATGCTATCTAGAAATTTAAAATATATAAAACCTTTAGTTCGAAATCGCCCTGTGGGTGCCATGTAAACTACTAAAGGATAATTAAACATGTGACTTGTGAAAGGACAAAATAAAAATTATTATCATCCCACGAAGAATCTGCCCAAGATGAGCAAAACGAAATGCAGATTTACCTGAAATTATAATATTATTTAATTAATTAATAATATAGGTACCCATCATACAGTTTTATTTTTTACGACAAAAACTTTTAGTTCGGTAAGTTATTATCAGACAAAAGTAATTTGCTAGGGATTTGAAATCACTATATAAAAAATTTGAATGTAGGTTGTGATTACAAAATATTGAAACAATACCTGAATAAAATTTTCGAAATTGATTTTTCTGACTATAACTTGATTTGATCAACGAAAGGGTAAACTGTCGTTATTAGTTGTCATTAATCATCATAATACCTGCCGCTGTTTTCCATTAGATAAAGTACCAAGCCCTTACCAACAAGTGGCATTAAACCCACATAATGTCACATTAGTGCGACAACAACGAGACTGAGTCCATTACGTTAATCATGAATCGACTGTCGGTACTGCGCCAAAACCAATTTGGTCGCCTCGTCAAAGGAAATTACTGAAGTGTTGCAGTCGAAATGACCAATCAGCAAGAAAGTCTTGTCCGATTACTCAGAGTGTAAGGAATTATCCAAATTGCAGTTATTACTTTGGTCAATTAAAAACGAATTTGCCCTCCGACGCCGACGCCGTCGGTCGCCGTCGCTGTCGCGAAACTTCGACATGCATGTCCTTCGTGGCAACTTCATGTCCTTGCGGTGCAAAATCTTTTGTCGCTAAAATTAGTCCTAGCTACAGCCGCAGCTCCACATGTGTGGGGGGCGGTGGTGTGGCGACAGCGGGTATTCCACATGCACGCCACACTCTTAATTATGCTGCTACTAATAGCCCATGAACATCAAATATTTATTTATTTTCCGTGCAGTCACGTATTATACCTGAACTCGGCTAGATCTGCTTCTAATCACGGCACAAACAAAGATCGTATCACTGGACTAATGCAATCCAAACACTACTTGTTTTCGTGCCGTGCCGCTGTGTCGCAACAAACGACAAATGCTTCAGTGATGAGTTCACTGAGATTTCATTGGCATAATTTTTGTGTCCACTGTGCCCCTCGTTACCTTGATGCTATTTACGGAATAAAAGGCATTGTTTCAATTAACTTAGATTATGATTAGAATTCACAAATAAAAACATTTATATTCTGAATAACGTATAGTATAAATACTTACACTGAAATAGTTTTAGAAACTAATTAGAAGTTAAAACTAAAACACTGTTTCTGTAAATGAGTTTTTTTGCAATATAACTTGCAACCATTGTATTTCATATCTCATTATAAATCCCTAATCCCTAAAATCTCGAGATTTCACGAAAACTATATGTATAATCCAAGTAGGCGATTTTGAAAGAATTTTAATCATAATCTCATGGCACACCAAACAGTTCATTCAACCGCATTCAGAAAGTGTTAAAATTATCATTTAGTAGTTACAAAAAATAAATAAACTTACACATACATACGTATATGTACATGAAGTGCAATTCGAAATTATAAAAATTAGCACTTAAAAATAGTGTAAATGCTAATAACACGTTAAGTCCGAATTTTTATGAAAATACAATGTATGTCCGTGGACGGTAAAAACTTTCATAAAATCAAAAAGGTCCATACTTTGTTTCCCTCCTTAATTACAAAATTTGGTATTTGCTAATTTTTTTAGAAAAATTATATCCCTACACGGAACACGGTTTTTCGTCGCTATTTGGTGTACTAGTAAAGAACTCAAATTACCAGTGGAACACCTTCAAACTTGTACGATGAATCTTTCCCAATATTTACAGATTACAGCAAAATAAAAAGATTTACAGGCTTTTAAAATCTCCTACCGACATGTGGACCAGAACTTTTTCAAACGAATTACCTCATTCTTAAAATATCCGAAATAAGAATTAAACTTCTTTCCGCATTATATAGAACTTGAACTATTTTTCTTTTGTTTTTTTTATACTTACATTGATTTTTCTTTGTGCGAAATAAATTTTTGGTAAATGTTTTTAAATTTTACTTATTATTAAAGATTTTTTTTTTTTGTCGAAAAGTTTCTAAAAGTTCGCTTGAATTGTCATTTATGACTGAATTACAAGTCTTTAAATGTTTAATTAAGAAATGAAATCGCGCTTTTAGATGAAAACCCTTTTAAATTACTTTATTCTAAGTCCCAAGAATTTGGAGGGATGGAAACATATGTTTTAAACATACCGATTAATGCGACTCCTAGTTACAAAAAGCGACCAAAATTATTTCAGAGGTTTAGGGTTATAAAATTGTCATTATCCTCATGAAAATTTACAATATTTGATCTATATTAAGTTTTAAGAATAAATTTAAAAAGTCAAGTTCATTATAAATTCAAGTCAAGCTTAATAAATGGCAAAACCAATGAAATCGATTCAGAAAAAGTTTAACAAAGTTAAAGAAACAAAAACTCAATTAGATTAAAAATACCATCTAAAAAGAGGCAAAAGTAAATTTGTTTATTCTTATTCAAAGTAGGTTTTTGCCTATCTGTCTGTTTGTTCCGATGTCTGGATGAATTTTTGAACAACCTTGCAAATATCGATGAATGTTTTCTTTAAATATAGACAGAAAATTATAAATTTGAGGCCAAATTTTAAATCGATAAATCGCTTTATAGTTGTTTAATATCTTGCAACAGTTTTTGTGAATTAATTTAAAACTTAATTAGTCCTAAAGGTAAATTTGTGTACCCCCAAACAATTTTATATTAGCCTTTTAAAAATCGATTAGTGGGCATTAGACAACGACAATATCTTTTTGAGTGGCCTGCGTTCCTACTGCTGAAGGACGGAGGGTAGCCTTTAATCGAGCTAATTCCAATAAAAGACGATTTACCTTAATGAAAATATTGATTCTGTTCAGCTGGCGTAAATCTAATTTATGTGTTCCAATCAATTTGGAGCAAATCTGCCTTCAAAGCATTAAGTTTCTTTGCAAATCGTTAGAGCTGACGGATTTCGACAGTGTACGCTAGAATGAGCATATTTCCGCCGATTTTCGTCTTACGTTCACCTACAGACGAAGTTCAGTTTTTCAATTTCACTAAATTATGCTCGCCAATTTGATGGGAATGTTGGGAAAGAGAGGTCCGGGTTGAGGAAAGAGAAGGATATTGTGACAAAAATCTGTTTGCGAGATATTGAAGGAAATCCCTGAAATTGCCCGGTTTTAGTGGCGGCCTAATTGAATTTGTTAGCGTTTTGTGGGCAACCAGCGACAGTCGGATTGTGGTAAATTTATCAGATTCACAAAACCCGTGAATTTATTCAGAATTAATTTAAGCCGAGAGTTTATCTCTCAGGGTCCAGTCGGGTTAATTGCGAAATTGTGAAAAAAAAATGTCTATCGCACGTTGCACAGCATCACTGGAGCAATTTTGTAAAGTGACTCGTTTCATCCATGCGAACATAACGCGAGTAGTGTGTTCTGACGTCTCTGCGGGAGTTGTGTGTTGTTTGGAACATTGAAAAAAAAATTCAAAATGCTGTAAAAATCCATATTTCAGCATACAATGTATGAAATGGAGCTTCAATATTACTCGTGTGCCACCATTCCCTTAGAATTTTCTAAAAAGATGATTTTTCGTGAATACCAATATGCTTGACAATAAGTTTCCGGCAAAAGAAGCATATAAAGGGCCTCAAGTTCTTTCAGGGGGACTAAAAAGATACTCTTGCGGGAGCATCCCGGGAAAGCAATAAACTCAGATTTACGGTGCACGAGCGGTGCCAGACTAAAGCCTGTTTTGAGGGACTCTTTGACATCTAAAACATACTCAAAGCCCGGGGCTCATTTCGGGGACGAGGAAACGAATTTAAATTCCGCATTCTAGAGGCTTTTGAAAAGTTTAATTAATCCTCGGTAGATGAAGAGAGACCCCCGTCAGGACGTTATGAAGTGTTAATATTCATAGCCGCCGTATTTGCTCCCGGTAATTGCTTACTTGTTGTGATATCTGCAGGACTAGGTCGTCTGGCTGCGCAGGGGTGTATTCAATTATTCATCGTCGGCAATAAAACCAAGACTGAGGCCTCTTCATGTCCTCAAGGAATTCTCGCCTTTTCAGGACACAGCACAGGAGGCATTCTGCCGAATTATGATTTTTCCAATTTAATTTTTTTTTCCTTTTATTCAGGATAGAAGAGGAAAAAATCGAAGCTTCAGCATTTTCCTCTTATAAAAACGCAAAATATGCTAAAAAGCAGACACTTCAAGATCCAGAGCAAAAGATCCTTCATGATCCAGAGGCATCCAGAGTATCTAAACCATCTGAGGCCACCACGGCATGCTTAAAGTCTAGTTAAAGTTCAATTAAAATTTCATATCGACGCCTGGTGTACACCGACATTCGACCTCGTTCTCGATAAATACATTCGATCCTCATGCAATATTCAGCCGCAAGTCATGTCCTATTCAGATATAGCCCAAGATTCTTCGATTTGCCCCACCTAATAACAATTCATTCCAGAGTCTCATATAAAATGTGAACCCAATGTCCCTTGCGAACGTTGAGGTTTGCTGCATATATTCGATATATGAAACTTATGCAACACAACCCTCATCCGTTCGACCTCACTGCATCCCTTCATTATGCAGGTGACACTGTTCCACGGGAAAAGGTGTTTTATCACTCATGAATCACTTTACATTTGTAACTAGTTTATGCAAGCTAAACTGGGTCAATTAGCCAGGTTAATTTTGCATGATTCCTCAAAGTTTCCCGGCATTTCTATCATTCTCGAAAATGGGAGGAGAGGCGAAATAGTTAGGCTCTGATCATTTCGAAAATGTCCAGGAAACTATTACGAAGTTTTAGACAAGTTCACTTTTGAATTTTGATCATACCTTAGTTCAAATCCAAAATTTTCTATAGAACATTGTCAGGGAAAGGTGAAATTCCTATTTTAGCTAGTTGTTATTCCTTGAATAGGTTCACAACATTCATAACAACATAACAACATTCAAAGCATTCTCCAAGTAAAACGTCTGCAATATCAAAGCATTTATACTCATATACCTACTTAAGCCATGGCTAGTTGCATCGAAATAGATAAACTTTCCTCTATAAATAAATCCCTGGATACATTACTTGGCATCATACTCGACGTGAAATTATTAAAATTAATCAAACTTCACTAGGTACCGTCAGTTTTCTTAAAGTTTTGCAGTTTCGCCCAGATTCATTGATTAAAATTTAATTTAAGTGCCAAAACTTTTACGTCACCTTCAAGGGCATATGGCATCTGGAGAAAATTTAACCTTTCAAACTTAATAACTCCAAAAGTGTCGTATTAATGGTGAAAGCAATATAGAATTTAACTTTCAAATAATTTAATTTCTTTTTGCTTTATACATAACTTTATCTTTAAGTGAAAAATAGTATTAAGGGTATTTTGAGGTCACTAATTTCGAATCTAATATCACAATTTGAAAATTCCAGATGGCGAAAAATTATTAATTTGGAATTGACTATCAACATTTATAAACTCAAAATGATGAATCCAATATGGCGACTGATTGACTAACAAAGATCTTCACGTACTTACATACATTCAAATTTGATTGAGGGTTGTTTTTGAAAATATTAATGAAGATTAGTGAATTACATACAACTGAGCAGCATTCAGTAAATAAACTAATTATCTTTTTGATTAATAATACTTGAAAAACAGTTTACAAGCTATGTTTTGAATAATAATAGAATGATTTTAATAATACATTTTAGGAAGAGTTATAAAATCAATGAATACTTATATGATATTATTTTGCGATATCTTATAATCATCTTTAAGAACATGTAGAGAATATCCATTAAGATTTGTATATTGGGATATTTTGCTGGGTATTGAAATAAATAATTCAACCAACGAACCAACAATTTTCGAAACATTTCATAAAATAAGTCTGAAAAAGATTTTTAAGTGTCTAAATTATAAGATAACTTTCCGGAAAGTCTTAGCTGTGAAATGTTTGAGTTCTGTTTATGTCTCCGCGGTTCAAATATTATTTTATTTTTCGTCTGAACGTCGATGTAGCCTTAATTCATAATTTTATTTACTTATATTATTTCTCGTATTCAGAGGCATAAGGTGGTACATTAATTAGATATATCTTTGTCTATTATCTTTGTAACTTCTCACCAAAATAAATAATAAGAAAGCAACCACCATATGTTCCAACAGAGGGCTATGCTCCCGAAAATTTGAGTTGCGTGTGAACTGTGAACATATCTATGTTGGTATGATGCCGGGGTGGTTGAATGTCTGTCCACATTGCCTCGTCAGATCTTGAATTTCCATAAAAACATAATGAACGACGAGCGTCGTCGGGAATAACGCCTTACTCACGGGCGTTTTTGGGGCGGAATACAATACTGAGAAAAGATGGTTGACGGCAAGGGTTTTCTGTGGTGTTACTAATTTTATCGGCGTAATTAGCCGCGGGTGGGGCCGGCTATGCGCCCCAAAATGAATGAACTTAATTAATATTCTGCTTTCATGTTTCATTTCATGAAAATTCTCATTATGTCCCATTTGTGGCTTTCACGTGAACATCGTTAGGCTTTCTGTGGTGATTTCAATTCGTTGAGTAGAAGACGATCTCCGAACCCTGTCCATCCCCCAGACTGACAGTACAATACTCGGGATGGGGAATGGTTATTATTATTGATTAGACAGAGGCATGACTACAGCCTCTAACTAAAGCACAGGCGTCCCATCGGCCCTAGTATTAGTATTAGTACATTGAAATCGTATTAATTATTCTACAGATTTTAATTAGGATAAGCATAAAGGGGACAAAGTGTAACTGAATCCATTGTATTGCTCACAAAGGCTACGAATAATTCACTCGTTGTCCTCCTCGTTGTGCTTTTTAGAAGGGCCTTGGGTACCGCTTTTTGGCCCTTTTCCACCCATATACCCGAATTGGGGAACCCCCGCATAACCCCCGGCTGAATATGGTGCAAGTATGGCTGGGTTGCTCTGCAAAATATCGGAGGGAAAAATGCGGACAGCGTAATCGGCCTCGTATTTCTTATCCAGGCCGTCTCAGCGAATTTATTAGTTTCCTCAGAAACATTGTGCGGTCCCCCGCAGCCGACGAATAGCAAAAATATTCAAATTGGCCTGCGATAAGACCTCGGGAAATCACTAGTTCCTCTCTAGATATCCTGATGCGGTTCAACACTTTTAAGGATTTCGACAAATTTCGGGGGAGTGCTCTTTCGTGGATAAAACGTTTATATCTTTCGTCGGGGGGGGGGGCTTTGACACGTGGGCGGGCTGCCACTGTTCTCAATCTGATCAAGATTTGTTTACCCCTCCCAAAAGAAGCAGCCTCCGCACCCAATAAACATCTTATCCGATTGCAAACGCGATTTTCTTGCAGCATTTGAATTTCGGATTGAAACGCCTTCAGATAAAATTTATTTTTATTGCTGTGCAATTTGAGAATTTTCTCTAGATTTGTAGCAATTTCCTCAAAAAAATTAAATTGTCTCACTAAATTAACCTTTCGCTCTCTGACAATAAACGAAACACATTTTTAAAATAAGTTAAACAATTGTATTATATTTTTGATGTAGTAAAATCTTATTATTTTTCTATTTTATATAGGAATTTAAATAGAAAAATACGATATGTATTTTAGAATTACTTTTTTTAAAAATATTTTTAATGGTTTTTTTTTCGAACTTAGTAGATTAAAATGACTCTTCAGATAGAGTGACCAATAAGAGAGGAACTTCAATTTTACATTTTAAAATTCTAGCATATCAATTTCCTTGATTTATAATTTGGCAACCTCAAGTTACGCAATTTTTATACAATTATTATATGTACTTTACAGTTAATTAATTACTAAAAAATTTCATTAATTTCATTTAGCAAAAAAAAAAAAAAGACAAAATTAGTTCCAACTAAAAAGTGAATTAGGAAATATTTAATAGATTTATTAATTATGTATTTAAAATTTTAATCTTCTTTTCATCAAGGCTCTATATTTTTTTTAAAGGTGAATAACGTAATTTTTTTGTTAGTTAGCTAATTGAATGTACCTTATCTGGCGAAATGTGTAATTGTTCTAGTATTTAAGGAGCAATATTTTGAGATGAAAATATTCAAATATTAATTAATAAATTACTAAATAATTAGTATTAATCTGCAATTCAATTTGAATGTTTTAACGAGCAGCTATTACACCTGTCCAATCAATACGTACTGCCTCATTCAAGCAGTCATTCAAATAGACACTATAATTATTGCCAGAGGGACCTATTTATAAAATTTTCGTGTCATGATTTATTGTTAGCGCCTTTTGATGCCGGATTAATGCTTCAATTGATAACATGGGTAACTGCCGAAAAATCATTTTTCACAGCAGTCGTTATGCGTGTGAACACCTTTATTGATAACCCGCCGAACTGAAATTGCCGGGCACATTGATAAATGACTGAAGTCTGCAATGGCTACGTGTGTATTGTTTTTTGTTTTATCCATTCATGGCTTGAATTAACTAACTTAATTTGGGACTGTTTGTATTCAATTGAGTGAATCGGATTGGGTTTTGGGTCGTAACCTTTCAGAGACCTATTTTTCCTGTTCGCGTTGGTTCGGTAAATTTTGAATCAATTTTGGACAATCAACTCAAATTAGACGATTGTTGCTCGGAAAATTACCTCGGTGTGTGTCAACTTTTCGCTATTCTGGAAGATATGCGCCATTAAATTGGAAATTTTAAAATGTCGAAAATTTATTGGTTATATGATAATATACCTACTGCGGGTCAAGCACAATCAAATATATTTTTCGTGGTACTACCCAATTTTAAATTATATAAATCTATAAAAAAACGTTAAAATTTAAAGGTTAATGTATTAGTGCCGCTGTGTCAGTGTACTCAATGAAAGGTTTTTTAGTCATAAAAGGGACATATTGTGTGAATTTGATAACTAAAAAGTTATTTTGTTATACCTACATCTGCGGAAACATTGCAATCGATTTTATGATATGCATGCATCGGTTAACTACACTATCCTTTTTATCTAAAAGTATTCAGTACTCGACGTATCTCCATCGGATTCAAAATTCTCGCATTTGCAGTCAGTCCATTACTAAAATTTGTACCATCAACAGTACTGAAATCCCAAAAGAAGCTTTTTTCTAAACATCCCAACTTCATTCTCATTCCAGTGGTGTTTTAAAATCAAGCAAAAATCACCGAGTTTGTGTAGCTGGTCCCATCTGGCCGAGTTAGAAATTCAAAAGAAATTACATCATCGCCCCCTAAAAAGTAACTCCTTTGTTGTATGAGACAAAAACGTGGCTCAGAAGTTTGGATACGTTAAAAAGCGCTTAATGACTCCCATTCCTTTACCATCACGTGAAAGTTAATCCGCAAAAAGCATCCCAAGCATTTGTTCGAATTTTCTCCTTTCATCAAGGGGATTTGCGTAATCCGGGGGCGAATCGCTTTTAATATTAATAACCTTCTGGGAAGGGCTTCCGGCACATTTGGTATATGGATCCCATGTGATATACTCTAGTAAAGAATTTTCATTTTTTTACTAGTCGTATATATGACGAAACAAAAGGGTCAACAGACCGAAACTTATGCCCTCTCCCTGGTTATTTTTGGAAACCTTTCTATAAAATTGTCCAACTCTCAAGAATTGTTTTTGCATTTTTCTAAAAAAAAAAATAATAGTCACGACGTGAATCATCTCTGTGATTCGAATGTAGGGTTGCTTTTGCATCATCAGTCATAATTTTGTCATATCTCTTCTAAAGCGTTTTTTTGTACTCCGAAATCGAAATTGGTTTTAAAACAAAATTTTTCTTAAAAAACATTCATTCATTTGTTTCTGAATGAAATTACTCCCTTGGAACTGAGAGGCACTATCAAACTCTTAAAAAAATACAAAAATCTACAATCCTTTCAATGGAAAGAGAAAACATCTACGGATATACGTAGAGAAAGGGCTTTTTGCGTTATCATGAAAAAAAGGCATTTCCACCTGACCCTTTCATATGAAGTTTATGCAACATTTAACAAGGGCCTTTTATAGAAAGGGACGACCAGGAAAAAAATATAACCTTAACAAGTAGGAAAAGAGGCAAACTACAATGCTCCTCCTCCACATCGTTCCAGGGATGAGGGCTTGTCGTCGAGCAATTTTTGCCGGAAACAAAGTGCGGAAGTTGAAACTATGGAGGGCATCACCATTAACATGGAACCCTTAATAAACTGCGGAGGGGTCCTATATTTTTTTGAGTGGGTAAAAATCTAGTGGTACTGAGGGACGCAATAGTTAGCTTCATAATCCATGAAACACTCCTCCCGCTCCGGGGCGGGACTGGAGAATGCCCTATTGAATTTAATTTCACCACTAGGCCTAGTTTTAACCTGTTTCGTTTGAGACTGCTATTTCTCGGGATATAATTCCTTTTGCACAGCTGATGTACATAATTTGCCCTGCAGCGAGGCTCCCTCAAAGAGCACATTTTCTGGGGGAGCCTGTGCTACAGGCCGCCTTTTCCTATTTTACTTTTTTTTATATATATATATTTTCAAAATGGAGCAGCCTCTGCAGACATAAAAGCAGAAACAGCAGCAGCAGCAGCTGAGAGAAGGCTGCATAACTTCTTTGAAAAGAGTTGGTTGAATGTTACGAGCTTAAAATCGATAAAATCCAGACATAAAACCTCTGAACAGTATCTTCTAAGAAATTGCGACACCTTCCAAAAATCGGGGCATATACCCTCCTCAGCCGGTGGCAATTTAAAAACACTTGAGCCCATCTTTTGCCCCAATTTTAGTGAGTGGAGTGCCGCATAAACACTTCCTGCAGGCAAATATGGAGGCGCTCTCCTTAACATCGCATCAAATCAATGGAATACTCCGGAACATTTATTTCCAGAGAAAAAAAAAGGGGGCCCCCAAAGGGCAACTAGTGATTCAACACTCCGCCAGAAGATGGGGCCCCAAAATGACGGAAATAACCTAGCCCCGGTTATAGCAGTTTCGAGCACTTGCCAAAGACTTACTGGAATTGCCCAGAAAATTCACCAGTTCCGCTGCCAAGAGAACCTTTTACCTTAATTCGACGGAGCCCCTACCTGCGGTTGGGCTGCCTCTACCCACCGTTTGGAGAAAAACGAAGGGGCGGGTAACAGGTGCACCATTGTAATATTAACCTGTCCCGCATTAAATTTTAAGATTTTAATAAATCGCAAACCGCAGCAGGGACTATGGGGTACGGGTCCCGGCTACCTAAAATATTGAGCAATGCGATCCTGTCCGACAGTGCGATAGTGGACAGTATCTGCCGCACATCTGGACCGGCAGACAAATAAATTTCGACGAGGTTTCTCCGGCCTAATCCAGCTCCAGGGTTTCAGGGTCTTCTTCCCGGAAATCTCCCGAAACATTTCGATTTCGATCGCACCTTCTGGCTACACTACTCCAGCTGGTGCCCGAGGTTTCGGGCTCGTTTCTGTCAATTTACTAATGCATGCCCACTGTAACGACAAATTATTTGTCACAGTGCGCCTGCAGTGATTTATATTTACGTAGCTGCTTTCCTAATAGAGGGACTCCGCCCCCAACTCACCGGAGGGAGGACATTTCGGGCCAAGGTACTTTAGTTTTAAGTGATTTTACTGATACGATTGTGCTAAACCCGGCTTGTCTAATGTATCTAATGTATGCATACTATAAATCCAGATTGTGGGAGAGCATAAGATATAGAGGATATTGGTTTTGGTGCATTCCTGCCAATATTTGTGGAAAACTCCCTTCAAATTAACTTTCTCAGAGAAATTGGAAGCTTAAATTGTATAATCGGATAACCCATAAATATATGCAAATTTGCAAATTGCTTTCAACAATTTTGTGTCTTGCCTTCTAGAACATATGGGTCACAGATTTAGTTATAAATGCAATAGGAAACTTTCAGCTTCAATTTAAGTTGATATTCCCTAGAATATTTTGAGAAAACTTTGTTATCTTGAGTTAAAAAGAAATTTAAGCAGTCATCGAAGTATTTTACTTCATTTTCAAAAAATAGAAACTAATGTTGTATGCGAATAGTGACTATCCCGCATAAACCAAATTGTTGGCGTTTATTTATATAATCGCGATATCTAATGAATGATAAATTCGAAAAACAAAAAGTAATTATATCTTTTTTGTAGAGAATCGCATAATCTACAAAATTTGTATAAACTATTACTTGCCGTTTAACAGAAAAAAAACTAAACTACTTTATAAGGGGGTGTAAATTACAATTTATACAACATTGGTTACAAGAAAACAATATTCATAGTCCTTTGTTTTAGTATGCGCATACAACTTTATCACAGAAAACATAACAATTCAGTTTAAAAAAAAAAGAACAACAAATAACGCAAATAATATATTCAATAGTTCAAATTTTCTTGGACAAAACAAAACTATAGCACCTCATAGTTTATTGTTCGAATGATACGATAATTTTATCAGACATGCGTTTTATTCTTTTGCTAGTTGAAATGTTATAATTATAAGTATTTCAAAAGTCGTGCAAAGTTGTTCTCTAGAAAATTAGTAGTAATCTATTGTTTAAATACTATTAAAAGACTGAAAATGGCAAGAACTGGTCGGAATTAAATATAAAATTATAAGTATACATATTACGATACTTAAGTAATACGATAAGTAAAAAGTATTCCATCAATAGATTCGTTATATCGCGGCTAATTAAAAAATATAAGGTGTTCCGTTTCGTACAACTTCGCAAGAAGAAGAATAGATTTGAATTCTCCAAAGTTCATTATTTCTGAATACGAGTACTTCAATCCATAATTTCTTAACACTTAAGTCTGGATACTTACGACTAAATAAATAAATTGGTTAACTTCTTTAACTTTCTGGGCGATATTTCGGTGCACAACACTTACTTTTAAGGTTATTTACTTAAATCATATTTGTTGACCGAAACACAATTTCAGGTTCGTTATGGCGCCATCTACCATACCCTACCCCCGAAAAATTGTAGTTTAAATATACCATAAACTTAGACTTGAGGCATTTCTATTCCATTAAGAATTTTAATAGGGGAAAAGACCTATAAATAAATAAGTTAACAGAAAAACTCCATCAAACAATTTTAGATATAAATGGGAGTTGAACTCCAGTGGGCATTAGCGTGGTATGATTTATACATTCAATACGGAACTAAGTCGGTGTATGGGGACTTCCGTAATTTAATATCCCAAAATACTTAGCTATGACTTTCTTCCTTAACAACCTGTAAGTCAAACAATTTGTAAAAAAAATGCCTTGTGAAGTGTTGATAAAAAATGTTTTCTTTCCATAAAAAATAAAAACAACAAACTGCTCAACTTTCTTACTTCGATCAAAACACGCGATTTAACTTTCTTTTGAAGTTCACCCGACTTCTACGTTCCATGTTAAAGGGCAAACCCTATATCCCTACAGAAAAAAAATGTTCCAGCCTTTTCCCGTAGGGAATTAAGCAATACGAAAAATACTCCTCCACTCAGTCGAGCAATAAAATAGATTGGATCCTGCTGGTGTGAGCTATTTGCAATCAATATTTTAAAACTTTTGAAAAAGAGCACAAATTTTATTTTCAAAGAGGAAACAGTCGAAATCTATTTTCAGGATTCGTTCTAAAGAAGGAGGGCATCAAGGCCGGACAAGATTTGCATATATTTATAAGATACCGGAAAACGGCTCTCAAGGATCCACTTGGCGCGCTCTTGAAGTCAGTCAGTCATAAATAAAGTTCTTCCGGCGCCGACAAATGGCAAAGGAAGCAAATAAGCAGTTTTGCTTGGATACGCTTAGGAATTTGCTAGCCGAAGTTCGTAAGATCGATTAACTTTCATTCCCGACTCCTTTCTCTTTATTAAACACGGTGTTTGGGGGCGTAGGATGAGCATTGGAGGTGATGGTGGGGTTGGAGGGGGGAAAAGGAGTGGGGGGAACGGATTGGCCCTTTTGGAATTCCTTTATATATCCCGCTTAATTACTCGAAACCCTTGTTCGCAAACACGAAACCTAGATAATTTCACTGTTAGTTTTTCATGTTAAGCCCTCATAGTCCTGTTATTTATAGCGTCTGTAGCGGGGATTTAGCGCTCGGTACTACCCCCCTCTCCACCCCCACCCCGTTTTCCCTTTCCCCTCCCGATATCTTCCCTTGTTTGTTTACACACCGAATAAATCGGTTGTGCTATGTATTTCTCGGTATATTTAAGAAGATATGCGGGAAGACAAAGATACTTAATGATACTGAAGAATATCAGAAAATTAAGAAGAAAATTCTTCCTTTTGGATGGTAGCAAATTGCGACAATAAATTTTGTTGAATTTAATTGATTCTGCCCCAGCGGGGGTTGGTTATATTCCCCTGTTGGGTATATATGGTTAACAGTCGGGGGGTATACCCATAAACTATCGAGCGGCAATTATGGACGCCTCATTGGTCATAATCCCAATTTGACTTCGGTTGGATCCTTTTGGTGTGTTTAAAACCGAAAATGTCCCCCACTATTTCACGGCTCCTTCCGCAGTCATTTTGTGCGCACCATTGAACACGGCATTATGATTTTCAATTTCCCAGCGGCCCTAGGTCCTGCTCCCCCTCCCTCCCTTTACTCCTTCCCCTCTCTTCCCCTTTCACCCCACAGGACTATACGGCTGGCTTGCTAGGAGAACAATTGAATAGTGACTGCGGGTCGACCCAGATATATCCTGCTGGAGCACTTCGAAAAATCCTATACAGGGCATGAAGCCGGGATAATGCTCCGTATAATGTGACTTTCTTTAAAAAAAAAAAATAACAAAAAAGGGAAAAAATTGAAAAGATTGAAACGAGGAAGGGATTCGGGTTGGTTCCGGAACTCGTGGGGAGGGTATGTGCTGTGCAAAAATTTCTTAACTACGCTGACGTCCTTTGGAGTGGATTTTATTCTATATATTTTCTTTTTTTTCTGCTGATTCTAGTCGAGTTATTGAATTTTGTTTATTCCGAGCCAACAACTTTTCTCGGCAGGCTGCTGTTATTGCAAATGTTAGTCCTCTGCTAGAGCAGGGCAGGGAATGTAATAAAATGCAGATGAAATCCCTTGGAATGGAAAAGACTACCCAGGAAAGTGTTTTTTATACCAACCTAAGTAATTTGGCTTTTGTTTGCGGTTAATTAAAAAAAAAAAAAGTAGCAACACGGTAAGCAGAATTAAATTTTTAATTTTATTTAATCATCTTCATCTACCAATGATTCCGAACCAGCGGTCCACGCGGTAGGTACTATAAGTGATCCACAAAGATTTGAAAACATTTTATTCTTAATATTGTGGAGGTTTTATAAGTTTCATTTACATAATAATAAAAAATAACTGGTTCGATTTAATGTTTAAGGTCTGTTTTTTTAAATAAATTATAAATATCAATTTGTCTCAAGAAGAAGAAATAAGAAATCTTATAAAAGATAAAATATAAAAACTCCACAATATTAAAGTAATTTAGAAAAAAAAAATCAAATAAAAAATTTTATACTTATTTAAAATAAGACAAGTAGGTTACTCTTTTAGTGAGATTTTTCTGGCAATAGATTCTTCACCAACTGCTCAATCCGAATCTGTTTGCAAACGCAAGTCGAATATCTCTGGCGAGCGATTTATTTTTATTTTTCATTCCTAAATTTTACGAAAAGAAATTGCTTTTTGGTTCTAGAAATTTTCAAAATTAATGTCTGCCTCGAACGAATCTTCGCAATTACTGTCGTATTGCAACTGAATTACGTTTTTATTCTTTAATGTCAACGGACACCTCAGAAATGTTTACAATAAAAGGGTTGTGGATTACTTTCGTTTTTCCTCACAATCAGAAATATAACAAATGAATTCAATATTTGATTTCCCGCATGTTTCAAAAGACGAAAAGTTTTTGTCTTGGATTTTATTTGTCCAAGGGTAGTTTTTAGAGATAAATGCACTAAGTTTATCTTGATATGCGAAGCGAATATGTTTCCCGTTGCCTTCTAATTTAATATTTGATTTACTGACTTTGAATTTTTTATGAAACTATTATAATACATACTAAAAATATAATATACCGCCTAATACTTGGTGGTATATGGCAAGACAAAAATTGTGTTAAACGGTCCACCATAATGAAAAGGTTAGGAACCACTGATCTACAGAAAAAAATAAGTTCTATTAAAACTAATAACTAGTTTCGTCGAAACGACTATTTATTTCAATTTTATTCACCACTTTATAGAAAAGGTAGAGCTTAAGTATTAAATAAAGGTAATTGCGGGAGTAAGCGCGATTCCCATGGTAGCCTAATCAGAAGAAATGAGATTCGTGACGGTAGCGGAAATTGCCCTCGTGAATTTTCCTTCAAAAACTACATAAATGAAGTCTACTTCATACCTTAATGCACCCGCTAAAGTGCCTTTTCTTTGCTCTTTTAAAAGCAAACTCGAACACCAAGTTGGGCGAGAAACAATTTAAAACTTCTTCAACTTCTTGAATTCATTTCCGATTGCAGCCGGGGCATGGGTACTCACCACCCAACCCCATCCTAACCCATAAAGTTTAATTCGGTTTTGATCAACCGCAATTTTAGCTCCTATATTCCTCAAAAAGCGCTTTAAGATGCTATATTTAAATGTAGGTTGGTGCGTGATAAATGAGTTTCACGATTACTTGGAATAAATCAATTTAAATTTATTCAAGACATTAAATTGATTTTTATGAAAATAACAAATATTTTTTCATCAAGCCAATTTTTCCAAACACATCGATACAACTAAGAAAAGTTTTTAGGTTAAATCGAACAAAATATGTTTTACTTTTCAAACCTGACCTTTTTTTTTTTTTAATTGAGGACGATACATATTTCGCTGTATATGTGCTTAAAGTAGGTATATAAGTCAATAATTTCTGGAAAATTTTCTTATTCTTAAAATTCTTAGTCGAAGGACGTTCAATTTCAAGGTATTGTATTCTATTTTCGTTAAAAGCTTAAAAGGGATTTTACCCTTAAATAATTCTGAGAATTTTTATGGAATATAGGTATCTACCTACATTAAAATCGTTTCTTGAAAAATGATTAAAAATTCCCATTGAGAGCACTAATTATTTTCGCATTTAATGTAATACCTTTGTTCCATGATTGCTGCATTATAACAGTCATTCAAATCAAATTTTCTATTACGTTGGGACTGAAAAAAGTATAGAGTTCTATAAAATGACGATTTGCATGTCACTACCCAATAGCTCTATCCATCATTCCTTGACGGGGCTGGTGTACGTAATTATTTCGGCAATTAGGCGTACACGTGAATATTTCGTGTGCATTGCGTGGGAGTTTGAGTTTCGGGAGTCTTATTAAAGCGCAATTACTGCAATCTGACGGTTCACTTAAAAATCAATTAAACCCCACGTTTTAATATTGCTTCAAATCAACACAGAATGAAATCATAATTGCCCCTTTAGCCACGGCATTAAAACAAAACTCAAAGGGTTAGTTCTGATGGGAAGCCGCGGGGGTGGGGGGGTTGTGTGGGTGGGGAGGATAAAGTAATGGCACTATAAGCCCATGAGTCGTTTTTACACAGGGGGAATTTGCATCTCATAAATATTAATCTGGCGCGCTAAATGTGTGCATGATTAAGTAATAAAATTCTGGAAACAGGTTGGGTCCCAAACTGATGAGCCCCAGCATACCTGTTCTCACCTGCTTCATCCGCGGGGGTGGGTTTACCTGTGAGTGAGTGGGGGGGCCAAGGAGTCGAAAGATATACGAAAAATATGCACACTACATGAACTCTCGAATTAAATCTCAACGGGTTTTTGATGTAATCACAAAAACCCGACGTAGTGCAGGTTGGTGATCTTATCTGGAGGAAAGGTAGCTCCTGGGGGACTGGTGGCAAGTGTAACGTGGAAATGGCTTGATGTTAGATAACGAACTTTTCTGTCGCTGTCACGCCACAACGGCCGCAGGTGAAACAATGAACGAAAAATAAAAAAAAAATACCGTCCAGGAGGACGTCAACCGCGATGGCGAAAACCATTACGCCGCGGAAGAGACCTGTCCGCATTTTGTCGTGGCCAGTGGTCACTGCGGATATATGCCGTAGGCGTAATTATTATTAGTGGGCCCTCGTCATGCTCGCGGAAATCAAATTGATGCCATTAGCTTTTAAAGCCAGCGTTTTGAATAAAATTGGAGCCTTAATTACGTGGCGGGAGAGGGCGTGATTATCACCAGTACTGGAAAACTCTGCCTTTCTTGTGCACACAATCATTTCCGAGCCTTCCGCCCTTGCATGCGATTGTGTGATTTTTCAAACAATGTGTAAGAAGCTCGTAATCTTACATAAATTGTCTACAATTACCGACAATCGTAACTTTTGCAGTAGTTTAGACTTTAGACCCAATCGATGAATTTGGTCGCCCGAAAGTAATCAAAAATATCATGGTAGCTAATCCCCATATTACTAAAAAATTTTTGATCATCATTTACTGATATAAAATAAAAGTTTAAAAACTAAAGCCCGATTAAGCAAAAACTGAATACATACAATAAAATTAAAGGAAGGTCAGCCTGATTAAAATAAAAATAATTGTAGTCGGAAACCTTCCTTTGGATCCTTGGATTTTTTGGCCCCTACTACAAACATTTTTAATGTAAGAACTTTCTTATTGGTTTTATATGTAGTTGAATTTTATTTTTTATACTTTTATTTTATATGAGAATTTAAAGTGGTAAAGACATCATTAGATAGTGATATTTAATCATAATAAATATGCCGAGCGGCTGGCAGACAAAATTGCAAGTTTGCCTTTCGTCGTAATCCCGATCCATCAGTGTAGCTGAATGGCTGGCGTTCTTGCCACAGACGCTACGATCGTGCGGATCGAAAGGCCGGTCCCTATATCCACTTGATTAAGTGCGAATTGCAACGACGGATGCGATGCATTTATCTTAATTTATTTGTAAAATCCGCAATATTGGATTTAGTGACACTTCATGACACTTGGAATATTAAGACGCATTAAATGACCCCTGATTTGCTAAAATACGATTACTACTTTAGGAGCTTTTAAAGAACAGATGAACATAACCACATTTTTATGTAGGCTGCTTAAATCATAACTCTCCTTTGGTTTCTCCGTAAGCTTTCAATGTTTTTTGATAGTCGAATCGAAAAAATTTGACTTGAGTAATAAGGGCTTTAATTAGTATTAGTACTAGCAATTATTAGTCCCAAAAATACATATATTTTATTATTTTTTTATAACTACTATGTACTCCCCGTCTAATAAAAATATGTATGAATAAATTGATCATTTTTATGATAAGTAACATAGAAATATAGTAGCTTCAATTTCCAACAAAATCTAAATGAGTATTAATATCCGACCGGTTAAATTCAGCTTTTAACAGCAGAGATTCTTAATATTATTCTTAATACATATTATTAATACATAGATTTAAACTAAATTTTTGAAAAATATTTGTATAGAAAATAGGTACTGCTACCTAATTTTTTTAATTTTTATTGTTTAAAATTTAAAATAGGAAAGGGGTAGTAAGCTAATTGGGGCTTATTGGAATACGATGCCATTTCTGTATCTAGCAAAATTTAAATGACCGTTTTAATCCATCACTATGGTTTCGATTGCCACCATTCCTGCACGAGTTTACCTTTCTAGTAAAAATAACCATTTTTCCGTATTCCTCCGCTTTACATACGTTTTTTTCCTATTTTTTAAGCCCCATTCGCGAATTGAATAACGTAGGAACCCTTTGAAGTTGTTCATAATTGCCGACAATTGAACCCTTTGGGTCAAACCCAGGGCAGTAGGCCCAATCGGTGAAATCGGTCGCCCGAAAATAACCCGGAACACACTGTGAAAGGACAAGCCAATTAAATTTCGGGCAGCATTTCCTGATAAAAGTGGGAGGCTGATTCAATTTTTTTTCCGGCACTATAGGTTCTTCCCTTAAATATTAAATTTCGCTAAAAAATTGGAACAGAAAAACAAGTAGCCGGAATTTTATCCCTTGTTTAAATTGTATAGTATATTTTTCGACGCTGGATTTCGCTAAGTAAGCTAATTACTTATGCATGGAACTGGCTGCAGAGGAAATTGTTTTCTTTTAATTATGTTGTCACTCAAAATATCATTATTGAGCTTGAATTATAGCGAATTGCTGGATAATGCCGGAGACCGAAGCTAAGGGTGGGACCTCGTTTAAAATGCCAAGCTGCGAAAACGCAAATGGAGATTAAATGAATTGCGGAGGGGAGGGACGCACTCAATTTGTGTGGGACAGTTTGTTTTTCGCTAGCCCTCGGCTTTAACAGCTTCCTTTAGAAGACGAATTTTAAAAAAGTCCTAGTGTTTTTATAGCTTTTCGCCTAAAATGGACTTATTTTTAAATTTTAGACAAAAGGTGTCTAAAAAAAGGTTTTTATTATTCTAAAAATAAACCTTTCGTGTTTCGCATGTTAAACACAAGGGTGCTAGATTAAAGTAAATAAAAGTAAAACAAAATTGTTTTAAATATGTTATTCTAATAATAAAACGGACTTAACAATTTAAAAGCGTTTTTTTCTATCAAGATCTGTTTTTGTCTTTTCATTTATTTTAAGACTATACCATCAAAAACATGTTCTTCATTTTTTTTAAAGTTATATTTAAATTTTCTGATTTTCATTCGATTTTCTAACATAAAAAATTGGTTTGTTTTCCAAAAAAGTCCGCAATTTTGTTATTTTTGTATACAAAAAACGTTCCTTTTTCATGACTTAGCTGGTTAAGCACCAATATAAAAAACAACTTTTTTTTTATTCTCAAAAAATATACCTGCAAAATTTTAAAATGATAAAGGTACTTTTCATTTAAAAAAATGCTTTAAAATAAATTATTTTTCATAATTTGAAAGGTAGAAGACCCCTTAATTTACACTAGCCACATATTCGTTTAATTTTGAATCTGTTTTGTTGTATAATGAACTTCAAACATTCTCATTAAAAATTTAATTTCAAAGAAAATTCACAAAACAAAAATGTTTTTCTAAATAACAAAAAAATTGTATCTTATTCACTAAATTCACTGAATTAGTCATTGTGACAACGTGCTAAAGTTTAAAGTATACATTTCAAAGGTCAATTATTAAATAAATATATTATGTACGCAAAACGCAGACTGTTGATAAGATTAAAAAGCAGCCCGAATAATTAGCAGCAATCTCGTTATTCAACTGATTGTAAGTTTTTTGTATTTTTCTGACAAGTTAATTTAGTAAAATAAATAGTTATCTTGATATTTTTTTGTATTGCAGCCCATGGATCCATATAATTAATTATTCTATTAAGTATTTGTAAACACCTTTTATTTTAAGAGATATATTTTAAAAACAAAATAATCACACATTTTACGTACCAAAAACCATGACAAAAGCAGTCATGTATAAAATGAAAATATCCATCTCACTAATTCCTTAAAATGATAGTTACACAGAAAATGTCTCAATTAGTTAAGAACACACGTCTGATGATTGCCAGTTGGCATGGCGAACTAAGTGATGAGTTCATTATGAGGGGTATCAAGACGAGAAATAATCAGGGAACAGATGTGCTAATTGCGGATAAATTTTATTTTTGGAAATTGTTCCAAGAGCAACAAGGCCACAAAGACGCTAAATCGGGCAATAAAAGATTTTTAGTTAGAGTTAGGTCCAAAATAACGAAAACAGGGGCACATAAATAGCGCAATGAATTTGAATCTTAACATGGACGGAATTTGCTTGAACTTAAAAAGAACGCCCCAGGGAGGTGGAGAAAAGGGAATAAGATTTTTGCAGTGAAGATTTATGAAGAGCGCTATTTTCAGCTCCTGTACTTTAGGAGGGCATTATTTGTGGTGTTGAAATTGAAAAGGTACTCTGTTAGTCTGTTAGGACGATAAATTTGGAGGAAATTCAATAGATTGAATTTATGTAGTACTCCGCTCAAGTAACTGAGTAGTACATGTGTTCCAAGACAACATTTTATTCAATTTAAATTCAGACAAACTATACATGTTCCGAAAGAATTTTATTCGAATTACTTCCACTGTATGAAATTGCAATTTCTCAAATCTAGAAAAGAGTTTTACCCCATGAAACTGTGATGCGTTTCAAATGCACCAAAAACTGAGTGAGAAATGACTGGAGCGCTTTCGTACCAATATTTCACTGAATGCAATTCCTTTTGTGATGTTTATCGCGCATAAATCAAAATATCCCCGAAAACCATTTATCCCCCTATTCTTGGTGCAAGGGAGAATTCAGTTCCCAGATCCCTGTTTTTCCATCAACTCCATAATTCTTTTCCTGTCAAAATGCAATAAATGTAAGGAGCACTTGAAGTGGTAATCCTCTCTGCATGTCGCACTCAGTGCCATCAAACAATTTTCCGATGCACCGAATAAAACGAATTCAAATTCGCTCTTTCCCAGACGGAGGAGGGTGCGGGGGATCGGATACTAGAAAACAGGATCCAGCATCCAGCATCCGCGCATTCGAGCAGCTTTATATCTCCCGCATTCAGTGCAATTGTGCCTTTATTACACTCGAATAAAAGGAATTTGATGGAAATTGCTGCTCGTCCCATGCCCCCCAAAGGGGAGATTTTCGGGATGTCTTGCCCTGGGCGACTATTGTGTGAGAGTTTTTGGTTAAGCGGAATTTGTTAACAGCACCCCGATGGACACTGCTCATTCGAGATTTCAGGAAGAATTTAGTCACACTATACCAAGGATACTTCTCAAATGGCCCTTTAATTAGTCCTTTTTTAGTGTGTAGTACAAAATTGATTGAGAAAACCGAATACATGTAGGATCAATACCATTTCCCAATAATTGCCAACCTGCTTCGCAACCTTTCAACCCTTTGACATAGTAAAGGGAACTGAAAATTTACAAATATTTGAACGTACAAACTTGGACAATAATATAAAATAGGTACATTACCCTAAAATTTTTTTTCATGAAAATAAAATACTAGCCGCAGTTCTACTTATATTTCTATATCGTTTTGTATGCTCTAAATTTACTCTGACTGAATTTCTTTTAAAATTTATTTGAAATTTAGGTAAAAAATCGGGCTTTAAAAAAAAGTTGTATTTGCAGGTAAAATTTTATGTAAATACGTTATTTTACACCTTCTTAGCTAACATTCACCATATTAATCGGAAAAATGTGAGAAAAGTCATTTCAAATGCATGAAATAAATGTCACTATGTATTTTCAACTGTGTCAACTTTAAACTCAGTTTTCTCATAAAAATGCCCTATAATGTACCAACTTTTTTGTGTTGTTTTGAGAGCTAAGAAACCCATAAAGTTTTTAAGATTATCAGGAAGTTATTAAGTCAGGGTTAAGTATCTTTTTTTCAAATTGAAATCAAGTAAAAATTTCTCTCAAACCGAAATTCCAACTTTATGATCAAAATCTGAGCTACTAGTAGTAAGAATTTTTGTGTTTAGTGCTTTTACAGCCGAACACACATGCTAGCCATAATACTAACAAAAGAAATCTGAAAAAATCACTTCACAGAAAAAGTTATAGCCAAAACCATCTTTAATTTAAAAAAAACTGAAAATAAAACACAAAAAATCATAACTCGAAAACTACAAAAAATCGCGGAACATAAATGGGGTCCAATCGATAGGTATTGGTGTCCCCAAACAACAGACCTTCGCTGGTACAGGTTGCATTGGACACCCTGTATATATTTATTATAATTTTCGATACTGTCATCATTTTATTCTGCATTATTTCAGCATTATAAAAATATTCTGAAGAAAATAACGCTGTTCCGACTAGTATTTGTTGAATAAACTTCTTGTGTAAAATGTGTTAGAGATATTTGCATTTACTACTTTGGCAAACCAGTGAATTCCGGCGGTTACTTTTGTAAATCCAATGAATGTAGATATAAATCTAGTTATTGGAGAGAAGTAGTAGAACCCTGGTGATTTTCATCGGAATTCCAGCGAATTTTAGTCAAAACAAAGACAATAGAATTCTATCATATTTAAGTAGAATTCTAGTTAATACATATCAATAGATCTATTATCTTTATATTCACTAAATTACATTACAATCCTAGAAAGCCAACTCTAGCTGCAGTCTATAGTTGGAAAACAGTTTTGTATCATCATTATTAGTTAATTTCAATTTAAGCCGTGTACCAATTGATTTTGAAATATAATTTTTATTCGGTTTAATAATTTTTTAATATAGTTATAATAAAAGGCATAAGATATAGATTACTTATACAATATTTAAATATGGGACGGATGAAGATAAGCGTAATTTTATTTACTTAACATTTTCTGCCATTTGCCTTGAAAAATTTTGTCATTGAAATGATTTCTTTCAAATGCATAAATTCGTAGCTACATTGCTTTCGAAAATGAAATGAGAGACATAATTTCATTAGAATTGTTCGTTTTTAAAATACAAAAAGTTTTTACGATTTTTATTAAGCCTCTTAGGAATAACCAGAGACAACTTTGGGAGATACTAAAACAAACTATAGCAAATAAAAAGGCTATATTACCATATTTACATGAACTTTGGAATTTTTGAATTTATTTTTGTTATATAAATTATGTTTTTCGTTTCTTAATTTAAAATTATCTAATAACAGAAGTCCCATGGAGCGCGGTCTCATTTTAGATAACTACGTTTCGTTGGCAGGTAGTCGCGAGTGATTGATAATGACAACTAATCGATTCGCAGGTAAAACTGGATGTAAAGAGACTCGTCTAAGCTTTAAGACATATGCCTAAATGATGAGCCCCCGTAGGATAGAAGGGATAATGCTCTGCCCTATGCCTTTTTCGGGTGCGGGGGTACCGGGGGTTGGGGGGCCTCAATAGAGCTTTATCTGTTTCACGTGATTTATTACTTTCGGGCCTCTCGACGATTAATCATAGCGAAAAGTTGATTTCGCTTGTTGTTCCATCGGGTAGCGCTGCCTTTTGCCCTTCAGAGCCCTAAAGTACAGAGAATTCCAATTACGTCGACATGCCGCCCACTCCCTGCTTTTACAGGGTGCCTTTAAAGGGCCAAGGCACTCTTTAGTGCCACATACACAATTAATGGTAAGGATCCGGCTGCCTTTCTCCCGGAGTAATGGATAATTTCATGCCTGATTACATCCTGAGTAACACTATTTATTCAAACCGAGGGGGAATCATGATAAATTGTCTTATTTTTTTGTTCGTTTTTTTATTTTATTCGCGCCACCCACGATCCTTGATTAAGTTCTCTAGGAGATCAAAAGTCGCCTCTGCTTGATGCCTTCATAAATCCTCCCCCGTGCCGTGCCGCTAGTGTCGCGCCTTCACGTGGAGTTGGTGTGAAGGTGCAAAGGGCAGTTTTAAGGGCTCCCCATTCGAAATTCGAATTTCGAATGTTCCCTGTTTTCCTGTTTTCCCGTCTCGCGAGCGGCACGAGCCTCATTATCGAGCGCTTTATGCTAATGAATTCGGGGAGCAGGATTAGCTGTTTTATTGCGCCTGTTCGCGTTCCTTTGCAGGTTGATTGATTCGCCATTTTTACATTTGGAGCACCTGTGTACTACCCACCATGGCCCCACCAATCGCCAAACTTGCGAAGGGATGGTAGTAAAAAAAAAAAGAATCAGATTTCAAAAGAAATCCTCTTTTTGAATCCCGTCCTTGGCCAGTGATCACAAAGGTTCCGTCAATTAACCGGGAATATTGTTTCCTTGAAAATATTTCATTATTTTGACTCCCCCCGAACCCAAGTCTCCACTTTTCATGGAGTGCGCCAGAATAAAGGCTGTCGAAATGAAAAAGATCTAAATTTTTTTCTTCCTGGAATCTAATTACCTTTGTTTGCTTAATTCGAAACAAGGTTTTTTCTTCTCGCAATTGCGAGCAGCATGTGCGCATTTTAAAATTCACTTTTTGCACGAAATGGACTTATCCCAGTCATAGAGGTGGGGTTAAGAAAGGTTTTCGAGGAAGACAACCTTCAAGGAAATTTCATTTCGTATGGGTTGACTTTGTATGCAGAAACCTTACAGGGTTATTTTATCTTTATGATAGTCAAAGAGTCCTCGAAATAAAGAATTCTTAGAAAAAGTATTTTTGGAACAGATGGAGTATAAGTTGACTCATCAAACATTTTTAAAACGTTTTTCCAAACATTCAGATTTAATTACTCGAAAAAATATCTATAGCAACATAACACAAAAAAAAAGGTTTTTTCTTCTCGCAATTGCGACCAGCATGAGCGCATTTTAAAATTCACTTTTTGCACAAAATGGACTTATCCCAGTCATAGAGGTGGGGTTAAGAAAGGTTTTCGAGGAAGACAACCTTCAAGGAAATTTCATTTCGTATGGGTTGACTTTGTATGCAGAAACCTTACAGGGTTATTTTATCTTTATCATAGTCAAAGAGTCCTCGAAATAAAGAATTCTTAGAAAAAGTATTTTTGGAACTGATGGAGTATAAGTTGACTCATCAAACATTTTTAAAACGTTTTTCCAAACATTTATATTTAATTACTCGAAAAAATATCTATAGCAACATATCTGAAATATATGAGTAAAAAGATTTTTCTTTAATTAATGTCGTTGGCATGTTTAACCAGTTAACCATTTATGACGAATATATTCGTCAAATAAAAAAAAATGCCAAATTTTACATTATGCCGAGTATATATCTCACACACAATACAATACAACATTTTGCATTTTTCATGACGAATATATTCGTCGAAAAAGTCAGCTGGTTTTAAACATGTTTTTCTCCAAAATGCATTTTGGTAAAACTTTTATAGGATTTATATTCAGTAATACACTTCTAGCATTTATTGTTACGCTAAATAATTCAAAAAGAGATGTTGCAAAATAATAAATCGTTTTTAATTTAGTATTTCAAAATTTCCGCGACAGCCACATGTTATAAAATAAAATAAAGCTGGATTTTCTAATTTCAGATAAGAACTTAATCTTACCTACTAACTAAGACATTTTTTTTATAGTTTTTTAAAAATGTTCAATAATAAAATAAAATTTAAAATTTATAAACATAAAAATTAAATGAAAATAATTAAACAAATTTTTTCTTTTCTTAGAAAAGAAATCAACGATCTCAGAAATATAATACCTACGGGCTTTATAAGATTTTTATACAAATTAATTTTTATCACAAAATAATACTGGCATTTTAATTTTATCAGAATTGATGAATACTCTTTAAAGGAATTTAAAAGGGTAAACAAACAAAATAATTAATAATTTAAATTATTTCAATGTAAATTCAATCCTTTTAACTAGTTTTATCATTAAGTATTTATTGGCGGATTATCTATTTTTGTTTTTACCACAAACAAATTCTGTTTGTTACACTAACAGTTTAAAATAATCATGTGATAAAGATATAACCTCAAAAACATCATCATTTCATACTTTGATCGAATGCAACCGAGAATTTAATTTTTAAACATACATACTAAAAATTGCATAAGTTTGAACCATTGAGAAAAAATATTTTTATTTTTTTTCCCAATATGAATTTTGATTGAATTCTACACATCTACACTCAACAGAAAAACCTTTTCATGGTTTTGCTTTGAATATTTCATTAAAATATACCCGATGCAGGTGAACCACAATCATTTATTCAAAATGTTACTTTATTATTCATGATGATCGCAATCGATGCTTGAGTGATAAACGAAATAATTTTTTCTGTATTTTTCGTTAAAAGCATCAGAGTATTTACTGTTTGAGGTTCAATAGAATATTAAGTATTATTGATTGATTTATTATGGAGGGTTCTCTTCCTTTCTGAAACAAAAGCAAACCAAACCAAAAGAATATGTGAAAAAAATTCTATAAAATGTTGTTTCTAGTTTTGTATGGTTTTTAAACTTTTAGTTTAATAACTCATGTAAAAGGTAGGTATCTATTTAGAAATTATAAATGAAATAAAAATTTAATACCATATAGTTACGTCATGCATGTGTATCGAAATCAGTAATTTGATTGCAAATTTCAACATATGAGAAATATACCCATTTTTATGTAGAGTATAGTTGCTAATAACGCAATAATAATGGGCATATAAGTGAGTTCTTATTTAAATAAAGACAGTAAAATGTTCATAATGAGTAGTGCAATTCTATCTATAGATTAATTAATAAATTGGAAAGAGGTAGAAAAATTTCAGAAATTAATATATACTTAGTACTAATTATTAATATAAACTACAAAACTTACGTGAGATTTCATAACTTTTTAAGAGTAAAAAGGTTACAACTTTGCGAGTCTTGTCTACAATTTTAACTTGAATATGTTTTTGATGGGATCTGAATTCTTTTTGTATGTAACTAGCAGTGAAGCAAGTTTGCTCTTTACCTTTGAATTACTAACAATCAAAGTTTTTTCAATTTGCCTTTTATTTGTAAGTCAAGCTTAATCTGCATACCAAATTTCGGCTTTATAAGTCTTCGGGAAGCACCATAAAATTTGGGTTATTATCATTATCAGTGATGAATGAGTGGCAAAATGGATGAAAATGTGCGTACTAATAAAATCTAAAATTAAATTTGTGTGGCGACTCAGGTATTATCCAGGCTGAAGTTATTTATAAGGTTTCAAAAATACGCCGAGTTGCTTTATCGATGTTAAATTCTTTAATCTTTAATATTTGTGTATATATAATCCGTTTTAGGAAAAGTATAAAAGAAGGTAAATCCCGAGAATTATTTTTTAAGATGAGATGAGTTAGCATTTCCGCCTTGGTCAGGGTTTTCAATTTTCCAGAGGTCAACAGCCTTTCTATTTTTAGGTCTGTCTCAAGTCCTGCTTTTCAGAAAATTCAAAGGTCGTGGAATGGTTGCGATTCATCTTAAAGTCTTAACAAGAAGTTTAAGTGGCATAAGAGGATAAGGGGCGTAAGCAGGTGGGATAAGAGGGTGGGATGATACACCAACAGCCATCTTAAACCTGAGGGGCCACTTAGGAAGACTTTTCAATTTCATGATTTTTGCTGCCAGTTGTTGTTATTATTTTTATCTTCCAAGAAGCGCGCGAATGTTCAAAGTCGACCGCTAAAAAGTAAGATTGCCTTATACCAGTGGGTGGGGGTTTCGTTTGAGCCACCTTTCTTTCTTTCGCGGCCTTAATTTTGGGCACTTACCTAGAAGCGTGAGGAAAACCAGATGAGCGCAGAAGATTAATCCATTCCGAGATTTATATTCCAACATTGTGCCATGCAATTAACACCAGGTGGTTCCTTTTATTACAGCAATTTTTCCACTTTTTTTTTCCTTTCCCCCCTTAAAAATGCGTTTTAAGCACACATTTAAAATCACACTGAAATTCCGACCGACGGCTCGTTACATCTTAAGACGTTTTCTTTTAAGATGGGGCCAGAAAAGAAACGCTCACGGATTTCACCATCAGCACCAGAAATAAGCAATTTCACATCAGACAGAAGAGGAGGGATGAGTGGGAGGAGGGCTTCTTCTTTTGGGGGGGTGGCACTAAAATGCGCTCCTCCTCGTAAAATACACGGATAAAGCGCGGAGGCGGGGGCGTATTTGGGGGGTGGGTTCACAAGACACACTATATTTTTACTTTATATAGGTTTTCTGTGGTCTCGAACTGTAGACTGAAAACGGTTCGAGTGCCACAAACCAGATTTTCACAGCACAATTATAATAGATATTTTTTTGGTAGCACATAACCACCAGACCTGGAGGTGGATGATTTGTTTTCATCTGCATAGATCACACATGGAAGGAACGCACCGAACCGGAGGTGTTCCTTATTTTGGGGCCGGTGACGAGGACGTCCAGCAGGAACTTTTAAAAACATCGCCTATATCAAGAAGTAGGACCTTCCGCACGAATCGATTCCTTTTGCGGCAAAAATTAAATAAATTAAATAAATAAATCTCGGGGACACTCACGACACACAGTCTTTAAGACTCTGAGACACCTTTCTTTGGGGGGCTGTTTCTATGTTGACGGGCACGTCCTTTCGGTTGCGATGTGTTGCCCGAACTGTCAAGGGATGTAGGGCAACGCTGCGTCGCGCTGTGGTGAAGGACCTCAGACGGGAAGCTTTGGGGAGCGATTGTTGCTTTTGGTCTAGGTCAAAGCTTGTGCTCAGTTGGAGCAGGCACCGGAGTCCCCCCATTCCCCCTCTTCTTGTATATATTTAAATGCGAAATTATGCCCTTTTCGTTCCAGGACTCCCTGGAATCGGGCTCCCGAAACCGTGCCAGACTCTCATTACTTGGTTTTGGCATTGAAATCCTCCCGATTCCGAGCACGCTCAGTTGCTCCGAAATTTTTTCCGCTGAATTGGTAACTTTCACGCGGCTGTGAGCATTGCTGAATGGGTGGTGAAAAATGTTGAAACTCGTGATTTCTTTTTTCCCCCCACAAAGCTCCAACTTTACTCGTGTTTGCCCTGATAACGAACGTGAAATTCTGTGAGGAGCACACCTTCCCTAATGCGATAACTAAATAACAAGTCCCTTTCGGATTTCTGGACGTGCAACTTGCAATCCAGAGAAAGATTTGTTGGAACTTTGACTTAGAACTAATCCTGAATGCACATTTTGCTGAGCTCTGGCGAACAAGTCTATCATAAAAATAAAATTTCACACAATTTCAGTCAATTAGGATCAATTTGATTCAGTTGAAGAGAATTTTAAAGTTTAATGAGGTGCTAACCACAAAATCTTCTTAGTGGGAATATTAATGACACTAAAGTCAAGCAATTGTCTTCTAAATTTCTATGAATTGGCTTCTCCATCCTTTGTGTTAAACTCTGAATGGTAGTTTAATTTTCAAACCCTTTTTAGGGTTCTGTGGCCAAATAGGAATCTTTATTATACAGTTTTGGTCTGTCTGTCTGTCTGCATATCACAACCCTCTTATCCTCTTATATGTATGTTATTTTATATACCTATTACGATTAAATTTGTTATAAAGACCGAGTTTAATGATTCACAAATATAAATAATGAAACTTTTAGAAACATCGTTATCAAAGCATCCTTTAATTTCTTAACTATCGATACAAAATATCTGAAAAATTCCTCAGTGTTGTATTTAGATGTATTTTCATTGGAAATTATAATGAACATTGTATCAAAAAGAGTTTATGAAAAATTTAGAAAAAAATGTTTTCTAGCTTCATAAATATAAAGTATAATATTTTTTCAGGAACTATGATAGTTCAATATAATTTAGTTATGCATGAAAAAAATTACATTTAAATTTGGATACTTTAAGATATTGGTTGCGTTTTTTTCAGAATTAGATCCTTTTTGAAATTAAAAATGTACATATTATATAAATATACCTATTTACATTATCACGAGTATATGACCGATTATGTATTTCATTAAAGATAAAATGCTTTTTTACTAATGGTACATTGTAGTTCAAATTTTAGTTAAGTATCTAAGTTTATTAATTAAATTAATTACACCTCGTATATTAGTTCCAATAATTTTGATTAAAAAAAAAGTATACATTTAATAGCGCATTGATACTTACTTAAATATTAAAATCAAATTTTGAAGAAATAGCCTGTTCTCTTATTATCTTTCTAATTGTATTGCCCTATTAATCATCGAAAAATTATTATTTAAGCAGTTTTATAAATATCCTATCAGTGCGGTTAATTTGGGCGACTGGATTCTTTTTGCGGTAATTAAATTAATTGTTGCAGCGAAATGTAACTACTAATAATAAATTTTATTGAGCGGTATGATTAGATAAACATCCTGTGCAAAATAATTCGGAAGCAGGGATTTTTCATTCAACTAATTTTTGTATTAAAATTAAAATATGAATGCCTCCTAGATTGGTTGGAAATTGATTTTACTGCCCAATTAATAGATGTTCATCGTTCCACTAAGTACTTATTTTCCAAGACATTTAACCAATTTTTAACTGACTTAAAAACGAAGAGAGTTCCTCAATTCGTCTGTACTTTGTCTCTATGGTGTGAAATTAAAATATTTCTCAAAAAATCCTTAGATTTGGTTGAATGTTTAGAGCGGTTACGAAAACTTGACTGATATAAATTCAATTTAGAAAATAATCTTTACTATCGATTGTTGTTGGCTTCTGTTCCGATTTGAAATATCCAATAAAATCTAAGGTTGCTAATATTGCAAGTAGCAATGGAGAAGTTCAAAGTGAACATTATTTTATACGTTTTTAGGGTCTCTCATCTTTTTAAAACGATCCCATTTTTTAAGAAGAATGTAAAATATAATGGCGTTATATCGAAAATTCAGTTTTCAAAGTTTCGAAGTGCAGTTGATGTTTTATCAAAAAATAAACTTAAATAAAAACCAGCGTGTAGAAAATTTGTGGCTCTATACAAACTTTATATTTAAAATGTGGTTTTAATATTACATTTTCTTCTTATTCTTAATACAATATAATTAAATAATATACACTCCAAAGCCCGGAGAAATTAAAGAAACAAAGGAAACAAAAACCGACATAACATTGTTTTTCTCGCCTATGGGTTATTTAACCGCCTTTTCATTAAAAATTCATACCACTGCCCTCAATTTCTCATTTTTTACTGTGAAAGTTTGGATCATGGGAAGTGTTTTTGTATGCCCTCCTCCAACACAGAAGTAGGCGTGTGGAGCTGGTCTATTTCACAAATATATGCTCGTACACCCCCATAATTAGCTCCCCTTTGAATAATCCAAATTCTAGCTGACATGAAAGCGTTTGCTGGCGTTGGACAAAATTAAAATGATTTCCACTCGCCGAAATTTCACTCAAGAGTGCAATTATGTCAATAATTTTCCAAATTTTCCACTTGAAAATTATTTCCACCGAGAAAATTCATTACGTCGGAGTTAGTTTGTAAAATGGAAAAGGTACAACGTCATGTTTTACAGGAACGAAAGATACCTGTGTCGAGCCCCTCGCCACAAACCTGTTGAAATATACAGGAAAAACCGCCCGGGGTCCCGGATTTGAGGGTGGGATTTTTCCCTGCCACCGGGGAAGCCATCGACGTGGCACCCTCAGGAACCTCCATCTGGCCGCAGGGTAAATAATTGCCGAAAATTTGAGCTTGATGCTTAGTTATTATTAATTTCCACCCCCATCGGCCTCAGGCACCTTTGAATAATAAACGATTTTTGTGCCTTCACCTGCGCGTGAATTCTCTCTGTACGTCGAGCACCACACACCCGGAAGGATCGTAATACAATTTTGCGTATTTTTATCCCCCGAGCGTAATTAAGGGCTAGTTTTCTGCGTACTACGTCAACCGTACCTGAGCACGTGCTAATGTAAATTTTTAGTATCATTAGTTTACCTTTGAAAAGGCGCTTGGTGCGCGAAATACTTGCGAGCTTTATGCGGTGAAGTAGGGCGTTTTCAAATGCCCTAGGATCCTTAGCGTTCGGCATTAAAAGTGCTTTATAACTATATACAAAAGGCAAATTAATTACCCTTTTATGAGCCGCTTTATTATTACCGAGCCTTTTGTGATATTCCAGGCTCAGGTAAAAAGAAATATTTCCTGTTCCCTTTGGTCACCTTTTGTTGCACAGGGAAATTATTAATTCTTTTTCAAATTTTTATTCTAACGCTAATTAACTAGTGCTTGTTTGGACTTTATTCAATTAATTGTCTATTTGACCTCGTGCTTAGAAAGGCGGAGAACCTCAAGTACTATTGCAGGTCAATTGTGAAACCGCAAATGAGATTGCATAATCTTAAAATTAATTAATTTTAGAACCCGACAGATTCTGAAGGTATTCAAAGTGAATCAAATCAGTATTGTGCCATGGTAGGAAATGAAGCCATATTTACTTAATAAAATAGAATGGATTATTTTAGTAGTAGATACTCAGCTTTCATAATTATAAAGTTAGGAATCTTCAAAGGAATGAATTAGGATATGGCTACTAATATTTAAATAAAATACAATAACATACAATTTAAATATGTATAATCAAATCAGATAGGTACATGGTATTTTGAATTTTTATGAAACTTTGTAAGAATGTTTAATTAGAGTCGAAACTAATAGATATATAAGAAAATCTTTCGATCGCTTATATTTAACTTTAAAGTTCTGAATAATGATATTTTTCATTCATTTTTCAATTCTACATGAGTACTTACTGAAAATAAGAAAAACTGTACTTTAGTTTAGTTTTTAGTGACGATAACATGTACATACATACATAATGTATCAATTATTTTATTGCAAAACAACTATTATCAAATTAATTGTTTGGTATTTTGCTTCAATTAAGCATAAGATGAAGTTAGTAAAATCAGAAGGGAATACCAAAACCACTTGTTGCTCCAAAATAACTCAAAAGAGGTTTCCACGAACTCTAACGAGCAGATTACGGCTCAAAATCACTACCTCACCTGTTCGACAGGAGAACACAGGTTTTTGCGATGAATTCAATTTCTCAGGAACATCAGCAAAAAAAAAAGTAAAAGAAACTTTGGAGAAACTCGCCCTAGTCATCGCATTTTAATAAGAAAGCAAGGAGCCAAAGGACTTCGTCTTCCCGCTCCTTAAGCGGAGATTGCTCGCTCGATCAACAGAAACCATTTTCTCCTGTAAATTATTAAACAATTCGTAAACTTGGGGATTTGCAACTAATAGATAACTGTCGATCCAGATCGGAAAAGTTCTCACGATTTTTCCTCCCCGGATTTTCCCAGTGCTCCACCAGACTCCCTCAGCTCCCGCGGGCGTTGCGTCGTCCGGCTCGATGGAACTCCATCCGGGGAGGATGATGCTTCGAAGCTGAAAATCTGGGATAGGTAGCGATTCCGGGGGTATTTTCAGGGACTACCCCGAATATAGGAGCTGGCGGCAAGCTCGAACGAAAGAAAATTTTCTTGAACTTTGAGTAAATATTCAGAAAAAGTTTTCGCGAGCTGAATATCTTAAGTCAATTTAAAGTCGGTCTGCTCTTCGGAACGGGCAGATTATTATTGTTGCAAAATTTGTACCATCAGCCTTTTCCTACCTCACGATTTTCCGCCCGTTTTACCTTTCCTTCTCGTGAATTTGAAAGTAATCTATTTACGGGGAAGCACACCTCAGCATCTCGATGGAGCCGAAATAAGAATGGGACAAAATAGCGCCTCCGGTAGAAAACCCTACAAAATGTTATAGGTATCTTTTGATGGTGGGACGGGATAAAGGCTCCATCGAAGATTTACGGCCGCAACGGGCGCTCGCCTCCGTAAGAAAGTGCAAATTGCTTGAATCGATACACGCTCGAGTCGACAACTGGCCATTAAAACGTCTCTGGATGAATCATGGGATGTAGGGCCGGGATTACCTCCGCTCGGAGCGCCACCTACTGTCGATAAGCACCTCAATTGGATGCTCATATTTAGCTTACTCGTTCCTGGGCACTGTGTCAACTGCCTCCTGGTTCGGACATGTGTATTTTGTGCACACGACACCACACACACTCCACATACTCCAGGAAGATGTAAGGGGCTCCGGGAACATTATTTTGTTGGACATTCTGGGCTGACATCGCCAGAAAATGTATCAACAGTCGTCCTATCGAGTTCCATGAACTGGAAGAGTACCTGATAACAAGGATTACTAACGTTACGTAAATTTGCGATTTTATGATGCCACTGGCAGTCTACTACTCTACTCCACTACATACCTATGTTGCACCATTTGACAACTATTCGAAAATTTATTGTTGCCCAGATGTGGCCATGTTTCCTGTAATTTATTCCATGGAAAGGCATCCAGAATTTATCCAAAACATTTACCCATGTTATTACGTTATTTGCTGTTGTACTTTTCCGCTAAGTAGATGCCAACCGTTTACTTAATTTCTGTTGAAAGACTAAATAGGCTGATAGTCGACAATTAATTTACTTACTTAATTAGTAGAACTCAATAGTTAAAATTAGTCTACGATGATTCGTACGTATTTATTATTTTACCGAATTTGATAAACGTACATATTTTTGACACAATATTTACATGATTTTTTTTTTTTAATTTGAACTTGATAATATTTTATTGAAATTAAGAATACACGAAATTTTAAATTTCGTTTATAGTCTGTCTAAATGTTAATATGGCATTATGCGCACAATTTGAATAAGCTTTTTTATGTTTCGTAATAAAAATTATTATATTTTTTGCTAACAAAATTAGAAATATGTTTAACATGTTTTAAAAAAACATATTACTTGTCCTAAAATAGGAATAATCATAAAATAAGGAAATGAAATAAAATATGTTACAAAGATGAAACTCCAAACATATAGAAATGCAGATTATTGGTAGTGAGTATGTTTTGTTCGCTTAAGATTTTATTTTTACTTAAGTGCAGCCATGGTGCAGTCATGGTACAGCCACTGTTTGGTATACTTTTATATTGTTATTTTTATAATTTTGATTGAATTGAATGCTTTGTTTTATTTTTAAATGTATAGAAAATTTGCCTATATACATACATAGGTGACGTTAAGCTAATTTAAAGACCCAAAACTGCTCTTCATCCCCCCAATACCCCGAATTTTTTCCGCATATTACACCGGCCATTGAAAGGTGCGTTAGTGTGACACTACACGCGGCTCTCACGGCAAATGGCACGCATATTTGTGGCCCCAAAATTACCGATAAGTGTCGCACAATTTATTCCATGTTTCCACAATAATCGCCCGCACCGGGCCGCTCCCGGGCCCCGATCAAGGCGAAGAGCCCGCGAACGGGATACGTCCGCTGGTGGCAGTTAGCCCGCACCATTTTCCGGGAGTCGGGAACCGTGTTCAAGTCACTTGCCACCAATAGACGACGACACCCAGAAGTGCTCGCCGGGTAATGGGGGGTCATTTATCCCGGAAATTGCCGGATAAAAGTCAATAATCTTCCTCTGGTTGTAGCTAAGGACGTGGCAAATGGAATGCATAACGGTTTAAGTGCGTATTTTGCGACTTAATTTAGCAACATTCAAATGAAATTGGGTGTAGATGGTCCTGCAGGAGCCCCTCAAATTGGGGCTGGCGCCACTATCGCCAGGGTGGTACTTGTTGGCGCCAAGTGTGCGTAGGTGAAATGCCACTTTGTAAGTCCCGGCTTCTGGATGCTCTAATCTCTGCACATCCCGGAACTGGGCAGAGATTGAACAAATCTAGGGTTGAGCAAAAACGAGCTACTGTGATTTATTAACAGCTCATGTGGTCGTGGCCTTTGAGTTGTTAAAAATTATAAATTGAGTAAAATATCGGTGCTAGAAGCCGAGAAAATTAACTTGTTTTAGGAAATACTTTTGTGAATCATAAATTTTAAACTTCTTTCGTTATTTTGAATGGACTTTAAAATACAAACAAATATTGCTGCCATTGGCATATATTCTGTTTTATTTATATCTTCACTGATTCCGTCCGTGGTAACGTTTAATTTGGATAGGAACTATTTTTAAACTACTACACTACGAGCCAACCAGCAATAATAATAATGAACATCATTCAGAATCCAAATAAACTAAAATAATTTAGATATATTTTTGTAAGACGAGATGGCGGAAGTGGTGTTTTCACACAATAAATTGAATATTCAATCTATCGCGTGATTTTATTGAAACAGGGAAACCAACAAAAAATCCAGGAATAATAGAGCGCGTGATGTATACGCACGATATGTTCAATAGATTAATATTTAAATAAGACAAATTATTTCGTGCTGCTAACAAGGAGTAAACTGTTTGAATAGTTTACACAATTGCCCAGCCAAATGGTGGCGTTCCCACGGATTATTCACTGGGACCTAATAACGTGAAGTTGGTCATATATAATTTCTGGAATTTTACTTTCTTCCCCTTTAATGCTCGGGAAGCTGATATTCGAATCGCAGGGATCAATATGTTACAATGAATGATTGAAGAACAACAGCTGATGGAGCAAACTTTGAAAATTAAATGGGAGGCAAAAAGGGTATCCCTCGGGAGCTTCGGTCAGCATGGGGAATTTTCAGGAAAATGTATTGAGTGAAAATTGATTGTGCACTCAATAGAGGTAAGCTCATCAAAAGAAGTGATTTACCAAAATCCACTCCACCATGCGTCCTCTTTTTCTTTCTGGTTATTTTTATATCGAAGTTAAGGGAAGGTTTGTGTAAAAAGTGGTGCTCTTTTGAAGGTCGGATTCCCTTCTACAACCGAGGAACCCGTTCGCTGTAGATAAAGTTTAAGGAATTAGAAGACTTTGGGCTATTTGATGTTTATTGATTTCACGCTAAAACTGAAAATCTCCTTCACATTCCGATCAAAAATAAACGAGGGACGACACTTCTACCCGTCTAACTCTTGGATGGTAGAAAATTTATATCGTAAAGAACCTTTAGTCTTTACAAAAGCCTTTTCTGCCAAACATATTACTGCGGCGGTCCATTTCACTCTATTTAATGAAAACCGAAATACTTGTGGGGATGTTTGACCGCTCATTAAAAATTGATGGAGGATAAGTAATGTATCCGCCACAGAACCCACAAGTGAACCCTTTTCAACTGATTTTAAAACAAAAATAAGAAGGCATGCGGAAGAAAGTGAAAGGAAGTTCTCGGGTACTTTCACTTTGAAGATGAAAACTGATAATTGCATCAAAGCGGCGTAATTCGAAGAATTTTAATTTTTTTTTTTTTTAATAATATTCAGGCAAAGAGGTAGCACGTGCCTAAATCGTTTAAACCTTTTTCTATATTTTTTGGGGGTTGTCATGTAATTCAAAACGCCCAAAAATGTTCGACCATTTGCGAAAACGGTGTCATACAAGTCGAATCGACTAACATTTAACAGTCCTTACTATTGAATTTTGCTCGAAAAGGTGAAAGCAATCGACTTAAGGACAAATTTCAAATATGTAAGTGGAAATTGGTAGTAATATTTGTATGTATGTATATTTATACTTACTACATACATACATATGTATGTATATATTAAAAGCGTTTTAAAATTAATTTTAGAATAGGTCTTTAGATTACAATTCGAATCTAAAAGAAAATAAAATGTCAGAAATTATTGTTTAAACACGATAGTCGTGAATGTCGTGCAGTGCATTATAAGCTTTTAATTTCTTTTAAATATCTGAAGCGGTCTTTTAGTTCCCAAATGAGAAATACAATTATAACCCAAGTAGCATTTTTAAGAGCCTGTAGCAACGATTTTCAAATTTTGCTCTATAACGATTTTAAAAGAGTATAAAACTAAGTTGCCCGCTTTATATAGTCGGCAAAAGTAATTATGAGCACGAATATTAATAACAATGCTCTATAACTTAGTTTTGTTTATTCTAATAGCTCTATTTGCTTATAAAGCTTAAGGCTCTAATAACTTGCTCTATAATTGTTTCTAGAGCAAAAATTGATTTTATTATAGAGCATCTTTGAATTAAAAGTTAAATGCTTTATAACAGCTTTATTATGGAAATATGAACTCTTGTAGAGCATTTTTAGAGCAATCAAATTCCCACCCTAAAGTTCCTCTAAAAGTCAGTGCTATAATCACAATATAGAGCAATTTTTCTGACAAAAAGCTATGTGTTGTAAAAGATGTTGATATAAAGCTTTCAACTTAATTTTATATTATTTTAAAGCTATAGGTGTTGGGGTAATATAATTTAAAGCTAGTTACTTTTACTTTTAATGTCAAAGTTCTTACAAATAGCCGTGGAAGTGAAAATATCCAGGATGTTTAAAAATCTGCAATCTTGGAGAAAATATAAAAGCAGCAGAAATTTTAGAAAAAGTGTGTTGAAAAATGGACATCACAGTTGTCAAAATCAAACGTTAAGTAATCGTGTCGGGCAGAAACTGCATGCGAAGTAGGGCTAGTAGTTTTAAAAAGCAAAGATATTGAGCTGCTAGCTCTAAAAGGGCTACAATAAAGTTTTTAATGGAGCAAGTAGCTGCTAATGTTCTTAATTGCTCGCTATATAGAGCAAGTGACTCTTACTGAGTATAAGAAGTAGCTCGATGTATTATTTTTAATTTGTTGTGGAAAAAATGGCTGCCATAAAAATGAGAAACAAAATTACTCCATAAATGTTTATTTCAGAGTTTTCTTTTGTCATAACTAAGATTTTCAGGTATTTTCCACTCTAAGAAATTCATTAGACATTTTTTCAATTGCTTTTAGTACATAATTTAATTACAAAAAATTTTTTGAAAAAAAAATTATTGAGTTATTTTTTAGAATTATAAGAGCGTATTGTAATTTATCGAAGTATCTCCCCAATATTTACAATAAATTTTAAATGGTATGAAAAATCCCATTTGAAATATCGCATAAATTATTATTTTGAGTAATGAAAATGAAAAAGTATTCTTTCCATATTGGTTCAACTTTGTCAAAATATTGACATGTACATATTTAACAATTGAAGAAAGGAAGATGAAATGCTTTCTCATTTCCTCTTATTATTATTGACTACTTGAAGATAAAACCTCTATTATAAAGCCATTTGGTTCCAGAAGTTCTATAACAGCTCCATAACAAGCTTTACAAATGCTCTTGCAACGCTTATAGAACTAACATTATAGAGCAAAGAACTCTTGATAAGCTTCAATATACCAAATTTTAAAGCAAAATTATGCTCTATAAGCGGAACTTTTTGCTGTACAGAAGCTCTAAAATAGTTTTAAGGGCGCTGTTGCAGCTTAAAAAGAAACTTGTAGCTCTAAATAATAGCTCTATAAGCGTTTTTAGAGTATATTTAAAGCCTATTTTGTTACTTGGGAAATATTAGATTTTATGTGAATTTTGGATTTTTTCTACATCTAGTCCAGGGCTAAGGCTCTAGTGAGTATCCGGCCCTGAATTGCAGTCTCTATATTAAAAATACGTTTTTTTTACAACTCTAATATACATAGTACCAAATATCTTTGACTTACTTTTTCTTCATCATAAACAATTCAGAATAGTGTGAATCAAAAATAAAATAATAATTTTTATCAACTATACGAGTTTTGCATGCAAACAATTATTTGTATTTATAATATCTGTTTAAATTCATATTAACAAAACAAAAGCTTTATGATTTGTGATATTATTTTAATTGACTTAAATATCACATTCTATATTAAATATGTATAATACTTTTTACCAGCAGTTTTAAAGGTTAAGGCATGTCAAAAAGATTATTTTTGTTTCGTTAGCAAAAGGGCTTAGTGGATGTCAAATTGAAAATTTAAAGCGTGAAATTGAAAGGTCAAAGTATTATTAGGGGAATTTTCAATTTTTTATAAAAGTCTCATAAGCCAAGAAATCGTCCGCACGTGCCAAAATTCCCATCGTTTTGTCTCTGTGATAAGACAAGGGCATGGACTTGATTACCTACCCACAAACAATTCTCATACCGAAAGTACGTTGTCTGCAAGTTCTATGGACCAAACGTCTTAGAAGCTGCTCTTTTATAGACAGTGATGTTGGCATCGATTCCAGTATCACTGAACTGTATAAAAAAAGGAGTCCTGGGATAGCCTGAGACCCTTTCTTTACCCTCAGTCGAAATCAACAGGACGTCGACAAGTCCATTGGCATTACTTAAGGGCAAGAACGAGTTACGTTAGACACTAGCTGAAGACAAGTTCTAGTAAATTGGAGGGTCTTTAAGAGACCTGATTTCTTAAATGAAAGTGAAATCGGTTGAACAAATTACTTTTTGAACTAATTGCACTCGAGATCCTGACGGACCGCCAGGACCAGGAGCAGCAGTAACAACTTTTAGTAGAGGGTCAACAGCGGGCAGCGCGAGCAACAAGAAAGCCAAACAACAGCAGAATGAGGAGGGGTTTTGTCCTCGAGCGGGGGTTACTGATAGTCTTCAGCCGTATAGTGGGTCGGATGTTCGCAAGAAGGAAAAACCACTCACTGGCAGCGAAGACGATTAAATCAAAAGATTCACTCAAGAGGACTTTCACGAGCAGCAGGACAAGTCACCCGGAAGAAGAAGCCGAAGAAGTACAAGGGCCTGGTAGTACGAAGTCAGAACGATAGAGAGGCTTTTGGGCGCGGCCACCAGGGGGATGGGACTATTTGCGGAGCCAAAATTGGAAGGTCAAGTCTGACACTGGGGGCAATAAGAAAACTTGCCAAGATGATAAATTGAAAGGACGAAAAATGAGGCAAGCAAATGTGTCGTCCGGCATGTTTCCGGGGGGAATGGGCGGGACCCTTAAGGGCAAATGTTAGACATTAGCAACACACTGACGCGTTCCCGGCCCCTCCGAAATTGTTCAAGGAATTTTTTAGCATCTTTCCTCCCTTGAGGGAATATTCTTGTTATATATAAATTTTTTTTTCTGTCTTCGCCCTTCCTACGATTACTTTAGCCCTTGGCGGTGAGCATTGAAGCGGTGTAGGGCAAATATTTCAGAAGCAGCCACCCGAGTTCGCCTTTAATCTACAGCAGGTTAATAACGAAGTGGCAACCTTTTCCCAATTCTAAGACATTCTTGGGGTCAGGGATGAAATTCAATTTTTCACTAATCCATCCTTGTCTGATGTCGGCTTAAAACCTTAATTTTGTGGCTTTAAGCCGACAACGAGGATACAAACCCCTCTGATCGTCTCTTCGCAATTTAATTCTGGAATAGAAATTCCATCTTCATCTTGGCTGCCAATCTTATTTCCTCAATTTTCACAGGCAATATCCTTTGTGCTGCTGATTAGGAAGGTAGGATGCAGTGCACTTTCGATTTAGCAACATTTCTCCCGGATCTGTATTCCTTATATTCCCGATGAGCCGAACAGGGCTAATTTCACCTGGCTGCTCCGTCTACCTCAGTACCAAAATCGTCCACCAAAAGCAGGAGCACCAGGAATCGGTTGCTGCTCCATCGGGAACTGGATCCCGACAGAGGGGCTCTGCACACGTATCTAATTTGTACATCCCTTCACCAGGCACTAATAGCATCCAAGATTCAATCTGGCAATTTCGACTGAACGATAACAATGGGGAGATGGATGCTCCTGGAAAATTGTCGGCCTCCTTGAGTTTAATTGCTTTCGCATCGGTAGAAATCTGAAATGCCCATCAGGACTCTTCCTGTCTGCCACGATGATTCCTTGATATTCCTCCTGAACGAATCTCGTATTTGTTTAACCCTGGATCGATGCGTTTTGCGTGCCCGGACATTTATTATTTTCTACTGTATGAGTGTTATTTCTGGGACATCACCCTGCTATCAACTCTCACCCTGTGACGAATTGGGGACACTTTCAGAGGAGGATTTGATTTTTCATCCCCATACCCAAGAACCGATTTTGTGAAATCATTTAAAGTGAAGTAGTACCTGAACTCGACTCAAGGGTGCCATTATTTTGAGTCCCATCAGACTGATTGAGTGGGTGAGGGCTATGTTTTGGGCGAATGATTCGCCTTTTGATTGCTGAGGTGTTTCTTCTCTTTTCTCAATTTATGAAGGGAACGAGAACTTTGGTATCCCAAAACAAACCAAACAATTGTGGGACCCAAACAAGTCAAGAATGAATCGAATTGCTGCAGGGAAATTATTCTGCATGCCCACGATAATTCTTGTGGCATACCCAAAACGTCTATCAAGTAGCAATTTGTAGATCGGCACTTTGCAGACATTTACATCAGGTGCAATTTTAAAATATTGCATCTAAAATTGTTTGAAACACATAACTTTACAAATTCCTAAGTCTTTGAGGTCTTAAAGTATAAACTTTTATAAAAGAATAAAATGTTCGATTTTTTCGAGGCTGTTTTGATTCTAATGTGTGCCTAGACTAAGTAATTTGAAGGTAGAAATGGAGAAAGATATATTTTTTTAAGCTTCGTATAAAATAGAGATATTTAGTCTAGTTTATCTCCTTTAAAACAAAAATCTAAAGCAAGTAAGGTCAATTTTTCAATAGGTAGGTAGACTGAAAAAACCAAATGTGTATGCTAAATAAAGGAACAGCATTACTTATTTTGGCATATTCGTGATGTCGTTAGTAACAATTCTAACATATAGGTACATATATATAAAATTAAACTGTTCTCTTTACGTATCAAGTGAGCTTTTAAATACCTGTACCTAAAATGTTAAAATGTTAATTGTGGAGTATCGAGTTTCCTTAGTTTTTTAAAACACGATTAAATTTTGAAAACTTGAAAAAATTTTGTGTGATGTTAGAAAACAATTTTCTTTGCATATATTTTCGGCTTTGAATTTATATTTTTGCCAACCCCAAAAATATAAATAATGATACGTCTTTTTTCATAGGACTCGGTAAATTCAAATTGCAAATAATTTCAATAAAAACATTTAAATATTGGGTCCTAGCAATAAAATGCTAAAGGTTTTTAATTTTTCATGCCTAACGACTTTCCAGTATTTATGTATTAGAGGAAAATCGAAAAATTTTAGACAAATGCTCATTTACTCAAGTTACTGATTTTCAATCTGGTTTTTAGGTAGAATTACAAAGAGTTATTCTAAGAACAGATTCCTACGAGTATAATTGCTATAAATTCAAGATATACTAAATACTTGCCGAAAATAATTTTAAAATATGTGAATTACTTATATGCTTCATTATTTCGATATTATGCCATCGTTCTTCAGACATTCACGAAACCATCAAAATTTAGCTCTGCTCAAGTACATGCCACTCCCTCTTATTAAAATTCCCCGACGAAAGTCATTAGCGCTTGTTAGAGTCCCAAACCACTTTCATACCTCCTGGGTATGCGGAAGTACACATCCTCGTCGAATTACAGCAGTCGGTACAACTTTTCCGCAAATCATACGAGAGCGCTTTTGCAAAATAATTCAGATTCCTCAGCGACAGGGCGAACCACCCCCAACCTGTCGTCCCACAGGAAGCCCGGTGATAATTTCAGCAAAATTACATGCCACCCCCGTGCTCACCTTCGGGCGAAATTGGACGAAATGTTTGCTGAAAAAAAAGATGAAAATTTTATGAAAATTCACCACTGAACCATGACTCTGTTCAGCTTTCCTGTGACCTTTTGTTGAAGAAGTAATTTCGTTCTATCAAGCGAAACGCTTATATGCTGAAATTTCGTCATAAGCCCAAGTGAAAAGAGTTCCACCAGCTCAATTTGTCACTCAAACGTCTGGGATACTTCCCGGATCCCGACCCCATCCCTTCGTCAAAAAAAAAAAAAACGAGGATGGTTCAAGACGAGATTTCGTTCGGATTCTTGAAAAATTTCGGCAACCCATGACTGGAAGGGATTTGTTGTTTTGCCAGAGCGCGACTAAACGGGGGAAGAAAATCATATAAATTGGCTCCTTTTCGGGTATGCCACATTAATCAGGCTCTCGGAGGTCCTGCCGCTGACAAAAGGGACTGGCTCGAAGTCCGCTCCAGGGATTAATCGATCTCAATACATCGGCCACACTTAGGTCCCTCTATGGCCACGAATTATTACGTAATTAACAGTCGTGAAAGGCGGCTGAATGAAGGCACGACTGCCGCTATTTGTGTTATAAATCGGGAAAGCGTTGACCCCGATTTATCGGTTCCATTCAAACGGGCGACAGAAATACGATATAAATGATTTAAATTGCAGCGTGGGTCTGTAATGGAAAGCCATCAACTAAATAAATTGCACTCAAGCGCCCCTGGCGAACCCGGCGATGGCCAACCCTGAAGGAACCCAAAATGATTTATTACACCTGGTCTCCGCGATCCAGGCTCCTTCAAGGTGCTAGATGCGGTGGAGTCGCATTGTTCCAGAGGTCCGCCACCACTGTCGCCTTCGGGAGTGTTTTCAACAACTCTAATTGCTGTCCGACTGGCACAGAAAACGACACAGGAAAGTGCCAATCTTACTTACCTTGCAACAAAGAATCAAAGCTAAAAGCAAAAATCTTATAAAAATCACTTTTACAAACTTCAGTAGCAAATTGAAAATCAGATACTCCTTAATTATCGTAGCTACACTTAAACACATATTATAGGTACAATAGTATCAATTTTTATTGAAATTCTTTGAAGCCGAGAATATTTTTACGATGAATTTTTAGAGAGGACTTTCCTCTTATGTTTGAGAAATACAATATACATATACCTATATGTATAATCTGATATGCGTGTATTTTAGCAACTTCCCAGTCGGCAATTTTGGAGTTTATGAAAAATTCATCCATTACTTCCTGCGTGAATGCTTAGCAAAATTTCATGCGCTACTAATGAGGCATGCTGTATAGAAGAAAAAAGAGTACTTCCAGTTCTGGATGTACTTGTAACCGGGTTTTTGTTTACACGCCACACATCATTTTATTAAGGTTTAATCGCTCAAAGTGTACACAGCCATGGGTAGTTCAGGGGCAGAGCTGAGAAAACGCCAAATCTCGCAGGTCGCCAGGTTCAAATCCAGCCGTAGTTACTCCGGGAAATTAACTTTTTGAAAATTGAAATTCAACTCCTACTTCTTTGTGCACTATATTGTAAGCGATAAATGGAGGTGATTACCTCCAATGACATTTGTGTAGAAAAGTAATATAAATTGGTAAGGGAAAACGGAGTGCGTTCCAGCGACAAAGTAATGCAGAAAGCAATGATGAAGTAATACTTCCATTGCCGACTGGGATTTTCAACCCCTAAAGTAAGGTTTGGCCTATAAGGTTAATATAGTATTTTTTGTAAGTTTCATGGAACACTATACATATATATTTTAAAATTTATTATATTATACATATGTACCTTGGTATTTTTTAATTCCTTTATCGAAACACTTTCCATACTGTAAATCCCTTGCCAGAATTTTTTTATAATTTATGAATTTTCATTCAATTCAATTCAAGTGTGAAGATGGAAAAAATTAATAAACAATAAATAAATCGCTAATATAGTATTTTATAATTAAGTAAAATTAAGTACTTTCGCGAAATTAATTAATTAATTAATTTATCCTGTTCTTGACCAAAAAACTATATAATTAGTTTTAAAATATTCTAAGAGAGGCTATGGAAAAGAATCATTACCTAGTTTATACATATGTATGTACTCTCCAAAATAATAAGTCACTTTTAATTCAACAGACAAAATTGTCTAATTTTACTATCAGATAAGCAGGTATACCAACTTTTAGATCACAATGAGTCGCTGATCCATAACGAAATCCGAAACCCAATGAAAAGAACGCACCTTTGGCGTGGTATTAAATTTTGTATGTGAAGTATAAAGTACTATCATTGTATGTATTTAATATTGGGAAAAAGTGGCAATTGCAAGATATAATTGACTCCTCAAATTTCGTTTTCTTTCGGATTAGAATAGTTAAGTCTTCAATAATCTTTAAGAGCCAACAAGTTGTTTTTCTAATCCCTCTGCGCTCGCCCCATAAACCGCTCAATGCAGTTGTTTTTAATTAGAGCGTTACGCAAATTGCTGCTAATGAATGAAAATTGCATAATTACACAGTGGCGCCCGGTGCGCGGTGTATCGTCCCGGGGGAGACATTTCTTGGAGCTCTAATCTCTTAAAAAACAGCTTAATAGTCGTGAGGTGCAGCGATGTGTAACACGCCGAAGCACAAATTCCTCCACCCAGATAAGAATTTCACCCGAAATGCAACCGTGTTTTAAGGGCGCTCTTTACTCGCATTAAGCACAGCGAAAATTGCAATTCTGGCGCTTTCATTTTGGAATTTGTATATTTGTTTTCTTTTAAAAAACCTCCGCCTTCCGGTTCTAATTATGAACAAATTGAAGTGGGAGAAAAAATTGTTGAGCTCTTGCACATCCACCGGAAAACTTAGGGTAAAAATTAGCTGCCAGTTTTCAGGGATGCTGCAGCAGTTGCTGCATGGACCCGTGATGGAACCGTTCTGCACTCGCGATAAGGCTTTTTTGCAACTCACATCAACGGCAATAGCGCGGATCCTCTGCTCCATTGTTTTTAAAATACCATACAAATTGAGGACTAAATGAGTGCACCGATGCAATTAAATTTTGAATTTACTTTTGAAGCGGTTCCACGTAAAAAAAAAATATGAAATCGTAAAGGTTATAGTTTCTGCTTGAATAGTGCAGATAAAAAAATATTAACATAAAAATATACCCAAACACGCCATTTAGCAATTAATGAATATAAATATCATTCACATTTTGTTCTTTCAAGTGAAACACACTTTTGCCCAGATTTTTTAACCACCATTACTCTACACCAAAATTAATTTTTAAGAAAAATTCTCCCTTATAAAGGAAAATATCAAAAGTATAAAATACAATCGTGTCTTTCGCCGAATAAAATAGGAGCAAACCTTCAGAACCCTTTGGAAACAAAACTCCCAAACCCCTTTGTTTTTTTTAAGCTTCCCAACATCGGTTTAATTTGGAGGAATTCTGTGCCATGTACCCGGTGAACCACAAAAGCTCAAATACTTTGGCTCCTTTCAACCCGAGAAATGTTGCTCTTCTCTTCTATAACACTTTGCTGAAATGACCCTCTGTTTGGTTGAAAAACAACATTTTGAACAAAGGAATGCCAACAGAGGGCGCAAAATGGGGGAGAGTTATTGAAATATATATTTCGATTATAACGATATCTGTGGTTAATGGCAGGTATAAACGTAATTCGAATTGTGCTTGTTATACTACAAAAGGGAGGTGATATTTTGCTTGTTCTCGAAGTACACACAATAAAATTATTCAGAAACGACATTTTGGATTTTGTATTATGAGTTTATATATTGTCTTTGAATTAAAGTGCAATTACGATTTATAGTACCTAGTAATGTAGAAATAGTAGCAGAGAATAGTAAACAACTTTTTGTATTTACATTACTTTTTTAACGTTTTTTTACTTCACTTCACAATTCACATCTTAAACTTAATTCTTTAATGCTAATATTTTTTGTTTTTATTCTTTTATAATAACTTGTATTTTCACGCTAATTTTTATGACTTCAAAAAGTTTGCTTGGTATTAAATCAATAAGTTTTCTTAAAATATGTTTATTTAAGAAGCTTTTAAAATTACCAGAATTTAGTTTTACATTCAGCATGCATTCGAGCTAATCTCATAAATTGTCGATAGGGTTAATTTCAAAACTTCAACCTTTAAGACTTTAGCAGTGTGTACAGCCGCGATTTCATGCTGAAAAATAAAGTCTAAATGCTCAGCTTTTTTAGCATGCTTGTCGAAAACAATTTGAAGTAAGTAAGTAAACAATGAACTTCAAAAGAACAATGACATGAATATCCAAAAACCCAAACTGTAAGAAAGCTTCCGCCAAAACTTCAGCTCATTTTGATTTCCTTAGAATCTTTAGTTCAGGCGTTATAAATTTACATATATTTTTGCTTGAATTAATTTAACTCGAAAATGTAATCGAATAACAAAACATTTATGAATAAAAAAGTAAAAAAATGTGTGCAACTGCCACAGAGTAATAACCAACGTAATTTGTTGTCTTTTATTACTAAACTAACATTCATTATAGTGCAATTCTTCTATACAGCCTTTAAATTAATTTCGCTCACTATTAATCGTCATTCAACGGAATGAGTGCAGTTTTCTTTTAAAAAATAATCAAGGACTTTTTTTGATGAAACTTTAGAATATTTAAACAACTTTGACATGAATTCTAAGATAAATTAAATCGAATATAAATGATACCTTCCTATAAGTATTTATCCTTACGTGATGAATTTTCGCCATTTATTTTTCGCTATTTACTTTACCTTACAATTATGTGATATGGTTAAGTCCTAGTATATTACTTAATAACTGAAAATCCAATATATACTTTAAAATCTCTTCAGTCCTTGATATTGATATTAATTTCCATTCATATTATTTTTGGGACATAATTTCGACTTTGTCGGTTTTGATGGCAAAAATCTCTGCTGCGTTAATTAAAATCGCTCGTCGGATATTTGCAGGTGGAATTTAATTATTGAGCGAGTAATTACTGCAAACAGCTCTTGGAAGGGAAACATTTTTCGAAATCTTTGTAATTTCGCTAATGAGTGTATTCAAAGGGAAATAGACTCAATCTCCTCATCGAGTTCTGAAATTGCTGTCTTGTCGGGGTTCGGAAAACCCATGGCCCTGCGGCGAGAGTGAATTCAGGTGCAAATGAGAACCTTCGCAATGGCCCGAGTAAGCTGAAAGGTTTGCAGGATGCCTCCCACTCATCCCCAATTTGAATATTATCATTCCAAGTTCGGAAGGCGAACAAATAAAGTGGAAAATAATTCACCTGGTAAAACTTTAAAAGTCCCAAAGGAATGTGGGTGGCGGAAAATGGGCCAGGTCGACCAGGTGAACCGGCCAGGGCGGATGGGGGTGGGTTTGGGGCTCGGGATTCCTGGAGTGATATATTACGGCTCCATCAGCTATTTACTCAACATTCAAGCGAACCACTTGCAGGTGATAAATTTCCAGGCGAAAGTTTTCTTTTGTGTAAGGGGTAAACCGAAAAGTTTGCCCGAAATTATATCTTGGAGCCATTCAGGCCCTCGAGGAGGCCCTCGAGGAGGCCCACTCTATATAACTTTGAATCCGAACGAGCCGTTTTCAGCCGTTTTTCTCCATTTTCGCTGCCGTCCCCGTCGTGTAACGTAATTTGCTCTAGTGGAGTCGCGCAGCAAATCGGTCGCGAAGATTTATTATCTCCGCGCCGCGCACCGCAGCATCTTCCATGTATCCGAAGAGTGACTCCTAAAAAGATTGAAATTCAAAGGGCGTTTTCATACACTCCGTCGACTCCGCCGACTCCGTCGAATCATCTGAGGGCCGGATAATAAAGGTTGGATTGGGTAACCTCCCCCCACCCGACATAAACTCCTCGATTTTATTTGCATTTGGAAACAGTATTGCGGAAACTTAAGCCGTCTTTTCCGCTGCTTTATAGTTCCACATAGTTGATGAGGGTTCGCTGCCGCGGGAATTGGCGCGGACGGGGGCGGCTCCTGGGGCCCCATAAAAGCCGCGCTCAGTTTAGCGAATATGTCAGGATGAATGCGCCCGATATTGGAATTCTTTTCCTCCGTGGCAAGGAGCGTCTAAGCGGAGCTCAACATAAAATGGCAAAGAGCTTTATTCGATTTTCAAGAAGATCGTTTTTCACGTTTCGCCCGCCATTACAGGAAGATAGTAAAAGCATATTTCCTGCGAATGTGCTTCCGTTTTCGCGGAATTAACTCACATGGACCGAAACGAGATCGCCGGGAGAATGAAGGTGCATTTTCGAATGTTATGTTAAATCACAATCTATCATTGTCGTGAGTAGAACATCGAGCTGGTTAAAAGAATTTCAAAGTCATTCTTGCTACAATTTTCAAAAAAAGTCTATTATATACGTCAAAAATATAATACTATCTATGTACATATGTATATCTACCTCCGTAACAACTAAACCTAAATTTTAAAAAAATAGGGTAATCTCTACGAATACTCTGTGTGGTTTTTCAAAGAGTATATAAATGCATAATTTTAAAAATTCCGTCAGCTGATTCAACTAGACAGATTTCAATTCGCTATTCTAAATTTACAGAAATTATGTAAATAAATCTTACAAATTGGTACAGGCAAATACAAATTAAGGATTTAGGAAAAGTAAAAAAATGGGATGGCTTGCTCTATCAACTAAAAAAAATTAAAATATAATTAATTTCTTATTTTATAATTTTTTATTGGAACAAATCTAAATACAAGCATAAGAATTTTACTTCAGATCTTTTTCCGCTCTATTCAATACAAATGATTTCCTGAAAATGAATGTTTTATTTTCTTTGCAATCATCAATTTCATCAAAAGCAATGTTAATCAAATGATTCATTAAATTCCGTTTTGCTGAATTGTGAGGCAGTTTTTATTCACATATGATTTAAGTTCTACCTCTATAAAGCAGTCAAAAATGTTTCAGTAGGTACTATTGCGCCAAAAATCAATTTAATACAATTTTTGAACTATATACTTATGGTTCTTCCAAAATATAGTTAAATATTTCTTTCAGTGTAATAAAACAACGATAAAGCTCAAGGTCTACATACAAACTTTTAAAAATGTCGTCAGCTTTACGGAAAATTGAGCGTTACAAATAACGATGAAAGATTGATGATAAATTGTGATTGAGGTTGCGATGAAGTCTAGAAGAGTGTAATTACTTCTTATATTCTTCAAAATTTCAGGAGCTAATTTTTCAATCCTTATTAATAAAAAGAATAAATTATACGTTGCAATGATAAAATGTCTAGTCTTTTATTTTAAATGCTCTATACTTTTGGGTGTCCAAAACTAGTGCATCAGTATTTATTTAGTGTTCCCTACATTTTATTTTAAAACAAATTAATTAAAGTGAAATTTGTAGGATTGAATTTTTTAAAAGCACTTTTTTAGCTAAAAAATTCGCAACAGGAGCTGATCCTGTTCCGTAGACGCCGCATCGGCAATAAACAACTCTCTCGAAATTGCCGGCAATTTATTTATTTCCCTGCTCCCAATCGCATTATGCAGGAATTCCCAGTTATTCCCGGCTAATGTCCGGGATTGATTTCCCATTAAGGCCCTTGCTACAACTGGAGCCAGAATTAAAGCAGCCCCCAGCATAGGTTCCATTTTTCTAGGCGCAAATAACTCAATTACCAGTCCGAATCTTGCGTATCAAGCACGTTCCTCCGGCCCGGCCCTTCTGGGAACCTCTCATTTCCCGGAACCTCCGCCAGCCCTTGGAATCTGGCTGCTCCCGCCGCTTCCTGGGGGATGGGAGGCTTGGGAGTCGGCCCGCGGGGGTGGTTCTAGGTGCGGATATAAATTGTATGGAGTAATTTATCACGTACAAAAGTAAATCATCGGTAAAATTCGTTTATGGGATAAATTTCGGTCCACATTTTTCTCTGATATGAATTATCAAGTGAACGGGAGTTTAACGTATTTTTTCTTGATATAAATCACATTGTCGAAAATTTATTTGACCTTGGAGGATATTTTAAAAGGGCTCGGTACTCAAACCTATATTCTGGCGTGGTTCGCGGAGAAAGTTTTTGTTTTCACTTCGGTCCAATGATGTGTGCCAGGATTCGCTACATATTTTTTTCCTTTCTTTTTATAATATAAATCATTTGGGCCTCTTTTCTCCGCCAGTATTTTCGCCGTTCGTCATTTTTTATTAGTAATTATTACTCCCACTTTCGGGCAATTTATGGCACCATGAATGACTTGTGCGCGAAGTTAAAGGGATTTTGAGTAGGAGAAAGTAACGCATTTTATTTAGAAAAATTTATACCGGGGAATTATTTATTTACTTTTCACTTTTTTAACATTTTTTTCGTGAATTCCTGGAAAGTAGGTAATATAATATTGATATATCGCAAAAGTAGAAATTTCCATTTATTTAACCATTCCATAAAATGTTTATTTTATATATACATATGTAGATAATACATACATATTGTACAAAAGTATTTTTGCATAGATATGACAATTTAAAATCTTTTTCTCAATTTAGTTTCGAAGTTTTTAAACATAGCATAAAACTTTCATGGATAATTAATCATAATTAGTGCCGTAATCTGGGTTCATTTAACAATTTAATTCTTATGCAGTCTAGCAAATTATGTAGTCAAGCTAATTTTAGCGGATATTCAGTCTTCGGTGTATTTTTATTCAAATAACAAATTTGCAGTATTTGCTTAAAAAGAAGAGTGATCAAAATATTATTATACCTTTTTAAAATTTGGATCAGCTCGATAAATGACGATTAGTCAGTTGATTACTCGATAGATTTTGAGTTTGAACGATAAATATACATATATGTATATGAGTAAATTACAATTAAAAATTGCAGTAGCCGAAGGCAGACAATTTTACAAGGATGAAATATACAAAACCTAGAGGCATCCCATATTGTTAATTTTTACATCTTATAGGAATTTGCTATGATACAAGTACAAGATCAAACACAATAATTAATTATTTCAATATTGCAAGTAAATGTTTGTGTCTATTAGTAGTAATAATTAAAACTTAAAACTTACCAACCATTGGTACGAATTTACTGGACGTATACTTCTAATTTATTTAACGTAGCTGTAGTATCCGAGAAATTTCTGAGACAGAGTATTTTTAAAAAAATTATTTACAATTTTGTTTGTATATTTGTTTCTATAAGCTCTATTTCCTCTATGCTGTGCACTTCTACATAGAGTGGAGAAGTGGAATGGTAGATTTAATTTTATTTTTAATAGCAATTTTCGTCGTAATAAACCCGACTTAGAAGTTTGTAGGTATAGCATGAAAGCTTGAATTTTTCCCTCATAGTTTCGATTAAAAATAAAGTCGTTATTATATGGATATCCAAATTATCTTTTACCTCTTACATATTTAAAGAAATAAAGTTAATTTAATATTCATTTACTGTACTTCCATAAAAATCAAATAAAAGAGCAGGATTTTGTCTTTTAACTTTTCTCTCAAGGTAAAGTTAAGATTTTTGAAAATCTAACATGGAAATATACGATATTCCCTAATATTAAAAAATCTTGAGAATTAGGTTAAAACGTCTTGTAAACCCTGGGCAGTGGGATTTTCTTGAGGTTACAATGATATTTTGGACGAACAAAAATGGCCGTACCTCGAAAACCATTGAAGGTACAGGACTGTGGTTGGGCTTAACTTGTTGCAAATTTAATGTACTTTAAAAATGGTAGTAACATCCAATATCAACAAATGCACAGTTTATGAGTTATAAGGCAACTGAAAAAAAAGCTGCAGTTTTTCACATATTACGCAGGAAGCACAGGTTTTTGGAAGCTGCAAATTTGGGTTTACACTACTCTAACTGGTCCTAACAATATATCAAAAAATTTGAACTACATCACGTTTTGCAATTTTAATGTCTTATTTGACTAGGCTAAAAATACCGCCCACTACTGTAAAATCCAATTTATATTAAGACACTTCTGTTGTAGACCCCAATATTTCTTTTGGGTACCCATTCTACAACCTACGCCTTTGGTCGGAAATAAACTGACTCGAAAATATCCTGCTCTGGTATGGGTGCAATCATCAGTTTCCGTCAGGTAATTACGTTAATTAATTGATAATGGATCTGCGAGAGACTTTCAGAGAAAGATCGAATTAATTGGCTTTTCCCGAGCAAAAATCGAATTCACAAAGTAACAACGATACAAACACAAGTGAAATTATGTAATAACAAACGAAAAGCAATAATCAAGGAAAGTTTATTTCGTAGTCGATTAGTGGGCGGGAACTTCATTAATAGGTAAAGGTTAGAATATTTGTTGCAGAATTCGTCCCACAGAATTTTTGTCCTTGAATTATTCTGGAAAGCAGTTTGTGAGGGAATCAGTGGAAATATGGCATTATTACATACTTGCCCAATATTGGGAAGGGCCTTTCAACTTCTTAAGAACGGTCGACGATGCGGGAAGCCAGCATTACATAAATAATTCATCTTCTCTTCGGGAGATTCACCTAATGGATTCCCAGAACCAGCCCTTGCACGGCCCCGATCCACCTGTTTACAATGAAGGGTACCACTTACCTGAGATTTCTCGGAGGTAACTTTCGCAATGGGTTTTCTAGCACACGAGAAAGCTTTTTAGACGTTATCCCGAAATCATGTTGGGCGTTAAAGTGCTCATGTGGCTGGCTCGGTGCTCCTAACGCTCCTAATTCAGCCAATTGAATCATCTGTTTCGATTAAATTTTAACTAATAAGATGCATTAAGGTATTCGACTTTTAGCCGCTTTACGCCCTTCCGCTCCTGTTTCTTTGGAGGCCCTGTCCCAATCTAAGAAGGCACAGCATCCACCAGGACCTTCTGGAGCACTTCCTATCAAAGTCTGATTGGGACTGGTACTTTGGGTAGGTAAATCGGATTCGTTCGCTGCAAGGATTACTCAGGATTACCGTGAGAGTTGTTAGATTTAAGTGGTTGTAGGGGAAAGTAATTAAGTGATCCACTTGTGTCTGACTATGGCTAGAATGGACGATAGGGAACAATTTGAATTTTGTTAGATACTTTAAACTAAACTAAACACTAAAATGTAAATGAAGTCGTTTTCAGACTACTAAAAGATGAAAATTTAACACGAGTTTTTGAAAATAATGTAATTTAAATTTAATGTTTTTTCTTCATCTTTCATTCGTAATTTTTATTTTGAAGGTTATACATATTAAATAAATGACATAACCTATTAAATAAGTACGAACAGAATTAGAAACGGCAGTTAAGTAGCTATTGAAATAAAAGTTGAAATAAAATACAATATCTAATAAACCTTTCTTTATTGATAGTTCTACATTTTATCTAAAAGATGTTTTTTTATTGTTTACCCTGTGATTACAATGACAAACAAGTCAATACACCACTTGCAAAATTTCACAAAATATTTTGAAAAAATTTACTTTGGACCACGAATTAATTCAATATACATAGTACTATAATATTACCATCTTTGAAATTAGGGGTGAATGGATTGTACATTCGTAATGTCACACAAAAAAAAATATTTGTTTTAAGGGGATTTGTTATAAGCCCGTAATTTGAAATGTCCCTACTATTGCTTATAAATTATTTAATGAGCTTTTCAATTGAATTTGATTAGTAGAAACCAACGTAATGCTTTTATTTTAGATTATGCTAAAACTCAGATTATTTTTAAAAAATTTGTAATACAGAGACGTATTAAATTCCTTAATTTGTAATACTAGAGACGTTTTAAATTCAATACTATGGATTTTTAGGAAAAAACCTAGTTAAGATTGTGATTTTTAACGGCTATTTTTAATAATATGGTCATATTTTAAGAGATTCGCTTGAATCTTGAATAGACGGATAGATTAATAGATGGGTAGACTTTTATAATTCTCATACTAAATGCTACTAAAACATGAAATACGCTTAAAATATTTAAAAATCCCATTCAGTTGGACAAATCCACAATATTGTAAAAGTTTTTACACTTTCTGCAACATCTCGAAAGTTTCGAATTCAATCCGGTCGTAACGATTTTAGTTTTTGTATCTTTTTCCGTCTCATTATCTGGGTAAATGTGAATTCAACAGGATGCCCGGTGCCCAATACCGAGCCAGGCAGGATGGCCCCATAAAGATGATCTAGAGGCTTATCCCTGGCCCAGCAGACCTATCCCGAGGAATGCACAGGAAGAAATTGAGTAGCACCCCCTGGAGATGAATATTTCCATAACTTTGGAAAGTTTAAAACAGCGTAAAATTGCGCCACTCCCGAGCGATTGTTGCCCGCCCCGATACCTTTATTGAAAATGCCAATATTAGGTGAAATCGCGTCAGAAGGTTTCGTGGGTACGTTTGTGCTGCAGGAGCAAATAAGCGCGGGAAGGAGTCCCGGTCCCGTCTCGTCCCGGGGTAAACATTTCAATATCTTCCTCTTTGGGCGCTGCCGGAGAAATGAGCGCTACTTTGAATGGAATCCATTAAGCCATTACCTTGTTGTCTTGAACTTTTCGAAAACTGCTCCCGACTAGAACGGAAAATCCTTGAAAGTTTATCTACATGGGCAACAGCACCGTCGTCGGCAGGGTCGGTAAAAAGGGAAACGACGTAAAGAAAATACTTGCACAGGGCGTGCACACTCGGGTAGTTCGCTTCCTGTTGGAGAGGAACTCAAAAACTGTAAAGACTTTATTACGAGACCTGCTAAGTCTGAATCGGAAAATAGGTCAGGAAAACGTCGGATGTTTATCTTATTTAGAGCTTTGAAACTTTGATGTTGGCGGCCCCATACCCCCCGCCTACGCCCGCCGAATTAAGGGTCCTTTCACGTAGAGTGCGCCGCTTTGAAGTGACACCCGAACAGTCGCAGCCCACTTCCAGGTTAAATAATTTAGACGGTGAATGGGCTCTTTTTCATCCAGATCTGCACAGAACGTACCTATGAAGTTTTTCCAATTTTTTCACGAATTTTCAAGAAAGAAATCAGGAGACGCATACGTAAATAGACCGGTTCCCTTCACCTTCACTAGATTTACCACCAATACGTCTTTCAGTATAACTTTTCTCCACTTTTTGGCAGAATTTATGATTTTTATCTCAGATCAAAGAGTAAGTACAGGATAGGACATTCCGTGTAAAATCAGTGTACGTGAGTGAAGCAATTTCCCCTCTTCAGAGCTCGAAGGGGAAATCGTTTTTCACATAAGAGAGAAAGAGAAAGCGCCGGAGCCTCTTGTCAAAATTGCCTTTACCGCGGCGTCATAGTGGGGGGCTACCGTAGTGACGGCGGCGCTGTGTACACACACACAAAACGTAAAGTTACTAACACAACACACGAATTGCTTCAACTAAATTTTCTAATGTCCCATCCTTTACTCTTTGATCTGAGATTTTTATTTATTATGTAATTCTTCAAAAGTATTGCATTACTAAATCTACTAAATTTCGACACAAAATTTATCTTGGCCATTTATAAAAACTGAGACTTAAATGGCTCCCATTTTTATTATAGAGACTATTTTAACTATAATTTATTCTAAAATTTTCTGAGCAAATAGTATTACTTGGTAAGAGCCAATAATTATTAACTTTAAAAAAATAAGCCAGACAAGTTAGCAACATATTGTTTAGACCTGAAGTTATTACTTTATTTGAGGAACTATTAAAAACCACTTAGTTTTGCTCAAAATCTAATCAAAGCGCTGTGAAAATGTGCCACTAAAAATATTCTCTTTATATTCTAAAACCTAATATTAGATTACTAGAGTTTTGGTTGAAACCAATCAAAATCAATATATAATTTTTAAAGAAATATGACTTTGGATTTAAAAAAAAATTGTTATGTACCTAATTTCTTAATTTCTTTTAAAGATTCGATATAATGTGCGCCATATTATGAAGCATTTTCATTAACATTTAAATAGTTTTTCTTTAACAAGAGTATCCTAATCCTTTTTTTTGAGTGTGATTTTGTCTTTGGAATTTAAAACTTCGGAGATTTGTTAGTTTTCTAATATCAAATATTCAATTGAAATTCATGTAATTGTTTAAAAGATTGGTTTTTTGTGTTTTTTAAACATTGCCGCTTTATTAATTCTTGTTTAGTTTTAAAATAGTGGAAATTTTCAATTTGGTTTTAATATCCCTTGTACAAAATTCGTACTACTGGTGCTCTACCAAATGACGGCAACCCTAACCCAAAACCCATCCGATGACGGAGTCTCGCGTTTGAGTCGGGAAAAGTCCTATTTAATGGTCAATCCTGTCGTGTACTTGTGAATTGATTTTCCTTGCAAACCACACTCCTGGACAGGGTTTCTGGCCAGTCTGGTTGGCTCCATTTTATCCGGTTGGCTGGTCCGCCCATTCCCTAAAACTCGTTCCTGGTCATTCCCGAAACTACGTGTTGCACAACATTCAAACGGCCAGTGACCAAAATCACGAAATTTTACGTGCTCAGTACGCATACGGGGGTGGTTCAGAAGAGGGTTCGGGGGCTTACTTTATGGCAATACCATTAGCAGTTCTAAATGGTCCCAGGGCTCCCGGATGACTCCTGTGTCCGATTACATAATGAAGGGATGGCTGCTTGTCAGAGGCAGCGCGGTGTAGCTGCAATGCAGTTGGATACTTGCCATTAATGAGATACCCACAATAAGTAAACGTCCGTAATTGCGCTAGAAAGTTTAAGCGTGCGAGTTTGTTTTCCATTAGCAAACTTAAATTCAGTTGTGCACTTGCCCTCTGCAGAGTTTCTGCCTCTGCTGGGTGGTCTAGATCCCCCCGGACCCGCTCTAGAGCCCAATGGAACAATGTTTTCCTTATTAGGGCACTGTAATGAGACAGTCGCCCGACCGGCTCAACAACTTCAAGAAACTTCCGGACTTACAGACTACTTTAAATTCAGCTGACACTTAGACATGGTTGTCAACTTCTTAAGACGGCGGCAATTTCTATATAAGTTCGTTGAAAAACTTAAATCTCTACCAGAAGATCGTAAGAACAATTTCAAAGAATCCAGCAGTTGACAGGCAGTAAAAATACCTTATGTTTCAGTACACAATCTTCTAAAGGTCAATCTTAAACCAAAAAAGCTGAAATATTAATAAATATAAATTCAATGATTTCTACATAACTTTTTTTTTTACCTTAAAATACATATGTATATATGTATGTATGCTTATTGACTTTGGCCTTTGACCCATGGTATTTTAAAAAACAGGAAAAATAAATAAAGCTAAGCCCTTCCTTTTTTAAGGTATTATATAAAAAGTAAATTAACCTTAGGGATTAGGTAGGTAGATATTTTCCTGTGTACACAACTAAGATTAAAAATTTGTTAGGAGTGATTGGCCCAAGTTCTCAATGTTTAAAAGAATATAAATCAAAGCCTAAAAGATTATCAGCCTTTGCAATATCTTTTAGCCCTATCTTTTCTACGGTTCAATGGCTACTTTTTTTATGTTACTTTTCGGTTTATTTCCCTTCACAAACTCCTTATTCACTTTTATCTCATTGACCCTGGAGATTACAAATTAATTTTGTGAGTGCTAATCTCTAAGGATTTCTTTTTAGATTTTGTGGTAGGTACGCTCACCTTTCTACTAATACATGCAAGGATAATTAAATGGAAGAGGCTACTTTAAAAGATGGGGCGTGAAAGAACTTTGAATTTAATTATTTAAATAAAATTTACGTTATCGATGACTGGGTTTTTAAAAAATTGGATTGATTTATTGTTTCGTAAAATTGAATGATTTTTAGAGCCATCTTTACATCAAGGCAATTAATGATTTTCTGCTGCATAAACTATTGATTTAGAAGTAAACTTTTTTGCTTGGAAATATGGTATAAAGATCCTAAATTAAATTTACACGGTTTTCTATGGGACCGGTTTTCAACATAAATCCGAATGTATAGGTGTATATTTTATTACTTCTATTTTGTTTCTACATGAAGCACTTTTTCCATGTTTCGGTAGCATACTGTATTAAATCAAAGAACATAGTATAAAAAACTGAATTATGACAAAATTGATTCCATTTAAGAGATTTTTATACATTTAAAACGCTTTGAGTAGTGAGGTCAGATTTATAAAAGTTGGAAATAGTAAAAAATGAAAGCAAGCTTCTGCACAAAACGCGTTGAAATGTTGAAAGCAATGCATTTTGTGGTAGAAGACAATGATGATGATGGCTCCATCGTCCGCAAAAACATGTCCCACAAAACAAGAAGAATAAAAATTGAATAAATACGCTATCCCGAGGCACCAAGAGTTGGCAAAGAATATCGCTGAAACGTCTGAAGGACTCAAGGGAGGAACGAAGGGCCACATTAAGTGCTCACGTCGAGGACGTGCGGGCTGCCTAATCTCCGGCGTCCCAATTCAATGAGGTTTAGATGCGAAAAGAAAACAATGTCCCGAGGAGGTCAGGGTTCGCGGTGAGGGTGGGTTCAGGGCAGAACCTTTCTCAAGAAGTGGGATCTTCGTTCCGTCTTACTTTTAACTTTGATCTGGGACAGCGTGCCATGCAATAAACAGTTTAGCGCAATATTGTCAAACCTTCGTGAGGAAGGATACCACACCACCGGATCTTGGATCGTGTCACGTTTCGTGCACTTCGGCGAATTGAGATTTTACGCTTCTCCGAAGTTGAAGTTGAAGTTGAGCACGTCGCAAACTTCCGACTGTGTGGGAGGAAGTACTCTACAATAAATAAAAGGTCGGGAAATGTTAAAAAAAAGGCGCTCAGAGACTATCCTTTCTTAAGAAATCGCGGGAGTGGAATGTAAACACACCAGAAAATGGGGGGAAAAACAAGTCGCATTTTTTATTTATTTGCGTTATATACGTTACTTTCGTTTTAGGACTCAATGAACCTGCTCCTGGTTCTCTAAGATTCCTCTGGGATTTTACATTAAAACTGCTCTGGAGGAACCCTCTTAATAAATTGACTGCTAGTGAGCAGAGGCCCTTCAGAACATTTTCCAAAAAATTTCGGCAGGGCAAACAATGAAATTCCTGGATAAAAAACATGATAAACTCCTGTAAGATAATGAAAAAGAAAACATTTTTTTTTCTTAAGGAATTAAACCCAGTCGATAGGGTTTGGCCCTCAATTTCATAAAATCTAGTAAAAAACAGCATTAATACCACTTCCTTCACGTTTCGAATTCAAATGATGGATGCCGTATCTGCACGACACCTGGAGAAACCTTCAGGCTTACAAATTTAAAGTCAGGATTGACGCGACGTTGTGGGGGTGCACAGGAAAACACGTCGAGTGCTGTGTGTTATCACCAGATTACGTGCTAATGAGGGAAATTCTTTCAAAGGGCCCAATTATGTTGAGATGTGTTGAACTCACTCATAGCAAAAGGAAAAAAAATGTTATTCCCAACATTTCTTTCATGTATATTTTTTTCTTTTTTCCGATTTATCGTCAACAATGTCAGAAACCTTTTTTGAAAAGTCTTGCGGTGTTGTACTAAACATTTTCATTTAATAGAGCAAATAACATCAAAGTCAATATGAGAGAATGCTTTATGTATTCCGAAAAGATGTGAAATTTTAATGAAATTCTTTCTCCTAACGACGGTAGTCGTTGCCAGAGGAAATCAATTACGAAATTCTAAGAGCGTTCACAATTACTCTTTTTTTTTTGTCAGCGTTCTAGCTCAGAATAGCTAGATCACTTTGTTGCCTGCTTCATATAAATAAAATTATGAAGTCCAATCAAAAGCAATGATATTTTTAGCTCGTTCCTAATTGCGTGACTTAGTCCACAAAGTTTAGAAATTATTGTTTGAAAGTTGTTATTTCAGAAATTTCTATGAGAACGAGTCCAAATAACATCAAATAGATGTTGAGGTAGGCAATATTTGATGTTATCGTTTACCAAGTGCGTAAAACTTCATGAAATAGATAAATTTATTTGGTATTTATTATGTTGTTCTTAACTGCTAGCTCAAAATTTAACAAGATGTATAAGTTGGTAGACCATATGAAAACATTGTAAAATGCCTTTTATTCGCTTTTGTTTGAAAGAATCGTCTTTGTACTACAGACATGTGCTAAGCCTCAAAACTTTTTGTTATTTTAATTATGAACATGACAAACCTTACCTATCTAAGTTAAGAAATAAACTTGTAGTACTTCATACTCATGTAGCTTGAATTTTTACTGCTTCCGCAGTTCCACAGTCGTATGGTGTATTTTAAAAAGAGATATCCTCATAAAACTTTTTCAGCGTAAAATTTCAACAAAGTTTTCAACTTTTATGATTTGTTTTTATAAAAATAATATGTTCAAGTGGCTTGTTTTCACTTGATTTAAAGTTAAAATTTATTAAGCTTTATTTATGAACAGATATGTCAGTGTTTTGAGTTCTATCGAATTAATTAATAATTTTTACGTGTAAGCATCACTCATTTTAATTATAAATTTCGATGAAGTAGGTAGGTTCTTTTAATGTTTGTTTTGTTTTTTTGTTTTTAGAACGGCTGGACGGTATATGTATAATGTTAAGTTTAGGTCTAGGTTCCTAGTGATTTTTATTAGGAAATATGTTACTTTGACTGAATTTCTTTTAAAATTAAATTGAAATTGTAATGAATGGAAGCAATTTTAAAACGAAAATTAGAAATCAAAAGTTTCTAGTAAAATCTAGTAAGCAATAGTGGAAATTATCCTTGAATAAGTTTTAATTTCAGCCACTTGCAATTTTGTTGAAAGTTCTTATGTAAGCTTTAAAATATTTTTTAAGAATAGCATAAGATTTTCGGTCTTATATTGAGCTCTTTTTAATATTTTTCTTTTCATGAAACATAACTAAAACAATTTTTGGGTAATTAATTTCAATGATGCAAAAAGGACTATACATATTAAGGATGTTTTCTGTCTTCTGCAAAGTGTCCCTTATTAATATATGTAAGTTATCGTACATACATAATATCTAAATTGTTATGTATATAGTTATGTGTAAAAAAATTAATGTACTTATAGTGAATTTCACATCTTACCCTACCTTTCTCGGCGCATTTTTTTTATTTTTTTTATTAAATTTGGTAGCTTGATATATGCCCATAATCTCCCACTCCTATACCCTGACCATCCCCTCCCTGGAGGGGAAGGCATGTAAGGGTTTGAGCATAATTGAATGAAGGAACATTTGCAGGATAAGCTACATGTAAGAAGACTGCAAAATAAAGGCTTATCTGTCTTCCGGAAGCTATCTGGCCCTAACAAAGCGGGTATCTGTCCGGATTACGGTGCGCTCAAAGAGGTGTACAACTGAACATTCTTTCTTGTGGTCGCTGTACAACCGCTCTAACCTTCTGAACCCGCCCCCGCACCTCCTATACGGAAGAATTGTGGATATATAGTGAAAGGGTTTTACGTATAGGGCAACACACGTTCATATCGCAAGGTGTTTTCTCTAGAGCTATTTCCTTTACCGGACAGATGTAATCCCTGAAGTAGTAGAAAAAGGAAACAATTTCTATATTGCTAGGTGCATGCAGAAAAATGTCGAGAAATTATTTACTCCTTCGGTTATTACGACATTTCCCCGGGACAGAAGCCCGTTTTATGCTTTTAATTAGTGGGTAACGCATATAAATAACGATGCCCGGTCTGAGTTAAGGGTTTCTTGTTCGTAAGTGAATAAAAAAAAGGCGAATGTAATTAATACGATTCTTTCACGTATATACAAACAGCGATTTATAAGCCGACCGACGAGAGAAGGGTTCAGAACCTGCAATTACATAATGATAACAAGCATGCATGCTTTCCTCCAGCCCATTTGCAGGTATTTTATCACTATACAATTAATGAAGGCCGATGCACTACCCGCCGGCGGCGGCAGGAAACCCAAGAAAAATAGGTTTCTGGTCGAATTGATTTTCTCCCCAGACACCATAGAAACCCTTTTTCACTTAGTCCAAGGAAGGGCGCCTACCCCCTGGGCTTCGGGGGTGGCGTCGCGATGCACCTCATTTTATAGGTGCAAGGTGTGCCTCGCTGCAGCTGTGCCGTGCGCCGCGATTTATAGAAATCAAGATGAGAGCACACGTTGCATTTCGCGCGCGTTGCACAGCGCAGCCCAGTTAATTTAGTGCGCGGCACTTTAAACCATCGCTGCCTTGCTAATGCATGTAGTTGCAGCGCACCGCTTCCGCTTTGTAAATTGCATTCTTTCATGGGCTTTAGATAGGTGAAAAATTTCAGGAATTATTGTTAGCACCTGTGCTGTGCAGCGTGCGATGCCGCCACAATTCACCCATTTCGCCATGAAGTTTACAGTGCTCGTTTTACTTTATTTTTTTTTGTTTTTTTTTGAATTATTGACGGCACCAACATAAATTCTCTTGCCGCCGCGACGCCACTGCTGTTGGATGGGTGCAGCGCAATTGAATTAAAGCAAATCAAACTGCAATTGCTTTTATTTGCGGTTTTATCTGATGGTGTGCATATCCGACAAGAAACGAATGTCTTGCAATAAGTCTATCAGTTTGAGAAATCATAACCAAATAATTATAGCCAAAAAGGCGACTCATAGTGGATTCTCCTTTCTAATTGGTTTGTTAGATAGAGGACAAAAATCCATATTATTTATATTTTTTTTAACTTTTTAAAGAGGCTATAGAGATTTTTTTTAGAATTGACTTAGAAGTTTAGAATTTAAACAGCAAGATTAAAAAATCGTTCTTTCGAAACAAATTTAGAAATGTCTTATAATTCTCAATTCAATTTCTCCATTCTCTATGGAAAATATTGAAGATATAATTATAATACAACCCGAGTAAAACATAACACGCCTGTTTAAAATAACAACTAACATTTAAAATTCGGGCCAGTTGCGGGCGTATTTTAGGGAAACGCGAGTCTATTGTATAACAACATTAGACAGGTTTTTGTAATTGTTTTGGATCTAGATTTTCGAATTACATTGAATTTTTAAACTGTTACTTACTTAAAGCAACATTTCCAAAATTTGCAAAAAGTGCATCAAATTTAATTGATTTTTTGCTTATCCAAGGTGCTAGAAATCCTTATTCGCAAATTTAAATTCAACACAAAATTTGCTATGAAATTTTATCTAGATCACATCATCCAAAGAAAAACACAACTATTAAGTAATGAATTCATGAAATTAACTATTAAACTTTTGTTTTGTTTTATTATTGATTAATTTCTAAATATGTAATAAATCAATTATTTACTAAAAGAAAGTTTTTTCTCATCCTAAGAATGTTACTTACTCTTTTTTGTTCCACCTCCTCCAACTCAAGAACCATTATTGATTTACTCAGAGAAAAATTGCATTTTAACATTTTATATGATAAAACTTTGAGAATTGAAGTTGATTTCACTTTAATGGAGAGTCCTTGTTTAAACTTGAAACAGTTTCGATTTAGAGATGAAAACACTTTGTTAGAGTTTGATGCATTGAAGCAACTTAAATGTGAAGCAGAAAACACTTTGGTTCATTCTTCATTTACCGACCAACTTGTGGAAACAAGTATAATGCAATTGATTTTCCTCGAGTTAAATAATTTTCCTCTCAGGCGTGCAACCAGTGAAATTTTTTTTAAGATTAACATGTAGTAGTATTTTGAAAATTTCAGAAATTCATTTCACACTTTTGATTTTGACAATTGAATTGAACGATTTCCGTATTTTGAAATAACATTAAGAGCTAATTATATTTAAGTTTAAAGTAAATTATCTTTGAAAATGGAAGTGTTTTACGTGCCAGCTATATGTACATATAATAATAAAGCATTTATACAAATTTAGACGCAATTGAACTTTAAAATAACTCCTAAATAAATCCAAATTCTTGCATCGACAATAATAATGATTTGTCGAAATATCGACACACATATTTTATTCAAGTCAATTAAAATTGAAGCAAATCGGTCATATCTCATAATTTGAGTAGGATACACTCAAAAAGTTATCTTGCAGCGTCAGCTCATAATTTTGACGATATATCATTCTTCATTTGAGTGTTTTGATTATAGCCTATTACTTGCGAGGCTATCTGTCGTTTCTTATTAATCCGCTTAACGTAAAATACATTTTAGCAGCCCGTAAAGCATTTTGGCAGTGTTATCGATAGCATAACCAACCCCAGCAGAAAGCAAGAGAAATTCGGTTAAAATCGTAAACCCTGTGATGATTCATTTTAATGATTTAATGCTCCCGGGCATTCCGAGCGGTACTAAAAGTATAACACAGTGCTCCTCTGCATCTTCATCGTAAACGATAACGACTATTTTGTAGCCCCGTGACGCTATGATTCTTTAAAGTCGCTTAACGTCTGCAGGAGTTAGGCTGAACTGAAATTATACCTTACATTTTACGGGTAGTTTAAGAAAATGGTCTTCGTTTATTTTGAAGACATTTGGTAACATTTTGAATGAGTGTTTAGGTAAAATTTACTCGACAATCTGCCATTTTTAACACTACTGCGTTTGAGTGCATTTTTCAAAGTGAGCGACAACTTATTGCACTTCCTATTGAAATGGAAATTTACCATTGAATTTTTCCAATGTTATTTCCCAGTATTTTCTCAGTTTCCGTCCTAACTTCCGTCTGGGTGGCATTTTATTGCGATTTTATCTCCACCACTGCTTGATATAACTTCAATCTTTGCGACATGGCATGCAGAACGGTCGTCACCGAGGCGATACCAGTCGACGAGGTAACATCGCAATTTTTCACATTTTTCATAAAACGTTTTCGCTGGCAATTTTTCACTTCTGTACGAATTCTGGCACTTGACTGGTGCCACACTTGAAGGTATGCACCATGCTCATGGTATCTGCATGGTATGCCAAACTTCTGAGAAACTTGTCACTGCACAGCGAGTGCCGTGACTTGAGCTATATGTGACTTTTGCATTACCTTTGCCCAAAAACCCTCTATTCATACCACGTTTGGAGCTCCTGAGGGAAACTGCAAAAGTGCTCCAATGCCGCAAGATTTCAGTGTTCCCATTGCAAATCCACATAAAGTGCTGGATGAGACTCGGCGTATAGTGCAAATAAATTCCGTACTCTAGACGTCTTCTAAGCCTCACTAATGTTTACGATGATTTAATATTTCTGCAGGGCATCCAACCCCGGAAAATCTCTGATGGCATCCTTTAATAAATAATTTCACCTGCAGTTCGTCGAGGGTTCGTTTACAAAGGAGGTAACTCTTGTTTAGCATCATCCCTGGAGCAAGCACTCCAGGTGCTCTAAACCTAATCTAGGCTGGCAACCTCTGCGTAATGACTGCCTACCTGAAAGTGCTTATTTCTGTAAATTTTTTACATCTTCGAAATCAAAAACACAAAATTGCATTTTCTTCCCTGAATCCTTTGCTTGATTGCCTTACTATACAGTATACGAGTACAAAGTTCAGATTTTAGATCATCAACATTTCTTCTAACTATTCCAGTTAACAAATTTAAATTTTTTTCTGATATTGATCTTAATTATATTAACAACAGATCTCACCCTAGTTCTCGAAATAAAACGTAACTTATTAAAAAGTGTAAAGAAGCTGATGATTAAAAAAATTACATGTACTTTATTACACTAAGATTAAACAAGTCATTATGTTTCTTAATTCGTATATATGTATGTATCGTAAATATACAGAAAAGATATTCATTGTAACCTTTCTGTAAATTTTTCGAATACAAATTTTCTGATATTGCATAAAATATTATATTTTTTGAAATTGACGAATAGGCGAAGAAAGAAATGTCTTAATTACATAAATACTCTAACAAATGGCTGGGCACACCTGAAATTACCAAAAAATCAATGCTCAAAATTCCACAACGAAATAATACGCTAAAAATGGGGAAAAACTAATAAAACCGCGGATAATTCTATGTGATTATAGAAATGGCTTGGCTATCACGCGAACTTCGCTGCTCCGAGGGATGGAATTTTGGACAATTTTTGCAGAATTTCATGGGTTTCCACTTTGGAAGGACCAGCGATTAATTGCAGTGATAAAAATGAATTTAGGAATTGAGTCATTACGATACGACCACGAAATAATAAATTGCGCGAGAAATTGATTAAGGTTTAAGGACTTGGGTTATAGACTTAGCGTTATTAAATTGCATTTTTTTAACAACTTAAGACGATTATTTTTCCATCATGAACATTTTCTTTAAATGTTTTTGTTTTTTAGGCAAACTCTTCATTTTTATCCCTTCTCCAGCCATTTTTACAGCACAGGGTTGAAGAACCTTTAATTAGTAAACTTCTTTTACCAAATCTAAAGAGTACCTACATATGTACATATATCAAAACATATCTTACAATGCTACAACTTTATTTACCATCATCTGTTCATTCATGTAATAGCAAATAGTTCAAATGTACATAATTGCATATTGATGTTCCCTTTGTACAGGAACCCTGCGAAATATTGATTGCATAATTGTTAACGCCTTTTATCACCACATCCATTGCAATCATTAGCAAAACATCGTAATAACTCGTCCAAACAGCATATAGGAAAATTGCTAGACCATCGTTCTCTGGATGCGTCCCATGGGGCTTGAAAATTGATTTCAAACAAAGCAAACCAACCCGACTGTAAATTTCTAATCATCTTCAGAACAAATTAGACGGCATCATCACAGCGAACAATCTTCGTTGGCATTGTCAGGCGTTGTCACTTCTCGTCTTGTGTGTTGGAGATGAGCTGGCAGAGACAAACAAAAGTTGTTCCACCGATTTCCCACTAAACTTGTGTCCTTACCGTCGCCTTGTTTATTTGCCATCGAATTCTGAGATAAAATGGTACTGCCGGATGTTGTGGAATAGTGCGACAGAGAAGAGATAGTTTAAAAAATAAATTAAAATTAATCTGCCAGTCAGTAGTTGAATAAAAGACTGTGCTTCTGACTTGGCTCGGAGAAAATCAGAGAGAAATTGAATGAAATTGTTATGAATGCGTTCATATTACAATTTGTACAAATTAAAAATTGATATATGTATTTATTAGAAGAGTTATTTTTTATATCACAATTTTACGCTATGCTGCCCTCAGAAGAAACGAAACACAATTAGAGCAATATCTTGAATTTTTAAACAGCATCAAAATGTTAAAAAAAAAGCTTTCAGGATTTATTATTGAAAATTATTATCGTTGAAAGGTTAGTCGTTAAAAATAACCAATTATAGATATTTAGAAATTTATAAAATTACAACCAAACAACCATTCCAGGAAATTACAATGCGTTAGAGACCTTTTATTGTGCTTCTATGTACTTTGCGAAAATTAGACTAAATTCGCCAAGTTTTAAAAAATATATGTATATACAATACACACAATAGAAACCGTCGAATAATTATCAGTTTATTCCGTCAACAATTAAAACGAATTATGAACTTTTGGAAAGCACCACACTTTTAAGACAAGTAAAATGAAATTAAACTCAAATATCGTTAAAATTCAAGGACTGGGAAGAAAAGAACTTTCAAATATACTTTAAAGATTATCTTAGATAGAAGTATATAAATAATAATATAATAAAATTATGAAAACAAAGAAAGGAAAATTTAAGTAATCTTATCAGACTTATTATAGTTTCTTAATTTTTAAAATTTGTTATTATTTCTCATTAATATTTCCACAAGAGGAAGATCTGTAAGACCTTAGAAGCTTGCTTTCATTTATTGATTTATATGTAGATATATTTATAAATTTCATGAAATAAATTCTTGCCTAATATCTCTCGGGGGGTTATGTTACCTATGTATTTAAATAATTTCAAACCTTTATTCCTGTATACCTAATAGAATTTTGAAAGCTAATTAACTTATATTTTTCTAATCTAAAATCGTCCATATTTCTTAAAGAATAATTATGTCAATTCATTAAAATATTTCAGATTTCTATTTACGTATCTAAGTAACAATTCTTACTTTAATTTCAAGGAAAATAAAATCGTAATATTTTACTTCAAATACTGTTAAACAGACATTGAAATTTAATAAATATATTTCTAATAAATCGGTCATAAAAGTTTGGGAAGCCCTATCCTAGACAATAAGATCTAAACGCAAAAATATCTTGAATTTTAAATGAGGCAAACCGTTTACACACGAAAAGTCAAATCTCGTTTTGAGGGAGCCCTTCTTTACCCTTAAAAAAATATTCGGACCAAATCCTATCTGAAGGGATGAGCGGGGGTGTGGCCCATGATTGAAAACAGGAGCCAGAAAAAGGCCCTCAAGCAAATATCGTCTCGTTCCAGACACAATAAATCTCTTTTAGAATTCCCCGTGTAAGCGGGATAATAACATGAATTTTCTTAAATTATTCACCCGATTCCTGTAATCCTTCAGCCATACATGATAATTCCCGGGAAACTCCCGTCCGGATCCTCTGCTGAGAAGTTTAACCCTAACGTGATTAATTTGCATATCACTAGTGCACGGGTATAGCGGCAAAATACATTGTAATTCTTAACAAAACTCCTGGCACCCGCCGTGCCTGGGAAGGGTTTCTCCGTGGCGGGGGCGAATGAAACCTTCCCGGTTTTCCTATTTTTCGAGAAACCCGTACCCTTCGTAGACCGGGAACTCCCCCGTTTTGTTCCCGGTGTTGTTTCAAATTTTCAAAAACCTTTTCGAACCCTCAAGCACGCAGCCAGACAGTTAGGCACCCAGGCACAGGGGCAGGCATTTCTATCCCGAAAATCGGTCATCCGTTCCCGTCTGCATTGCGGAGCTTACAGGACTCGTCGTTCCAGTGGAAGTGGCCCTCGTGGTTACATCGCTTCCAGAAAGCTCGTTGTCTCGGGCTCGGGTGCCGCGGTGGCGTCACGTTCGGTTTTCACGTCGTTAGGGATGTAATGACGCAACAGATTGGACGTGATGCCCGAAAGTGATGAGGACACCACTCCGGGAGATGCAGGGCTCCCCGTCACCTCGAATGGGAATTTCTTTTCGTCGTCTGGAGTGCCTTTTGGTGTCCTGTTCAGGCTCAATCACATTTTAGAATTTAAACGATTTTGGTAGGGACTAATTTGACGGGCAAGATGAAATCTGCTGATTGGATGGGAGGTTAATTATTTGAGTTTTCTGACTCGTAATGGTATAAAATAAGAAAATCGGGTCATTCCTTATGTAAGTTACGAACTTCAGTTGATCTAATAAGTTATAAATTAGATGTTGTCTTCCATTACCTTAAAATTTTCAAATATCAGAAGAAAATAAAAGTCGTTAGAATCTCCAGAAATTAAAAAAAATTTAGAATTTTTTCTTAATTCTCAACAAGTTTTGATTACCTAATTTAAAAGTTACTTTGGCAACAGACACATAGAAAAAAATACTTTGATAAAACTGCCAGGTTATATCCTATTGATTTTGACCTAACATGATTTCTAGTAACATTCACCAGCCAACTCTAATTAAAATAGTACTTTTAAAATAGCTATGTCTTCTGGTGAGATTAAATAATAGAGAATGTCAATTTAATTATTTATATCTACAATTAGGAGAAAATTAAAATTTCTGCATTATAGTTTTCACAATTCATTTTCTTATTTTAAGATAGTTTCCATTCAAATCGAAAACATACATAAGTGTGGTTCTGTTTAAAACAACTTTAACATCTTTAAATTAAACAGGAATCAAGAAATTAAGCAAAGAACCACAGGGACTTCTTTAATTTACAAGGATATTTTTTTTTTCAATGCAGTACAATTTAAATAATTTTGAAAAAACATTAGTTTGAAGAAAATACTTGCTTGTCTCCATAAACTTTAGCTATTCGTCAAAATCTACATTCTAAAAAGTTAATATAAAAGAAGAATTTTACATTTTCTCTGTGAACAAATTTATCACGATCGTAAAAGTATGATTATTTTTAAGTTTGGTTGAATATCATACCAACTTATAAATCTTGTGTGATCTTACAATAAAATAACTTTATGCCTAGAATAGTTTTATAATGGTTTTTGTTTAGTTCTTCTAATATAGCAGTTTCTCCTACACTAAATTTGGTAGAGTATTGCGCAAATTTAACATCTTTTACTTTTTCCATAATGAAAGGCATTCCAAAAGAGAGAATTAGACTAACATATTTTTAAAAAATCCTGAATCAGTAAGTAAGGATTTGACTCGGGTTGGCTACTGTCTGACATGTCGAATACATACGTTCATATGAGTTTCCAACTTCTCATCATAAGTATGCACATAATCAAAATTTGAAAATTAATAGAATTTAAAAAGTGGTTATTTCTTTCTGTAGAATGCAATTTGACATTAAAATAATGTGTATACAAAGGCATTTTCCCTCATGGCTAATTGTATGTACGTCCGACTTTTCTGTTCGCTTAATAAAAAAAAACTCTTTTATCAAATTTTTACAAATTCATTACACTGGAACGTGACGGAATAGCTATGACGAAATTCGGAACCTTTAAACCTTTCTCTGAAGGTTTTCCACCTTTTCAACCCCACATCCCTGCCGTTGGCAAGTACCTATCTCGTCCAACATTTAAAACTCTCGGAACTGTTATTAATAGGGCGTCCCACATAATTTGAATAAACGTGCTGAGAATAGGGAAGCTGATAAATCCGTCGATGCTTTATTTAAATTCTTCCACCCCGTCATACCCATTTCCTTCTCCCGAACCGATTGAAGGCAATATGAAAATGGAGTCAATCACACTCTGCACCCTGTACCGTTTGCATTTTCATAGAACAGGGTGAACATCATGCCCGAACGTTCGACGCTCGAAAATTCCAATGTAAACACGGTCTTTCGTGCTCCACTTGATTCTCTTAAATATTTATTAAAAGCGCAGTCTAAGATGAAATTTTGGTAGTTGAAGCGAAACGATTCAAAATTCATCCTAGGGAAATGGAAAAAAATACGGGGGAATATCGTAATTGTCCTAATCATCTATGCATACAACATTCGCCGCATTCGGGCGAATTCGGGTGCACGAAATTATATCCACCCTGTTCCGGCCGGGAGTATCCCCATCATTCCTTTTACTTTTCATATAGCATCCAGAGTGCATTCCGGGGTACCCAAGAAATTTTTTTTCCCGGGCCAGTGATTTTAATATCATGATGGAAGGAAAACTGCCACGGAACATTCAAACGGAAGCGGCAATCCTTTCACCCGCGAAGAGGGAAAAATACAGGAATAATAAAGAAAACAAAAATCTGCCAGGACGTCGCCGTCAGGACGGGGGAGGCGACGAGAACATTTTTGTCACACTATTTACATTTATGAGCAATAAAAATCTCATATGAATGTAGCGCCGTAGATCAACCAGGCGGTGCGAGTCCTCGACGATGGCGTCGCGGCGGTGGCCCCGGAACTCAAAGTAGCATAACGACCCAGGACCCGGTCACTTTTGAGTGCAGCGTCGCCGGGACGCCCCAGGATATGGGGATGTAATTGGCCCCGTATTTAATTTCCATGTTCAATTTAGTCGCTCCCCTGTGACAAATCACATCCACTCTACAGAATTTGTTTATTTGCACCTAACCCTCTAATAAGAATTCTTTTACCGTCGCGATGCAACCATTTTCCTGTGCATTCAGCATCGCGACGCCACCGTCGCCGCCGCCGCCACTGCAGCGGCCTCTAACAAAATACCCCTCTTCCTTCCGGGCAAGTAAATTTGCTTGCAATGATTATGTAAAATTGTTGTGCACTCCCGACGCAACTGACGTCGCGGCGGTGGTGCCATGGAAAGGCTCAAATAAAGCAGTCGACGGATTCGGGTTTTAATATTTTCCTGCTGTGCAAAATTTTTATCCCAGGCTGTGACTTCTGCAAGCCATTTTGGGACGGGGCACGGTCTCAGATGGAAAAACCCCGAACGAAGAATGCTTCGCTGCATCTGCGGAGAATATGACACAAAAATTAGTTTAAAATGCAAATTTTCCGGAGATGGTATGAATAATGATATTCTGGGTACCATGCCCAGACAGGAAAAAAAAAAAACTAAATGAAATACAGAAATAAATGAAAAAATTCGTTAAATGAGTAGTTTTGCAAATTTAACTGTTTTATAAGGGTAAATATGGCTTTAGTGTAGCTCAAATAGAACAGTCACAGCAATTATAGTACTGAAAATCAGGAGTTTTTCAAATTTAAAGGAAATTTTCAGTCTTCAATTAACTCTTTTTTTATTTTGCTAACAAAAGAATTTTATTTTGCCCTTAATAAAAAGAAAGGTTAAAAACGAGCAGGTGAGACTTGAACTCAACTTATTAAAAATTGTTCCTTTTCATTTACAGACAGGAAATTTTATTAAAATATAAATGAATGTTTTATTTTGAGAATGTTAATTTTCTCACCGTATCCAAAACAACGTATCCTCCAAAACAAAACAATTGCTATTCTATTGATTGACAAAATTGGTGGATAGCTCTTATTCATTACTAAACATTAAAATATAAAATAAATGTCGGAATATTAATATTGATTATCTCAAACTTGCGTTTATAATATTATTTTCAGATCCTTATTACAACATTTTTAGAACGAAACTTTGAATCAAACTTGAGATTTATATCACTGAAAAAGTTCCCTTGAGCTGAAACACAATTTGGGACACTTGATATTAAATTTTATCTTAGTTAACTGAAAGTAATATTTAAAATAGTCAGAACTGACCTTTAGGGACAAAATTGCCTTGAGTGTTAAAATTGGCAACAGATTGAGATTTTAATGAAAGCATTGAATTGGGCCCAAAAGTAACAAAAATGTAAGAACAGTAAGTATCTGTCGCACGTATTTTCAAAGACTTTTGTATTATAATAAGTGACCAGTAAATTTAAAACAATAAATATAATGGACTTTTAGTATATTATTGGAATTTTAGTAAACACTTATAACAGATTCTTCTTATTAAAGTACGCTGAAATTCGTCTTGTGTCAGTCAACATCCGTGAGGATACCTCAAACTTAATTTATGCCTATAATTGACCTTGCTGTGAATATTAAAATATAAAGGTCGATTTCGAAATTAGGAGTCAGCTTTCATTTTTATGAAGATGATCCAATGACTAAGATCTCACGATGTTCATATTTTTTAAGGTCAAAATCTGTGAAAAGACTTCAAATTTAATGCCATTTTATTTATTTTTGATGTTTTCATACAGAATGACTTCTAAAATGTACAAATTATCTCCCATTACATATTAAAGTCGTTGCGTTACCTTTAACCGGCAGATGTATCTTTTGCACGTGCCGTTGCATATTAAAACGTCCCTTAAGCGAATATTCGGCTCCGATCTCCTCAGACTATTCAAGGTAATAATTTCGGCCCATAAAACTGGAACGTAAGGTCGTGTCACACTTTTCCATTTAACATCTAAAGTGTCGTCCCATAACCACAAAAGGAAAAGAACGGGCAATTTTTTTTCCGCGGTCTTCTCCAGGGACAGTGCAGAAGATCCAACAGTCGGGAAAAGAAAACCTTGAGAGCAATTCACTTTAAAAATCAGTGGAAGTCATAAAATGCCTTCGCAACAACGAACATTTTCATATATACCTTAAGCGGGGTGCGGTGGGTGGTGGGGTACATTAGCATAAATACCAACGAACAATTTCTTCGTCCAACGGAAACAGTTTAGAATTTAGAAATATAAATATATAGGCGGTATCCCCTCGGCCTGATTACCATTCAGTTCACGTTTTCACTTGAGTCACGAAATTTCCGTTTTAATAGAAAAACCGCACCGAGCAGCCGCCCCCGCACATTAGGAGGATATCATTAGGTGAGCTGAAGTCGTTTATGCCTCAAGTTCACTGTCTCTGCGCTCATTAAATTTTCAGGAATGGATCCATTTGGACCTGGTCCCGAGTCCTCGTTCTCGTCCTGCCGTTTCCAACTCCAACTCAAATTCCAACTCCTGTCGTTACACGAGGAAAACGCTCATAAGTCTGAAGCAACTCATTAATTGTCTTGTTTTCATGAAATTATCCCCAGCCAGCCGCCCATCTGCCGGCCTCCCCAGGGACCATGGCCCCAGAAATGGGGCACCGAGCATATGCACTACCAACTTTTATTGTAGTCGTCGTCGAGTCCCTTTAAAAGGATTTAAAAGCAACATAAACTCCGACATGAAAAGGACCTGAATGTCGACTCCTCGTCAACATGTGCAACTGAGGATTTTAAGGAACTTCTCAAAATTGTTAAAGTGGAAATTTGCAACATTTCCGGGGCTCGGCCAAATTGACAATACGAAAGAAAAAATTAATCAAAACTTTGCCTGGTCCTCCGCTCTTCAGAGGCCCCTTGGCCAGAGGAGCTCCTCAAAACTTATGGACGGGGACAATTGGTCCTGTCTGGATTTCGGGATGGCCAGTCCCGGCCGGCCGGGTGGTCAATCGGAGCGATTAGGGTCCGGAAGTTCCTCGGACTGGGCATTTCCTTGGCGATGCGAGATTTAGCCATTTCCTGATTATTTGCGGGGATGGACAGATCTCATCCAAAAAATATAAGAAAAAATGAGAAAATCTCTTTTGCTTCAATGGAAAGGTTAGGTAAATACACACTCAGGGATAAAACCTTGAATCATTCATCCATACATTTCAAATAGAATAATAAATAAGACCGATATATAAAACGTTATTCCATATAAATTAAAACTTATATTATACTCAAAGTTATATAATAAAATCCTTCTAGCTTTATATCTCAAATATACGAACATATACATACAAACTTCACTCTATTTCATACAGTTGCGTCGAATACCTACATATATGTACATTATATATTCATAATTTCGTATTTAAGATATTGTTTTTCTTATTTACATTTTCGAAACTCCCTAAAAATAACGAATTATTAGATAAACTTTAATAAAACTTAGTTTCCGAAAACTTACAATTGGTACTTATTTAGAATTTTTCAAAAAACTGCACCATAAAATTTTAGAAATTCAAAATAGCGATCAAATTATTTCAAATTAAAAATCATGTATCCTTTAAAACATTTTGTAAACCACAATTTCAGGTATTTGTCATTCTGATTCTCTATCATAGCCAAAAGCCAAACATTTCTAGAATAAACTATTAATAGAAATAAAATAAACTAAAGAATGTGTTTAAAAAAATTAAAGTAACCTACAATTACTAATATTATAAAATTTTAGAGTCTGTCTATATTATTTGAGAAGAACAAACACTAAATAAAATTATAAAAAAGCCAACTAATTTAAAAAGCGTAACGATTTTATTGTATTTAATTAATTTCTCGAGTTTTTTATTGATATTGAAACCATAAAAACAGCTTAATAAATTAAATTAAATATTAACTATATTAGAAGTACCACTTCAATAAAAAGGAAATTCATTACCTAGAATCAATTTTGAAAAACAAATTTCTTGAAAAGAAAATCGTATCAATTGATGTGATGGATTTCAGATAATATTTAGACATCTGAAAACAATTCCTTTAAGGTTATATCACTTGCTAAATCCTACAATCTCTTACCATAACATCAAAATGTTCAAATTACCTATTTTACGTGCCTTAAAAATCACCATATGCGGGAGGTGTTATTTTGCGTACAAAACGCCTCCATAAAATCTTCGCAGTGTCTTTCAGATTTGCTGACAGCCTAGCTCCACATGTTGCAAGAATATATAAGAAAATATAAATTTCGACTTTAACGCCGCACAAAAGCTGAAGGTTTGACGTGTCTGAAAATTTCACCTGGAAAATTTACTATTTACTCGTGCTTTGACTGAAGAAAGAATAACAAAAAATAAAAACAAATTCTCTGACGTTGGTACTTTTATCACAATACTGACAGGTTTATCTTATTTAAATATTAGAATAGTATAAGTGACAATATATGTAAATTAAACTTAAAAGTATCATTAAAATTGGCGTTTGGCGCTGATGTAATGATAATGGAAGACTTCAATTCTCAATCTCTATATGATGTTCTTAGTTTCGTCAAGATGACTAAAAAATTCGGATAGGGTAGGGGACGAGTGCAATGGACCGCGGTCTGAGCGCTCGAGGCTGACGCCTCCCCCTTTCTTTTAAGAATAAGAATAATAATCATTAAAATTAATTTAGTTTATAAATTGTGTATGTAAATTTTTTATAAGTTGTTAAAAATTGAAAAACAGAAAATTCAATTTTAAAAATTTGATACGAACTTAATTAATTCTAATAATAAAAATACAAATTGGGATAGTACAATATACTACGTAATTCCCTTTTTTAATTTTTAGTCGAAATTGAAAATGATATTATCCCACCGTCACTTTTGTCGAAAAGAATTGGTGTAACATGGATTAAAATAGATTTAAATTTGGTATTCTTGCATAAACTATTATAAAGCTAAAGTGGTGCCTTTAGATACTCACCACGATGAAGGGCTTTAATATGGTGATTTTTCAAGGACGTAATAAGTATAAGCGACTAGGCCCTAGAAAAATTTTTAAAGACGTATTCCTTAAAACCGACAAATCATTTCAAAATAATTTATTCACCACCCTCAGGAGGTGAATTTTCTTGAAAGCTTTGAGAGAACCGTTATCTCTGAGTAAAATTGGAACTATGCCGGGTGGTGAGTTGGAAGAATTTTTCTCAGAATCATGAAAGCTCTGGAATTGTGGAACGACTCGGGAGCCTGGCTGAGAACGGGTGCGTAGGACCCGTTGGTCGGTGGATCCCCAAGTGAAAGGGATTAAGGGAAACATATGCTCATTCGGGAGAAAGGTGTTAAAAGCTCTTTTGGTGAGCATTTCGTGGTCATTTTCTAAAGTGGCTGTTTTCACTCGAAGCGTAATATTTGGTTAGGTCTGGTATTTAACTTTCGCACACATCGGGGCCCACGTGCACACAGGCCGGCGACGCCGCACCGCGTCATACATTGGCAGCGGCGGGGTGCCCGTGCCGTGCACACGTGGAGAAATTTATGGCATAGGGACTTGCGGCTTCGGTTGTTGGGAAAATGAGGTCACTATAATTCTGGGTGGTAAAACGAAAAAAAAACTGAAGAAAACAACTGAAAAACCTACAAACGAAAGAAATCATTTGAGCTTTTGTTTTAAGTTTTACTCCACTATCCGGTGCCACTGGCAGCGCGAAAATTTTTTATTATATTTTTTGGATTTGTTTTTTGCCCTTGTCCATTTTCATCTTGTTCCCTTCCGCTCGTTGCCGTTGTCGCTTTTTTTCGCGAGGGCTGCTTTTGAATTATCCTGAGCGGAATGTAAATAGTTCTGGCATTTGGGAAATTTTTGGCTGAATTTCAATAGAGGGAATGGAAGAGCAGGTTTTGGCAAATTCCATGGAGCATTTATGTAAATAATCTCTGCATAAGTCCAATCGATGGGAAAAAGTGTTTTTAAATGCCAAATACAATTTTATTAGTAAAACCTGGTCAGAATTCGTGCCGTAGGAATTTTTACTTTTACCTTAATCAATAGTTATTTTATCTACATCTAGTAAGCTCTGAATATATTTATATATACACTTACTTATATATATAATTTTTGATTCTGTTGTAGTTCCAGGACTGTATATTAAAAAAATGATATTAGCATACAATTTTAGCAATTTTTTAATATAAAATCCTGGCAATATAACAAAATATTCAGAGCCGTTGATCCGTTGAAGAAAATGGTCTAAAATAACATAAAAATAACTCAAATAGTTAATACTAGGATGATAACTTTTATTCCTGATCTAAAAAAAATCATCTGATAACTTTTGATTTGATCTGGCGTTTAAAAGTTATTGAATAACTGTTATTAAGTTCTGATTATTAAAAGAATTAAGAATATATAACGATTAATTTTTAATTTGTTTAAATTAAAATTACAACAAATCTCAAAATATGTAAGTTAATTGAAATTACGTTTCCATCATATGTTTTCATTTGTTTTAGAACTCAGATTGTTCGGTCCAAATGATTTTTTAGTTTAAAGTTTGAATAATAACTCTTATAAAATCGGTCCCTGGGTATAGGAATTACATGACACACATCCACATTTAAATAGAGATTATGACTGGCAGCAGAGTATTCTATAAGACCAGTTCATCCTACAATAAAAGACTGAGCTCAGAATACCTATACCGCCTGAATATAAGACTTAATAAAATCGGAATTCATAAGTTGTCCTATTATATGTCTGAAAAACAAAACATAAATTTTAAAATATCGCTTAATATTGCGAAACGAAATTTAATTGCTGTATGACACTGTCTATTATTTATTGAAATTAATTCTGAGTACATTATAAACTTAAAGATTCTTTTTTAATAAAAGAAGATGTAGAATTTTGTTTCATTCATTTTCTTATGAAAACTCATTTTCTTTCGTTAAAAGTTAATCAAAGCTAAAAATGTGCGGGGGTGGTAACAGGGTGTTTAATAAGGGTAAGTTGTTTAAATACGTTTAAATCTTATTACCTCGAAGGAAAAGAAAAATATTATAAAGATTTCAAATGTTTTTGTATTAAAGGGTATATTCATTTAAAAAATGTAATATTGTTCGTCATTTTGAATGAAATTTTCTGGTGAATAGAAAATTCTTTTCAAATTTGATTTTCGCATAAGAAATGAAATACGCTTACATCTGAAAAGGGTACCCCACGTAACTTTTATTGAATTTTTTTTGTGTTGTCACCAAGAAAGTTTTAAAATACTTTTTTCGTTCGAAAGGTACGAGTAAGCTGCAAAAGGACGAAAGTCAAAGTGAAGAGTGAGCCTTAAAGCCATACTTTCACTGGTGGAGCCTCGCGCTGAATAATTTATGAGGACAGATGTTACAAACTGCTCCAAATTGACCTAACCAGCACAATAGATGGCGATACTTTCTACGGAATGCACTTTTCAGTTAGCAGTGGCTCAAAACTTCTTCTACGGCGAGTGCAGGCGAAGTGACTGATGCAGCACCTGAGCCCTTTCGCCAGTAACCAGGTAACTCTTGTAGCTGCTAAAAAAGTTACCGCGAGGAGAGCAGTTTCCATTGTTTCGTAGCCTTTATACATTTTAGCGTAATTGAATTTTTTTTTTCTTCGGAACTCCCCACAACTCTCCACAACCAGTTGAATGGAGTTAAGCCCTTTGGGGAAAGTATTGGCGAATGTCAGCCGGAAAGAAAAAAAAAGTTTGTGAATGTTTTTCCACTTAAGGGACCCAGGGTCGTCTTAAGACGCGCAGCGGAGCTCTGTTTACTGGAAATCAACCGGAAATTAATGAGTTCTTCAAGCTTATTGCCCAGAAGCGTGGGAGTGCTTCAATGCAGTGTCCACGAGGGACGGAATTTATAAAAATTTCCCATCCATCTCAGTCGACAGCGGAAAAGAAGCATTTTTCGCTATAAAAATTTTGTTCTTTCTTCTCGCCAAGGTTTCATGAGATATTTGGGTTTGGGCCCCCAAACCATTCGACCTCATTTTGCGGTTGCAGCCAAACTCTGCAAGAAATATTCAGAACTCATAGAGGAAAATTCAAAAGGGTCGGGTTCAGGGCGCGAGATAGCTAATTTTAAATTCTGGAAAACTTTCGGAGCGAGCCCGCTGGGAGGGCCCATAAATACGAGTTACACATGGAGGGAAACATATCCACCGCCACAATAGCCACGGGCAGTCACTTAGCTTTTGCATTCATGAAAATGCAATTTGCCATAAACATTTTATTGTGAATGGGGTAATGCACGGATAATTTATTTTGGCAGCTCAGCCTGTAACCGGAGGTGGTGCTCCTCCCTCCTCCCGCCGGGTATGCTCCTGTTTGCCCGTAAATCAGCCGACTATACCAATTTTTCTATTTTTTGAAAAATTTCCATGAATCATCCCCGGAACAGAATACCGAGCTCGAGTGCCGCAAACACAAAACCCTTGCATCCTATAATACATATACTATAAAATCCACTCGCATTCTATGCCGACAGATGAGCCTGGGAAAAACTGCCGCAGTATGTTATCACCTTTTAACTTTTACGATTATTTGAAAGAGGGCGAACCACCGGCGCTTTATCACCGCGTATATTGAGATATTTCTCGGTTTTTGCATAAAGTGCAGCTCCATGGCTCGCAGGGAGATGATCGGTGGAAAACGCGTAATTGATACGTATGGGCTTGAAACTCGCCTGCATTCAATGGTTTTCCGCTTAGAAAACCGGATATAAGGTCATTTAAAAGGAAGCACGAACAGAGATATATTCGAAATTCACTAAAGATAAATGGGTTTAGGCAAAACGTTTTTAAATATTGACGAAATTTTAGTTGCGTTGCCATGGTTTGGGTCTACTATATGGGTTTATTAGGATTTTGAACATGATAGACCTTTTAAGATTTACTCGCTTTTCAAACCCATTGACATAAAGTCTGATTGTCTATTATAAATACAAAAAAATATATTCAAATATTGGCTAAACTTTTAGTCCACAGAGTCACAATAAAAAAATTATTTAAATCATACAATACTTCATATGAGACAAGAAAATAATAAATATAATATTACATTATATTATATTATTATGTAAGCTTAAGTCATGAATAAGTTCACCGTATCTATAAACCTCATTAGAAAAATATATAGAACATTGCTACCATAGTTTTGCTCAATGGAATTCTAAACAAATTCAAGTTCAAGTTCTGAAAAAATAGGAAAGGAAAAAGTGAAAAATACTAACTAAGCATAATAAGTAAGCTAAGAGACATAATGCGATGGTAATAGAATCGTTGCGATTTTCCTTCTGAATGCAGTATATAAGCTCATTATATCGAATTCAAATTCTTGTTCATTGGCTAGGTATACTTATATTTTTATATATTTAAATAAACAAATATAAACAAATTTTCTTTAAAAAAAAAATAAAATTCTGTGAGATATGAAGTTGTACCTCCATAAGGACATGGAAAAACAGTTGTGTCGTGGTTGTCATGATAACTCACTTTCCGTACGTCTAAAAAAAAAAATTAATAAATAAAATTCTCAAAATGGCTGCTATCTAAAAAAAATACATTAATTTTTAATGCTTTTTTTCAAATTTTCAATTTTTTATTTGAATCGTTCATACTTTGTGAATTTTCAAAACTTCGTGCCCGCCAATTACAAAAACATTGTTTTGAAATAAACGCGTTTACAATTTTAAGAAATGAATTTTGGCATAGGTACATACCAAATATAAAGTTAATAAGGGATTTTACTTTACCTTTATAAAGTACCAGAGTGTTTTTTATTTTATAAAAAATTTACATACCTATTGCAGTCCTTGCAGAATTTATTTTTATCAAAAGAACTAAGATTTACATAGCTCGATTTTATTATACCAAACCTTTTGAAACTCAATCATATAAAACCTCTTCAAATGTTAGCTTCAACAATTTGAAAACAATTCAATTATTTTCTTTCATAAAAGTTTTAAAGTAAACGTTTGTCACATTTCACGTAAGGTCGTTGCTTTCCCATTTGTTGCCGACATATTTTTAGGTTCACCGAACGTTTCGTTTATTTTCCTTGACGGAAAGGTATGGTGGAAAAGTCTCGTCCTAAATTTTTTTTTTTCCTCAGATCCAGTGTGTTTGTCAGGGTATGTAAGCTTGCATGAAACGAAAATCGAGGATGTCCTCCTCTTTCAAGGCACTTTGTTGTTAATTAAAATTGAAATTGTTTCCTAATTCAGATGGTCGTCTCCCTTTGAAGTTGCGCTTCCAGGGTGCGCGCGTGTATGCCGGGAGCACTACAACTTCATTAAACTTCATGGCAGCTGGCAATGAAGTTTCCCTGTCACCCGAACGATTTCCAGGCCCCAAAAATGTGTTATCAATTGCTCTTAATTACTTTAAAATTGTCCGAGACATTGTAAGCATTCAATAAAATTAAGCAAGTGCTTTCCCCTTTTCCCTCGTAACCTTCCTGCTGCTGCTCAAGTGAGTTGGATTAATGGAGCTGCAAAACTTTTCGACGGATTTTACTCCATCGAACCTCCTTTAGAACGAAAATAGAATCGCTAGGCATTCAGAGAAGCTATTTGCTGCTCAATTCAAAGGGATGTAATTTTAAAATGGTACTTCAGTGAAATTTATTCGAGCAAACAACTGATTTTTGTTTTTTAAATGTACAGTCGAGTCCTTCTGTATAACGAACTTTTCTATATAAGGCACAATTTTTACACAACGAGTATTTTCGATAATGAACTTTGTACAAGTTAATAATAATTAATTAATTAATTAATTAAGTTATATTTAATTCATTTATTCTAATTAATCTATAAAAATCGATAAAGCTACTAATTTTCATTTGTTCACGATAATTTATTATACACATAAAGATGTTCTCATCTACAAAAGAAGATTGAGTTTATATACCTACATATATATATGAATATATGTATATATATATATTTTTTTTGTTGTTGAAAAACTAAAATGTGGCAATTTTCTTGAAGATGTTAAAGATATAAGCCAGATAATACAAATTATTGAAACTTACAAAAATTGAGTAAGAGCTATAGATGTAGCAAAGACTATTTAATTCAGAGCAATATGAAATATAGACACTTTTCCCCTTTTTTGAAAATGAGTTGATTTTGATCGCAAATAGTACGAAATTATCTGCAGGTTTTGATAAATGTGTTCTTTGTTACTAAATATTTAGAATTGTGTACAAAATACCAAAAAAGAATTAATTATCTTATCCTAATATTAAAATTTTGTCCATTATTTTAGTTAAAAAAAAAAAATGATGTATAATTATTTTCTATTGAGTCCAAAAGATCCCGTTTCTTTTTTTCATTTCGGACAAAGTTTTCCATATTCAACAGATTTATAACCTATCGATTTATGCAAAATAATTTCACTTTTTGTAAGTTTTGAGTTCCTTGCCTTATTAAATAAACTATCTATGCTAATAATCTTCCACATAGGATCTAGGGTATGTCTAACTTATAATATTTGCTTAAAATGAATGCTTACACCACAATACCCGCGTAATCCAAGAATAATTAAATATTCCCCGCTAAAAGTAAGACATCAGGAACTATGAAATCTCCGCTAATTAATGAGGAACCCCCGCTTCTCACGAACTTCTCATCCCAATTAACTTCCGCTAAATAAGGCTAGGATTGTTAGAACCTGAACCTGGGTACCCTCGTCCCTCCGCTAAATGCGCAATCAGCCCTGCCCGCCGCTGTTGTTCCGGGGGCCCCTAATTGCGAAAATATTCAGAGGTGCTCATATCGCCCGTGCGTTGCTCACCTGGCTGCTTACCTGAGGGTTCCGAGGATCCTACGAAGGATCTGCTTCACTCCGGGCGTCATGCCGTGCGGCGGCGACGGCGACGGCGACGGCGACGGCGACGGCGACGACGACGGCGGCAAGGAACTTTACCACCTGCCCGAAAGCCGTAGAAACTCATTAAGTCCCGCCTTTAAGTTAAACCCATCACGATATCATCACGTTCGGGACAACTTTAATCAAAACTTTTCCGTTCTCACGACGTTTGCTACGTCATCCCCATTCACTTGGCTTTGCGCGCGGCAAACGGCTGAGCCGTGCCGTGTAAAAGACGGCTAGATTCAGCTGTTGATTAAGGCTCCCCGTCGTACCCCCGAAACCCACGAAATTTCATCTCGAAATGGTTTCCTCCGAAGGAGTGTGCTCCGCATGGGTAATGAAAGAAAAGTTCCAATCTCACCGACGCGGTCTGGCAGCTCGGGCGCGATAGGACCGCTCAGGAAGCAGCACGGATTACCGCCCGGTGCCCGGGATTTGAGGAAATAGACAAGGGCTGCTAAATACCCGGGGTTGCTTCCACCTCCGACGGCGGCGAAAGAACCCTACATACTACAAATAACGCTCTTCGTCTTCATTAGGGAATCGAGTTACCACCAATTTTACACCACTTTAGACAGTATACTACTTACTATGTTTTTTAACCCAGGTAGGTAGGTTCCTTTAAAATTGTTTCCACTATTTTTTGGATAAAAAGTTCAACATAACTACATTATAATAATTTCATTAATTTTCACGCGGACTTATAAAAAATTATAAAAAAAAAATAGCTAATAATTGAAAAAAAGTAATAAAAGTATAAGTCTTATAGTATCTTTAACTGGCCTAAAACACTGGGAATTTTTGAGGATAAGGAAATTTTGAATGATTGATATTATAGCTATGTTTTTTTCACAACAGATCTGGTTGTGGGTTTACTAGAAAAATTTTCATTGAACTGAAATTTATGAATAGCAACCCATGTCAACTTTATTTTATTTCGTCAACCTAAAATTGAATTGCCTGGAGTTATACCTACTTTGCGCCAAAAATGTAATCCAAAAAATCTGGTTCAAGCTTTGAAGTTAGAATGGGCTAGTATCATGGTAATTTGATGCGTTTTTCGCAAAACTTAAAATTCTTATGTGGTTTGACTGTTTTTTAAATTAAATTAAATGTAAAATTTCCTAGTTAACCCAGAACCGGATACGTTGTGAAAAAAACACAGCTTATGTTAATCAAATCTTTATTGTTAAGTAAGATTATCATTAGACGCTTTCTTTTTTTGTCTTTGAACACTTCTGTTCAAAGTAGTCTTTGTTACAAAAGCTCACTAATCTATAGGTATATACATATGTACATGCATATACATATATAAAAATAAATGCTCGTTTGTATGCGGCTTAAAGTCATGGACATTACTGAACTAATTGAGCTCTTTACAGGCTTTGTTCGTATATTGATGTCGGGAAGGTTTAGAACATCGTTTACAAATTTTTTGATCTGTAGTCTTGAAAAATGTGTATGTGATGTTAAAATTTTTAGAATTATGTTTATTCTATGACCGCATTTTACGATGCTTATGTGAAACTAGCTGACTACCGTTATTATGGAAATTTAGTTTATTGTTTGTTATTCAAATGTAAACTTCTTCTTATACTATATATCGTTAAAAATATTAATAAACAAAATTATTATATTATTTACTTCCAATATATCAAATATGCTGATATTTTTCGACAACAATTTAGGAAACTCTTCTATAGATTGTTTATGACAAAAGTCATATACATAGGTATACTGATAGATGTTAAAATCAATATAAATTGAAATTGAAATTTCTCGCCAGCTTTTATTTCTATAAATTAGTTATGAGATTTCCATGAAAATAGGTAATTAGGGGTTTTAAATTTCGTTGGTTACGACTTTGTGATAGAAAAATTGTATTTAAAGATTTCGCGTTTCACATTTTGGAAAATATTTCTATGGTTTTAAGCAGTGTTATTTCAAAACAAAACTATAACTTTACAATACTCATGCGAAAATGGGTGTATCTATGTATATCAAAATCCCCTATCTTATATGTATAGATAGTTATAATTGTTGAAGTTTTTTCGAAAGCCTAATGCTTTGCTCTATTTATGTTATAAATGATCTTTATGGCAACCTTATTAGGAACTGATAGATATTATCAAATTTTCACAAGGGCTCTTACCAAAAATTGTCCGATGTGGGAGCGGGCCTTCCCCGGGTGATTTCACAGTCCATCTCCCCGGAGGAATTAACTAGAGCGTGGCACTTCCTGGAGCTCCTCTAAAGCCCTCATTAAAAAGTAATCAGTCATATTTCCGTCATTTCGGGCAAAGTTGTGTACATGAATTAGTCATGACGAGACCCGGCAGGGAGCGCGAATTGTTCCCGTCTTACGTTCTGCGTCGCTTATGAGCTCCAGAGCTCAGGGACTGTGGGAGATTTTCGGGAATGCTTCGCTATTGAAGCTGAAACTGTGGCGGGAGTTGCCCCAGTGACGAGCTCTGCTCTTAGCGTTTATACCCAGATTTTCTAGATTTCCCAGATTTTCGTTGATGATATCGTACATGCTCGATTTTCGGAAAACTGTCGTCAGAGAGCTTTGCCTCGCGTGCCGGCAAATTGATTTCTTAGATCTCGGAAAATGTTTGCCCCCGTCGCGTCCTTCAGGACTCACCGCACAACGCTTCAAACATACCATCAGACGAGGCTGCCACTCGCTAAATCCAGGCTGGCTTAATTTGAATTTTGTCTAAATGCATGCTGACATGTTTTCATTTATTCCGCCCTTTTTCCGGCGTCGTACATGCAGAAACGAAATAAAATTTTACCCATTTTGTACCTTTAACTTGTGGAAAAATCCTCTTCCTTTTCTACGCCCCCTTTAGGGACTCATTTAATTTTTTTTCACCATAGACCTTGGGACTTTTTAACTTTTTAGCCGCTAACTTTGGACTGTTTCATTAAAAGTGGAAATTCAAATAAGCACCCCCCCAACCAAAAAGGTCGACTAATTAATTAAGCTGAAGATCGGCCAGCAGTAAGTCGCTTTTATTAAAAAGGGTAAAGATAAAATGACCTGTAACACACCTGAGTTCATTGTCCTAGTCGCTTGGTGAAAAAAAAATTTGATAAAAAATCAAATATTACATAGTTTAATTACTTTCGAAACTCACTTTAGTCATTTACTTTTGTAACTATTGTATTTATTTAGAAGGATTTTGTAACAATAATAACAATTGATAAAGTAAATATTATTTTTCGTTATAATTTGCCTGCATAAGGATGAGATTGAAAATTACGGCAGGATTCGTATTTAATTTAATTATAATTAAATTGAATGGACCTATTAAAATCAATTGAAAGAAACTAAAACATAAAGTTCTAAGAAATTATTGCACTGAGCAAACACGAAAAACCGACAACTTACAAATTGAATTATAGTCACGCATATGAGGTTATTTTAAATAAAGTTAATTAATTTTAAAATACATAATCGTGTTTGATATTAAAACTAATTTCACTTAAAAACTCATGCCGTGATTTGCGTTTGAATGAAAAATATGAATTTAGAGTAACAATTGTTCAGAATTTGGCAGTAATATTTTCACTGTAAGTATGAAATTAAGTTTTATTTCGACGAATTTGCAAAATAAATAGTTGTCTCAAATATTCAAAATATAATTTATAGAGTTCCTACTGCTGTGTAAAATTGCTCTTATATTCAAAGAGAATTTACATAAACTTTTAGATCGTAAAATTCAATTTAATTAGTCTAATATTTGCAAACCACCAAACGAAGGAATTTTGTCATCATTTTCTTACTCTATATTTACGTCTTTGAGGCCAGATGAATTCAGCATCCATGAAATTCGAAAACCTTGTTCGAAATATGGTATAAATATTCACTTTTCTTATTTATAAGTCAACATGCTGCAGAACTTGTTTCATAAAGAGATACACAAGCAACTGCATGAAATCGCATTTTTCTTTTTACGACAAGTCTGTTTGAATATTTTATATATTTTTTCCGGATTGTTATGTCATCGTCTTCCAAGTTAGTGCTTTCAGAAAAACAACATTATTGCAAAATTTTTTGAATATGCTAAAAATTCAAAAATAATATAGAAGTGCTATTTTAACCATTGTTAGGATAATCCGTTTGTGGTTTAGGGAGGGTAGAGAATGCAATCAAATAAGAAACAAACCAATTCTAGCAAACAAACTTCAGAATTTTACTGAAATCGTGTGTGCTGCTACCATCAAGAGGCATACAAATAAATTTTCTGTCTTTCGTTATCTCAAGGAAAAATATTGAGCAACTGGTGTATGAACCTCCGCCCCCGCACCAGTATGTCGCAAAATATGGATGAGAAAACTCAGTCGAGTTTGTGATTTCTGACAGGATTTGGTAGGCGCTCTGGGAGTGAAATGACAAGAATTAAGTGCCTTGTCACTGGGAATCGCGGTGCGGGCGCAAAGTGAAGAATTTAAGAAGTTTCCAAGAATTTCTGTAATTGGTACTATGCTTAACTGCTCAACTCGAGCAGCTGACGGATTCTTTTTCATCTTCCCGTCGTTCCCGATTCTCCAGAAGTCCTTAAGGAGCAATGGGCGCATTGTTAGGGAGTTATTAAATTTTACTTCATTGTACCTTTGCGGCAATTTAAACCCGGAAACTGAAGACGGGCATCCAAAGCCCCCCTATTTGCAGATTAGAGGCGTATTCCAGCAGAAATTTACAGTCATTACGAATCACGACAATGAGAACTTTACTTTCTCAGATCTTAGTCCTCTGCTAATTTGCTTTCACGGAAAACTTTTCCTTCTTAACTTCTGTTAATTCCGCAAAAAAAAAAGGTAACTAAAAGAAATTAATTAGCTGCGGTAGTTTCGCTTATAATATTTTATGCAAAGTACATAAAAAGTCAAAAAAATATACCTGAATGCACAATAAACACCAGCTATGAAAATTTTTTAAAATATTTTTCTGAGAATTTTATATTTTTATTTACCTTTAATAATTATTTGAAAAAACGCAAATACTCGGCTAAACTTCCTGGAAGCTAACATCACAAAAAAGTGTTTAAAGCCATTCTAGAGTTAAGCTTTCGCTTTAATACCTTTCATTTTAAATAATTCATAAAAAAACTCGAATTAACGTAATTTTTTATTTTAAAAGCAAAACTTTTTCGTGTATAAATTTAGATTTCAATTGGATCAATCCGGTGGTTGCTACCTGGTTAATCCAATTCAGGCAGACCATAAATTTGAGTCCGCAAAAATCAGGAACAACATAAAATCGAATAAACAATTTGAAGGGAATCTATCGATTCAACTCCATTAAATTCTTCATGAATTGAAACCGCCCAACACTAGATAATCCCTGGACGGGCCGAGGCCGGGGCGAGTCAGAGATATATTTATTTATTTATATACTTTTATATTTATATAAAATGTAGGCCGACATTCGTCTCTCTTTTTAACATCCTGCAAAAACTTTCTGACAAAATATAATAAAATCAAATTATTTGTGGAATTAAGCGCTGGCACGGACATAGACGTTGCGTCCCGGTAATTTGTTGCTTTTTATTGACGGAATACGCGCGGGACTCCGGTGTCGGAAAACAGTGAAACATACAAAAAATAGTTTGCCAGAGCACGTCCGTCGAGATAATGATTTCATACCTGTTTTTTTTAATTAGTATGATGTTTTAATTTAATTTCCTATTTGGATAACTGGATTACCTGCTAAAAGTTGCCCCTATTATCTCAGTAATGAATTCATTTATTATTAATTTCGAGTTGTTTCGCAGTTAAATTATAACCATATACCGAATGCGGCAAAATACTGCATTTTTTTGGCGTTTTCAGACTACTGTCCTTTTCAGCTTTTGTGAATAATTTCGGTAATTACCGGGGCGCATCCATATTTTTTTTTCATTTTAATTTTTTATTTATTTTTTTATTTTTTCATACCTAGGTCGGTGAGCCGTGCGAATATTAATTGAATTACAGCTCTACGGGTGGCGGAATACACTCAACTTATTCTGGATAAATTAATTAAACGATAAATTCAAACATTTGCAAGTTAACAGGGTTCCGTAAATTTACATGAAATTTAAGTGTAACTACAAATTTTTCTGATTATGGGGCGGCAATAACAAACCATGGGCGGGACTTGGTGGGAATATTCGAAAATATATAAAAAGAGAATATATGAGATATCAGGAATAGTTATGGTATTTTTATAGGTTTTCTGTACATACATATAACAACACAATTTTATATTTTTATGGTTCAGTGTAAATATTTTTTAAAATCTTAATTTAAGAGAATATCACTGTGAATTTTACGTTAATGTAAAATATTATTACTATCACGAACTGTTTTAAATAACTATTTTTGACCGCCTCACTTACAAAGTAACCACAATTAAAATTTTTCATATCAATTAGTTTAATAAAAATTTATATATAACCTTTAACTGCTACAAAAATATTGACTGAAATTGTTGGTACAAAAATCCATACAATTGAGATTTTCTTGTTTTAAAGTCACAATTGCTGTAGAAAACCCCTCTTTACTATATGGTACATTATTTAAGTAGGCAACGAAATAATTGAAATTAGTTTTAATACCTCGAGACCAATTTATTATAAAATTCTATGGATAACATTTTTGACTTTGCCTTTGACTTCAAGCAGAAATAATAATATTTCTCCATTTTTAATTTGACTATTAATAGACTTAAGTATTTTTCCATTTTGAGTGTGCATCTCAAAATTAAAAAAAAAGAGGAGTTCCTAATATACTACGAATAATTTATAAATAGTCATAAATTTCTGTGTTTTATTGATATTTCTTTTAAAAGGTTTTTAGTAGAAAAGAGGTGCTTTTTTAGAAGGCATCTTTACCCATCTCATACTATTTTAAGCGCACTTTATTTTATTTCGTTAAGTTTTCTAAAAGCGTACGGTCTTATCCTTTGAAATTTAAAGGCGATCAATTCCTGTTTAAGAAATGGGGTCAACTTAATAACCGGGTGAAAAATTCTCCATCCCCAAATTTCAGTCCCTTAAGATGAAGCTGGGGAATTCAATCATCGCCGGTCCCGTAAAACATTTTCAATTACAAAACGAAAGGAAGACCCGTCTAAAATCACCCTGTGAAATGTTCATCGCTTTAGAGTTTAGACCGAACCTACCCCCGCAATCAGTTTTCTGTGCTGGTCCCCAATGTTTGCTCTGAATGAAGACAAGGGCACCAGAACAGCAGACTGCCTCGCACCGGAAAAAAGAGGCGGAAAAATTATCCCTCATTAACCCTTCATTTCGAGGCAATTAGCAGTTTTCGTTTTTGTGCTTTGGATGAAGGCCAGCAATTCTGCCAAAAATTGTCGTCGTTCTCTAGCCGCGTCCTATGGACCCAGGACTCGATTTTGTTCGGTTGATGTTTGTTTGGCGACTTCTAAACGTTTTCCGTTCATCTACTGTAACGACCTTTTGATAAGGGACACCCTGTAATTAGGCTGAGCCCGGGGCAATTCGTAAAGATTAGCTCATTTATTGTCATACTTTGGTTTTCCCGTCACATCCACGTAACCACGGGATTACGGCGGCTTTGGGGCGACTTTGCCTTTTGGAAAAGCCTCTGCCATTGCTCTTGGGATGAAAAGATAATTGGGGGGCCTCCGAGCACAAACGATGATTTCGATGGTGGCCCCCCATTGTTCGGGCAGACTCTTTATACTGTTTGTTTACTCAGGCGGATGTTGCAGAATTGCCAATCAATCAATTAATTCCCGATTGTCCCCCGATTGAATGTGGCAATCGAATGGGGATCAGCAGGTTTTTCCCCAAGGTCCTCTTGACTGGGACTCCTCTGTATAACAAAACATTTCGAAGGAGCAAAAACAAAACAGGGAAAAACGGCCAAGTTCCGATCAGGACTCACATGGCGAATACACCTATTAATTCAGCGAAACCATAGTGCAGTTTAATCAGACAATGGCGCCACCTGTTGATGTCAAAAGCAAATATTTGCGTAGAGACTACTGGATTTTGAGGCAATTTTCTTGGATTAAATTTTGTTGTGTCACTCTACTCTACTCTACTCTACTCACTACTATGATATGCCATTTGCCATTTTTGTGTAAGAGATAAAAGTTTTTTTTTCAAATTCAAGATAAAATTTTAAGATTAATAAAATACACATATAATTTGTAATCTACACACACATATAATTTGTAATCTTGTAATAGTTGGTACACTACATTGTTTATAATTTAGAATACTTTAGTTTGTTCCGAGTTTTATTTTATGTACGTATATAATATGATAATTCTGCATACTTAATTTTATTTGAATCAAAGATTAGTTTTAAATGACGCATTTAAGATAAGAAAATATAATTATTTAAAAAGTATACTATCAATATTTAAAAAAAGCATAAAACTCGCAAACTAAACTACAAAGCTACATTACAAAATTTGCCAAGATGTATTAGAAATTTGAAATAATGAATCTCTATTGCAATATTTTTGAAATTATCGATATACCTACATAAGCAACATAAATATTTGTAGTGAATTTTGGACCGAATTGCTGTAAAAATATTGAGTTTTTGAAGTACGTTTTACGCACACTCTAAATAAATCTTATTTCTAAAGAAATGTTACTGGTGTCGAGTTTGTCTAAGTTTCTTGTGCTTTTCCACTAGAAAATAGGTTATTCTGAAAAAGTGTCTTTTAAAATTTCATTGAAATCGAGAGAAAACAACATTTCAAAGCTAGAAGGGTATCAATATGACGGAAAACTAATTCGATTTTGTTGAATGTATTACTTTTGATATTTGGGGCAGCTATCCGTACTTTATCCTATCGAATTTAAATCTATAAGGATGCTTTAGATTGAATTCTCATAGGTGTATGTAAATGTAATTCTTATAATAAAATTTGTAAAAATATAAATGATCTTTTCTAAAGCATAAATATTATGTTCTTACTCTTTATTTAAGTTATCTGTAGTTGTAGTAGGAAAAATATTTTGCTTTCCATTGTAACCCTATCATATATCCTTACAAAAAAAAAGAACTGGGTCTCAACCCATTTTCCCGGAGTTATTTGCACTCGAAATCCCGAAAATCGACAGCATCACAATAGTTGTAAAGTGCATCAACGTCAATAGTCGACAGAATGGAAATTGTGTTCGATATGCTGCACCGCGTTCAAATTCATAGTTCCCCCCGGAGCGAGTGCATCGAATGCCGCAAACAAACCCCATCCAACGATATCACACATTTCCCAACCAGATTTGTACACAGGGAAATTTTTCTCAATTTTTTAAAAGCAATTTTCTTCGCACCTTTTTGCTTTTCCGCAATGTCAGCGGATTTTCTTGTTTTTTCCTATTTTTTTATTTTATTTCCCAGGTAGATATATATGTATGTATTTATTTTTTTGTTAAAATTTCCTTTTGCTGTTCACCTGTTCAGTTCACTTTAGCGTAAGAGTGAAATCGTGTAGTTTGTACAGGAACACACGGGAAAAATCTTATTTTCGTCCCGCAGCAGGATGCCAGGGAGTGCTAACGTTGGATATGTGATGATAAAAATGCAACCGATTTTCTTGCACCACGGATAACTTTCGTGCCATTTTTCGATTGAAATCCTTTAAAAAGGTGAGAGAAAGGAGCTTGGGTGTTATGCGACTATGCAAATGCGCCTTTTACCCCAGAAAAACGGATTTTAGTCCGAGACTTAGGCCAGGGACTATGCGAGTGGAGCAAACTATGCTAAAGTATATCTCTTTTCCAGTCTGTGTGTGCACTTATGTAGAAATAACTTGGAAAACACTTTGCAATCCCTTTGATTTCGCAATTTTTCCTGAAATGATTCCTATTTGGTTTCAGAATCTACCAACGTCTGCTTGCTTTTCTTCCCCCCTTTTAACCGAACGATGCCGCTGTTTTCTGTGATTTTATTGAATTGCTCGGATCTTGCCCCAAAATGCGAAAACAACAGCAGAAAAATAAAAGAAATAAAAAAAAGGATGTCCTTTTCCGAGGAATTGACAAATTTTGCCATTCCACCCTCGCCCTCACAAAATATTTACCTTACGCAAAAACCACTTTAGTAAATCCCGGACATCACATTTGGGCTGAGATATCCTTGTCTTTTGGCAATGCCCCCGAGTCCAGGATCAATGGCCCATTATCATATAGTTTCCGAGAAGAAACTAAACCGCAAGTGCCCTCGGGAAAATGAATTGCCCTCTTAATGCCGGTTATTCAAGCGTTTTTCCCCGACTGCTTTCAAACGACGTTATAAAGGACATGAGTGTATTTGGGGCCGCCTCCTCCGCCCCCGCATCACCCGTCGCGCTCCCATCGAAACGAGGCAAACTAGAGCCCCACTCGCAGAAGCCACTTACGAAGGATTTTTGCTAATAAAAGTGCCAATCCTGTGGGAAAAATGTATGAGGAGTGCGTCTTCCGGGAGTACTTCTCACGCTCCACTCAGAAATTCGGTGGAATGTAAACGATTTTCCACTTCGAATATAATTCCGCGATGAATTATATAAAACCCACATACATATGTATATATATATGTATGTTCAGTACCTATAAAAAAATTTTCTTAGAACGAACCTCCTTGAGAGCATCCGCCGTCATTTTCAGAAATGAGAACTCATTAATGATGAATTTTCCACCATACAAAATTTCCATTTTCGAAGATTTTCCAAAATGTAATTATAATTTCAATTAATTTTTTATTATATCTACTCATATCTCTCCCTCTACAACTTCACACTTAATTATTCTCAAAAACCATTAAACTGATTTAATTAATTTTATCATCCGTAAAAAGCTAAACAGAAAGCACTAAACCTTCAAATATTATTTTATAAATAGGTACCTACCTAAAAATATAATTGACTAAAAGTAGACCAATGAGTGACAAGAATTACGCAAACCCTGCTAAGCACAGCGCACTACGAATTTTTAATTTTATCTTGAAATTAAATTAACACTTTCTTCTAAGATACCTCGAGTTCATATATTCGAAATGAAATTAATGCAAAAAACGATGTAAGCCTGATCCCTAAACCGCAAGTGAGCCATTCTCCCTCAAAATTTAGGGCTTTAAAATATAAAATTTGCGTGAAATAATCCAATTAAAATTAAACTGAAGGAAATAACATTTATTTTTTTTTTTAAATTATAGGTAAATACATATACAATTTAAAATTATGAAAATACTGCAATATGATTAATTATACAAAAATTATTTAATTTGTAACTTTTAATGATAAGTTATTGAAATTTAGGCAATCTCTATGTAATGAATGATTAGTATTTAATAAACATTTTTACTTCAGTAACAAAACTCTTTAGCATAGTCACAAAACATTCACAAAAATCCTCAATTTCAAACATATATTACATCTCAATAGCATCCAAATTTGAATAATCAATCGAAAACAATTTTTAGTTGGCCACACAGCTACCATACAGCTTTTAGGTAGCCAACTCTCCGTTTATAACTTTATCAATTAATATTTTATTCAGTTTCAAAAAATAATAGGTAAATAATTGGAAATTCTTTTTGCAACTGAATGTATTATGGGTCATGAAGCTAAACTAAAATTGATTTATTTGAAATATTTAGTTGAAGGCAAGATAGAATATTTCAATAATTTAAATTTTAATTGATTTTCACCTAGGTGTACTGTGTAGGTATACTGTTTTATATGTTAAATTTTAAAGGTATATATAAATTAAAGATTTTTATAATTATAAATGAATTTTCCCACTGACTTATATTAAGTATTTTTTCTTCAATTAAAAGTTTAATTCAAAGTACCTGTCAAGTAGCAGAACCCCAAAATACCCTTAACGAACATTGAAATTCTCTAAGTCCTTGAAGTTTTCTTTATTTTTCATCAAGATAATGAAATCTTGGAAACTCCTAAAACTAAAAGAAAATAATATTAAAACTGGCAGTCAGTAAAGTCACTGGAAATGTTTATTTTGCTGGTAAATGTCCCAAACCACGAAGAGTTTTTCGTTTTCAAAATTACCCCCTATGGGATTTTGGTGGTTGTGGGGTCCTCTCATACCTCCATTTTTCGTTTGAATTAAAACTTTGTTCCGTTTTATTAAATTTTTGCTGGAAATTGAAGTAAATCTGTTTGAGAGAAATTGAAATCGGATTTCCTGTTCGAAAGCCCCAAAGCGCTCTTCGAATGAAGGAAGTTCTCGGGAGCAGGACCCGTCAAAGGGAATAAACCTGACAAATATACACATCCAGGATCCAGGTCCTCACAAAAACTTCCACTTGTTGTAATCCGGGAATGAGGGAAGACACAAACCGGGTTGGGCCGGAGGCGGGCGACAAAGGCGAATCGAAGTCCCGGCAGCGGTACGGCAGCGGCGGCGGCAAAAAATGAAGGCACAATTTGTCGACATCATTTTTCGTTGTTTCAATTTATCATCGTCTACTGTTTTTGCCCGCCCGTCCCGTCCGCGAGCCCTTTTTTGTTTTTGCCCCACGAACCTACGAGGAGTTCTCCCACTAAGATTTGATTCTTCCCGGAGATGCCTCTAATAGTCCGCCTGGATGACAGGAAGACGAGGACTCCTCCTCCAGACTCCAGACGGAGGCAGCGAAGTGAGTTGACAGAAAAGTTTTTCTATTTTCCCGGAAATAGGAGCGCGAACCGATTCCTGGCACCTCCTCCGCACCTGTCGCGGGACCTGGTTTTGAATAGTCTTCGTTTTTGTAGACGGGTGCAACCGCGAACTTGAGGGATCTTGACTTGTTGAGCGCTAGAAGCCAAAAGCCTTCGCTCAATATTCAAATTAGCTTCCTCTATTGAACATGATTACAGCCCCATTAAGATTGATTTTCATTTTTTTTCTCATTTTTTCGTAATTAACCTGTCAATACCTTGAAATATTTCAAACGTTTTTGTTTACTTGCTTATTAAAGGTGTAGAGTTGAAAATGACTACTCAAAAAATTATTTCATAACACTTAGGAAAAACATCGATTTCGAACCAATTTTCATTCATACATATGTAAAAATACTATACAAATTAATTCTAGTAACATTTGCTTATAATGTAATATAAATAAATGAAATCCTTGTACGTACTTATTTTATTAAGCTTTTTTTTAAAATTTCCTTGCTTCCATAGGTACCTACTACAAAGTTTTAATAATTTAGTCAAAATAGTTTTTTAACATATTTTCGTCAATTTCGACCTCTGTTGAGTATTTAAATCCTAATCAGTTGTTACTATTATTATTAATATAAATATACTTTACAAAAATAAATTAGTAAAAAACCACTAAAAAATAATGAATTTTTACTCGTTTGCAATTATAAGTATACCACTATTTGAATTAGTGCGATAATTATAACTATTCACTATGTAATTATGTTTATGTGACTATACATTTTTTCACAATTTATTTAAAAAAAATGAAAGTTTAAACTTAAAATTGTATACAAATTTTTATACAATAGAAATTCCTATTCAACCTAGGAGGAGTAAAAAGGTCCAATTGAGGTGTTGAGGTTTTTAGTGATAGCTAAATAGGTTCAATTTAATTGCTGTAGTGTTGAAAAGTATCATGTTAGATCCGAATAAGAGTAAAAACCTTTAAAAGAGGTTCAATATTACGACTCGAGTTTGCTTTCCGATTTTTGTATAATTTTCTCTGAATATATAGGGGCTTTTAAGGTGCCAAGTCCAGAGGAAGGGGTTTGTAGTTTGGAAGACCGCCCTTAAACAAGGCATTCGCATTTGCATCCAGCAGTTATTTGTGAGTACAGCAATTTGCTCCATTAGCACAGTGTTCAACATGCTTTCAACATTTTCAGTTTTGGCCGTTAAAAAATGCCCTTTCTCTGCACGATGGAAGGTGATCCATACTTTCCACTTATTGAAAATGAAAGCGGGCGTAAACACTGCGGTGCTGCGGGGGGCGTCTGTAATAAGATGTACGTGACATTTGAAAACTGCCAACAAATGAGATCATAAAATTTTGCTGTACTGCCGGGTATTATCGCAGCGAGCAGCGGCAAACTTTCTCAGTAAAAAATATTGTGCCATCACAAGTTTATATATTGAGTTCGTTCGTAACTTTGTTCGTGCACGGGGCTCCCGAAATGGATGAGGCAATTTCGGGCTGAGGGCGAGGTGCTTTATTACTACCACACAACTCGTCTCCTGCCACTGGGGAGCAGACGAGCCGCCCCTGCCCCCGGCAGCCCGTCGCGCGGGGCCGAATTCTAAGTCTATTTGGAGGCAGCTTCGCTATGCATTTTATGCTCCAAACCCGGCCTTGGATGTTAAGAGCAGCATATGCAGGTTGCCTACCACCCACCCACTTTTTGGGTATTAACCACCCACTCAACATATTCATATCTATGTTTGTATGTTTGCATGCAGCTTGTGGCATCCGCCTCAGCGCCTTCTGAGGAGTAAATTTTTCTAAGTAATTTGACACGGTCTCAGGAAGCAGCTTTCCACCAATTTATCTCGTGGTGCACTTCTGATTGATTGATAGCCACCTCAAGGGATTTTTCGAAACTTTAAACAGCAGTGGTTGCCTCCTTTCCCCAACGAAGGGTCGAGAAGTGGAGCATCTAATGCAATTTGATGTTATCAGATTTCACCAAAATAAGATTTAAGGAAAAAATTTAATGCGGTAAAGATAGTGTCGTAAGTAATCTGTGTAACTGATACCTTCATAAGAAAATCATAATATTTTTTTATATTTTAAAATAAAACTAAAAATCGGGTAGGTACATCGCTGGTCTTTTAAATTAAAGAAATTTTAGTCACCGAATTGTTGAACAGTCGCTGATACTAACTAAAGTCTGATCTAACAATAAGATAAAATTTTCTATCAAGCAAAACTTAAACCTAATGAACATTCTTTTTTTTATGTAATTTTCAATATACATATAGAAAATCGTATAAATGCACATTATAAACGCGCGCGTGGTACTCTTCATCATTATTTTGTTGCGAAGTTATTTCAAAACTATGATATCTTCTAAGGTATTCATTGAAATCAAATGATGTCAAGGGCAATTTTGTTTAAAATTAAATACTTGTGATGAATAACGTATTTATTTGGATAAGGATTAATATCATGTTTATAAAAACACCTTCGCAAATAATGCATTATTTTAGAACAAATTTGATTACAAAAAAAGTTATACTGAGTCAACCTTAAAAGATAGACATATGCTGTCGCGGATTTTTTTTAGAACTTTAAAGGGGAACAATTCCGTCATACATGATTTTTGCGTAACTTTAACCGTTTACGCAGCGCAACGCACGCAACGGAAGCTCTCAAAGGGAATAATTTTTCCCGCTATTGCAACATTTTTTATTGATGCTCCGCTGCTATTGGTCGTAGCGTGATGTTATATAGCCTCAAAACTTCCTCGATAAATTGACTATTCAACACAAAAAGAATTTTTCAATTCGAACCAATTGTACCTGAGACTAGCGCGTTCAACCAAATAAACAAAGAAATAAACTCTTCAGCTTTATAATATTTGTATAGGTATAAAAATTAATTTTCTATAATTAATATAAGGTAGCTAAGCGGAAATTAAATATACATTATTGATTTAATATTTATAGAAAAAATTATTTCCAAAACCCATTGAAGTTCATTTTTTTATTTATACAAGAACTGAGTGAGTTTTAACTACCAATTCACAATAATTATATTGCATATTGTAAAGCATGAACATTTATTTATATTTTACCTCCATTTTTAAACATTCATGATTTTTTAATATATTATTAAACAGAAGTTGGATATTAGAAAACTATCCTCAGCTGTTTCGTCTTTATGCATCCACACCAGCCCTGAAATTTCTAAGAAAGCTTTTATTTTGGTGTAGATCCAAAATAAATGTTGGAAGCATAGAAAATTGCTTTATACTTTTGAAAAGCTTTTCTAGAGATATACAACTTTGTATAACGGTATAACATTTTTTTGGAAAGCTTTTACGGTATTTTTCGGAATTAAATTTTCGGAATTTCTAAATTGAGCTTGTATTAAATAGTCCAAGTATCCTTAAATTCGTATCTCAAAAGTTTAATAAGCTCTATAAGAGCCCAAAAGCAGGATAGTTAAGAATAGATAAGAACCCTACATTTTCTAATTGATTCATATAGCATCTACCCTTAGGAAAGTTTAAGCTTCTCTTGGATTTTTTAACAAAGTTTTACTTTTATGGTTATTTTCTCTACTAACCAACCAAGGTATTTTTCTTTATACATATTTCAAAGTATCTTTAGACAAAAAATACCTACACTTTTGGAGATATGGCAGGTAGTTCTATCACGAATATATTTTTCATAACTTCACCGAAATCTTTTTCAACTTCAAGGCCGAAGCAAGCAGTGAGTATCCACCTACATAAGTTTATATAATATTATTAGTTACTAGGAATGTATTAAATATAACTTTATCAGATTGATATGACAAAGCATATAAGTATAAATTCCGAGAATAACATGAATCAAATATTTATTTGACTTTTGGAAACGTACTTTAACAGATGGATACTGTCAATTATGGGTAAATTTTAGATTTTCGATAAGATTTGTTGTTTTAATGAAAATGTTGTTTTTTTTTTGACTAAATTGTCTGAAAATTGTTGTTCATGTACATATATGTAGTATGTCCCGTCTTTTAAAATTTGTTGCAAGACCACCCTCACTTACAATATTGGTGAAAACTATAAGAAAGTATGGTAGTAAAAGGTAAATATCTACCTGTTAACAATCTCCATTCGGTTTGGACAGTACTATACTAAGTATGTAGCTTTAATCATCCGGAACCGCCTCATGTCCAATAAATTTGTTATTTTCTGGACATGAATGGCCGCATTCAAAAACGTCTTGAAGGAAAAATCGAAGAAATGAAGGGCTAACCAGTGGCAGTTTCCCACGGGAGAATATTCGAAGTCATTACGAAGCTTTTATTCGATATCCTTCGTTTCCAGGGTCAGGTCTTCCCGCACTCCTCGTTGGGGCAGGAGCTGATACCGGCGACAAAAGTCTGCCTATTATTACACAGCTCCAATTATAAGTTGCCTTGCCCTCTCTGCCCTGCCCTTCAACTAAGTCAACAATAAGAAGACTTTCTTACTTCCTTTATAATTTTTCCCTTTTGATGGATTGTTCTTTTTTTGAGTTTATATAAAACTTGGGAATTTTTCCCGGACCCCACCTGTGCAGGATCAATCCTATTTTTTTGTAATAATTAATGCTCCATTTTTTCCCGGAAGACTGTACTATGGGCTTCGAATGTCTAGCGATTTTTTAGAACCATTAAGATAGAAGTGTTGGGAAAAAAAACACAATTCTAGAAACAGTTATGCACAACTAGCCGAGAACAAGTGCAACAGTTTGAAGGCGCTAATTTTCACCACTTTCATCAATAAGACATTGTTTTGGCAGTAGTGTCTTTCGCTAGGAAATTCTCTTTCTTTATCGGCCCATTAGAAAGACCGTCTGTGTTAACATTCCGCGAAAAAAATAAATGGAGAAAGTACAATAAAAGGGTGAAAATATATTTTTTTCGCAAACTATTTATCTCGCCAAATAGCTCCTCTTTGAGGCTCGTAATGAGATCTATTCTGGTTCGAGGGCGAAATGCTGCAATTTTTCCCTTTTAAGGAGGCTTCCATGTGCCGTGGTGCAAGCTGATGGTTTGCTAACTTCCCAACATTTTAACTTTTAATTAGCTTCCTGGGACTAGGGACTGGGACTAGAGACAGGGACTGTGCGTGCTTCTGTAAAAGCATTAATCCAGACAACTCTAAAGGAATTTCTATTGCAAAATTCTCGAAATGTTGGAACTAATTTTGGACGAAGTAAACGCGGATACGTCGTACTCAGTGCAACTTTGGAAACACCTCATTTTGGAATACGCCACACCGCAATTCATCACCTATTCACTTTGTCTTTGTTGTGCAGAAGTTAGTTATCAAAGTTAGTTGGGGTGCTACTTTGGCTATGGCTCCATTCAATAAATTCCATAAATTCCGTGTTGTTAGAGCAAGCAACCAAACCACTGCTCTGAAAATGTCGAAAATATGTCATTTGGTTTTTGAAGTAGGTACTATACGCTCGATTTTTTTTCTTAGAATAAATCTTGCATCTTCCTGAATTTGAAGCATGCATACGGAGTTTTATATTGATTAATAGTTCAAAGAAATTGTTTCCTATTAAACTTAAAAGGAGTAAGGTAGATATTAATCTATACGGAATAAAAAAAAATCTTTTGACATTATTAAATTGCTGCGGATTTTTCAATGTAATATTGTATATCTTTAGTTATTCTTAGTCATTAAAGAGTCATTAATGAGTCATTAAAGTAGCTACTTCGAAAACTTGTTCTTGGTAAATTTAACAATGAAATAAAAATAGTTTTTATATTATCAAACCTAATTTTTGTATAATTATTAAAGAAGAATGAAAATTTAATTGCCTCCTAATTTATATATATAACTATTTTCATTGTTATTTTTAACTAAACATATTTTTGTCAGAACAAGAAATATTGTTTCGTAACTGTTTGCTTAATAAACCAAGGTTTGTCTTTTCCTATCAGTACTCAGAATTGGTACCTACTACTATCTTATTAGAGAAGATTTGGTAGTATTTAATAATAAAATAAATTAATTTAATATATTAAATTATTAGTATAGTTAGTTGTTTCAGCTCTAAAAATCCTGTTGAATATTGCACTCTTAAAAGAAATTATTCGATTAAATGAACAACAACATCGCATATTTAACATAAGTTTTGTCTTCTAGATAGCAAGTTAAAAAATACTATTACGAGAGTTTGCAAGTCAATGTTACAAAAAATCATGATATATATCAAAACCAATGTTGAAATAACCTAAAAAGTAAGGTCTGTGAAGTTGGCACCCACATTTTCGAATTTTGAAATTTTTATATGCGCATTCGTTTGTCCATCGATTGTCCATGATTGTCCACCAATTAGTTTCGTTTGTCCACCCTTCGTTTCAAAATGGCGGCCCAAAAACGTTTTTTGCAATTTTTTTGCACTGACACCCACAAATTGCAAAAAAAAAAAAATTAAACTGCATAGGTCGTTCGTCCTTCATTTACCATTGATTGTCCACCAATTAGTTTCGTTTGTCCACCCTTCGTTTCAAAATGGCGGCCCAAAAACGTTTTTTGTAAATTTTTTGCACTGACACCCACAAATTGCAAAAAAAAAAAAATTAAACTGCATAGGTCGTTCGTCCTTCATTTACCATTGATTGTCCACCAATTAGTTTCGTTTGTCCACCCTTCGTTTCAAAATGGCGGCCCAAAAACGTTTTTTGCAAATTTTTTGCACTGACACCCACAAATTGCAAAAAAAAAAAAATTAAACTGCATAGGTCGTTCGTCCTTCATTTACCATTGATTGTCCACCAATTAGTTTCGTTTGTCCACCCTTCGTTGCAAAATGGCGGCCCAAAAACGTTTTTTGCAAATTTTTTGCACTGACACCCACAAATTGCAAAAAAAAAAAATTAAACTGCATAGGTCGTTCGTCCTTCATTTACCATTGATTGTCCACCAATTAGTTTCGTTTGTCCACCCTTCGTTGCAAAATGGCCGCCCAAAAACGTTTTTTGCAAATTTTTTGCACTGACACCCACAAATTGCAAAAAAAAACAATTAAACTGCATAGGTCGTTCGTCCTTCATTTACCATTGATTGTCCACCAATTAGTTTCGTTTGTCCACCCTTCGTTGCAAAATGGCGGCCCAAAAACGTTTTTTGCAAATTTTTTGCACTGACACCCACAAATTGCAAAAAGAAAAAATTAAACTGCATAGGTCGTTCGTCCTTCATGTACCATTGATTGTCCACCAATTAGTTTCGTTTGTCCACCCTTCGTTTCAAAATGGCGGCCCAAAAACGTTTTTTGCAATTTTTTTGCACTGACACCCACAAATTGCAAAAAAAAAAAATTAAACTGCATAGGTCGTTCGTCCTTCATTTACCATTGATTGTCCACCAATTAGTTTCGTTTGTCCACCCTTCGTTTCAAAATGGCGGCCCAAAAACGTTTTTTGCAAATTTTTTGCACTGACACCCACAAATTGCAAAAAAAAAAATAAACTGCTAGTTAGCCAAATAAAATTAAATATGAAATGCTGTTCACAGATTTGATGAATAGTTTTTTGTATAAGTTTTGGACCATTTTAGCGTAACCCAGGATACACCACGAGGAGGTACGGTCCGTGCAGCATCCCGCGCGTGTGTGTGTGTGTGTGTGTGTGTATGTGTGTGTGTGTGTGTGTGTATACATATGTGTTTACAGCGGAGATAAGGACTCCTCAGCTCGTCACTTCTAAGGTATTTTGCGACTCCAAACCCTCTTCGCTGTATGTGTGTGTGTATGTCTGTATGTATGTATGTATGCATGTATGCGTGTGTGTGTTCAAATATTCATTCGTTTACTATACTATTACTTTCAGAGGCTGAGTGGTTTTTTTCAGAATTTTTAAGAAGAAAAAGCTTCATTAAATCTATGATCTATATCTCTACATACATTACAATAACAGGGTAGACCGTGTTAAATCTTTTCACTCCCGATTTAGATTTTTTAGCTAGATCATCATACTCTATCCAATCCCCTTGAACTTGTCGACATAAAGCTTTAAAATGGTCTGTTGTTGAGATTACTATCCCACTCAGCATATACATCTTTTCGTCACATTCAACTTTTTCAGGGATATCGATGAGAGCCAACCCGTTTGGAAACACGTTTTTGTTTAACTGCATTGCAATGTCCAACTCGAAACAAAGAAAACTACTGAATTTCTGTTCTTGTTGCAAGGTTGTTTTGCATGATAAACAGTTTGTCATTTCACACAGGCACAGTTTTCTTATAAATTCCTGCAAATGGTCTGAGAATGAACAACTATTGACTCTTCCATCAACTGTAATCAATATTTGAGATGCATCGCGTAAACCGCATTGTTGACATTTCAAAGTTTTCGTAAGAGCAGGATATTGTTTGAGTAAATTTTCTAATAGTGTGGACACGCTACCATAGCAGTTGATAATGTTGTTTTTTGCAGAATAATTCATACTTAAAATAACGGCTCGTTCGCGATAAGTAGATGTGATTGCACCAGCTTTTACATATTTTTGTATAAAAGATAAAAACATTGAATCACATGATTCGTCCACCATATTTTTAAATTTGGAAAAATTGCAATAAGCGTTTGCAAACATTTCGGCAATCGAATCGAACGCACAACTGTTTTTTATGTAATAATTCACAATTCCGATTTTAATTGGTTTACATATACTTGCATTTAACAAAATACCTTCCTTTCGTTTGCGAACAGGGCGATCATACATAATTTTTATATTCGAACAAGGCCGTAGATATTTCCCCCGTTTTCCCAAATTTTGGATTTCTTTCAATGACGATTTATCGGAAACTGGCTTTTTATCTACGAACAATTCCTTTATTAAAGGTGATTGTGAGCTTCTTACTTCGATAAAGGTATCATCGACAGATTCCTCGCCTACTCGATTTTCTTTATCTGAATCATCAGGGGGATATGAAGTTTTATCCTTGTTCAAACCACGCCAATTTTCTTGATGCCGCAAATGATCATGTTCTTCAGCTGATCGCAGAACTTTAGTTTTTATGTCCGTCAGTTTAGAATGCTTCATATCGAATAGTTTTACAGCCCTCATTTCTGCCTTACGTTTTCCTGCAGCACGTTCTAATTTTGATATACTTTCGATTGATCGAATGTGCTTGACAACAAATTTGTCTAAACGTAACGGCTGATAGTCTCTTCCCAAGTCAGAATGCTTCAGATCTTTGAAGTAACTCTCACACCTTGCAGAAGAGGCTACATTTGAGGACGATGGAAAGTGAGTACTCATTACGTTTGTCCAAAGTGGGAAGTGTTTCGATAATCGCAACACATGAGGCACTATTTCAGGGCAATAAAACGCATTGCAGGATTCGGTTTCTTCGGCATCTGATACTGATTCTTGAGCAGATTCATAAATATCATTGATGAAAGCATTCAATGCGGCGCTGTTATTAACGCTTTCATTTAAATGATCGTACTCTCTGTCCAAGTAACCATCATTCTCAACGGACGAAAATGTCTTAATCCGGCCTACGATATTCGAGTATTCAACTTCGCAAACTCCTTTTCGCCCATTAGCATTGAGCCCAGAATATTGGCTAACAGCAACAATCAGTACGGATCTCAGTATGTTTTTAAAGTCATTGACACATTCGACCGTTGACATTAACGCGATCGACCTGACGTAAAAGTCTTTGACCCTAGGCAATTTATTGAAGAACACCTTTTTATTACATAGTATCTTTATCAAATGCGCAATATCTACGCGAATATATGTATTCAGAGAATGTTGCAAAGTTTCCTGCGATAGCCACCGAAAGCAGTCTGCGATATAACTATTTAGGTTTCTTTCATTGAAAGCCATGCAAATTCCATGCAATAACGCAAGTGCATAGTCGCAGACTGCTTCCGGTGGTGTTGGCGCCCCATCTCTCAAAACCTCCCGCAACCAATAGCAAATTGTATTGGTGTCATGCTTTTCTGAAAGCATTTGAAATAATGGCTGAATGCCGTCATCTCCCCTTATAACTACCTGATACAAAAAAGTTGGGGTCTTTACACCATTCAGTTTTACGATTGACTTGACAAGAGATCCTGTCGCGTCAATTTCTACTTTTTGGTACATTTTAATTAAGTCCTTATATAAAGACATCTGCAAAGGGGACCAGTAGAAAACAAAAAAGCGATCCACACCTATGTCCTTTATGTATCCCGCATATTTTTCGTCATACTTCAACTTTTTCAGAGAATCAACAGGATCTATGTTTCGGTCAACTCCTAAATGCGAATTGAGCCCATCCTCTTTGATTTTTCTGTAAGTCGCTTTATGTGGAAGGTAAGGAGGTTCGACGTCATCATATGACAAATCTGCCACGGCTTCATTCCGTACTTGCCGAGCTTTTTTGTTTAACAATTGTTTTGCTAATTCGAGTCGGGCATCACCAGTCACCTGACGCTTCCGGTTATGGGGAACTCCACATGTATCATGCGTGTGGATTCGCAGAGATATGCCATCACCAGGAGCCGGCTCAAACAGACAATACGCACGAAATTCCGCAGAACATTCAGTACAAACACCATGGATATTCAAGTAACATTGCGCTTCAGCAGACGTGTTAACTTTAGCTTTTTTAAATTTGAACACGCATGGAATTTTTACCTTCAAATAACACGCTTTCACGATAGCATCCGTCCACCCAGGCTGTAAAACTTGACATTTTTTGGCCTTATAAATCATAGATACAGGAGCTATCATGCGCCACTCATCCTCAGTGAAGCTGATGTTGAAAAATAGCTGCGGATATTTTTGCGACATGAATTTGGAATCATTGTACGGACGATACTCATCATTGCCCGTCGAATTGAGAGAGATGCCCAGTGAACATTCTTGCAATGATTCTTCGACAGTAGCGATGCCATAATACTCTTTCAAATTTGTAAGCAAATACCATCGGTTGTTTCTTACGTAAGAGTTCACCGTATCGAATGTGATTGTTTTCAACTCTCGGGCAATTTCTTTCCATACGTCGTGAGACCTTTTCTGAAGGATGTTTTTGTCGTCAAAAATTTGATATTTTTTACAGACTTCCAAAATGTCATCTGGATTTGTAGCCGCATTAGAAGGCATTATGAAATAATTTTTGAACAACTGACAAAAAGTACGACGCAAAATAAATGTCTTTTATATTAAACAACGAAACTTAGTACAACAAACTTGTAAATTTATCAGAGCTATCTCACACGAGGTGCTTCCTCAAAGGGCTTGTTAAAAACTGAAGTATTTTTCACATTTCGATCATTCTATGATACATCCAATATCTTTCTTGGAAAGCCCCGAACGTCGAAAATGTTGTGGTTCGGAGAAAAATAGTCCCGAACTTGTGTCCTATTTGTGTCAAAAAAAAAATGTTACATGCTTACTCAATCTGAGTATGGAAAACGACGATGCGACTGCGCGAACTGTAAGAATTCTCTGAATTTGCTGTGAGGAGTTGCAGTTGGCGTATACCGTGAAATTAAATCATCTTTGTGAACGCTACTTTGTGCTGCAAATCTCTCCCTTATTGTGGAAATGCGTTAACTTTCCGGCGCGTTCTATTAAAAAATAATTGAAGGGTTGTAAGTCTAAAAGATCTAAGTAGGTACCAAAAAATCAAAAATCAATAATTTTACGAAAATACTTTCTAACTACGGAGCCTAATAATATCCAAATGGATCAAGTACCTGTTTCTTTTAAAATATTACATTTTGAGCGGTTAGTTGACGCGGTAAAAAATGGACGTAAAGTTACCCAGTGAACAAAACATTTAGAGAAAACGTAACCTGAGAACTTTTATAAAGGCGCTTAGCCTATTTTCAATATTACTTCATAAGGAACTTTTCGGTTTTTGGTATATCTCTAAATAATTAAATTGTCACTTATGTAGATCCTTTAGATTTCCAACACTTCAATTCAAGATGATGCATTCTCAAATTTTACATAATTATATCTTTTACGATTTCCGGCACATTTGGTAATTGGGGGTTTTTGGGGCCGCTGATTTTAACCCGACTATTAAAATTGATGAATTCAAGATGGCGGACTGCCAAATCTCAATTGTGATAAACTCAAACTAAACAAAATTCTCATTTTAACAACCATTTTGTTCGTTATCGAAGTTACATGTTGTATTAACATTGGCGAATAGGTACTGTAAGAAAAGTAGTGAAGATGATAAAAGTCCCAAATGGAAAGTGGAAATGAAATTAAACTTTTTGATTTAGTAAATAGTGAATCTTTTTTTGTATGCTTAAACCTAAAAATAAACAACTAAAAAATCGATTACTTTTTTGTTCCTCCACGCTAAAAGCTCATTTGTTTAGGAATAATTTGAATGTCCCATATACAATTCTGGTTTTTCCAGATTTTTTCGTTTGCCCATGAATAATTTGTAGTGTACATATCGAATTTTCGTTTGTCCAGATCTTATTTTGATTTTCCATGTGAAAGCCACGTTTGTCCAGAAGTTTGTGTTTGCGAGTACCAGTGGAAAAAAATTGTAAAAAAAGTTGTTTGGCCGCCATTTTGAAACGAAGGGTGGACAAACGAAACTAATTGGTGGACAATCAATGGTAAATGAAGGACGAACGACCTATGCAGTTTAATTGTTTTTTTTTGCAATTTGTGGGTGTCAGTGCAAAAAATTTGCAAAAAACGTTTTTGGGCGGCCATTTTGCAACGAAGGGTGGACAAACGAAACTAATTGGTGGACAATCAATGGTAAATGAAGGACGAACGACCTATGCAGTTTAATTTTTTTTTTTTTGCAATTTGTGGGTGTCAGTGCAAAAAATTTGCAAAAAACGTTTTTGGGCCGCCATTTTGCAACGAAGGGTGGACAAACGAAACTAATCGGTGGACAATCAATGGTAAATGAAGGACGAACGACCTATGCAGTTTAATTTTTTTTTTTTGCAATTTGTGGGTGTCAGTGCAAAAAATTTGCAAAAAACGATTTTGGGCCGCCATTTTGCAACGAAGGGTGGACAAACGAAACTAATTGGTGGACAATCAATGGTACATGAAGGACGAACGACCTATGCAGTTTAATTTTTTTTTTTTGCAATTTGTGGGTGTCAGTGCAAAAAATTTGCAAAAAACGTTTTTGGGCCGCCATTTTGCAACGAAGGGTGGACAAACGAAACTAATTGGTGGACAATCAATGGTAAATGAAGGACGAACGACCTATGCAGTTTAATTTTTTTTTTTTGCAATTTGTGGGTGTCAGTGCAAAAAATTTGCAAAAAACGTTTTTGGGCCGCCATTTTGCAACGAAGGGTGGACAAACGAAACTAATTGGTGGACAATCAATGGTAAATGAAGGACGAACGACCTATGCAGTTTAATTTTTTTTTTTTGCAATTTGTGGGTGTCAGTGCAAAAAAATTGCAAAAAACGTTTTTGGGCCGCCATTTTGAAACGAAGGGTGGACAAACGAAACTAATTGGTGGACAATCAATGGTACATGAAGGACGAACGACCTATGCAGTTTAATTTTTTCTTTTTGCAATTTGTGGGTGTCAGTGCAAAAAATTTGCAAAAAACGTTTTTGGGCCGCCATTTTGCAACGAAGGGTGGACAAACGAAACTAATTGGTGGACAATCAATGGTAAATGAAGGACGAACGACCTATGCAGTTTAATTGTTTTTTTTTGCAATTTGTGGGTGTCAGTGCAAAAAATTTGCAAAAAACGTTTTTGGGCGGCCATTTTGCAACGAAGGGTGGACAAACGAAACTAATTGGTGGACAATCAATGGTAAATGAAGGACGAACGACCTATGCAGTTTAATTTTTTTTTTTTGCAATTTGTGGGTGTCAGTGCAAAAAATTTGCAAAAAACGTTTTTGGGCCGCCATTTTGCAACGAAGGGTGGACAAACGAAACTAATTGGTGGACAATCAATGGTAAATGAAGGACGAACGACCTATGCAGTTTAATTTTTTTTTTTTTGCAATTTGTGGGTGTCAGTGCAAAAAATTTGCAAAAAACGTTTTTGGGCCGCCATTTTGAAACGAAGGGTGGACAAACGAAACTAATTGGTGGACAATCAATGGTAAATGAAGGACGAACGACCTATGCAGTTTAATTTTTTTTTTTTTGCAATTTGTGGGTGTCAGTGCAAAAAATTTACAAAAAACGTTTTTGGGCCGCCATTTTGAAACGAAGGGTGGACAAACGAAACTAATTGGTGGACAATCAATGGTAAATGAAGGACGAACGACCTATGCAGTTTAATTTTTTTTTTTTTGCAATTTGTGGGTGTCAGTGCAAAAAAATTGCAAAAAACGTTTTTGGGCCGCCATTTTGAAACGAAGGGTGGACAAACGAAACTAATTGGTGGACAATCATGGACAATCGATGGACAAACGAATGCGCATATAAAAATTTCAAAATTCGAAAATGTGGGTGCCAACTTCACAGACCTTAAAAAGTAGTACATATTTGATTTTAACAAAGTTTTTCTTTTCTGCACAAATTGCGCACTTTCAAAAATTGATCTATAAGAATTAAATTACTCATTATTAATTATTAAATCCCAAGGAATTACTTCTTTTACTAGTATTTGAAGAACGTTATCCTTTAGGGCTTATTCGCAATGGTCGCTGTGGGATAAAATTATTTTCCTCGTCTTTGCCTGTAAATCATCTTTAGGACATTGATGCGGCAAAGACATCAGAACAATAATCATGATGGCACCATCCTTTTGAAATTAATCCATCCAACTCCTTTGACCTGCTCAAAGAATCGTCGAGTGCCTAAAATATTCATTTATAGAGGGATTAATCCCTTCAAGTGGCAAAGGGTGGAACAATCTCAGCAAAACGACCAGTCAATAATCAGATTTTCAATTCATTGAGATTGAGAATTGTTCTGAGCAGCCGGCACGGGCTTGCAATTATAGAATCTGCTGGCGGGCTCCTTCCTCAAGGACCTTTTTTATATTCACAATAGCCTTGGCGGGGGTGGGTTGGGAACAAGTTGAAAACTTTCCTATAACAAGTAAAGGAGGAAAAGTAGGCAATGCTTTTTCACCAGGAGTAGAGCGAGAAGAAGTCCTAAACGTAAAACTTTTCCAGGATAAATAAACAAACAAGAAAGGAATTTGCTTCCATTTTCAATTTTAGACTCAAACGAGGTATCCCTACCTACTGAAAACCCGAAAAATCGGGTACCACAATTCGTCAAGATTCAATTTTGAACTTGTGCGAACTTTGGCTTCTCTCAATTTTCCCGAAAAACCAGTTTCCTGCAGGATGCGGTGTCACCCGTTTCCGATGTAATAACAAATAAGTCGTGTAAAATTCTGCGAAGGGTTGGAACGCCCTGAAAACCCTATATTCAGGGCATATAGCAGGAATATGCGATGCCATACGGCGGCTGTTCCACAAATATGACCCGCAGGCATATCCTGGAATGTGCAAGACGACTACAATGCCGCTCCTGTTAAATCAAATCGACGATTCAGCAACAAAAGAATTTCTGATCTAACTAACTACAGAACGGCAGTTCGTTAGATTTGCAGGCTAGATTCACTTAGTTGGACGTTCCGATGTCGTTCTGTCCAAGGACAGGATTAAAAGTGAAAATCAGGGTAATAAAAACCCGTCTCTAGGGCAACTTTAAATTCGAGCGGGCAGAGAAAAGCCAAAGGCCAAAGGGTCGTCACCACGGACATTCGGCAGTGGGTGTTGGGATATTTTTGTTACTTTAATTCTTTTCCGCGAAAACTCCCTTGTTACCTGGCGCCCACTCAGCCGCCCTTTAACATCGCAATGGAGGCGACAGAAAATTTTCCAGTCTATAAATCACAGGACTTCTCCGTGGCGGCGGAGTTCGCTTTAAACACCGCTTTCGCGGTGCTAGAACCGCACGCCAACAGGAGTTACTTGTCCGAATCGACCTTCCTGGGTCCGTACCCATTAATCGATAAATAATCAACTCACGGAATAAATCCCCCCCGGGCAGTTATTCATCTGAACTCCACCGCCCCCATTAGCGATGGATTATACCTGGTCGAAGGGATTTTCTCCCGGTCTGCCTCGGGGCTTATGTTTTTCATATCGAGCGGAACAAAATCGAATGTTCCTCGCCCAATTTCACTTTACATTGTAGAGCCACCCTGTGTCTGGAATTTTTCGGCTCTTATAAAATGAACCCGAAGGGATCTGGCCCTGAATCTATGGATGCATTCCAGTCCTTGTGTAGATAGGCGGAGTAGACGATAGACTGGTTGAATTTAGTAGCAACATTATTACATTATTAGAAAAGGATTTTGAGGGAATTGTTTATGGGATTTGTCAGCATAATTGTTTCTGAAATATACATGCCATTGCCCAACTACATCAGAGCGTATGTTTTTTATCTTGCTTGTAGATATGGAGAATTAAGTTGAAAATCCTTTTGAATCAAACAGACTTCGTTAAGAGCATAAAATGCAAACGTATACGAAATATGTCCTAATTTAATATTCAATTTTTGCCAGAACTAACAGAAGTAGTATTCCCCATTAAAAGGAATTTATTTCGATGTATAGAATATTGTTCTTTAGGAAGATTTCAATTCGTTCGATATAGTATTTGAAGTAGGTACTGGAAAATAACAATGTAAGTCACATTTACTTTTACATTATTATTTAACGAATAGAAACATTCAAATATATATCTTTAGTTTCTGTAATTTGTTCATTATTCAGTGGTATCGTTTTCTCGATTTTGAAAAAAAAATGGGATTTTGTTCTTTTCCCTCATTTGTATCGAATAAAAATTTCACTCAAAAAATAGACTTCCAGATCTCCAAATACATTTCTTTAATGCATATATTCTTTATATAAATAGCTTGTACCAAACCTTAGCCATTGTACCTTAGAATAGTTACTTGCCATGTCTCAGTACTTAAGGGGGTATAAAAAAACATTATTGTATCATACTAAAAGGTCTGAAATTTTTACACGCTACATATATTCTACAAACTTCTCGCTATATCCCCTATTTCTTTCATGTATTATAATGCCTAATTGTTAATTAATGGTATCACATTGCCTGAGCCCCTAGAGTAAGCTAATATGTTTCTGGTAAATAATTACCACTTATTATGGTTGTGATTAAAACCCCAGACTTTATCCTGAAACATTCTCTCAGAGATTGTAAAATACTTAATTTCTCCGAAATGATTCTTCTATTTAAATTAGAACATTAAGACATTCAATCCAAATTAACTGCTAATTGGAAGCAATTTCATGTGTTTTTTAATAGCAAATTTCTGATATCCTTCAATATACAATTCCCTGTATTTACATAATTATTGCTCTTTGCCTTGTGCCTTTAGCGTGAATTTATATTAATTAACAGATTACCGAATAAATTTAATTAATGTAAAATGCCAAAGTTTTAAAATCTTTGTTTATTTAGAATCAATATACATATGTATATTCGATGTTTTTATGTTTTTATCATTAATGCTGTTTTAATTAATTCTGCTTTTATTTGTTTAAATTGCTTTTTGAACTCATGAATTATACATTCATGCATACAATGACAATGATTCAATTCAACATTGAGTAAATATTTTAATTAATTAATTAACAAATGTATATTATCTATATAAATTAAAAAATATATTATTTTTCAAACTTTTTTACAAAATTAGAAAGAAAGTCGAACGTACATTAAATCTGATATGTAAGATGTAATATATCTAATTCTAATTGTAAAAAACTTGTGTGTCTCTTAGTGGGCTTTAATGTTATATCCATTCTGCAAAAAACGCGCAAGTTAAAGTCGCAGTTCACTCCTTTTTAATTTATATTATAGACCATAAACTGCTACCCAACAGCCATAAATAGTAATACAAGCAAATTCCAGGAGAACCTCAATTGAAATTTTAACACCACATTTTATGAAGGGCTGTTAATTTCGATAAATAATAAATTAGGAACCTATCATGTTCTCCGATCCCTAAAAATAGTAAATAAATTTGTCGGTGATAATTTTTTAGTACATCATTAGCCAAGATCTCTTTTCCGGGACTTTCGGTTAGAAATTAATTCCCGTGTAACCGTCATGATGAAGAGTTAGAGTCCAATAGAATTCAATTATTTTCCGGGCCCTTCCACCAAAAGTAATCCTTCTTAATGTTGCCGCAAAGGCGTTGAGTTTTTGGGGTCCCCTTTTCACCCGGTCACCCCATTTGTCTGTCCCCCCCAAAATAATTACAACCCGGGCTCGAATGGCCCCGACAATAGTCCAACCGCACTAAATTAAGTCATAAAAATGGAAATCTTCCAGGTCACGTAATTGAGGAGTTAGTGTCCATTATTTTTCCGGCTTATTCAATTTACCCTCCTGCCTTGGGATACTTTATGGTTTTCCTGGACAAAAAAAAATAAAAAATAAAATAAAATAAAATAAAAAGGAAGAAAATGTACCACGCCATAGCCCCAAGGAGCACCGACACTGAGGTTAATTATTTCCAGATTGAGTTGTAAACACGAGCTGCAAATGGGCACGGGCACCCTTCCTTTTTTTTACCCAACCCTGGATTTTTAGTCCCTGTTTTCCCTGTTTTTCCCACATTGTTTTTATTCAGATTTTTTTTTTTAACAGCTCACGGCTGGTCTAGAACGCCGATTTTTTAGCGTAATCATCTGTCCAACAATCGTGCCGAACGCTAAATTCACCAGAGATTACTTTTATTTCCTCGAAAAGGGCCCCAGGATAGTCGTCGTCCTCCCCGATCTTCTATTAAAATTTCCCTTCGGATGTTAATTTGAGTTTTGAACTTCATCCAGGACTTTGTTAACCTCTTTCGCGAGGAAGCACCCCTGCGCCGGGCATAATTGGTTCATTTAGGGACTTTTCACCCGCCCTAGTGAATAATGGATTTCATCACTTCGCGCACTTCAATGGCGTAGTGTGCCGCGATTATGAGGCACGCGGGGGGCTGCTGGGGCTCGAGTGGGGCCCCAGACGTGTCGCTGTGCCTAGCCGGCAGCTAGGGCATCCTTTTGACACATTTCTTTCCCGGTGAAGAGATGCTCACATTTTCCTCGCCTTTTTATACTTGTATTTATTTATTTTTTTAACCCTGGCAAAAAAGCTGAATAGCAATTGGTTTAGCGGTGAAAAACACCGTGACATTGACTCTAATTATTTCAGTACCTACCGCTAAATAAGTGCCTCGACAGTGAGTGACACTGGCAATAAAACTTCGCTGGCTGGGGCTTCTTCTGTGGCTTTAGAGGCCCGAGATGTTCCCAAGAATACTTGGAATGGGTGAAGATGTTTTCATTTTTTTTTCTTGTGGTTTAATTAAGGGAACAAGGACACGCTCAACGTCTTCAGCATTTTAATTTTCGTAATTTTCCAACTCTTTTAGAACTTGAAACAAAATTAAGGTGTTAGACGAATTTTTCGGTTTACACCAACAAGTTGTGCGTGACGTAACGTGACATGACTAAAATAACTGTTTTTTTCCCAGTATATTCTAAGCAAAGTTTTATATGGAACATTTTGGTACATATGTTTTTTATCTAAAAAATAATGCAGGATTTTTCATTGATTTTGATTACCAAAAGGTCTTTATATGAATTTTAAACTCATTGGAATAAAAAGGGGAAAATTTCAGAATAGTGCAGATTTATAACTATTTTTAGTAGTTTTTGCAACCCACGGTGGGACCAAAAACTTGATTTTGCGTTTAAATTTTCAATAGAATTTCACTTTTCTATAAAATCTTTAAAATTTGTTTAAAAAAATGTTTTAAAAATATGTGTCTGTTTGTCATGCAAAAACTGCTTTATCGATTTTTTTTTTTTTGTATATGATGTAAAATAGATACCTCATGTCTACTTGCACAAACTATTTTTAAAAATTTAAATTTACAACCATGTCAAAAAAAATCGAAACTTAATAAATCTTGGAGTTGTTTTAATAATCAGATAATTTTTTATTTTACCTATTACATGTATTGAACAATGAATTTTTGATAAAAAATTATGATCTGTTAAAATTATATTCTTTAAATATGTATATAAATCTTTTTAATTTACTTTACATTCCTCCTACATTTGTGTTTTTCGTAAAATGATTTTTGCCAAATATTGAAATTATTAAATAAGATAATCTACATTTGTGCTGAATTACATACATAAGAATATCATAGTTGAATGAACCCAGATTCTGGCATTAATTATAAGATTTTATATTCTATCTTCCGAAATAATAAAACTGAACTATGTATAAATCATGATATGTAGAATGTAGTTAATTGAAAATGTACAGAAAAATCACTGTTACATCCTTTTATAAATATAACCTTTTAAATATGTATTTCTTCCACTCTGATATGAAATTTATATCTGAACCTCGTCCGAAACTCTCTTGAGATAATGCACCCTGAAGTCACTTTTCTACTGATCCCCATGAAAGAGGAATATCTTATAAAATATTCTAAGACGACAGGTGAAAAACAACTTTCCTTATCATCGCTCCGGTGATAAGACCCCCTGTCAAACCCTATTGATGTAATTTCCTTTCACTCTACAAAAGCTAACCGGCTCCCTCCGCAGAGGTGAAGATTTCACCTGCTTGAGCCGAAAAAGCATCCGATACCCAAACTGTGAATAACCCTTTATGATGAATTGATAGCTCGACGGCATGCACTTTCGTTCGAAAGTTACGTTCATCTTTTTTTTTAGATAGTGCCACCACTAAATTTTTGTTCCGGGTTTATGCCCTTCACCTGAGGTCTTTCGAAATTTTCCGAGTTGATATAGGGTTTTTTGAGACAATGCGATAGTGTGCGGGTGTTTGGATCGTTCCTTTCGTATCCATGTCGAGCCATTTTATGAAGCTTGTTTGGTCACCCCATAAATATTAATAAATCACAGAATTGATAAGATGACCCCGATATCTCTTGGCTCCGCTCTCGGCAAAAGTAATTGATTCGAAAATCAATCGACAGACCCGCATCGAAGAGAGTGCTCGTAACTTATCATCATCTTCCTCTCATGGCTTCACCAGGGCTATTCGTCAATTAAATTAAGAGCTTGCGTGTTAGGTCCAGATGTATCTGACAACCGGAGGGATTCATAAAATACGATCTTACCCCGGTACCTTGGCCCGTATCTGGCATTATGATCGAAAGCGTACAATGTCCGATTCGCTCTGGTAATTAACCCACCCGAACCCAAAATCGGTCTGGGACTTAGTGAGCTCTCTAGTTTCCGCCCTGGGTCCTTAATCCGCCGTTTGTTTGCCCTTGTCCGGAGGAGATGGCGAAATTATATCAGATACAAGGAATGGTACTCTTAACGTTCGGGGAGTAGGGAAAAATCTACCTAGAGAAAGCTAGAATAGCTCCACTATGCACCCACACAAATCTGGCTAGAGTGAAGCCATTTACCACTTCATCCCCCCAAAACTGTCCCCAATATTCCCTAATATTCCCGGTGACGAACTCGCCCAAAACTCTCCTAACACATGCAAAGCGGAGATGACATTAAACTTTATTTGTCACAGCATCGCCCTGGACCACTTGGCCGAAGGAGCGCTACGGACGCCTTTTGTACGAAGCTGGGGGCGCCAGCAGCCGCCCGGAGAGGTCGAATATTGACAGGAGTCAGATAAATCACTGGAGCAAACCGTTTTGATAAGTGTTCAAGCGCTCCTTCAAGTAGGGCCCCACCGCTGCATACGTATGAATAGGGCCCTTTATCAGGACCTGCTCCGGCGAGAAAGGCGGACGTAATGGAACGCCACATCATCGGGCGATGAAAAGTTAACCCCGGCTCACCTCCTTGCCAAATGAGCCCTATCTGGGGTACCCAGATAAAATTTAGGTGGATTCGCCCACCCGACCAAAACTTTCCCCCCCAATTTTTTTTTTTTTTTGTCCCGACTATTTTTCAAGTTTTATTATCCAAAAAGGATTCTATTGTGTTTGAGATGAGCTTTGCTATAAAGCGCTGCAAAATGGGGCAAAGTCGGACGAGAGTTTAAAGTGGAAGGCCACATTTATTCGGAGGTTATGTCACCCCTCAGATAGGGCTCCTTCATCACTAAGTGGGTTAGAGTAAATTTGCGAACGTAATGTGAAGAATACTGATTTTTGAATTAATGCTAACAATGGAGCTGGGGGGATCAGGTGTCTTGTTTGCAGAGGACGGAAGATTTACATTCAGAGATACTGCCTTATCAATGTCGTTGCTTCCACTTTTTAAAGTTATCACACCACTTTAAAATTCATGCATATAAAAATGTCCTGACTGACCTACTGAACGCCGAGCTAAAATTGCTGAAATACATGATATTTGAAATAAAAACTAGTGTTTGGCCTTTAAGTTATTATTAAAGTAAGAAAAACGGTAATTTCGTTATTTTTGTAGTTAACCATGAAAATTAGTATTTAGGCTTTTGGTTGGAAATTAAAAATGACGTGTTTTATAGCGTTTTTGAAAAATCATTAGTATTGGCTAAGGGTTGCTTTTCCTATAGATTTTAAAATATTTTAGAGATAGTGAAGAGAGACGGACATTTTTCATATACTCCACTGAAATTTAGGAGAGACTGAAAACAGACAGCAATTTTTAATTTTGGACTGGAAATTGTTTTGACTAGCATATATAGTGTTTTTCGCAACAGCACTTTTTCAAAATATATGGATAACAATTTTAACTGTCAAACTCTTCAAAAAAATTTCTAAGTCCATCTTATGTGATATATTATAATATGGATGAAGACCATGACGATGATGACCATGAAGACCTCTTTTTTCAGAGTTGAATAGTACAAGGAAAAAGATGGGAAAGTCCCTTTGGCATAGAATATTGTTGCCTGTTTTCAGTTTTATTTATTGACTCAAGATACTTAAATTTGTTTTATTTATTAGTTTTATAAGGAAGTAAAATTTTTATGTTTTTAAAAGTTTTGATTTTTTAAACCCTGAAATATATTATTTAAGACGTTTAATATTACAAAAAATACTAAAACAGAGTTGAGAAATGTTGTTATTGTGAACACTATGAATTTAAACTTTACATTAAATTTCTATACGATTGATCTAAATAGGTATATTATCTTTTCTCCTTTTTTTAACCTGATTAATCTAATTGAATTCTAAAAACCTTCACTTATATCAAGATTTTAAAACTTAAGAAAGGTTAATCAAATCCAAACTTCAAACGATGAACCGGATACCTTTTTTGGATTGTGTTTTTGACACAAAATTGTCCGCTAAATCTGAATCCGGATTCGATGTGAAAAGAACATAGCTATTATTAAAATAAAAATTAGTAATTTAGTACACCAACGCATTAGAGTGAATTGTCCCCTAAAATTTATGTTTGACCCAAATTAAAACATTGATTTTTTTTTAAATTTCTTTAGTTATTCACAGCGGAAATCACCCATACCACCACAACACAACCATCAGTCCCGAATCTAGTGATTTCAGAAAAAGGGAAAATTTCTTCCATTTCCCACGGCTAAGTGGCAGACAACTGGGGGGCTATCCAGCTTGACTAATGCCCCTCAATTCGGGGAGTAACGAGAGGACGAATGAATCTTATACAGGACCGAGAAGTCCCAGGGGGTACTGTGGGTTCCCGGTTCCATCAAAGATATGCTTTTCTCGAGCTAAGCTGGATATTAGCAATGAGACGATGAGCTGGCCCATTTATAAAGTTATGAGTCCACGGAGGGTCCACAGAGCTACAGAAAAAAAAATATATCTTTGAGTGGAGTGTGGTTTAATTGAAATTTAACAGGACGCTCTTTACTAACACACTTCTAGTCGCCAATCCGTGCAAAATTCATTTTCAAGGAAGTCTCTTTCAACTCACAACTCCCCGGCGAATCAATCTCAATTTTTCGACTGAAGCGATAATTACGCAGAGAAAGCCGCTGTACTAATTAGAATCGCTCCAGCATCCCTTAAAATCGATAAAACCTCCACGACTCCGGTAATTGAGTCAGTCCCGCGGGCACCCGTTATTATTTTACTTTTATATTCCCCTGCCCAGATAAATTCCATTAAAGTCCTACTTCCGAATTAATTTAACGAGGAAAGACAAACAAAAGGTCTCGGAGTAATTTCCTAAATGCCTGGCGCAACATATCTGCCCCCGGCCGTCCCCTGCCCACGTGAATTGTCCCAGCCACGAAATTTGCCCACCAGAAAATCTTAAGGCCCCAACCACCCCCTACCCGAGTGGAATAGCAAAAGGATCCATCCGAGATGAAGGGACAATTCATAAATAATTCATATTCAGTCGGAATCGTTAGTGGAATTCTTGCCTAATGTCACGGAAATATATAATAATCAAGTGGAGTAAAAGGGCAGCGCCGGGGAGCATCGTCGGGCTCCGTCGGCGGGGGCCGGGCGCCCCATCGAGCAGCAACACATGCCGCCGCTACTGGATGCATTGTTCACCTGCCACACCCCCGCACCGAAAAGGGCACGCTTGCCACTTCCTATTTTTCCATGGGGCCACAAAATTTGTCTGGGGAGCCCTAAGCAAATTAATAGATCCCCACTTACTCGCACTACAGGTTCTGTTAGCAATTGCAGAAAGGATTTCCGTGAAATTTTAGGGGTGTTTCGCCGGAGGCTCCTTGGAATTTTCGCTGTCTCCTTCTATTTTGGGGTTTATTGAAATAGTTGGAATCCCTGAACACACCTCCGGAATTATTTGCTGTTGTTAAACTAACTTTAGGGAAAATTTTATGGGATTGTTCGGGCTTCATGGTAATACCTGTAGTCACTACTTTAACATTATTCCCCGAATTATTGTAGTAAAGATATTTATTTAAAGATAATTATTATTTGCTCAACACTTTTAACACTAGAACTATCAAGCGCGTCATTTTGACGATTTTCACATTTCTTACTTCAAAAAATAAGTTAATTAAAAAATCTGGAACTGGACCCGGAAAGGTATAAACAAGTATTTATAAAGCTCAGACAAAAACAATTAAAAATATTACTATTACTATTCTTATCCTCTAGAAATTACCAAGTAAAATTCAAAATTTACGTCAACTTTCTAAGATTCATACTATCAAATCGTGACACACTGTTGGGAATTACCAATTTAAAATTGAAAATAAACACTGCATGTCACGATTTTAGAATATTGACGTAGTTTTTCAATATATGTAGTTCCTTATATTAAAATATAAATTTTTTCTTGTTTCCACGGTGTAACTAAACTGTCTGAAATCCCTAGGAATTTTTTAATGTAAGGACCGTCAAACCAAAATTTCGTCACTGTGCTACTTACGTAACTTTTAATTTGATAAAAAAAAGGATTCAAGTATTATAAAAATATTTTTTCCATCAAGATTTTATTTTTTCTGTGTAGGGATAAAATAAATTGTTATATCTAATTTCAAATAAAATATAATATAATAGTATTAATAAAAAATGTTGGTTAGTAAAGCCAAGAAATCTGAAATCAAATCAAGGTAATGCAATGCTTCTAGTCCTTGCCGTCAATCCGAAAATTATTTTGTCTTAATGAAGACTGTTATTATGCTTGGTCTCTGACCGGCTGAACAATTTAACCAAATGTGAACATATCTTCTGGAGCATGAAATTCTGAAATCGTAGAATTGGACCCAATATCAAATTTCATTATCTTTGATGATAAGGAAGTGGTTTCATCGAAAACCGAAATCCAAACTGCAGGTAACCAGGAGAAATGTTACCAAATAAGGTTTGCATCCAAAGTGTTCAGTGTTCAGTGCCACAAGGCAGGAAGACACAGGGTGATCCCTTCGCTCTCGAATCAATAAACATCGTCATGTATAGGGGAGGACGCCCCACCTACAGGATCCGTTTCAATTATTCCATTTGAATATTACATCTGTACCTCGACATTAATTATGCAAATCGGGGGCGAAATTTAATTGGACACGCCATGCAAATTGCATTGCATTGGCACATTCGCTGCTATCTGTCGCAGGCAATCGTCGATAAGACTTATTTTTGGTGGTGGTGGGGATCCATTAATGAATCTAACGACATTCCAATTCGACACTTGTGTCGCTGCAGGGCTAAGGGCTCGAGGGGAGAGGCCCCGCATGTGGGACTCGCACAGCCGGATCCTGAAATATTAACGAATCGAGGACGGGCGGCACAATCGGCCCGAAGTGTGGTTAATTTTGAGCCCACGACAATTCTAATTATGAGAAAATTACCAGAGAGTCAGCCCCTCTGGTTTGGTGCAGTATCACTCGGCACGATCTAATCGAATATTCCGATTAACTCATATTGGCGCACAGTTGTGCCAAGCCGGATGTTCCCAAGCATCTAATAAGGTTTAGGGAACGTGTCATGCAAAGTCTAATACTTCCGATATTAATACAACATACATATGTATAAACGTCTCATCAACAGGTGCAAATACCAACCTACTAAGCGAGAAAGAAATTTAAAGTACTATAGTAAACGTTAATCTCTTTAAACGAAATTCATTTCCAAAAAACGTGGCTTTAGGGTTCATTTATCGAAATAAAATTTAATAATATTAATTTATTCTTTATAAAAGACTTATCCGTAATTGATCCTAAGTAACTTCCTTGCAGACCACCAGATAGTCAAAAACTTCAAACTTCATTTTAGTTTATTTAACTTGATCTCATACTGTATAATGCCATTTGTTTCAATTTTTTTCAACCTCAAAACCTAATCTGGGATTTAAATTTAATAACATAATACAGATCATTATTTAATTTAGAATAGAGTCAGAAAATGTTATAAGCCTCATAACAATAATATTCTGAGTATTGTTCGATATATAACATAACATTTATACATTTTTCAAACATAGTAAATATTATTGGACTTAGTGAAACGTAACGTTTTGTTTTTAAGAAATTACATTTAAATTCAACAATGACACACGTCCAAATCAGAATTAGAAAAATATAGTGTTCAGGGCAATTTGTAAATTTGGACGTTATTCTGAAACAACATCTATAAATTTTATTTTAATATTGCACGATTTTGTTGCGGCTTAAAAAATACCTTGGAACGTTGTCAAATATATATGAAATAAAACTTTAAAATAATTTGATTAGCTTTACTTTAAAAGAACAATAGTGGTCTACTATGACTCTAAGATAAAGAGCTAATTCAAGGCATTGTAACTTAAAGCCTGGGTTTTCTTTTACAATGAGATCCGGATCAAAGTTTTGGAGTAACTTTTTAATGCAAAGTTTGCATAAAGTAAAATAGTTCGATTTCATTTTCAGGAAATTAAAATTGTTTGATATGGGTTACTGCTCATAAATTTCATCTTCATTCCTCGATTTACCTTTGATAAAGTTATGTTTTTCAGACTGTATTAGAAAAAGTATCAGATTAATCCGAAACGTTTTCGCATGTTTAAATAAAATCATTCAAAAATAATACAAGCTTTTTCGATAATGTTAACTGAGCTGAAATATGTAGCAAGCAAAAATGTTAGAAATAGCAAACGGCTACTCGGGGAGATGGGTCAAACCCCCTTTAATTTGCTCCCAAATAGGGTGCAACGAAGCAAGATGGCTCTGAGCTGGTGACAAATAAAGAAATATGTTTTCCCCCATTACTGCACCGATGGCGCTTAGTCATTGGAGCCTTTTATCAAACAGAAATTCTCAGAGTATTATTTAAGGATTTAAGCAAATTCGATGAGCCGATTCCACCTGATTGCCTTCTGTTCACACATCGGCGGCGACAAAAGCGTCAAAACCGCTGGTAATGAGTTCCGCAGGATATTAAAAAGATGTCAGGCACTGAACGTATAACAAGCAATGGGATTACGTAAGTTCCCTCAGACGCCCCACATGCTCCCCCGGGATAACCAGGGAATGGGTGCGGGAAAACAAGATATTAGAGAAGATTCCTTGATACCCCACCGAAGTTATTTGCTTCCACTTCCTGCTCGACAGAAAGGACAGATGGAGGATCTCATTTTCTGCAGCGGTCGGGGATTCCCCGCACTCCGGCTGACGAGTGACATATCCGAAAGTAAACGAATGCGAAATATCCAGTCATACAGCGAGTCCATTTCATCGATTCTGTCGATGAATGTCCCGATAACATCCCTATCGATTCAAGTGGTTCGCCAGGACACTGAAATCCTCGCATACGGTCGACCCGTATATCGCCCTTCATATCTTTCGCTATATAAATTTCTGGCATCGATATTTATGTGCCTTTCTGATTTATCTTAAAGTGGGAAAATTCGACCTCTTTACCATTGGTGGTGCGGGGGAGTCCGACTTTAAACCATCGAAAAGTGAAGCGCCAAAATGCTCCACAACCCCCGTCACTATATGTGGAGGTGTTGAGTTCCCTTTTTTCCAGCCACACCCCCGCCCTTTCACCGATAAGAAGAATCGGCTTTTGTTCTTTACACACCGAAAAAAAAAATAGCAATACTAACTAATCTTTTGTTGATTATCAGCCAATTAATTGAATTAGTTGTTATAACAATTTAAAGTAGTGAAATCAACTAAAATAGTTGAGAAACTAACTAATTTTGTAAATGTTTTTCTCACTGTTTTAGATCTATCAACTAATTTAATTAATTGGCTGAAAAAATAGTTAATTTTGCTGCTCTTTTTCTTTCAGTGCATGGACTTGAATCGCTTCGAGGGAGTTTTGTGGGGCTTAATGAACCGAAGCACTCAGGTCTTTTTCCTCCCTTGTTCTAGTTCAACTCCAAAAAAGTTTTATTTGAGATAATTCCATTTTAGAGGTGTTTTAGTGATTTAACTGAAGAGAAGGCGCGGCTAGAGTGCGAGCTACTTGAGCAGGCTAAAAGTCAGGGGTAGCAAGATATTCATTTTACGCTTTAAACTGGCAAAATCATAAATTTTTTTCATCCCAAATAGACTGCCCGCTTTTGCAGCTTTTCCGGGTACTCTTATATCTTAGAAGTTATTTGAAAGTAATGCTAGAAAAACCTTTTTATTTAATCAAGAATTATTTCGTTTTTTTCAACCCGTGTACGATTTCCTCTCTCCGTAATTAGCATCAACAAAATCCCAAGATACTCAATATGTAGTACCTATTTAAAAATTAATAATACTGATCCCTTCTGAATTAATAAGGGATAAAAAGGAGTAAAAAGGAAAAGAAGTAAAAAATAACTATATATTAATTTAACGCTCATTTCACAAAGTTTTAAAAGTTATACATACATATATCCATTTGAGATGCAAATTCCATCCTCTTACAACTTAAAGATGGGGAGTACCAATATTTTTAAGATTAAGTAATAACATTGCATGTTATAACATCTCATAACACGTTTTATTATTTGTATAAATTATTTTTAAAGTACCAACGATTTCCAACGAATAATTCAGGAACTCATAAATGGTTTTATTGCTCTTAATCTAAAGTGATTAAATGGTGCGTTTTAATTCCGGCTGAATTGAGATGTTGGTACTTAAAACTTTATATAAAACTTTCTTAATTTTACACGACAATAAAAAAGTCATGGGTTTCCGGAGTTCAATAGTATTATTCCATAAAGGAGATAAAAACATAAAAGACAAGGTTATGTTGACCTATAAGATGTTATGAATTTTAATGGTGATTTTATTTCTATTCTTTCAAATATTTTGGCCCCTCAAAAAGGAATATGAATTTATTTTTTGGCATAAATTGAGTTTGAGGTTTCCTCACGGATATTATGATGAAATTTTATGGGAATGTTAATTTAGGGTTTAAAGTGAGAGATATGCAAAAACAAAATTGTCTTAAGATATAACTTAATTAATTTTAATTGAATTAAAAATGTTTGTACCAGTTTTATTTAAGAAAGTCTGTTCGAGTGTTGAAAATGATATAGAATTTTCAAGAAACAAATTTTAGAATAATTGAAATTCTTTTCAAATTGAATGAAGCTATTTGCAAATAAAATGAGACTATGTATTTTCGAATAAAATGAAACCTCAGAATACCAAATTTTACTTAAATTATTTTATTCCTTTATTTTATTCTTTAAACAATTCAAAGATACAACAAGGTATATGAGGTTTCATTTTATTTGAAAATAGTTTCATTTAATTTCATTTTCGCTGTGAGAATACAACATTTTAATTTTTTTCACTATTCGCAAGTGACGTGACTGTCGGAATAGAGGAGTATATTTCAATTTTATAAATTGGTGATCTTTTAATAGCTATTTTATGTTTTTACACGTATACTGTAGAGTTCCTCTCTGTTGTAAATTGATATTGGCTCAAATGGATTACTTGAGTAATGACTCAAATTGAGTGAACGCGCACTTAATTTTACCTACTGCGATGTCGAACCTTAGTTGAGTTTTATTCGATAAAGTTACCCAAATGGCAGCTAGTGTTGAACCAAACTTTGTCCCTATCTTAGAGTCTTTATGTTGGTAAATAGCCCTGCAAACGGGGTGCCAGGGACGTCGCTGGGAAGGGTTTGCGCCATGTCACAGAAAACGAGAAAACTAATGAAACTCGGTCGAAACAAAATCAGCCCGAGGTTGGGGTCTGGTGTCCTGCGGCTGTGGCAGGACAAAAGTTCGCCAGGGTAATTTTGATACATTGAAGGGCCGCCGAAGCGGCGTAGTGGTGCAAATCAAAGGCATCTAATTAGATAAGTTTACAGACCGTTTGATTTCCCTTCGAAGCGGATTTGGATTTTGGCGGAGACGTGCTGCGGGGATTATCTGTGCTTACACACCCGGCCCGAGACGGCCAGCGGGGCTTCTTGTTGTGTTCCAGGGCCCCATTAGTCCCTTTGTTCCCGGTAGGATGGCCGGGATTTGTTTAGGCAATTTTCTGCCCGGCGCGCTTTCAGTCGACCGTTGATAAAACGTTGAACGTTTAGCCGCTGGTGGGTAAGAGGTTTTTTTTCCAAAACCCATACCCACGTGCCGCCCCAAATCGATTCCCATGTGCGTTCTTTTCCGGTGCTTAGTAAGGTGGTGGTGAGCCCGTCACTTCCACGGGAGGAGATGGCGGGGTCTGAGACTATGTGGCGCTTTCAGAATTACTTAAAAGAAGGGAAAAACTCCTTCCATCGACCGATTGAGGAAGTCCTTTTCTTATGAGAATGGGCACTAAACCAGCATAGCCGACTTCCTGGACCTCTGTCCGTCAGGGAGAGAAACTATCTTCGATAGTGCCAGGACATGATGGCCGACTCTGCACATTAACGATTGTCGGACTTTATCTTAATTGTTATGATTCGCCTGCTGTGGAAGAGTTAAGGACCATCATTTCGATGGTAAAGTGCTTTATTGAAATTCGATTAGAACGTCCTACTTTTGGCCTTAGCCAGGACGACTATAAACTAGTCGATTAAGCCGACTATACTATCAAAATTAGATGGTAAATGTTTCCCTTAATCATCTTTTGGTGCACGTGGATGATTTCTGAGATAATATAAAAGAGGGTTTTTTGATAAAATATTAGTCCGCTTAAATGGTTATTTTTTTACTCTTCTCTGTTGTCTCTCTGATAACTAATCAAACCGTAAGAAAAAGAAAAGATTATTTGATTAAAAAGTATTTTTGTACACAGATTTAATTTACTATTAAATTAGAAATCAAATGCAAAATCCTAGATGACAACAGCTCGAAATTATTCCGTTTTATTTCATCGGTTATCCACCTTGTAAAATTTAATTTAATAACAGCGAAAGTCATCTTAAACTTTCCTTGTAAAAATAATAATATGTTATTACCTATGTTAAAATGTAAAAGAAGTTCTCATTATAAATAGGTGCAAAATACATCTTAAATCACCATTACTTTGATGTTATTTATAATAAATGCTTTCCAAACTTAGAATTCTAAAGCAATTTAATACTACTTCTAAAAAGTACAAGGACATAAATTCAAAACAGAACAATCCACCAGGCTTAAAAGGTATTCAATTCAGTCTATGTGAAATTGTCTGAAATCCAATTAAAACAGGGGAATTTAAGGAAGGACATCGCCCTTACTCCTGACCAATTTACCTATTGCGTGCAAAAGCCATTTTCTTCTGGACCTGTTTGTCTTTCCAGGATGAAATACCGCGCCCATTAAAGGGAATTATTTCCCCCGACCACAGATGAATTTCTGTAAGGAAACAAACAGTCCTAAAGGAGTTTTCTCTGACCACCCCAAAATATACGAGATTCATTCTGAAAAGGCGCATGTTACTGGCGATACAGCAAAACAAGCGTAAACGTTTCTACAAGAGTAAGAAATTCTACAACGTCTACGTTATCGTCTTCGAAGACGATGCTCGATAATAAATTTGAAAGTTCAACACTTTATGGAGGATTCTCCATTTTGTAATAGGATACTGGGACAATTCCTTTTTATGTATAGTAAACAACTCGTTTACACCTAAATGTCCCACTAGCCCGGTTTCTAGGGCACGAAGGGTAATAAATCCAGCTCCGTTTTCCCTCCGCTTAACAAACCTTTTATTAAACATAAACCCTTTCGCGCTCATTTCTAGGGATAGTGCCCGAGCTCTAGGACTAAGCCGCTCGTAAGTGAGATTCTAGCTCGTCGCTGCGGTCGAGAGATTTACATTTTTATACCTGTGCACAGGTACCCCACATATGACACGCTCTGCACGGCTAGAAGACGTGCATAAAGTTAAAAGGGCGCTAGTACTTTCTGCTTAATAAATTATCCAAGGTTCGGGCAGAAGAACGATGTGAGATTGTTTGTCTGGAATAAACAAAGGTTCATCTCTAGGTCCTTCGGGTGCCCGAGCGCATGCAATCCGCGCAAAATGTCTGTGTTTAAAAGGAGGTGCAAGAAATTTAGTGGCAACCACACTCGAGGTGGCGTTCTGAATTTAACGCCCCCAACACACAGTCTGTCGGTGCTGTAAAAAGACAAGACAACTCCTATAACTAGCAATGACCGGGGAAAATTTTTATAGGCAACATAAAGTCAAATTAATTTTACACTGTCATAAAAGTGCTTCTCTATAATTCGGTTTATTGAGCTCTACAGGACAGTGGCTGGCCCGAAAATGAAATAGTCGACACTCTTGGGTAAAAGTAGCAGCTGTTGTTAGCCATTTTATGAATACTGGAACTTGGTAAATAAAAATTGTATGTAGGTTCGTCCCTTTTCACCTTTTTACGGAGATGAAGTAATTAAAAAGTTGTTGGGTTAATTAAAAAACAATTGTGGTTAGACCTTTGTCCTACTTGAGTTTTACAATTTAAATTTGCTTTGTTTTATTTCATCAGAATTTGAATTTTTATCTTAAGGATATTGCAGACACTCAGACAGTATTTCAATATGAAACTGATTCAACTTTCGGTTCAAAAGTTGACATTTTTAGGGACTCAAAGAATTGAAGAAAATGTTGCAGGTTACCAACATTTTTGAGATATTACAATACATTCATCTTGTATAAAGTGTAAAATATTAAATAAGAAAGAAATGAATACAACTTTTATGTAATAGTTCATTCCTTTTAATCGCAAAAATAGAATTATAAAATTTAATAATAATAAAATAAATTTAAGCACGGATTGACTTAAATACTTTAAATTAAAATTAAAGATTATGGGCCGAATTCACAAACAAGGCTTACAGCAAAAACTCAAGTCGAGCTTAAGCAAGCTTGCTCTCAGTTTCCGTATTCTTAAACGCGGCTCACTTAGCAACTATTCAAACCAGATTTTTTATTTCAATAGTTGGATACACTGCTTTAGTGGCGGAAAAAGTATGACGAGCTGCTCATTTTTATCACAAAACCGAAAGGAACGAAGTGTTCGAAGACGAAGAAATTGTTTATGAAGATGAAGAGATGCTCATTTTTACCACAAAACAACACTACATAAAAATCCATACTTTTTATTAAAACGTCAAAACTGTGTATCGACTACACTGGTTTGCGCCTATGATTCTAATTATTCAATCTCAAGCCAGCTATATTGGAGGCTTAAGATATGGCTTTGGAGACGCGACTGTGAATACGAAAATAGAGAGTGAGCCCAACTTACGGCTTAGCCTTGTTTGTGAATTCGGCCCTATGCCTTGTATCTGAAAGCTTAAAATTAATTGTCAAATTAGAATTACCAAATATAATTCGGAATCAAAAGTTAGACTTTTAATTTAGGTCCGAATCAGTTCATATTAAAGTCGCTCTAGGGAATGAAGCAAACCAACCAAAAGGACCATTAAATGCAACGTGACCAAAGGACCACCGCAGATGAATCTGAAAACAAGGTTCAAATCGAAATGTGGCAGGGCTTGTCATATTTTATAAATATATTCGTTGCTCCCTCTCATTAATTAACTACGCTTTCAGCAATCCCTGATTAATAATAAATCTACAATTAGTCGGAAATTGTCAGAATTCAGGGTTAAAAGCATTTCACTTATTCCTGGGGATTTGCAGCGGGTTCAGTTAAATAATTTCCAATCCGAGATCAATGAAACGTGAATGATGAAGGAGTTCAACGAGGTGGCAGATTATGGATAGATTAGACTCTTCATCACTGTCCAATTTTTCCCGGTTCTCATAGAGTTCCCGAAGATCCCCATTAGGAGGATTCCTCCTGTGCAATCAATTCTGGCGAATTTTCTTCTAGTTATTTTCCTGTTGGCCGGAAAATAAAAGATGCCGTGCAGAACTATGACTAAAAGGTAAGCGGAAGAATAAAATAAAAATTTCCTCGGAGCTATTTCTTTTGTATTTTGACAATTGCTTTATGGATTTTTGCTGAAATATTGCTGCAGAAAATTGCACAAAGGTTGAAATATTGAGGAAACTCGTTTTCCTGGTGCCTTTCTATTTCGCGGTCCATCAAGTTTTCCCAATCTGATTTTTTTTATTATTATTGTTTTTGGGCGAGGCATACACGTGCAGATCCTCTATACCTTTCTGTCTAATATCTGAAATTTGATTGCAATTGAGCAACTTTTGTCTGCATCGTATAAAAGATAAAAGTGCTTTTGTTAAAGTGTATTATGCGGGACTGGTGGTTAAAATGTTTTTTTAGAAAGTATTCAGTGAAGCGAATTTTCGATGTTTCAAGTAAAGTTATTTTGTTCCAAGTTAATTGGCATAAAAACTTGTTCCATTTTCTGATAACAAGTTGGCTACCACCACTGTCGGATGTACAGGAGAAATATTACTTTTCATCGATTTTGAGGAAATATGCTTTCAGTTAAAATTCTGCAAAAAGGTTGTGCGTTCCCAAATTCAAAATATTTTTTTATACATATTTTAACTCTTTGTGATGATGAATCCAGCAATTCACAAATAGAAGCAGTCCGGCTAATTGGCAGATATACTCCAAGCTAAACCTCTGTTTAAACGCCTAATCTATCATAGAGTAGGTATTATTAAACCTATTTGAACGTACTGAATCCAACTTCAAAACAAATTCCTACGTGCAATTAGATTGTATGTATATATAACCGATTTCAAATTATTTCATCACAATATATTTATTTGTGCAACCAAAAGGTAAACTAGTACCAATAGTTTAAAATTTAAAATTATTTCAGAAGCAATTTAGTCAAAATTTTCATTGTAACTCGAAGAAATTTATTAGAGTTATCCTTTAAGAAATATTAGAAAGAGACATTTGGTTTAAACATTAAACTATTGAAGATTAAAAAGCGCTTTAACAAAAAGTGCTTACCAATGTGCTGTTTTCTGTGTCTCTGTGTCTTTATGTATTTTTTTAAAGATATTCCTTAAGTTGTAATCTTAATTTCAAAACTAGGATGCCTTAGGTTTTGAAATCTGGAATTTAAAAACATTTCAATCATCTCATTGATCTCACTCAGAACAATTTCATTCATTGCATGCTCCGCCGCCCAAGTTTACATGAACTATGTGCAATTTCAGCTTTAAACTGTGAAAAGGTTTGAAATGTCGTCTTTAAACTTTTTTAGTTTGGGGTATAAACGAAACGGTTTCGCTGATTTCAATTTTTGAATAAAACACGATAATCAATGAAAATAACATAATTTATTTGAAGAAAATAAACGAAAACGTTTATAGATAAAAATTCAGAAAGTTTGTTTTCTCTCAGTAATTCTTTACACAACTTCCTCAATAATGAAGAGTTCTACAGGTGTAGAGCACATCGTTCACAATCCTCACACTTACGGAATATTTGCGTATATACTCCTTAAAGTAAGTTACTTGATATAAATTTACAATTGTCACCTAGTCTTATTCTAACTGTCATCAATTTATTTTTATTTTTTTTACTTTCATTTATTTTCCATTTTTCATTTAAAAAAAATTTAAGATCATGTCTTCAAAGTAATGTAACAAAAGTGCTCAGCGATCTTCTAATTTACACGAACATTCGTCCTTTATTTTATGTACAGAGCCATCACGATGGTTTGGTATTGAAAAATGCTATCTATAGGTCGGATCGGGAGTGGCAGCCAAAATTTTATCGTGTCCGATGCTGTGGTCCAGCAGTCGCAAAGATCTCGAATTCCCGATGATATAAAAAAGGGATAAAACAGCCAACAGAATGTGAGGAACGACCAGCGTCGCGGCGGATTCATGCTGCATCGCAGCCCGATGTTCGCTCTTGATGACGTGCACGTACACGCTATCAGAATCTGAAATAGACAGAAGAAAAAAAATCCAATTAATTTGTTTCGAATTATTCTACGAATGGGAGTCCATGCATAATAATCAGGGCGTCCCGGACGTCTCTATTTGGCATGCATGTTGGACGTCCCGGCGGCCGCCCAGAGCGCCCATCAGAGTCGGATCAGAGCGATATTTCGGGAGCAAGAAAGGCGATTTTATTGCGGGCCTTGCGGGCGGCTCTTGTTATTAATTCAGCACCACAAGGACATCTTGCGTCTTACGTCTTGATTCTAGCGTCTTGCGATGGATCTTAGTTTGATATGTTCCCGGCCGCAGTGCCACGAGATTTAATCAGGAAAAGAAAATTGTGTTCGGTTATGAGCCGACGGAACGCAATTCGTTAATAAGCAATCAGAGCTCCCGGACAGGGCGCCGCAGGCTCGGACAGTCGCTAATTCCATACACATAAATTAATCGAGACCCGTCGAGGCCGGGATTAATAAATTTTCATGTGTGGGATTGCCTCTAATGTTTCATTAGGCAGATGACTGGCGTGGGAGGCACCAAAAGAGGATTAAATGCTTTCGGGATATTTTCTCGTATCGAGTCACGTCAATTTCGCATTCGTGCCAGGGGTGTCCTGCATTATGATGCCGTTCAATTAAGACCAACCAATTTTCTTATACAAATGGAACAAATAATTTATTTTCAAATTAGATTACTTCCAAAGTAAATAGGAGTTTAATATTGAAATGTTCCAATCTCCAATTTATTCACAAATTTACCCTTAGTGTATCCGATGACCTTTTTGAGGGCATTTTATATATATATTATATATATTTTTTTTATATGTCGAATAAATACCATATGTTCTGATTTTTCCATTAGCACATTCGAGATATCGATTAAAATAAACTTGTTTAATTTTTTTTAATTAAAAGAACCATATCATGACTTTCTAAAATTATCTAAAGTTCTTCCTCTGAGGATATCTACTATATCTATTAATTTTAATTATTTAAAATTAAAAACAACTCAATTTACCGACTACTACTCTTAGGGTCGTATCACCAAGCTATCACAAAGTAAAGCTGTCTCAAGTGTATACAACAGCCATATTTTTAAATCGAATTTCAAAAATCCGAGCAAAATGTCTGTCAAATGTCGTATGATAAGTGCAGGCACAATTTGTTCAAGAAATTAATATGTAATCAGAAAATAGATTTTACTTTAGTTTTGAATTATTGGATCAAATAAATTTATTCGACAACAGTTCTTCAGAAGAAATTAAGTCCGATGAAAATGGCTTGAGAATTTTTTCCAGAAACAAAGAAAAATAAGAGATAAATTGTATAAATAAAACATACGGAACAGGAGCTGAAAAAAGGATTTAGATTACCAAAAAATTAATGTTTTTGAAAGGAATATCGAATAAGCATAATTACAGAACTACGAACATCATTATATTTCATGAATATTTTCTTATACTAAAACCATGTTATTTAATTTTAGCGATTTCAAAGAGAGGAGCTTTTGATTATACGGTTTTCTTTAATGTTAAGCTAAAGTATTAAACCTACAACCTATTAAACCTACATAATATATTGAATCTAAGGGAGCAGCAGATTAAAAATTATATATATACCTATGTATGTATAAATTTAAAATAAAATCAAAGACTTACTTGAGTTACTCGGCGAACATGTGTAGTTCCCAGAATCGGACGGTATCACTCTTGCAATGACGAGTTTGCTGGTTTTAGTCTGTCGTTCTGTTAGCACGTTAATTCCGCCGCGTTGTGAGTAATTAATTAGTCCGCCATCCTTGTACCAATAGATGTATGATGGCGGCGATGGAGCCTGGAGTGCTACACACGTCAAATTAATGTCACTTCCACTCTTGAAGAAAAGTTCTGGATTAGCTAGGATTTTCGCTTTTGAAACTGAAAGAGGCAAAAAACACAGGATATGAGTATGGTGGGGGGCTAAGTTGTAGGCGTAGTTAATTAATCCCGACTAATGAGGTGAGAGAGGAACGATGATGCTGCTCGTTATCCCAGAACTGATGTGCAACCACTCAAACCAAGGTAGATGATTTTTAATTGCGAGTCTGCAGTTCGGTCTATGAAAAACGCCTGCACGCAATGAAGGCTGCAAATTCGAACAATTTGTAGTAGGTACGCTGAAACTCGCATTAATAAGCAGTACAAAATCTCCATATTTGCTCGGTTAAGAGTTTATACATATTTATTAGCACCACTAGACAGAGGTTGGGGCAATGTATTCTAAAATACTTTATACCATACAGAAATCAACGAGAAATTGCCAAACTTATAAAATATTCAAAAATCATATACTGCATATTTTATTGTGCTACCAATAAGGTAACTTGATACAATTTTCTTATCAATTCTGAGGCTTTTCTGATTTGAGAACGATTTCTAAAGCATTTTTCTAAAATATAAAAATGGATTTCAAATATGTATATTACTACGTATTTATTGCACTTTATATAAGGGAAATTCTCAGTTAACTTTATGCCTTTTTTTAGTAAAATCCACCGTTTTCAAAATAAAAATCACACAAAATTTAATGAAAAAATGCACTTTGTATGTAGGACGACAAATTTGGAATACCTACATATTTTTATGAATATTTCAAAACAATGGAAGATGACTGCATTCTTTTTTTTCTACAAAGTGTTTTAGAAACCATTCTCAAAACGAAAAATCTGGGATATGATAAAGTTCCCAAAATTAATTTTCGTGCGAAACTTTAAAACCGGGACTCAACATTTTTCGATTTAGTTTTTGATTTAAAAGTTCGTTCACATACGACATGGAAAGTTTTTATGCTTTTTGGGGAAGATTTCAAATTATTAGTGTAAAGTATCCAAATAAGTTCAGCTTTGAATAATATTGTAGCCGTGTTATTTTGATGATCTGATCTGAAACTATAATGTCACATTGAATTGAATTTTTTTAAACTTTAACATATAACAAAGTTTTTAAAATTTGCAAAAAATCCATCAAACTGTAATGATTTTTGCCCATCCAAACTTATAGTCGTGAACTAAAAAATTTATTGGATCTAGTTTTTGTCGTAAATTGTGCCTAAATCAACGCAATTTGATGCTCTTTTCACAAAATTAAAAAATTTTGCTATGATTTATTATTTCCAAATTTCAATTCAATGCAAAATTTGCTGTGAAATCTCATCCGGATCAGAAAATCATAAAAGCACCACGGCTTGTGTAGAGGTATTTATACTTAAATATACATATGTAATTATGTATAATGTATACCTATCTGACTTAAGATAGGATTGAGATAGTATAATCTGATTTCCGATTTAAGTCATTCTAAGGCCAAGCTTGAGCCAGGCTTAAGCTTAAATTAATATATAATATTTTCAATAATAATTACTTCAGATAGGTATATAATTTAATGAATAAGGGTGATGAGAATTACAGATATATGTATATTTATTCAGAATAATTATAGTTATGCCGATGACAGTGCGACCAATAAAAGAGGGCCATCCGCATTGAAAGCGGTGAGTTTTGCATAAATGAGGAGACAATTTGTGCCATTGCACGGTTTCGCCGACAAAAGGCTTTATTCGAGCATCTCGAGCGCATAGAGACAATGAGCAGGCCGTAATCTGAGCGACTACATTTGCATGACATTTTCTCGGTTGGGGGTTTAATTTACCCGGAGCAAGTTTGCGCTACCCCACTTTGGGGCTTTGCTTGGTGCCTTTTTAACCCCTAGGCTGAGACCGAATAAAGTTTTAACCCAAACAATGAGTTTCTCTCGACTAAATATCCCCGTAATTGGTGAACTGCCGGATGCTGCAATGGCCTTTGTTCACCAATAACATACCGTTCAAGTTTTGTGTCGTTGCACACGCCCTCAAAACCCACCCCCATGCCGCAGCATAAGTGGGTATAAAGTCGGGTTTTTATTTCAACCCTCAATCGAATATCTTCCCGGATTATGCTTTTTCAGCTGGAGTGTGTGTCGTTGTTTATGCTGACGCCGTCGTCGTCGTCGTCGTCGACGATACCAGGAAACTGGGTTAATTTGCGGCGGTACAGTGGACGGTGAGAGCGTCGTAAGAAATTATGGGGGTTTCGGCACGCCATAAAACGTGCGCCCCCGCACTGCACTTCTTGTGCCGCATTAAAATTTAATACTTTGAATTTGGCACAGTGCGAGCGAAGAGCGACTTCCTCCTCCTTTTAGTCTCTGAAATTAGTTCTTCCTTGTGTACCCGGCCGCCTTTATGCAGGAAATCTGCTGCATTTACCCACCCCCATCAAAACTTTCCTTCTAGGAATGGAACGCGGCAGACGAGGCCGTTTTGTTTGCTGCTTAGATAAATCATTTTCTTCATACCAAAAACCTCCAGAGAAGGAACCCTACAAGAACCCCAAACCCGCTTCCCTCAACCGCCTGAAGAAGGCAGAGAAATGTCCCAGTTCCTTTGCCGCCTTTTGCTGCAGAGCTCAGTGCAAATTAATCACTTTCTTCAGCACTATCACTTTGTTTTTAGCGCATGAAAAAAAAATAGAGAGATCCCTTTCAACATAAGAAAATATGCAGCTCACACCCCCGCCTATTCAAAATAGAACATAAAAAAATCCCTTTCAGGGGATTGCGTACGATACAAAAAGGGCGGGCGCACGCGGAAGATTGTTTCAACATTTGTGTCCAGGATCCAAACTCCAGGACGAACAGAAATGCAATCATTTTTCAATTGGCTACAGGAAGAGATCGAATTGCTGTATCAGTGGAATTTTACTCGTTTTCATGTTTTGACATCCCTTTCGGCCTGTCGACCAGAACCATGGACCTGGACCTCTATACGCCCGGAATCCGGACCCCCAATTCGGGAATGGGTAGTCAAATAAAAGTAGCAATCGATTGCGATGATTACCAGAGAAGAGTCATTCGCTTTATTTGAATCTGCCAAGCCATGGAAAAAAAGCCTTTTTCGGCATACAAAGAATCGAAAATGGAATAGTGTTTTGTAATAAAAATATCCCGAAAAAAACGAAAATAAATTTCAAGTGTTTGTCTTCGCTATTTTGAACTTTGAACCCGCTCCCAATTTCTCGTTGCAGTGCTCCTGCAAAATGATTGAATTCCGATGAAAAATAAAAAGAACTCGCGGCCCGATTTATTGCACCAAATTGGTTTTGCATAGGTTTGCTTTATGTGCCCAGCAGTTGAGGCCACATCATGTCGTAATAAAAGTAAATATAAATCAATGCATCAATCCCTAGAGTTCCAATGTTTTAATGCCACATTCAGCCAAATCGGCTTAAAATGATGTTCGATCTAGGTTAATTGATTACATACTTATACATTTTCAATTTTCAGTTCATATTGATCAGCGTTTTCTGTTTCCTCTCAAAATTTAATGTAGAAATCAAAGATATCCATAAGTTTGATTTTGAATTCGAACCTTGTATTTTGGTTGAATAGCAAAATCTATGATTTTAGTATGCCTTTGTCTATTGTCATCCATTCAAATAATATAAAATACCTACCCTAAGCAACTTTATCTACCTTTAATTTCAAAGTCAGAAAAACCAAGACAGCAGAATACGCTGCAACGTATTTATGCCCAATTAATTTCTCGCTTGCTTTTAAGAGCTGAATGACTTACAATTTAAGCTCGAATATTTTTTTTCTGATAATAACTACCAAAAATTTTACAAAATTGAGGTACAAGTTAAAACTTACATGGACAAAGAACTTTTCCATTTTAATATGAAAAACACCAAAGAAGGCATTTTAGATAAAAAAATACACAATGCTCGTTACAAATGCAAGATATGAATAGTATTTTTTCATAGTAGGTATAACAACCTTCACTCAATTTTCACTCATGGGCATGCATCAAACAATCTTAGAAACTATTTAAAATGACTACCTTATCCCCTGCATCTTCTTCGTTCCTCCTACAAATCAAGAAGGAAGTCATCCTTATGAAATTGACTTTGGCCCATTATATGTGTAAATTGAAACGATTCATTTATGACTTAAAAGTCCGACAGCTAATTCATTTTCGTTCTTTGTATAGTTTTCAATACCACAGACAGTCATTTACTTTAAACGAATATAGAAAAATCGATCTAACAATATTTTGGATTAACACCACTATCAAAATAAATGGGACATATGTATATAAAATGTCAGATACATACATTATATGTATACATACATATCGAATATCTTTATAATGCAGAGAAAATATGTTGATTATAAATACTCTTACATGAATTAGTCATTTCCTCCTCCCAACATCTTGGAAAACATGTTTGCAAATCCTGCGTACGCTCATGACTTTATACGTTAATCTTAACCTTAAAAAAGTTGTTTATTCGTGGAAAGAATTTATCTTATCTTATTTTCCCATAAAATTATCCGAGAAATTCGAACCAAGCTAGGTACATAAGTAACCTACATTGCGAATCAACGTCTGTCGCTATTTTCACATGTTTGTAAAGAAATGCCATCGCGTAATCCAATCTCATTCCATACTTAATTTACTCCTGTTGAGAATGGAGCACATCATGTTTCTTTATATTTATATTTTATTTTATTTTTACATCACGCACATACGTGTAATTTTATACAGCGGATGTGAAGACAGAGTAACCTAATATCCTCATCTGCTCAATATTAGATATATTTTCGCCGGCGCTACCATATTTCCTTTTTAAGAAAGGACAACACATTTCCATTGTTTGCCAATATCTTCGCCGCCTTAAGATTTATTCCTGTTAAGAAGTATTCAAAAAGGAGCCTTGAATATGCTGTACGAACCAATAGACATAGAAGGGTGCCACGTTCAATACATCTTCCTTATTTTACTCCTTATGTTTTTTTTTTTTGCACGGCACGTGAGAGTGTCGAAAAAAAAGGGAAAATATTTGGAATGTCGTGGCATCGACTTTTCATATAGGGAACTCCTTATCATCGCTATAGGGACTCGAAGATGAAATTCAATATCCGATCAATACGCACATAAATTTCATTTAGACCTAAAATAGTGCCGCTCTGAGTGGTATATTTTTTGGGGCAGAGGTGGATAGCACCCAGCTGGCTGCCAATATGAAGAGCGATTGCCGGAAATGTGCCCCCTTTGACAGACACAAAAATGCCATCAAATGGCAGAAACTGTTTTAATATATGCACTCCTTTGTTGGCGATCGAAAAGACTCCACCCAAGAAAAGACCCACGGCGAATGTATGAATAAAATATTTTAGAGTCAATGTTATGCATAATTCAGCCCCAGTTTTTACCCATCACAGAATAATATGAGTCTTTTGAATTTCACGTTATCATCATCATCCGATGGGGTTCTGATATTGCTCCTTGGCTGGCTCCTTAGCCACACCCATGTGGATCATCGTCTTTTCCCTAAACCTTAAGTCTAAATAATCCCAAGACGGGAAATGCAACGTAATTTTGTACTTACCCACGACTGTGAGGCGGAATGCCTGACTGATTTTTGGCTCCGTCGATACCTGGCACTCGTAAATTCCCGAATCACGGGGCTGAACAGAAACAATCTTGAGGATCCATTCGTCAGTGTCGTCTAGGTGCATGGCCTGGAATCGCTGATCATTTGTATACGTCATAATGCCAATGGTGAGGATGTGCAAGTCACGCTTTCGTATCCACGAGACCTGTTTCGGGTTTGGGACGAGAAAAAGGTTTATTTTCTAAAGGGTTCATGGGTGGGATGCTGGATAAAATCATTACCGCCCTATCGCCCAAATTCCTCACTTTACAGTGGAGCTGTGCCGTCCGACCCACTGCAGCTATAATGTCCCTTTGGGTGGTGTTCTCAAAAAACGGATGGGCATTTTGCGCCTCAAGAAGTCCTGACGGATCGCTTGTCGTCGTCTCCCAGCTTTCTGTACCTGTAACGGGAGAAATGCAAGTAAATTAATTTAACCCTTGGGACTAACAAATTTTTTCATTTATGTAGGAGAAAAATTCAAGAAATCAGGATTAGAGGTGTACCTACACTAAAATATCTACCTTCATTTTTAAGCTAAGCTATAAATTATTAACCGGGTTAGTTAAAATAGAACACATGCTACATAGAAATAACAAATTACTTTAGAAAGAAAAAAGAACTAACACCCTTATCGCTAGAGTCGATATATCGGTAGGATCGATTCAACTTCTCAATTTTTTCGGAAAGAATTATGGAATCGAGTAAAGTGATCGATTCTACTAAATATGTCATTTTAAAATTAAATTATTATTACTACTTTCGCACAACTCTGGGCCAAAAGCCCACTTTGAATTGTGAACTCAATACCAAATTTCAGCTATCTTCAAGAAGTGTAATTTAAAAAATTCAAAGAAATTTCTAACTATTATTGATTTTAATTATTAATATCTGTTTTTCTTGGATATTTGATGCTTCTTTCTGTAAATAAAGGGTACCTATTGTCGACATTATAGCGTATCACGCCTACGCGGGTTTCAGCTAGTAATATGTACATACTGCATATAACTATACATATAATAAAGATTAAAAATAAAACTTTCCTATTAAGCAAAAGAAAAATTATTTAAGTCCTTTGAATAATAGATAAAGAATGTCTTTGTGGTTTAAAAAAAGAAACAATTTGATTATAAATGAATCTGAAAATCTTAAAGACATTAGCTGTGTTCCATTGGGCTGTGTAAAGTACTCCCGAGTACTTTCTCTATGGAACGCTACTTTGATCGTCAGGAGTAAAATATAAATTCAAATTTTGACATTTCATCGTATTATATTAGTTGCTTTGATTGTGCCTTATTTATTAAAATGGAAATATTTATATATAAATATGTTTTGCTGCCTAAACTACTTAAATTTTATTATTTGAATCCTTGTGATAACTCCAGAATAGCTAAAGCTGCAACGAAAAATGAGGAAAAGCTTTAATTTCCATGCAAACCTAGTACACCTACCTGGCGGGAAAATGTGGCGTAACTACTCAGAACTTCTGCTCGCCAACTAGAGCTAGAGTAGTTCAGCGTAGCCAGAAGTACTTGGGAGTATTTTACACAGCCCAATGGAACACAGCTATTAAATCACTAAAATCAATAATAATATTAGCTTTGCTTTCATAATGGGATCAACTATGAATCAGAAAGGTTTTACTTGGCTCAATGGCATCTACATACTATCACATTTTTTGTATAGTGGTTAAAAGTTGAAAATAGAAAGGTAGTTCACTTTTCTAAGAAATAACCGAAAACTGTAAAACCAAATCATATTACATATATGTTTTCAAGAATTCTAGTTTTATTCCTGAAGATATGAACTTATTTTATTTTAAAAAAAAACTCAAGCGTTAATTTTAGAAATGAGAGAACATTTCTGCGATAATAATAATAAATAAAAGTCCTTTAATCTACAAACCTAAACAAAAGACGGACTGTCTCATCTCTTGTAAATACCTACGTCAGCGTGATAAGGTATAAAATATTGATCTTTTAAATTAAAAAAAAACAGCTGTATGCTATCTTTTATTCAACTCGGGTACCAGTCCTATCTGCTTGAAAATCCATTAAAGGTCCTTCAAATTCTTTTCTGTTTTTGTGTGTCTCTCCCGAAAATGTCTCAGCATTTTCTTCTCGATTCAATACAGCGTAAGGTTACGTCACAACAGACATAAAAAAACGTCTTAGAGCTCCTTCCCTCCGCTGCTAATTCTATTAATAAACAAGAGATACAGTAGACGTGACATTCGTAAGGAATCCCTTTGCTTTCATCCCACCTGAATAAAAGACAAAAGGACCTTAAGAAAATCTCACACTAACTTTACCCCGGCTTGCGCTGCCCGGACGCCTCCTTAGCCTCGCAGTTTTTCTGCCTTTCCGACTTGTGCATTAAAATTCAAATCCTTAAAGGAGAGCATAATCCTTTTGACTCCTTTTGCTTCACCTCAGAAATGAAAATAAATTTCTTTTGAATTTCACGAACTCTTCAAGGCAACATTTACCCTTTGGTTTGAATTGAGATGTTTTCCTTTTTAGGTGAACTATGTCTACATAGAAAAGGGTTGTTCGAACATGTTTTTTTATTTTACTCCTTTTTCGTGAAGTCCTTCATAATGCTATCGCTCAGTTAATATTTTAGATCTGAAAGGGCATTTTCCGGCACCTGAAGCGTGGATATTCGAAGGAAATTAAAAAAGCACCGGAAGGACCCTTGAAATGCTTTAAAAGAGCATCAATAAGGACCTTTAGTAAACTAATGATATGTTTAGGTGGTGATGCAACTATAATTTGTATTTTCTGTCAGAGGCCACTTAGAATATATTCTTTAAAATTGTATAAAGCAAGAAAAATATTCCTCAACCAGAACGAGCGCAATTTGTCTGATTTTGATAGTCAGATGGTGTCGTAAACATAAAAACGTTCCATACGATGCTTCTATGCAAATTCTTTTTCTCGATGGTTTACATTTTCCCAGAAGACGGTTCGCAGTGCTCCTTTTATGCGGAATATATATTTAAGGTCATCGCCTTTTCGTCTGCACAACTTTGTTCCATATTCCGTTCCTGACGTGTTTCTTGACGATTTGTGTGAAATAGAGATCATTTTATTTTATAGCTTTGAAAGGGGTTTGATACTTTAAAAATATGGAGAATGGCATATTATGCTTTCAGAAATGAAGCGAATATCTTTCGATATTATCCTAAATAATAAGTCAATTCAAAGATAATTGGTCATTATTGGGGTATTTATCGAAGTTTGAAAATTTAATTTCATCAATTATATCTATTGACGTAACGACAGTCATGTACAAGTATTCGAATGTTATTCTAAATATTAAACCTTAAAAACTCCCTACAACAAATTTAATTCAAAACTATATCGTCGATCATTCTAAACACTTTGCGAAGAATTAAACTATTAAAGGAAGTTATAATTCGTAAAAATTGCAAGTAGACTATATTTTTGAAACATTGCTAGATTTTAATAAACGTAATTCTTCTGATCCTTTAAAATATTATTCGCCTCATTGGTTTTTATGAATTTAATAATGATTTATCAATAAATCGTGTCCAATTTAAGGAACTAGCAATATTGTAAAATGTTACATTTTGCTAATTTATATCTTATATCTATATGTATCATACTTTTATTTATCTCTGAATAAGAGTGCACTTAGTTATATAAACTAAAAGAAAAATACCCAAAACTCAATCACTTCAATTTTAGAAGTAAGCAAACCTTTTTCATAAATTAAGGCCACAGAGTGCTACTTAAAATTTCCGCTTGAAAGTAATTTAAAATGTTGACCGAATAAAAATCCTTTAAAATAGCGGAGTAAGTCCAAAAGTCTAATTAAGTAGTCGTTATTATTCCTCACATACGCTACTATTCAGAGAGCACTCAAAGGGGCCCAAAATAAACGTTGCTATGTCATTTAAATCATCTACCGAAACGAGCTATGCCCCAGAGAAAATCTAGTTAATTTCGAATCTACACATATCATATCATCTCCCAAAAGGGTGAGGGCCGAGGGGACAGCGAAGAGTTGAGTCTTTGTAAAAAGCCCTCATATCCAGTGTATAGTATGTCAGTTATTAGCACAAAACAGCTTGAAAATTATTGCATATCTTCATGTGCCCGCCTGGGGGCCTTTGGCTCATGCTGCTGTATTCTCCAGCCCCGCCGAAAGAAGGAGCACGTCCTTCACTAGAAATTTCTGTGGATTTATGTCTAGGCAAGCACAGGGCCGCACTGTGTAAATTTAAACTAAAGGGAGACAAGGCAAAAACGGGTGAACCCGAGGGATCCTCCTAATAACTATTTATTCCAGCAAAAACTGTCGTCAAACATTGCGACAACAGGCAAAAAGCCTGGTTTTACTATCCAACCAGCCTCCGGCGGTGGCATCTGGAGCCCAGCATTTTGAGGAAATTGTTTGCGATGCCATAAATTTAATTACTTTCCAATGAGTGCGCAATTATGGGGACAGCTTCGGAGCCCCAAAAAGCCCTAAGAATTGTGTCGCATTGCTCTGCCCAACTGAGACGATTATTCTGCTCACCGATTTCGGCATAAGTAATTATTGTAGGGCATTTGTAATTGCTTTTGAGACTATTTCTTAAATAAAATAAAAAAATTACGACCGTATAATTTTTTTGTCCATATCAAAAATTTATTCGATTTATGTTACCCCTTAAATTTAATTTGGGACAGATTGAGTTTTAGGTCTCCTGACAAAATTTGATAAAACTTTGTAGGAGTGTTAAGTTAATGTCAAAAGTAACAAATATACAAAAAAAATTTCTCGATTACTTGTACTTTCTGAGTTATTCAACTTTAAAAATTTACAGGTAGTCATTTCGCCGCTACGATTTTTTGCATATTTCCACAAAATTTCGTTGCGAATTGCACATATAAACACGTTAAATTAAGGAAATTTCCTACTTGTTACTCTAAAAATGTTGCTTATTGTACTCGTGTAGAATTTATTGCAGACATTTGAAATTTAACGTTTTTCATTATTGTCACCAAAAAAATATGAAACCATACTATATCTTCATGGCAAAACTATCACTTTTTAGAATTTTAACAACAAATATAACAAAGTATCATCAAAATCCGTATTGATTCTTCAAACTCAATTTATGTCTTCCAAGATTAAATTTAACATACACCTAAAACATAGTTATTAAACAAAAACTCAAGATTCAAGACCTTTTTAAAATAAATGAAAAGATGTGTTGTAAATTTTAGGTAAGTAAACCTTCCATGAAATCAAATACACTTTATATTATATAAATTACTTTTAATTGTTCTAAAGTTTCTTTAAGTCCTGTGGGAGCCAATTAAAAATTAACACACGAAGGGAAGAGCATTGCCTTCTGAAAATTCCCTCAAACTTCAGTATGTACATAAGTGCTGAAATAATTTTGCAGACAGAAAGAATTTCCTCAGGGAAATGTTTCCTTATCTCACAATTAACTCTCCTAATTCCGAATACTTTCAGAAAAGTCAATCAGTTATTGTATTAATTGTTTAATCTTATTCAATTTTTGCACTAAAGTTAATAATTCTTCCGTTCAATCCGATAATAAATTGATTGAAATAAGTTCTCAATACTTTTCGATACATTGAAAAGTTTTGTAGGATTCAAGTATTTTAAGAAATTGCAAAACTAATTTTGTTTTCCACTAATTGACTTGGAAAAAATTCCTTCCCAATTATATTTTCAGGATTCTGAAATGCCGAAAATTTACAGGGAAAATTAAAGAAAAAAAATTAATTCTTAAGTAGATTAGATGTATAGAAGAAGTAAAAAAAATGGAATTTTTAAAAGAATTAAGTGGCTTTTACTTCAGAAGGAATTAAAAGAGAGGTAGTTCAAAAAGATTTACTGGCTAGAGGAAAAAGAACTCCGCAGCAAAATGAAGAAAAGTTATTTAGAGTTACATTGGAACCAACACCGCGTAATGAAGTGAGAGGAACGTGGAGAACAATTTATTACTATCTGGCATTCAGTTCAGAAATTCAATTCGAATTTAAATAAAATTTAGATTAAAGTGATTTTATAAATAGGTAAAACATTTCCCAACTGCTGCATCGCTGCCTCTAGTCAAGCAAATAAATATGAGAGTTTGCTTTTCTTAACAAAACTGAAACTGCGGATTTTTTGATATTAGGTATAGAATAACGAAAGTTAGACTCATTTAGGATCACTTAAGTTTCTGTTTATAAAATGAAGTGTGGTGGTATTCTGATAAATAATTTGGAAAAAACAAAATGTTTTCCAAAAAAACGTGACTTACTTCCCTGTACCCTTCATACTTATGTCCTATTATTAACCTTAGAGTTAGGAACCGATAATTTATTAAAGGTTATGACTTTTGACTTTCGAGGTCTTTTATCTTCCCCTTTTTCACCGCTTTATTTAAAAATAGAAATTAATTAACCTTATAATTTAATTCCCTAAAATCGGTTTCCCTCAAAAGATGAATAATTTTTCAATTTTCTGTAAAATTTGTTTTGTGTGAACTGAGTCGTGGTGAAAGGAATCCGATAGTGGCCCTTTCTCGTGATAATACGAGGAAATGGAATAGCCTATAAATTTGCGGGGAGCACTTCTAATCATCGTAATGTAACCATCGGACCCATTCACCGAGCAAGTGGCACCGCACCAGCGGCGACTATGAATCAACTTTATCGCCTATTCAGGGCGAATTTATTATGCAAAGAGCCTTGTTTACTCGGTTTTCTACTGGTCTCACTTAATCGCGTCACTGTGAACTGCCGCGTAATTAAAGGAGCCATGAGAGCTCGATGAGGCGTGGAAAAACGTAAATTGTCCGCGTCCGTCGTCCCGACGAAGGTGTGGGGGCGTCGGGGTGGATGATCCCCTGCCGGGTGACCGGCTCCACCACCGCCGGAATCGAGCCAAGGGATTATCCCGTGCAGAGATGCCCTTCCCGCCGGGATGGACCGAATGCCTGGCATCGACTCGCATTCAAATCAAGTGCCAGTGACGATGTAATTTATCTTTATCTTGTCGTACCCTCGTCATAATTAGACGGGAATTAAATCCTTGAAGGAGTCCTGCTGCCAGGAGCCGAGTCTTGGCGTCACGTCACGATCTGACATCTTGTTGAGTTGGCTTCTCGGCCAGATAGTGCCTGTCCTTGATGCCGGGATGCTGCTCCTTCTGGAGCATCTCACCGTCATTGAGACGGCCATGATTTTGTTTCGAAATTATTATCAGAGGACCTTTCACTGCGTTTTAATGGTTTTGGATCTCGAATAAAGCGCTGATAGAATTATTCCAGAGGTTTTAGACATTTACCCTGATATTCCTGGAATTCGGGTTTGTCTATACCGCCAGAAGGAAGGGGCAACGATGTTATTGACTCTTTGGCAAAAGTTTCAAATTAAATTAAATCATGACGATACAAATTGAATTAGATCATTACATCGTATACTTTTATCTTGTTTTGCGTTTTTGGCCCTAATTTCAATTAAAAAACTCAATGGAAAAGCTTAGAGAGTCGGTTTGCTTAACACGTTCTTAATTACTTTTAATAGCAATTAAATTTCTGCACCTAGAATAATTATATTTCTTTAACCTCTTCAGTGGGTATTTTTTTAAAGGTGAAAAATATGATTTCAATTATTATTTGATTACTTCCTTACTTAGTTTTTACCTTCAGCTATTTAGTAAGAACAAATTGGAAAAATATATGTACGTACGTATACAACGAAATTAATTTCACATATGTATTTGGTAAAAAAGCACTTGTATGTAGGTAGTTCTTCAACAAATTCAAATTTTTAATTACTAAAAAACTAAACGATTACACATGTTATTATTTTTACAATTACATTAAAATTTAAAAATTGTTTTACCATATCTCAATTCTTTTTAGCAGTAGTTCAGATGGAAAAACTTTAAATTACAAAACATTTGTTTTACACGTTTGAAAAGTTCAACCTTTCATTCAAACTTTAATTCTCATGTGTCCGCAAGTTTCTCAAAAATTGTATTTTTACCCGTAACAAAACCAACATGTGTGGCATGCCACGTCTTACCAAATTGCACGAATCACCCATCTACAGGGTGTCTAACTTGAGATGGGCGAAAAAGACGTGTTTGCCTTCACAAGTGCCGAATGTGCATTCATCTGGTCCAAAAGCAACAGTTTTTGCACACCAGGTTACAAAATTATATTTTAAAATATTGTACTGACACGAAAAAACTTTCTTGATCGATTTATATGAAGGTGAAATTCAGAAGATTGAAACAAACAAACAAGCATTCGCTTTTGTCTAACGTCCGTCGTGCATGTTGGAAATTCAAATATAGCATTTATATTGATTTATAAAAGTGTATAAAACGAAATGCCTTTTTCGAATTTAATGTATTATTTTACTATGTTTCAAAGTTCATGTAGGTACTCCAAATATGATCATAAAATCGTTTGAACTTTTAATACAGCTTAGGCTCTTCCTTTACATTTTGTATGTGTAAAAAACAAAATAAATATTTAACAGCCGTACACTGAAAGAAATATTTACCTTTATTCTGGAAAACCATAAATACATTATAGTCCGATATTTTACGGATGCCAACACTATAACACTATATTCTCTTATCTATCTTAGGAATTCCAAAACTATAACTATAGTCTTTTACTTTATTGCACAAATTATTGATATCATGACTATTTTATTGCCCTTAAATCTATAAAAAAAAAATGTCAATACATGCACTACAATTCAAGGAAACATATCTCGTCTAAAAGCAAAAAAAAAACAACTTGTAAAAATATGAAGTCGTCGAAATGGCTTTAAAATATAAATAAAAATATTTTCGCTTCAATAAAACTAAAATGTTTTCTACTTCACTTTCAAAGTATCGAACTTAAATTCAAAGATTCTTCATCTTTAAATCGAAACTTTTTCAATTCAATCATAAAAGTGAAATCAACTTTAATTTAAGGTTGATCACATTAAATTTTAAAGTTCAATTTTTCTCTGAGTGAATAAAGAAATTTGTTACCGTAGTAGAAATAACTATGAAACGAAATATGTATGGAGGTTAAAACGCCAAACTTTATGTTTCTTTATTATATGATTTTATGCAGAGGTTAAAAGGTTCTGTCTAAAGAGATAGAATCAAGTAATTTTTTATAGGTTTTCCTGGAAGTAACTTCCAGAGTTTCTAGTTGCAACATTTTCAAAGTTGTGTACTTGTAAATTGTTTTACAACTCCTAAGAGAGAGTTGTATGTGTTTAAAAGTTCCTTAACCTCCTGGGGCCATATCCATTGAAGGTAATGCAACTTTTACAGCTTCCCCTGCAGGCGATTTATATTTTTTATGATTAAACATCAAAATTGATAAATCATGGAAAGATTACGTCTGCAATTTATCCTCCGGCAAAAGACATATGGAAGAATTTCCCAAGAAAAATCAATATTAGGGGGCATAAGAAGTTTGGAATCGTCAAGATCCCGTGGGCAGTGTATCTCCTTATAAATTTTATGAGCGAATTATTCTCAACGAAAAGTTCGAAGAAAAAGTGCTACAGCACGGCCGGAATTATTTGAATTACAATGACAACAACTTTCGACCTGTCTGCCGCCCCCGCAAATCTCGCAGTCGATGCGTGGCAGCATTTTATCTGAAAAATTTACGTGATTCGACGGGGCTGAAGTCAGTGAAGTCCCTCGAAAATGGCTAAAAAGTTGTGTGTGTGTCATGTTGTGGCATTTTTGGTTTAAATTCGCCGAATGTGACTGGGAAGTGGATCATCCCTCATCGCCCCGCGGTGCTGGAGGCTGACGGGGGCGCCACCTTATCTCCGGTTACTTTACGACATTTCATTAGCACCATTTCGGCGGAGAAGTTTTCTCACTCGCAGCCCTGATAATGGGAATCTGCACTTACACCCTGTATCCAGCAGGGAGCGTCACCCGGTTGAGTGGCGGTAATGAGACCAAATGTCAACTCTCACGTTCGCCCGGGATAATCGATTTTGATATTACCAACAGTCGTCTGAACAGGTTTCATGGGATCTTTTCCTTTCTAGCTACCCTCCGGGGAAACCCGAACGCACCCGGGCTCCTCTTCTGCCAGGAAGATCTCGATAAGACTAGACTGAGATGCCTCGCACAGTATTATTGAATAAAAAAGAAGAAAAATAATATTTTTCTTCAGATTCTCCTGTAGCGATGATATCGCGTAATTGGGTAATTATTCCATTTCTCACTCGAATTGAATTTTCAATTTAACAGACACTTCTTCTGCAATTAAGCGTGGCACGAACATCTGTTGCAGGGGTTCCTTGTGGAAACTTTTTCAATTTCCTGTCATTTATATAATGTGTTTAATTTGATTGACGCCTTTCAACAAAAGTGTTTTATTAAATTAGATTATTTATTTTAGCATCAACTGAATACTGCTGGATATATAGTCGTAAATATATAACAGTATTTGTTCTTCAAACTAATATCTAGAAATAATCATTTAGACTAGAACTTTATTTCCATATTAATAAAAAAACTGAAAATTCAATTTTTGTATGTCAATAATTGCTTTAAGATATTTTGATTAATTTCATTATTTACGAAAGCATATTGATAAATATCAAAAATATTTTAATAATTTCGATTTCACTTGTGGCTTTCAGGAAAAAAATAAATAAATAAATGGCTTCAGATAAATTCGATAGGATATTCATTTCACATGTGAATTGAAAAAAAATATTGATGTAATATTCATATTTTTTATTTATTTATCCCATGTAGCGCCTTTGATATTATTAATTAGAACACCATTTTATTGATAAAATATCCACGAATTTACTCAAATATGGAATTCCCTGATTTTTTTATGAAGGTAATTGAATATATTCATAAAAATCATACTCCTAATAGTCATCGACACGTTTTTACTTTTGGCCGTATAAATCGAAATCGATGGATTTTTATAAGTAAATCCGTGTAAATATCAATACAAACTAAAATGTGCATAATTCAGAATTTTATTTCAACGTAAAATAAAAGTAAGACACATTGCAAAATATAAACATATTTTACACAAATAAGAAATGCATATAACACTTGAGAGTTACACTGACCCAAATTGGTCCGACCAAAATTCTTCTGGTAAGAATTACACAAAGATGACGTTACCTTGGAATTTCTTTTATTCCCCAGAAAATCCATTAGACAATTAGAAAACACTGCGTAGCCACTTTCGTTCGTATTTTTCTTTGACCCAATTGGGGACAGTGAACAGGAAGAAGGTTTTAATTTTCATAAAAATAAATATTTCCTAATCCCATCGTCTTTTATGTTGATCGAACTATTTTAAAGTTTAATTTAGATATTTGTATTCATAAAAAAAAAAAATTAAAAAAAGGAATTCTTGTGATCTCGTGATACATATTTTTATAGTGATTCGGAACTTTACTCTGTCTGGACAGATCCAGGAGAGTATATTTTTTACTATATTCTAAACAAATCATATTACCATCAATGACCACAAACGTATACTTTTGTTACATTTAAGACTTTCTATTGGCCCTAGAGAAAATTTAATTATATTAAAGACATTTGTAACAAATATGAGTCAAATTTTGTATTTCATTAAAAAGAAAACATATTTCATATTTAACTAAACTATTAATGTTTTTTTCCTGATATGTACGACGTTACTTTCATGAATCAATAGTTGTTTGTACTTTGATGCTCTATGAATTAGACACCTTTTCAGGTCGACGAGATTTTGAATGAAGTGTATGATTGTACTCAATGAATCTGTTACTTAGGTATATTTTTAAAAGCTTTGTGGCAACTTCAAGTTTATAAGAAGGCGTTGTAACAAAAAATTAGATACAGGCCTTAAATATTCTTCAAATGTCAAGTTCAATTTTATTCTGTATCTGTTTAAAAGTTAATTTTTATCTTTCCTTTGACCTTGAAAATGTACCCATTATATATTTATGTATTACGTTTATTTTTGTACTAATTTTTAGTATAATTATGCCAAAATTCAGCTGTCTACATCACATAGTCTTTAAAAAAATAGGCTAAAGATCTCTAAAACTCATCCTATTCAATCAACTCTCTTTACAAAGTGGAAGTAATTTCTAAGTTACTTACCCTTAAAGAAACAATTTGCTAGAAAGTCTAAAACCATTAAAAGTTTAAAAAGGTATTCCAAAATCACCTTGAAAACTCATTAGGTGTAAAAAAAGTTACCCTAACCCAATTTTGTGAAAACTTTTCCCGCACAAGGTCTATTCATTCCTAATTTTCAATTCTGTTGACGAGACTCGTTAAGTGTAATCTATCCCACCATCCTGGAAACTGACCTAATTTCCTCCAGCTCATTAAATGCGAAAAGGGAACAACAAGAGGCGCACGCTCCCCGCGGGCGCACTAAGCGCATTTAGCTTGAAACAGACCCAAAGGAGGTGCCGGAAAGCCGCGCTTCCGTTTATCAACAAAAACCCTTCATAACCCATTGTGGTTAGGGATGAGCCGAAGGTTTTTTTTTTTTTTAAATAAGGTTTCTAAAACAATGTCTACTTACTACTGCCTGCAATTGTAAGTAATCCCAATGCAAAAACGTATTCCAGCCACATTTCACAGCACTAAGCGGGTCTTAGAGACGGCATTAATACACTTTCGCGGTTGGAAACCTTCTCAAACTGTAGCGCGACCATTAAACAGGGTGACGAACAAAAAATTTTTTATTCTGTTTTGCCAACACTTCACACGTTGCACCGCGCGCGTTGCACTTCCTACACCCGAAAGTAACTGCCTTGGCCGCAGTGTGGCACAATGTCGGAGTAACAACGACTGCTTTTCGCGAATTGAGAAGAATCCATTTCAGCTAAGTGCTCGAGTGCTTACTTTTCCCGCTTTTAAGGTAAATGCGTCGTCCTCCACAGCCCGAAAAGAAAGGTTGAATTCGTAAGAACCGCCCAGTTGCGGGGGGATTCCCCGGCACAGAGAATATGAATTCTACCACCGCACAGTAGCCTCAATTTTAAGCAAGCACCCTCGAAAACTCGGCGCAATGCAGAGGCATTTTAAGCATAACAACGATACAATGCACTCGGCTGCACTGACTAACAGAGAGTATGGCACTGGAGCAATTAGTCGCGAAAATTCACTTTCCGCGCATTTGATGAACCCTTGAGACCTTCACGGAAACTGACTGACACACATGCACCGCGCTCCAGAAAGGTTCTGTCCTGGCCCTGGCCTGGCCCTATAGTGCCCCTCGGGATGACACACGCATCGGGATCCTGTGGGAGACGTGCGACTTTCGGATGGGACTCAAATGGATCCGGTCGAGGCAGTCAGCCACATCTTTGTCAAACGCAAAACTGCAACTGACTGAGCCATGACTCGAGCTCGATTTTCCGAACCAGACCATTGCGCAACCTCACGTGGTCCTGCCGATTGCCTCGGTTCTTTCGTGGAAAGCTCCCCGTGAAAACGGCGGTATAAGACACCCCGTGGGAGGAAAGCTCCCCGTAGACACATTTCTCCAAAATGTTTAAAAAGGATGCAATGTTGCTGAAACTGCTCCTGTCCCAGCAACAAGGATAGGCATGGGCGCCGCCAAACAGGTAAAATTAGGCACCTGGCATTCCTTAAGTTAGCCTAAACCTTCTAAAAATGTCCCAGCCCAGGTTAAAAAATTAGCCACCAAAACGTTTATGTTTTCTAGAGAAAATGTTAAAAGCGACACTTTTCCATAACAGCCACTTATTGATAGAAACTAGTAATATCAAACAATTTCCTTACACTTAAATTAAGGAAATTGCGTTTTTGCAATAATAATTCAATTAATGTTCTTTACCTTTCCGAGTACTTATGCCCATTTAAGAAAAGTGCTTGGATTAACACATCTAAAAATAAATGAATAAAACAATTTTATCTTTTAACTCTGCTTAGGAAATTTTAAGAAAAAATTAGAGTACCTATTGTGCAAATAAGTTTTTGCAATTTTTTATATTTTACTCTAATTTCATAATTATTTAATTATACAAACACTCAAGATGCTGATATTTGTTCCGGAAAATTGTGTGTAATCTTCCATCATATCCTGGTTTTACACGGATTTCGACTATTAAGTTTGCAGTGTACTTTTATATGTTATTTGTCACTAAAAGCTTAATTATTTGTACTTTGTTTCTATAGCCAATTAAATTCGTCAATTCTAGGTATATACAAATTTTAATAACTTCCAACCAATAAACTTACAACCGTTGGTAAATTCAATTATTACTATCACAAATGTCTGTTGCGTTAACTGCAATTAAATTGTTAAAATTATATTATTTTCAAATGAAACATTTTAACAAGTAAAAGGGTAATCAAACAATTTTATTGGATACTTTTAAACTTATTAAATTCCACAGTTCTTTGATTCGAATAGAATTAATCAAAATAGTTCATAAAATCATAAAACAATCTATTTGAATTTTGATTCTAGATCAGCCTTCGTAGTCACTACGAGTACAAACGATGCCGAAAATAAACATTTTAATCAAGTACATTAATGACATGTTTCTTCGAATACCATTATTGTATTACCAATTATTTATTAGGTACATTGTATATGCTCCTTAAAAAAAATTATGAAAATCACATCAATTTTAATAACCTTTAAGATTTTAATTTTGAATTCTTTTAGTAATATTGTATTTAGAAATTTTTGGAACATTTACATACATATGTAATTTTAGAAGGCTTAAACGACTTATTCGCATAATAACTACTAATTTTATATTCGTATAAAGTCGCTCTTAATTAGTAAGATAATGTAACTAAGATTCATTTCAAAGACAATTATTTAATTAGTGATGTCTTAGAGGAAATGAAATGAAATCAATATTGCATCCGTCCTTTAAAAGTGCTACAGGCGTCCATGAGGATACAAAGTTTAAAGTCGCGTGTTCTTTTCCCGCTTTTCCGGGAAGACTTCTTTTATAAAAATAACGAGAAACTAGGGATGAGAAAATGTTGCCAATGGATGTGGAGCACATCCAGCCCCAATCCCGATTCCGACCCCTCTGCGTCTGTGATCCCAATCCCATTTAAAGTTGCACTCTGATGCAGTCGATGAAACGAAAATTGCTTGTTTGTTTGGAGGCCATTTTATGCTAACACGACCGAGGAGTGATTCAATGTGCGGTGTCACTCCGACGAATTGTCCCATATCCCGTGGCATTCATTGCTTGAGGAAGTTTTTAGAAAGCCAAGCGAGTTTCCAGAAAGTTGTGCGGGATTTGTCCCCCAGAATTTTCTGGCACTGAACCCGGAGGGTACCTCATTTTATGAACCTTCCCCACAATCCGAGGGAACTGAGTGGCTGTCTGGTTTTTAGTTCCACACACATGCAACCAGGAGATGAGAAATGTCGCCATTGTGTCAGATTCCCGTGAAAGGGAATCAGGACCGAAAATCCAGCTCCAGTAATAAGCCTGGATCCTGCCCCGGGGGTAATTGCGCGCCGCAGTCGACCTTCGGACGGCGGCGGCGACAAAATGTACGATAAAACTTTCCTAATTTATCAGGAAGTGGTGAAATCGGGGACAAAAAGTTAATCTCGGATTTTTCAACGAAAATGGATACAACATTTTTGCTTAGGTCAAGGTATTTAGATACTTCGGATTGCTTCGCAACCTTAAAAGAAGCAAATAGAATCGGTCTGGACAGAATTTCTATGGCACTTTTGTTCTTTTGGGCCTTGAAGGCATAGTCCTGGGATTAGATTTCTATGTTTTTCTTAGAATTTCTGAATGATTTTCATATATTGTATTACATTGTGTGCTTTATTACAACGTCTGTTCTGTTCTACTTTTTTTTCGATTTGTATTCTACTACGTATATGAATAAAGGCTAAAAGGCCGCTACACACACAAAATAAAGGCATTTGAAATAAAAGCATTCTATTTTGTGATTGTTTGTTTTCTATTAAAAGAAATTAAAACAAATATGTACTATAACTTATACCTTAGTTTTAAATGTGTATAATAAATAGACTAAAATTTAAACTTTAAACCCTAAAATTGAGAGTTCTATTCAAAAATTACCCAATATCATATACATATATCGCTTAATCTTCTCTATTACACCCTTATCCCTTCTACATAGATCTAAAAGTTGCAAGGAAAATTAGGCAGAACTTTTCGATATGCAAACTTTATAAAGTTTCCGCATCTTATGTGCATATGTACATATGTGAATAAGTTTTATATTTGAACGCTTTTCAGTTTAATTTTCTCAGAGAAAATCAAGAACTACATATCTTACGAGTGAAAGAACAGAAATTCCTCAAGAGTTTTCTGTAAGTCTAAAACTTTTCAGTCATACTTTAGTCATGACGACAGAAGAAACTTCATATTAAGAAAGAATTCAGTATACGTATTTTCAAAACTAATTAATTTAAATTAAAACAGAGAAGAAAGTGTTCTACGCAGCCCTATTTCGTTCATTAATTGGTAATTGTTTTACAAGCGTACTTAAGCCTACACACTTCACGCCTACACTATTGATAAATCATATAAAAATACATATCGTAAATGTCGTCTCAAATAGAGTAAATTCGCTCTTATATATCCCTCTCTTTTGAAAATTAGAATTGTTTCTAAATTAATTTGAGAAATCATAGGAGTTTGAAAGCATCTACGCATTTATCAAGTGAAGTAAAAGGTAATAAGAGTTTGTTGCTGAAGAATTATTTGAAAAATGGAGAAGGAAGAAGATGAAATATATATTTTTAATTATTTTGTTATGAAAATGTTCATAAATAATTGCAATTTGTGAATTATTGCAAAGCATATGGTACTGATAGATTTGTGGGAGCAAAACTCATGTCTATATAACTCAAAAAATAAATATTATATGTAGTAGTAAATATGCACTCGCACTTCAACAAACTGTCAAATAGATGTAAAAAAAATGCTATGATGTGAGCAAAATTTTTGAAAACTTAAAAAAAAAATCATATGTCTAAGCATATGAGTTACCAAATAACCTACTTTATTCTGGCTTACTTTCACCTTATAATTCAGAACTCATATGTGCAAAATTATGTAAGTTTTTAAGTATATCATAAAGAAGTTAATATTCGTAGTGAATTTTCATTTTGATTAAAGTTGTCTACTTTAAATATTCATTTAACAGAAGCGTCGTTAAATAGTTTTTTTATATACGTAAATAAACATAATGTGGGTTTTGAGTTGAATATTTATGATGCTGTTTAGCAAACTCAATTATCATTTTTGAAAACTTTCTAACCTTTAAATATAAATAAAATATTCTATTAGATACATACATAGATGGCGCTGGAAAGTGTATCAAATAAAGCGAGTTATACTAGCTAATTGAAAATTCAATTTTCTACCTTAGGAACTGTATAACATACATGAATTTTAGGTTAGCCGGAGATGCGGTAACGATAATACTTGGGTAACTTTCATATGTAAATATGTAGAGCTAGAGAGGTGTAATTTGGTGCTACCTTAATTGCGTGCAACCGGTGTAACGTAGCTTCTTGCTACCGGTTACTCGTCGTCTTCGTTGTCCTCGTTTTGAACATCGTCGTTTTCATATCCTGCACCACGAAAGATTTTCTTGTGATTTCCTACAGTCAAAAAGTTCCGGTCGTGGGTTTTGAAACAATGGTCGAGGGCATCTTCATGATGCAAAAACTTTTGTGGATCTAGTTTATATGGTCCACAATTTGCAATGAGACGGGTATAATCGGTCGTTGGTTTTTGGGAATGTACATGCACTGAGAAGGTGCTTGGTTTTCCTGGAGTGTATTTTCCCCAAAAAAAAAATATAATAATAATATAAGGAAAAAGGAATCTTATGACCAAAAATTGCATCATTACCGCACTAATGGCTGCTTGCGATAGTCCCAACCTGTACGATAAGCGAAAATCGATGGCAGAACGAGTACTTTGTATTCAGCCAAGGAGCGCTCTAAGTCGGGGGTAATTAAAAGAAAAGCCTTTAAGGGGGTGTACTTGCTGCAGGAAAATGCTCGGAAGGAGCAGTTCCAAGGCAAGTTAAATCTCGACCCGTGCCCGTGTAATGTTTGAAGTGGCCATAAAGCGACACGATGCGGGGGAGTGTGTTTTCTTCTGAGGGAGTTTAAGGGTTTCTTTTTATTGCACTAATCACTTTGGAACATGTAAGTCGGCTTACAAAGTTTTCGTTAAGAGTTAAGCGTTGTTTGCTCAACTTCATGCCGACAACCGACGCCTTGCCAGTTTTCTTGACGAGATGACTCGACATGTTAGCAATTTGTGGCGCTTCCTCTTTATGAGTTCACCGATATGGATCAAATCACCATAAAAAAAAATTAGAGCACCCCCAGTTGAGATGCCTCCTTTTTCATGGCTTTTACGCAAAATGCTCATTTATGGCGAAAACTTAATGGGCGACGAATATCGAACGGAGAGTGGGCAACTATGCTCCAAATTTTCATTATATTTATGCTTTGGCCCTGTTTGCGGCCTCCGGGCTTTGGCAGAAACGCTTGAAATTTTCATTTTATTTCTTTTCGCAATTATTCGGCGAGAACTATATTTTCGAAGCGAGTTGCCCCCGGGTTACCTACATACGTTGCATGCACGCGATTTCATGGATCACTGCACGTTCCCATAAATTTAATGTCAGACCCTATTCCCGGCCGCAGCGCAGACCCGGGCTCCGCCAGGAAAATATATGAACGTATTCATAGATGTGGCCGCCGCAGGACATCCCGACCTTATTTTATGTAATATTTTGCCTATTGAAATGCAGGGCTTGTTACCATTGCCCGACGGATCCGGCAGCACCTGAATAGGCCCAGCCTCAATGGTTAGCCCCTGCACTGAGTTATTTCCTTGAGTTCTCCTTTCACGCAACCCTGTCTTACCGCATTTTGCTCCATTGGGGCAATTTAAATGTTTTCTGGGAAAACGGCCATCCTTAATACACCCGAGGGAGTCAGTCGCTTCTTAAAATTCCCTATTTTCGCAAACCAATTGGATATAAATAATAAAATTCCCAAACGGTCTTTGCTCGGGTTATTTTAACACGTCATACACCTCATCCCCCAAAGACTTACCCTCGAGCCAAGAATCTTAATTTTGAATGAAATCCTCAAAAAAAGGGCCCATCGGTTATGCTAACAAGGTTGATAAGTAATTTAGAAAAAGGAACAAAACGCAATTAGACAGGACTCTCACCTTTCACAACCCCCCTGTCACCAACTGGGGGATGCTCCCATCCATTCCTGCTCCCCAGACCCAAAAAAACCGATCTTTCTCCACCCTTCTCAAATCCCAACATTCCCAGGAAAACAACAACCAGATTCAAGGAATAAAGTCTTATACAAAACTTTCCCTCTCACTAATTGGAGCAAATCCTTTTAGCATAAAAATCTGCTCCAGCGCTAAATAAAGAAATGCTCCACTTCTGCTTAAGGCGAGGCCGCAGATTTATCGGGGTATTTACTGTTTTCAATACTGGGTTCAAGTGCTAAGGTCCCTAAGGCCTAGGCCTCAGCGCGACCCTTTCCATCTTAAGAAAAATACTGCAAGGGAGCAGTTACCAATGAGCCCCCCAATTGAAGGGGTTTTTGATTAATTATTATTTTGTCGATGTTCGGCCTTAGGAAGTGCCCTTTCTTTTGTTTTAATTTAAGGTACCTTTGCCCGTTCTTTGCCCTTCCACAAGAAACTTAAGAAGCTTTTCTACTTTTCGTTGAAACGCGAAAACCAACAATGGAAGAATTTTTTTCTTTTCGGCATTGGAAACAATTAAAGGGATTGAAGGGGTTATAATTACACAAGTTCAAGTCACCCTCCAGCTGTGGCTGAGTATAATTTCTATTGAAGTTATTTTAAGAGTTATTCTTAAGCTTTAAAGAATATTTTTAAAATAGCATGACTTTTTGGGGGAATTAAAAGACCTTGAGCAAATTTTTTTTAATCTTATCAATTTAACAACGAAAATTAAAAAAAAAATAAATAAAATAAATAAAAAGGAGCTCCTAGAATCTAAAAATTTTAAATGAGGGCCTTGTGGATGACAATTTTAGAATTATTTTCCTTTGCTCAATCGATTCTATAATCTTTTAAGAAAAATTTTTACAAAGCAATTTGTATATAGAACTCGAACTGTAGTCCCGAAAATAAGAGAAATGCGACTTTTCTCATATGTACCTGCTTGCAAAATTTAACTCGAGTTTTATTACTTCCATACTGAGGAATTTTTTTATAGACAGAGCCATAAAATGGTCATAATATCAAAAATTCTTGAAATATTTTAAAGACTCTATATAGAATATAGTTTTATCGGAAACCGCATTGAAGTTCATTGTAATAAAAAGTGTTATAAAAGGGTATGTAAAAAATTTCAAAACAATTTCCTATATCCGACGACCTCTTTAAGATTTCAGAAGATATGTATTTGAAGTTGCTGTGAAACATTGAGTAACATAAATTTCATACTAAATAGAAAATCATCGCCAGTGGCCGACACATTCTATAGAAAATTCATATACATAGTTAGTTTTCATATTAAATGTAAATGCCAATTCAAATGCAATAACTCAACTGGAAACGACTTGCAGTCATAGTTAGTTTTCAGTTTTGTTATAATTTATTAAATTTAATCATTTCTGCCATTCTTCAATAATGTTTGGCCGGAACGATCAAAAACAGACGCGTTTGACTTGACAATTTTGCTATTCGGTCATAAAAACGATCTATGAAACATGGACACATACTCAAAAATAAAAATTTCTTCAATGAAAGAAATTTTATATAATTATCTTTTCACAACACAGCAGAGAAAATATTATTGCCCCTGAGATGCCATTAGATAACATCACGATGAAGTAAGACTGAGCTTAATTGTTTAAGTGCTTTTCAAGAAACTTTTAAAATTGTTTCTCCCCCAAACATCGTGAAAAATAAGATTGTTCGTCTAAGGCCCTTCCTTTTTATTCTTAACAAACTCTATATATATACAATATTTATGTTCTGTCGTTTAGAACAAGAAACAGAGTGACCTTTTCGTATTGAGTGCCTAAATAGTGTGCTCAAATATTTTTAATATCTTACATCTTGGTTGTTCCCAGATAGCCTTAAGAAATTTTTTGTAAAAATAAACAAATTGCTTTCACTTCTATTTATAAACAAGAAAGATAATATCTTTCCTTGAAAGAAAAAAATATATACTTAAATGTTAAGCAAAAATAATCGCTCTCACCCACTTAGGCCTGTCCTCAATGTCGTCTGCAGCCCTAAGGCTGGTAAAGGAATTTTTTTTACCCTTAATACACCCGTCAGACCTTCCAAAATATTTACCCTGCGAGACGAAAATTTCGTATAAAGGATTTCACTTGGAGAAAATGTTTTCCGTAAATTCGTTTGACTTAGGAGTCGTTTGATTTCGAAAAAAAAAACTTTTAATTATTCATTTACCCAAAAACTCCTCACGCTCGGGGGGCACATATAACAACTTTTTGCGCGAAATTAACGAGTAAAGTCGCTTTTCGTCACATTCTCCCACATTTCCTCGTTACGAAATTGAAAGGCTACTTTCATCTTACTCAGCTTTGAAACCAAATTCGAAGTCACTGAATGATTAAAATTTAAAACTTAAGTTTGCTACAAGCATTCAAAAGGAATCTCAAATTGAGTTCTTCGAGGACGGAGGTGGGAGTAGTTACGGGGAATTTTCAAGTAAAAATATACGAAGCAAGTTTAGGTAGACCCGAATATGTTTATGTTGTGACTAATTAAGTAGTCTTGTAGCTAATTAATTACTCATTACTGGAGTTTTCTGCCCTCATCATGCCGCCTTCCTCAGGAGAGGAGTGATTTACACCCCCACAAGGCGGCTAAATAATTAACACACCGCCAGGCGTACCCCGGAAAGTTGTTCCTGCTAAATAAACTCAAATAATCCGGGAACAGGAGACCAAAACAAGGAAAAAGCCTAAGACAACCACTCGAGTGCGGCGCGGGTGGCACACTCAGACAAAGTTCTACTAACAAGATTTTCTGTTAAATTCATTCTGGAAAAACGTTTACCATGGGGAAAAAAAAGGGAAAAACTGGCCCGAGATAAATCATTTTCGGCTCGAGGGCCTTCATCTGGTGGTAGGTGCCTCCCTCTGAAGGAAAAGAGACGGATCCACGAGAGCCTCTTTTCGATCTGAGGAGCTACTTCAAAAGCAAGTAATGGAAAATCGATTCGAACCTAGAAAAGAACCTGGAAGAAAAAAGTGCACGCCACAGTGACGAAACTTGATTGACAACGATTAAGGAAAAAAATCCACAAAATCACTTAAGGCACATACACCTCCCCGGGGGAGCCCCAGAGGTGCTTCCGTAAGCAATACCAGCAAATTCAGCTCCGGTAGCATCAGCATCCATCAGCGTAAATCTCTTCGACGAGGAGATTGAAAACAGACCGATCCGTGGACATGGGTAGTTCCATTAACAGGCTCCTGTTTGCTCCCCGGCAATATCCTGGAGATTCTCCCGGATCCCACTGGAGCCAAACAATTCCAGGGGAGACGCATCCCGAGAAAATATGGGGAAAAACCCCTCAGAACGACTAGTCATGCCCGATGCGCAATTTTAGGTTCATTAGCCTGGTCCTCATTAAGCAACTGCCCTTTTAAAAAAAGTAAACACGAAACCCACCATTAAATTCAAGAGTCCTTTGCTTATATAAAAATTGAGTGTGATCCCTTCCGACTAGGACTGTGGCGGGCTCCAGACTCCATCCAGGCGGAGTTCCCGTAGGCGCGCAACTACACTTGACCCGATCCTGGAGCGACAACATCCAACTCTCCAGGAACGGGAGGAATTCCAACATATCTTCGTCCCGAAGTTTTAATTAAGTCTCCTTGAGTATCACAAACTTCATCAAGAAACTTTATCGTTCGAGTTTAATTTTAATTGAGTGTTTAGGGCGCCGTTAGAAAGGAAACAAGATACTCATTACGCTTAATTATAGTAGAACTCACCGAATACATTGAGGTAATGTAATTTGGGCCCTGAAATATCTTTCGGCTAAGAAGGGGCTGGAATGGGGCGAGGAATGTCATTTTGCGGGGGCAGCGACACAACACCACCAAAATCCACGGCCCTCTTCTTATAAGGTAATCACCACCGGCCGGGAAATAATTAATGACTTTCGCTGGGAAAGGCCGCTAGAAAATTGATAGAGTGTTCAATTAATAACAGACAATACCGTGGCACCGCCCCCAATACGGCCGTATTTGTTCCTATTCAAAGTTACCCAATTTTCAAAGATGACTAATATTTTTACCTTGAGGACCCTTTAATTAAAATATTCAGACAATTTAAGCTCTAAAATTTTTAAATCAGATAATATCTCCATTTATAATACTTTCGTAGATTATATGTATGTATATGTTTCGATTTTTCTTTTGCGATTATATCGAAATCACCCTTTTAGGGTTCGGTAATTCTTGTATTGTATAGAAAATTATTACAATTCTACTAAGTTTACGAATAATTGTCGATCAATTTTTAACATGCTGTTGGGCCTGTAAAGAATTCAAAGAAACTATGGAACTATGTTTTAATCTTTTGTATTCACCTTTTGAATTCTGAGAAAAATATATTAAAAAAAACTACAAAATAATCCTCATGTTTTTTTTTTCCGGTATTAAAGTACAAATCCTACATATAGTGAAAATATATAATTGACCAATTTTTATTAATATTAAAAATAATGTATTCTTAAATTTTCTTAATTTTGCTCGTAAACAAAAGGAATAATATTTTTATTATAATATGGCCATATAGGTTATTTGAGAACATTTACAAACATTTCAATGATATTATCACTTTTTATTACATCACTGAAATGGATCAAGTCAGAAATAAATAAAAAACAAGAATTTTTAAAATTATGTATATGCAGTTTTCGACGGATCTGAAAAAGACAGGTTTTAGAAAGAGCATCTTCAAAACTAGGAAATTCTACAGAACTATTATTCAAATTCTCAAGGTTATTTTAAATATTGAATTAAATCTTGAGATAACTGAGCTGAATAACTCCGCAGAGCCCGAGTAAAAGGCTCAGATTCTTTAACTAAAAGACCCCTTTTTCGTTTTTCGTAAGGAATAGCTCTAACTTAATAGTTGCTCCCTCAATTTCGCCTTTGCGGCAGTCAGTAGATAAGCTATGCCGGTTCGAGCGCAAAATCCCCGTGTATTTTTAAAGGGAGGTCAAAATTCTCAAAACGGTCCCAAAAGCTCGTCGTCTACGTCTACGAGCAGTTTTAAGGCTGAAAGCTCTCTCTTGTGTGTATCGGGGTTCGGGTCTTTGCTATTTTGCAGTCCGCCATCTACCAGATGAGGCTCAAGTTTTGCTAGAATGCGCGTGCTTTGAGTTTATGTGGTTATCTGGGTTCAGGTCTTTGCTAATTTTGCGATCCGCCATCTACCAGCGTAAGCTCAAGTTGCGTGTGCTTGGAGTTTATGTGGTGTATCAGGTTCGGGACTTTGCTATTTTTTCAGCCCTTTCATCTACCAAAATAACTTAAAGTTTTAGAATGTACGTGGGATGCCGCTCTCCCGCCGAAAGCTTTACCCTATCCTTTGCTAGTTGGACGCGAACGTGGATGCCTCGATCATGTTACGTGTCATCATAAATCGCAGGGTACTTGAACGTGGACACTTGAATGTGTCACCCAAGTATAATTTACACATTTTTGCGGGTACGCATGTGGTTTTGTTTATGTTACATATGTGAAGTCTTATCAGTAATGTGTCTGTAATTTGATCCCTTTAAGGAAACGTTTTACATTAGACTAGGAATTTGGGTACATGAAGGATCATGCCTCGAACATGTTACGTGTCATCATAAATCGCAGGGTACTTGAATTTGGACACTTGAATGTGTCACCCAAGTATAATTTACACATTTTTGCGGGTACGCATGTGGCTTTGTTTATGTTACATATGTGAAGTCTTATCAGTAATGTGTCTATAATTTGATCCCTTTAAGGAAACGTTTTACATTATACTAGGAATTTGGGTACATGAAAGATCATGCCTCGAACATGTTACGTGTCATCATAAATCGCAGGGTACTTGAATTTGAACACTTGAATGTGTCACCCAAGTATAATTTACGCAATTTTACGGGTACGCATGTGGTTTTGTTTATGCTGAGGGGTTCTTATTTCCAAGAATTGATTCTCGAGTCAACGTAGGTTTATTTTTTGTTGTTTTATTTTACTTGGGAAAAAAATTTTCCTTCACATTTGAGATTCCCACGCGGGAGTATAAATAGGACTTTTGGAATCGGATCATCCATTTAGTGTCAAACGTTTGTGAACAACGCACCCTCAACAATTTGTTCAATCTTCAGAATATTTTAACTTAAAGTTTGCACAAGTTATTTATTTACATTTAATTATCTTGTGAAGTAATTCGTGAGTCAAAGTAAAAGACCAAAGGACGAAAAAAAAAAAAAAAAACAGTGCAGTATCAGTGCAATAAAACTTATAAGTTCAGTTCAGTTATATCCCTATATTGTTTAAAAATGGTTCAAGTAAGCAATTTAGTGCAAAATGCTAAGCAAGCATTTTTAAATGCCCAAAACAATCATGCCTTAATTGAGGCGGGTGTGAAAGAGTGCTCAAACAATTTAAGAGTGCTTCGGAAAGTTCTGAAAAGAGCCAAGACTGTAGGTGAAAAACAAAATTTCACCAATGGTATAAACCTTGTACAAGGATACCGTACTCAGATAAAACAGCTGAAATTGAGGGCAGGTTCTAGCCATAATGCGAACCGTGCCAATTGGACTTCATCCCGAGTTCGGTGGGAAGACGTACAATCTGCTTTTTGTGATCGGTAAGTAAAAACTTAAAAATATGTCTAAGTCATATCATTATTTGTTCGTTTCTTTTTCATTTATAGTATGAGGACAGGAGTCATTGTAAACTTGTCTCATAAGGAGCCAAAGGAGTTCCTGAAAGATTGTGTAGGACTTTTCCGTCGGCGCATCAATAACGCATTGAAGAAAGAGACTGCTCTAAAGGTGAATGCAGCTTTTTGTGGGGAGTTTAAGGTTGTGAGAGGGGATGAGGAAGTATTCGAGTTCAAGTACATGAACACGAAGAATGCTCCCATCTACCAAAACACAGATATTAATGAATGGTTCAAACATAATGTTGAGGAACCAGTAATGAATAAACTGGAAGAGTTCCAGGAAAGAGATAGCGGTTGGGCTTTGTCAGCCATTATAAACTTGGCTATAAACATCAACAAGTTCACACCGCAGCTGGGATCATCTTATATTGAGTTACCGCAACAAATTAAACGCAAAGAGGCCTGCATTAATGTTAAAAATGCGGACGATGCTTGTTTCGCCTGGGCAGTGCTTTCAGCCTTACATCCAGTTCAAAAAGATCCCCAGCGTGTGACGAATTACCGCCACTATTTCACAGAATTAAAACTAGATGGAATTACGTTCCCAGTGACAATAAAACAGATTCCGCGATTTGAGAAGCAGAATGATGTTTCCATCAACGTATACATTCTACAGAAAGCTGGAAAAGAAAATTATAAAGTTCTACCAACATATTTGACAAAAGACAAAAAAGAGCAGCACGTGAATCTTCTGATGATTCAAAATGTTTATTATGATGAGGATGCCGAGGAGGAGGAAAAAGAAGATGATGAGCCCATCCGGTACCACTACGTTTGGATAAAGAACCTCTCCAGGCTCCTTTCATCCCAACTGTCGAGGAACGATCATCAAAAATACTTTTGCGACCGCTGCCTCCATTACTTTGGATCACAAGAAAAATTGGATCATCATGTAGCTGACTGTACGAAGATCAATAACGCGAAAATTCGACTACCAACGGAGGACGAGAAGGAACTTAGATTTAATAATTTTAGGAATAAGGTAGAAGCTCCATTTGTCATTTACGCAGACATAGAATGTTTACTAGTTGAAAATAGTGATAGAAATAAGTATCAAGTTCATGTACCATGTAGTTTAGGATTTTATGTGAAGTGTTCGTACGACCCCACGTTATCAGTCTTCAAATTATATCGTGGTGAGGATTGTGTCGAGTGGTTTGTGCGCGAGTTAAAGCAGTTTGCGGAGAATTTGGAATCCGTTTTTCTTCACCCTCTACCTATGAATCAGATGACTGCTGAGGAAGTGGCATTTTTTGAGGCAGCCAGACTCTGTCATATATGTGAGAAACCATTTACATCAGGCGATAAAAAGGTGCGCGATCATTGCCACCTAACAGGTAAGTACAGAGGTCCAGCGCATGAGGGATGTAATATTAATTTTCAGGATAGTCACACCATCCCAATAATTTTTCATAACTTAAGCGGCTACGATTCTCATTTTATAATTAAAAATATAGCTTCCGATCTTCAAGGCCGCATTGATCTCCTCCCAATTAACAAAGAACGGTATATTTCTTTCACTAAACACTTAGATGAATACCCTATTAAATTCCGTTTTATTGATTCGTTTAAATTCATGGCAAGCAGTCTTGACACCCTTTCCTCCTACTTAACTTCTTTCCCTATTTTAAAATCCCAATTCCCAAATATAACAGAGACCCAGTTTAAGTTACTAACACGTAAAGGAGTATACCCATACGATTATTTCACTTGCATGTCAAAATTTTTAGAGACCAAACTTCCTGGTATCCCCCAATTTTACAATAAGTTAAACGATACTAACATTAGCCAAGAAGATTATAATCATGCCTGCAATGTTTGGAATGAATTCAGCATTCAAAATCTGGGTGAATATTCAGATTTATATTTAAAGACAGATGTCTTACTCTTGGCGGATGTTTTTGAACAATTCCGTGCAAGTTGTTGTAAAACATATGGACTAGATCCAGCGCACTATTATACGCTCCCAGGGTATACTTGGGACGCAATGCTTAAGCATACTAGCGTTACTCTGGAGCTATTGACTGACATTGATATGCTCTTATTTATAGAGCGAGGCATTCGGGGCGGCCTTAGCCAATGCTCTAAAAGATATTCAAAGGCCAATAATAAATACATGCCCGACTATGATCCCTCTCAACCTTCAAAATTTCTCATATATAATGACATTAATAACCAATACGGTTGGGCAATGTCCCAATTCCTACCCTACAGTGGCTTCAAGTGGGTAGGAAATGTATCATCTTTTAAGGTTGAAGATGTAGCCGATGATTCGCCCACAGGCTACATTCTTGAAGTGGATCTAGAGTATCCGCAGGACATTCATGATCTTCATAAAGATCTCCCATTTTGCCCCGAACATACAACGTCACCTGGATCAAAACAAACAAAACTTTTGGCTACACTGCACGATAAAACAAAATACGTTATTCATTATCGCAGTTTAAAACAAGCCATCCTTCACGGATTAAAGTTAAAGAAAGTTCACCGGGTTCTCGAATTTAATCAATCTGCATGGCTTAAGTCCTACACTGACCTAAATACCAGACTTCGAGCATTGGCCAAAAATGATTTCGAGAAAAATCTCTTTAAGCTGATGAATAATGCTGTTTTCGGGAAGACTATGGAGAACGTTCGGAAACGTAGCATTGTGAAGCTGGTGACAAAGTGGTTGGGGCGATATGGAGCCGAAGCACTCATTTCTAAGCCCGAATTCAAGGCTTCGACCATTTTCAGTGAGAACCTGGTAGCCATCGAGTTAAATAAGACAGAAATTTATTTTAATAAGCCCATATATGTAGGCATGTGCATTCTCGACTTGGCTAAAACTACCATATACAATTTCCATTATGATTATATGCTTCCTCAATTTAGATCTAATTGCACAGTTTGTTATACAGACACGGATTCACTCATTTATGAAGTGACCTGTCCTGACTTGTATCAAATTATTAAACGTGACTGCTATACCCATTTCGATACAAGTGACTACCCGCAAAATAACATTTGGAACATCCCTCTTGTAAACAAAAAAGTGTTGGGCCTCATGAAAGATGAAAACAACGGCCGCATAATGACAGAGTTTGTTGGCCTGAGATCAAAGATGTATGCGGTTCGGGTAGAGGGCCAAGATAAAACAAAAAAATCTAAAGGTGTTAAAAGAAACATAGTAAAAAATAGAATAACATTTAATGATTATATTGAATGTTTAAATAGTAATACTGAAAAAATAGTCCGGCAAAATTTAATTCAATCTAACAAGCATCAAGTTTCTTCCATTACCCAGCTGAAAATCGCGCTAAGTCCTCACGATGATAAAAGGTATTTAGTACCAAATACGAATGAAACGTTACCGTGGGGTCATTACAGTATAATGGAAATAGATTAATATAGTTATATAAGAAAATATTGTAAATTAGATTAAGATATATACAAAATAAAAGAATTTTTATAATGTTTTAAAAAACTGTTTTATTTAAAAAATCCTTTATTTGAAATACATTTTTCAGAGCACATCGGCCTTGGTGTATGATGCACGATGGTACATTTGTTTCCAAAGTAGTTAGTTTTGGACATCCCTCCTCTTCCACGTTATATATAGATGAACCATTTCCAAGTATTTGTTGAACCCAGCTTTTCTTTTCAGCTCCCTTTACATAAATGATTTTATCCTGCGGCAGCGATTGATGGACTATAGCATATAATTTATGGTATGGGATGTAACCATCACCCCATTTGAATCCATGGATATTATGCCGCAGCCATTCAACATGCTGTTTTTCTGATCGAGTTAACTCCTTATAAGGAAATGGTGGTTGGAATATGTAGTGTTGGACTTGATTTTCACCGTTTAAAATTGCCAATTCTTTAAAAATAAATTCAGTGTTTTCTAGCTTGTATCCTTGAACATCGATGACAATAATTGATGACATTCTAGGCAAGTTTTCGAGCTTCACCAGTTAAAGGAATGTATTCTACGATTCGATCATGCAACAGTAAACAGTAAGCTGTTGTGTTGGCTGGGATGTTTTCACTCGTCTTGAATTCCAATCTTATATCCACTGGCCCAGATTTAACTGCCTCTTTTTGACGCGAACAATCAATAACTGAGATCGGCGCGTTATTTATAAACTCTTCCCTTGAAAGGAGTGGCTGCAACTGACGTCCATAGTACGAAGTTTGGAATTTTATATACATGTTATATAGGAGAGCATATTGGTTCCTATCAAACTTCAAGTTCAAGTCATCATAAGGGTATGATTCTGAATTCAAATGTACTTTAACATCTGTCAGTTTGCAATGATCAAACTTGTTAGCATCCTTTGTTTTATCATTTTTGCGATTTGTTTGGAGAGCTAGAATGATGTATCGGGGCTTTTCCATTTGTGATGTTGTTTTAACAGACCAAGTGTGATGAGTTGCCGCTGGTAGTGCTGGATACTCGTATATATCCCAACTCCTGAACGATATTTTTATCTCACGACCACTTTCAATGACTTTTAACAAGGCTAATTTTTCATGGTCAGCAACATTAACATGAGGAACACGCCACTGAAGTTTAAATATTGAAATGTTTACAGCATCTGTTGGTGATATGACTGCATCTTCATCCGTTCTGCTCCGTATTAATATTAGTTCATGTTTAGCGTTTGCGATAATTTTCCTATAATCTTCACCAAAGCCTAGAAGTAACTTTAATGGTACACAGAAATTGAAAAATCCCTTTGCAGGTGCAATTGATTCTTCGGGTGACCAGCCAGCATTTAGTAACATTTGGCTCTCGTTTTTATTCAGCGATATATAATTTTTTAGAGTCGTAGCAATTCCAAGATTTCTCGTTCTATCAATTTCTATACCGTTGATCTCATATCGAATTTCTTCAAAGAGAAAGGCCATAGCATTGTTTGCTAGCTTTGCAGTATTTGAAACAGCCCCTGTTGTATTAGTTAGCGCTCCTTCAATGTATATAAAGCTTTCAGATGGTAAGATATATAGATCTTGGTGTTGTACTGAAATACGGATTTCATCGCTGTTTTTAAATGATGTGAGGAATGGCGAATAGGTGTGGTAGTCAATTTTTGTTATGCTATTATCATAACTTATGCCTCCAGTAATGTCCAAGATGTTGTTATACATTTTTCAAAATTAATCCTAACGACTGAAGATATTGCTTATTATCAGCTCTCAGTTCACGTCTTGTTCGCTTTAAGTCTGCTGCCTGACTAATAACTTTGTTTATATTACCACTATATATATCCTTATTATTGCTGTTGTTATAGATTAGCATTCTGTGGCTTTAAATGTAATCTGGCAGTTATTGTTTCACCTCGAAAATTTATTAAATCCCCGTCCTGATCAACGAGCTTCAGTGAGAGCGAACTTATCCGTTTGACGTTCACAGGTAAATAGATGACATATTTAGGAACCTCCACTATTTTATACCCTGGCCCCACATTTGGAGAAAATTCATGGAGCATATGCACTTGATTGTTATTGATGAATGAACCCGAAATAATGTTGCATTCAATTCGTATGGTGTTTACTTTAATAATATTAACGGGTAGCTCAGATGTGTGCAGTACATTGGGTTCCAATACTCGCTCCCCAAATCCCAACAATGGAGCGATGGATCTTTTCTTATTAAAATACACTACTTTATTAGCTTTAACCTCACTCTTTAAAGTATTATTATTAGCCTTTATTGAGATTTCTCCACCCTCGCTGCTTTTACTCAAACTTTGCTGAATAAAAGATTCTATATTATCAATCTCATAAGATCCGACTGGTATTTCGATAACTGTACTTCCTATATGTATTAGATTGTTGTCCTCATCAATATTAGGAATGGAATTGTATGTTTGAAAATCAATTAATCCACAAACGTAATCTCCGGGCAACTCCAATGGAGGGAAGTATTCGGCAGTAAGTACCGATGAATTGCCAGTAAGGGAGAGTGTTATCGACATGGTTATTGGAAATGAAATGACCCTGTTTGCGCTTAAACATCTTTATTTATACATTTTTCTCTTACAATGATGGAATCTGATCGTTGAGAAAATTTAAACACAAGTGTCCACATATAACTGAATTAAAATTTTGATGGGGTGTATAGTTATATGTTACAGCATCACCCAAATAATTAACAACTTCTTGTGGTGGTTGCAGGTTTCCAAAACTATCAAAGTAGTTGATGAAATTTCCCTTCTTCTTGTATGCTACCCAATGTGTTCCAGGTCCTGCTGAAACATCTAAATTAATAATTCCACACTCATTTCTCCATGGCTTTCTAGGTAATTGATCTCGCATAAATACTCCTCTAAAGTGTGGTATGTCTTTCGCATATTTATACAGATCAAGTTCATTGAGTGCTCTCTTGGGTAGCGATCTTAGTAGTTTTTTGGCTGGGTGGTAAGAAAAAGCCCCAGTCCTTTCCTATATGGCTTGAGGAATAACCCATGACCAGCTTTACCCAACGCTATAGCTTCCATTGTTTCATTATGACGCTTGCCTTCTTCCAGCTGCCGCCGTGCGTTGTTTGCAGCATTTACTGCTTTAGCTATACCAGCTGCACCTCCTGATAACGCTCCAATGGCTGAAAGCCCAGCAAAGAGAGGAATGAGGAATGGTAAAACACCGCCAACTTTAGGCACGGGAATCACTCTTGGTGTTGTGATAAGTTTTTTCCTTCTTTTTATGACGTCTTTTGCTGCACTCAGCGCTATTTTTATTGATTCCAACAAGTCTTTGGGTTTCTTCAATTTTAATACTTTACGAGCATTGCGTACTGCTCCGCGGAATGATGGACATAAACCGCTCTTCTTCTTATTATTCTGAGTTGTGGTAGTTCGAATTTTCGCTTTAGCACCCATTCCAAACTTAATTTTAGCCTTCATCGCGTTTGTTACCAGTAAAGCGTTAGCACGTTCTCCAAATGAGGCGTCCTTTGATGTTACACGTTGCCAAGCTTTTTCTGCTAGAATACGGTCAGCAATGTGGCGGTCATTTGTCTCACGAGACTTTGAATATGCTATATCATGCGCTTTACAGGCTGCATCTAGCGGATTAATACCAGGATCACCGCGAGCTAGTCTTTTAGATAGCTTTGTTCCTGGGCCACAGTACTGATAACCAGGCAAATGTAGTTCAAATGGTAATTTGTTAAGAGCAGAATTTAATAGTCCTTCTCCCACGATGACCTTTTGTCGAATGATGGGGTTTTCGCTGTGATCAATCATCTTATATACGTTTCCGATAAGACTGACGAAAAATTTATAAAAGCAGCTGTATTTATAGGGAAACGCTTAGTATCAATCATGAAGTTTATCAAGCAACAGGAGTGTCTACCAGTTAGAAATGCTGATGTTAATATTGCTACAAGTGTAAAGAGGAAGAAGCATGGGGTGCTGTTGCCAAACAGCATAAGAGGAATTATTGTTGGACCATCCAACTGTGGAAAGACGAATGTTATGCTAAGTTTACTGGTACATCCTAATGGACTGCGGTTTGAAAATATATACATTTACTCAAAGTCGCTGAGTCAACCGAAATATGAATATCTGAGAAAAGTTGTGAGCCGCATATCTGGGCTGGGTTATTATACTTTCTCAAACAACTGTGATGTCATATCTCCGAATGAAGCAAAGGAAAATTCAATTTTTATCTTTGATGATGTGGCTTGTGATAAACAGGATAATATTAGAGCATACTTTTGCATGGGTCGTCATAAAGCAATTGATAGTTTTTACCTCTGTCAAACATATACTCGTATACCAAAGCATCTGATTCGAGATAACGCAAACTTGCTCATCTTGTTTAAACAAGATGACTTGAATCTGAAGCATATTTACAATGACCATGTGAATACTGATATGACATTTGAAAAGTTCCGAAAAGCGTGTGGAAAGTGTTGGGGGGACAAATATGGGTTCTTAGTAATTGATAAGGATAGTCCTCTGGATAACGGCCGATATCGAAAAGGATTTGATACCTTCATGAGACTATAAAAGAAAGAGCAATCCAATTATCATCATCAGTCGGTTGAAGTACTCATATCGATACAGTTATATGCTCAATAGCTCTTTACCAGCCTGTATAGCTGTATAAAAATAGGCTGTATAAAAACAGGCTGTATAAAAGTAGACTGTATAAAAACAGGCTGTATAAAAACAGGCTGTATAAAAACAGGCTGTTTAAAAACAGGCTGTATAAAAACAGGCTGTATAAAAACAGGCTGTTTAAAAACAGGCTGTATAAAAACAGGCTGTATAGCTGTATAGCTGTCTGTATAGCTGTATAACTGTCTGTATAGTTGTCTGTATATCTCTAAACTAAAGAGTAAAATGGATGAAAAGCTGATAAAAGATATTATAAAGACGAGCAATGCTATTCGAAAGAAATATAAAGCGCTCAAAACTGGTAAAATCGAAGCCGAAACTCAATTGGAGGAAACCTTTAAGCCAATCACCAACACACTTAAAGAGCTTACATCATCAGTTAAGCTTGAACCCAAAGCAGAAAATACGTTAGAGCCTAAACAAGAGAACAGCTCAAGAAATGATGAAACATATACTCCCCCAGCACGAAAATATTTAAAGATGAAATCTACTAGTACCCCTCTATCAGCATTAGAGGATGATGATGATGATACTGAGAATGACGAGTTTGCCACACCAATACATTCCTCAACATTTAAGGAACAAAGTTCACCCAACCAGATATTGAATAAATATAAGGAATTAGTTAGCCACAGTAGTGAGAAAGTTGATAAAACATACGGTGCACATTATAGCAGCACTGATGGATGGAGGATTGGTAATTCATCATTGAAAGTTGAGGATGAAAATTTTGTTATTGGTGATAGACCATACAAGATAACCAAAGGCTTATCTGAGTTGATTTTTATGAAACGTCCCACTGGTTACAATAAAGAAGACTTGGTAAATTATCAGTCAATTTTAAATGATACATGCACACACCGACGTGATTTTAATGAGAATAAGCAAATTAAGGGAACAAATACCTATAAATATCGAAACATAATAAAGAAGTTGATTCACACTCCTAAACCACACAGAGGGATGGGAATAATGAGGATTCCAAAGGAAAACATTGAATATGTCTATTGGAATGATCCAAATGAATTAGTGGACCGACTTCGTGTACTAATATCATCAAAACAAGCTGGAAATAACAGTCATGATAATGAAATAGTTGCAATTATTGAGGAGCTGCGGGAAGCTGATATAATTGTATAAATATCTACATATATGAAATTATATATCATTTCGAAAATGAGCGTTGACAAGTTTGGTCGATCAATAAGAAGTAACAAGCTTCAACGGGGTCCTCCTGGTCCTCCTGGCCCTCCTGGCCCTCCTGGTCCTCCTGGAAAACCTGGTGCTGCTGGTGAACAAGGCTCAATCGGACCTGCAGGAATTGGATTTCTTTTAACCGCGAATGGAAACTATGATTTGACATTCAAGTGCATCACAAACCTCGGAGAACCTACGACAAGTGCTGACGCTACAACTAAAAACTATGTTGATACACAAATAAGAAAGCAACACGATGAATTACATAAAAATATTCAAGAAGCTGTAAAAAATCTAACTCTATACATTAATGGTGAAATTGAAAAGATTGAGAATTATTTGTTCTCTAGCATTCTTAATAAGGAGCATTAAAATCAAGAAGACGGTGTTTACCAATAAAGCTTAGTGCTACAATTAATCTGTTTCATTTATCTATAATATGAGTAAGAGAGATGTTGTCGAGGAGCTCCATAAGCCTGCTCGTCGATATTTTAAAAGACGACGAGTCATCATAAAAGGTTTGGATGATTTATGGCAGGCGGATTTAGTAGAAATGGATGCATATAAACATGTGAACAAAGGATATCGTTACTTGCTTACTGTAATTGATACCTTTTCCAAGTATGCATGGGCTGTTCCAATTAAAAGAAAGACTGGTGCTGAAGTAACGGAAGCTATGGAAGCTATATTCAGAGAGGGACGTATACCCAAAAACTTGCAAACTGACGATGGGAAGGAATTTTACAACACACACTTTCAACAGCTGATGAAGAAACATAATATTAATCATTACTCAACCTATACATCACTCAAAGCATCAATAGTCGAACGATTCAATCGAACTTTAAAGAACATGATGTGGAAAGAATTTAGTATGAATGGATCTTATAAATGGCTTCAAATGATAAAGGAACTACTGACTCAATATAATACGAAAAAGCATCGAACAATCCAAATGCGCCCTTGCGATGTTAATGTATCCAATGAAAAGCGGCTTCTTACTACAGTGTATAATCATTTGAAGATTGCCGTCTTGCCTAGATATAAAGTAGGAGACTCTGTTCGTATTAGTAAATATAAACATGTATTCGAAAAAGGCTATACACCAAACTGGACTACTGAAGTTTTCAAGATTGCTAAAATTCAAATGACTAATCCAGTCACATATATACTTGAGGACTACCAGGGAAACCCAATCAAAGGAGGATTTTATGAAATGGAATTGCAGAAAGTTAAACATCCACAAGTTTATCTTGTTGAAAACATTTTAAGACGCACAGGCGATAAAGTTTATGTTAAATGGCTGGGATTTTCATCGAAACATAACTCCTGGATAAATGCAAACGATGTATTATAATTAATAGAAATAAAAAGACATTTTTAAAATATAAACTAGCGTTTTATTTTCCGCATTCATTCATTCTTGTTTTATATATTTTGTTATGATGGTTTTGGCTCAATATTGGTTCCAGTATTTCATTTGTGTTGAAGATTCTCTGTTGAAATCGAAACCTGTCCATTGCGCATTCACCCTTACGACTAGCTCTCTATAGGCAAAGTTCCACACATGTAAAATGTGTACTTCTGGTCTCAGTATAAAGCGAATCCTTTTCGGCATTCTCCACAGCTGTTTCTTATGATTCTCATGTAAAAATTGATGAGGTGCTGAATTTCTTTGTTGTACCATTCTACAGTATGACATTCACAGGTATCTGGTCCTGCAGTTGCATCATCGTTTGACCAGGAGCAGCTGGTGTAATGCTTACCATATTTAGAAATTACTTTGTCAACATTTTCATATCGAAGAAGATATTGATAGACTTTTTCTATTCTTTCCTTATGCTCTTCTAGCAGAATAATAGAGTAATTGTCAAGGAATTCCTTAATATTCATCTGAAATATTTAGTTGGCTTGGTTGGTTGGTTGGGAAATTGGTTTTCAATACTCACTTCTTATTATTATGTTTTAACTTTTTGGTTGAAGTGATTTCACTTTCAGATACTTTTCATCACTTGATGACTGATTTAGAATAATTTATCTGGTACTTTAATTCTTTGATTTATTTTTCCTTTGCTCCACGTCTACCTCTAGCTTCTTAGTAGAATCTTTATACCAACTGCTCATTACCAGAACCTTATGCAAACTAACCTTTTGTTGACATTACATTCCATTTTATAGAACTTGGGGAGGGCCAGGGAATATTATGGGGAAATATGAAAGACGGTTTTTGTTTTATATAATACATTTTATTTTTTAATAATTATTATAATAGTTATTAGGTACGAAATGTAACAAATCAAAGTTTTCTGCGCTGTCATGTTGAGTAAAGCTGAGTATGAAAGAGTTAGCAAGAGGACCCAAGTTTGTAACGTAGAAGTTGCCTTGATTCCTGATTTCCTCCAGTGTGCTGTCTGGTAAGTCGCCATATCTAGCCGGCAGGAACATTTGCTTATTCTGGAACTCCACTATGATTCGATCTCCGTATTTTGTTGTAATTTTCCGGATTCCATGTATTTTATAAGCTGTATGCTGCTCCATCTCAGATACTTTGATGTATGGATGTATGGCTTTAATCTCATAATTGTTGAGCAATTCTAATGCTCCGCTATTTGCATGTTGGACTGATGTTTCTTCGGCGATGCTGCGTCTTATCTGCTGCGGTGGTTGAGCCATTTTCACTGTTTTTTCTTCTATTTAAACTGACCACTTTGAAACACTTGATGAACTGAACTGGATCCTGCTCGCGCACTCCTTTTATAGTAACTTTTATATTCTGTCTCTTTCACTCGTACTTTCTGTTTCTTTCACTCTTGCTTTTCTGTCTCATTTAAGGGTGGGGGAAGGGGTATATCTAAAACAATAATCACGAAGTTCTTCCCCTAACCCACAAACAGTGCAATTAATATGTTCATGCAAATCATAATCGTCCTCCGAAGTGATTTATGTTGACACGTAATATGATCGAGGCATCCACGTTCGCGTCCAACTAGCAAAGGATAGGGTAAAGCTTTCGGCGGGAGAGCGGCATCCCACGTACATTCTAAAACTTTAAGTTATTTTGGTAGATGAAAGGGCTGAAAAAATAGCAAAGTCCCGAACCTGATACACCACATAAACTCCAAGCACACGCAACTTGAGCTTACGCTGGTAGATGGCGGATCGCAAAATTAGCAAAGACCTGAACCCAGATAACCACATAAACTCAAAGCACGCGCATTCTAGCAAAACTTGAGCCTCATCTGGTAGATGGCGGACTGCAAAATAGCAAAGACCCGAACCCCGATACACACAAGAGAGAGCTTTCAGCCTTAAAACTGCTCGTAGACGTAGACGACGAGCTTTTGGGACCGTTTTGAGAATTTTGACCTCCCTTTAAAAATACACGGGGATTTTGCGCTCGAACCGGCATAGCTTATCTACTGCAGTCAATGACCCAAAAAATCTGTCTTTAAAGCGTGCTCAGCGAACGTAAGTAGTTGGTTGAATCCCAGCAGAAGTAAAGTAGAAGCAGTAAGCATTTTATTGATATCGTTCCTTTGAATTGCTGATACGATTTGGTCTCAAAAGGACCGAAAGCGGTCCGTGAATCGTTAACGTTCAAAAAGGCACTCAAAAGTGCTCAAAACGACTATCATGTGTAGGTGAAAATATGCGCGAAAATGTCACTTTTGGTAAAATTAAATTATTCGTAGGCACATGGGGGGGGGGAAGCATGGCAGAAAGTCGAGTACGAGCTAGAGCTACGCTCGTGTGAAGGGAGTTTGAGGAGTTTTAGTTTGAAGTCGCAACTTTAAAGCACTTTAGGGGATTTCATTTGCAAGAATCTTCTTAAATACACGCGACAAGTTTACCTGTTCTACCTTTGAAAGGTGAAAAGTATGAAAACAGAGTCAACTAGGGAGTGCTTTTTTTAGGCTATATTTTTGTTACATAATGCCTTTTTTAGAGTAGATAGGGGGAATAGAAAGATAAATCTTCCACCCGGAAAATTAACATTTTAAAATTATTGCACACCTAATGAATATTGCGTATATACCTTTTAGGCGAGAAAGAAACGAGGAAAATTGTGGATTTTATGTTTCTTTACCTGAAACGTTAAATTAAGTTGCTGAGTCTACTATGCTTGTTGCCATAAACGCACATCCCCAACATTCTAGATATTAACAATATTTTAATGAAAACCAGCGAAGCGCATGTTTTGCTAATGGAAAAACACACGACTAGAGGCAGTAGAAAAAATAAAATTTGTTACGTAAAATTCGTGCAAAATTTGCAGTCCACAGCTTACTTAAAATTTAAAAACAAAAAAAACAAAAAATTTCCTCGGTAATGTGTGCATACATTGGAGTCCTGCAAGTTCCACACCGAACGATTTCGGGTTCAGGGGTTCCACTGCACCATAAAAAGTTAATATTATGCATATTTTAAAGGACTTTAATTAAATGCATATTTAGTTGACTTTCATCTTCCTGTGCCAACACGTTTTTTGTCAGCTAGCCAGCGGCGAAATGAATGCTAATTACAATGTGTTTGAGGCTTGGGGAAGTTTTTTAGTCCTGCAGAATTGCTCCATTGACTGAGGTGTGGGAGCACGGGCATCTGAGCCCGAATTTAAAGCAACCCATTAATGTGAGCCAGGGAATTATTCTCGGAATAATATCCCCTTGTCGACACGCCACAAATTCGGTAATTTCCATCGAATTTGTGCCTATGAGGTGTTTTGAGTGGGTGCTGTTCAGGCTTCTACCCAACACTTTAATTTTAACACAAAACTAGTTTTTGGCTTCATAATCTCCTACCCCAAAAACACTTGCACACAAACTTACAAGAGTTATCTAGAATAGGGGATTTAGGTTGCTTTCACTTTTCGGGACAAGAAACGACCACATGGATGACTTAATTAAAACCGATTCTCAGAAGCGACAAAGTTTTATTGGGTAACGAAGAAATTGGAGGCGAACACTTAATTAAAACTTGAAATTGAAGACATATGTAATTTGGTAATTAAATTAAATCAAATAATTGCTCCTCGTCAATATTTGCTCCGCCGCGTCGTCGCTTGAAGAAATCTTAAAGTAGGTATGGAATTAGGAAAATGCGGTGAGTGTGATTGGAGCAGATTGCTAATATGATTCGAACTGTTGAAAGGAATATGTAAAATGTATGTAATATTATACATATGTATGTATATGCACATATGTTGGAGAAATTATTCAATTCTGTTAAGATATCATATTCTACTTTCAGTATATTTAGTTATGAGATTATTAAAAATCCGGTCAAATTTAGGAATAATGTTCCTGAGGAACTAGGAAAATTATTTAGGTATATTTTAAGGTATAAGGATTAAATTCTCTATTTAAAATTTACATTCTATAATATGGATAACAAAAATAATTACAACAACAAAAATAATTATTTAATTTCATTTTAATTTGTCTTTCAAAAGTACAACATTTAATTTTCCAACAGTGACATTAGTAGAATTTTACAAGTTGTATCAAATAAATATTCGCAAAAATAATTGTTGCATAAATTCATTTTCAAGCCACAAAATTTATTAATAATGGTGAAAAAAATGTTACATAAAAAATTTAAACGTAACGATATTTCAGAAATACATAGACAATTGTTAAATATATACAATGAAACATCTGAATTAATTTGATTGAATTGATTGATTGATTGATTAGAAATGTCGTAATGATACCTTATAAAGTAAAATTTTGTTATATAAAAAAATCGAATGCTTTAATTACATTAATTTGATTTTACAAAGAACACTCAAGATGGCTGCTCGATCTTTCTACTACTTTCTACGCTTTCTAGAAACTTTCTTTTCTTCGAAAGAACGTACACTCAAACTCTAAAAATAATACGAAAATATTAATTCACAAAGCATATGACTGACTGATACACGAAATGTAAAGTAACCATTACCTGCTTTCACATTTGTTTTTGGAATCGTTTTATATCATGCGAATGCATCACGCAATGCGTGTATTCACGCGATTAATAATAATATTAAAAAAATATCGTAAGAGCAATTTACAAAGCCATTCATAAAATGAGTTCGATTACCAAAAAATGAAACCATTCCATTACTTGGATTGATAAAAAGTCAGTTGATTTTAAGTCTCATCTTCGATGAAGTATGTCGAATTTTCGTAGAAAGATATTCAATGCATTTTGCGTTTTTATGTATTGTTGCAGTAAATTTTTTGGTGTAGCTGTATACGTGTATAATTTTAATCGGAAAAATGCAACGACAACAAAATTTGCGACTTTTATCTCAGCCGGAATATTTCTGTATTTTACGAGTTCATTTTGTATTATCTACATGAAAGTTTTAGATGTGCTCGGTATATCACAGCAGAAATTTGTCTATGCATTTGCATACGGTGCTGTTTTGCTCTTTTATATAATTTCTGTGACAAACTTGATTTTTTCGAGCATACAAAATCGTAATCTGTGCGTAAAAGTCATCAACCAGACAACAAATCTTATGAGCCTTTTCGGATGTGACAACCTTTTTGATTTTTTGGAAGGGAAATATACAGGGACACTGCTCGTGAACACTATGGTCCACCTTTTTCAGTACTCTCTGTCCGTCATGTTGGTAACGACAGCCTATGGAATTTTAAACTGCTACAAGCCTGAGCCGCTTGTGATGCTGGTGGATATCATGTTCATTTACTGTGGCAAAATGTGTGTCGTGAGCAATTTTTATCTCGGAGGAAAATTCATGGAAACGGCGTTCCGGCGCATAAATAGAGGCATGAAAAAGGTCCTCGACAGGATTGATTCGAGTCCTGTTTCAGAGGCGAGGATCGAGATCAATTCACTGTCCCAGATCCATACGATGGTGTTCAACACCTTTCAGGATTTCATTAGCTACAATTCCATTCAGCTGCTCACAATCACTTTTTCGGAAGTGTTTTGCGTTTCCGTCCATATTTTCTCAGGTTACTACGCTTTTTCGCGTGCGATGAGCGACGACGGGGAGTTGGACGAGAGCGTTCTGAAACTAGCCATCGCCAGCACGCTCTACATTTCGATGAATTGCTACACGGTCTATTTGATAGCGTCCACCTCCCACAAGGTGGTCAAGGAGTCCGAAAAACTGAGGGACATCCTTCGTGTCACCCTGTTGGGCCCCAATTCCAACAGATTGGGCTGGACGGTGGGTATAAAATTGTTTTGAATATATTTTTCTTGAAAAAAGAGCTATGCTTTAAAAATTGAGACCATCATCGTTTTAATCCTTTGTTGTTTGGCCAGAGTGAGGTATTCTCCCTGCAGCTGATCCACCAAAAAATCGATGTTGACCTGTGCGGTATGTGCAAAATTAACTATGCAAATATATTCGAGGTATGTTGGCTCTGAATTTTTATGAAGTCTGCACAAAAATGCCTTTATCTTTCATTTTACAGATGATTCTGGGCATCTGTAATGTTGTATTTTTGCTCGTACAGTTTGACGTCCAGGGATAAACCTTTTTTATGGATATTTTAATCTTGTTTCAAAAAAATTATTCGGAATGTTTGCAGACAATTGTATTTTATTTTTACTTTGGAAAGGTAATGCATTGACAAAGTTTTTTTACAATTTTATATCTAAAATTTCTTCATTCCTTATAAATTGTTCTTGGCTCGGCTTTTAAGGAAAAATGCCTCATGTTTCCATGCATATATATTTTGTTCCTTCTAGTAAAATTAAGCCAATTTTAATATGTAATAATTACAAAATTACTTAAAATGAAATAAAACTACATACTTACAAAAAATAACATAATTTACTAGTATTACTTTGTATGACAATTTTATCAATTTCGAAAAGGACAATCTTTTAAAAAAGAAAGAAAGAAAAGAACTGAATAAGAATCTTCTGGTGCTCTTATCTTTCAATAAATGCTTTTTAAAATTATCTTTATTCCATTACATAATTTCATAATATTTCTTTGGGTATAATGCTTCCTAAGTAAAAAGCTGAAGGTACATACTTGGTCCATTTATTTTGTATGAGAATTTCAGAATTCTGAAAATGTCCGGTCGTCCAGCTACAAAATTTTCATATTCATTTTTAAATATATTCCCAAACTGGAGTTTCATAACTGTGCTACTCTCAATGCACGCTATTCTTTTCCAGACTTTTCAAAATGAATAATTTCGAGCTAATTTGCAGCCGCCCTCTCATCACATCGTTCTTTCTTCCCGTAATTAGTTCTCGAAAATTGCAAAGCGGATTCCTTGAAGTATTTCTTTTAACGTGGACTCAAGTCGGATTCTCAGGTTGCTAGGTGTCAATGTGCTCGTGCACCATGAACAGCAGAATTTTCAAAGAATTATAAAGTTTGCCCTTTCATCTCTTGGTAACTACCTACTTTCAAATGCATAATACATCGGTAATTCGGATGTTATTTGCAAAAGCAAACTTTTCCAAGACTTCCGGAAGAGCAGCATTAAGTGCATCACCGATGCATGAAGATGTGCACGTAATTAGATTCACTCGGGCATGAACCCTGTTTTCGGGTGTGCCAAGGAGGACGGTGTGTAATCGAAAATGCACATCGTGCCAAAAATTTTTCGCAGGAAATTGAACGAGAATTCTATGCCCGTTGTTGTTTTGAGACTTCTTTCCAATTTTTGTACACAAAAAGAAATTTTCATGATGCAGAAGAAAAAATGTAACATTTCCTTGAAAATCGGATTTTAAAGCTTGCCCGGATGCATCTTTGAGGACAATCTCATCGTATTAATGCACGAACTACTTAAAATTGCAAGAAAATCGCAACATGAAAAAATTTTTCGTTTTCTTTTCCTGAAGAGCTGAAGCCTGTTCAGTCTACCCATAAAATTAAGGACTTTGTCCTCGAAACACGAATTAGTTAAAGGCTGCAAATGTATCCCAAGGAATTGGTGCATGACACACTATCGCTTCAGTGAAAGTGGTAGAAAATTATAGTAGAATTTTATGGTAGCAAAAATCGGTAGGGAATAGGTAGAAAATCGTGACAGTGATAGTAGCACTGAAATTAAGAAAAGTCTGCGGTAGACGCTCCAAGTGATAGCACTTTTAAAAAATATCTGTGAGCTCTCCACCGTGCTCAATTAAAGGACTAACTAGCAGAACTACAAGAGAAACTTTTTAATTAGACCCCTTTTCCCTTCAAGCACCCTGCCATCCGGAATCGGGTAAAATACATTTAACTCTTTTGCTATTTATCTGCCTCTCCCTTAGGCGGACGACTCCAAAGTTTTTCCCTTGTCTTCTGTTTACATTTAGAAAAAGAAAAAGTTACCCTTTCTTGACAATTATTTTCTTGTTTCCCCAATTGTTCCTTCACCGCGTGTCCAAAATTTCAATTAGCCTTGTTTGCGGCTAACGCAGCGGAAATTAAGCGGATTTTCTTCACCGAAATAAATTTTGTAGTCTTTATTAATTGGTGGAGAAGTGCTTACTTAAAAAACGTGTTTCCACTGCTAAATTTGGTGATGAAAATAAAACAAAAAATTGATTTAGTAGTTAACACTTTCTTAAAAACAAGTATAAACACTTTTGAGAATTTCGTTAATTTGAATGTTTATTAAGAACTTCTTTTCGTAGCAGTTAATGTTGAATCTATAGCTATTATATCAAAACAGCCGATTATTTCATAAAATAACGTGGAACATACGGATTGTCCGACAACAACTAAATATTTTACAGAATGCTTACTATGTAATTAAATATTTTCCTTTTACAAAATGTCCATTGACTAATTATTTTCCTTTTACAAAATGGTTAGACTAAATTTTTTCTTTTACAAAAAGCCTTTTGACTTAATATTTTCCTTTTGCAAAATGCTTATTTGTATTCGTTGTGTTTTGAATAGGGTATTTTAGCAGATTTGTCGGGAACATAGCTTTGGGGCAAAAGGTTTTCGGCGAAATCGTTGTCAGGCAAATGGTTTTTAGGGGCATTTGCAGTCGGGTAAATGGACGGTGAATGGAGTTCCTTTAAATATTGTACTATGGTATTTTATACAAACGTTTATCTACATAACGAGAGATACGTGATGTGAACCAAACATTTGTAGATACCACTATGCATATATTCTGAAATAAGTAAGGAAAACTAGCTACCAAAACGAAAACAATCATAAACCTGTGTATTAATGGTTTCGATTGACAAAACAAATCTTTTTGGATTGGTTATTTTATCAAAATTTCGATTTTTCGTTTAAGTTTATCTACAAATTGTCTAAATTTCCGACATTACGCTGATTTGAAAAATATTCCAGAAAATTACGTATTTAATCCGAAAATGATTCAAGCATTTTCGGCTTTACAATTACATAAAATTTCCCCTGTGTAAATAGTGGTCGCACCACTCCGCGGCCCGCAAACAGACCTTCTGCCGTACATCATAAATCACTCAGGAGGTTTTAATTATTTCCCCCAAAGGAAACCCGAACATTTTTGTTTGCAGGCCGCATTCCGACATTGGGGCCTAATTATAATTATAATCGGGACTTAGCCCCAGCCGGGGCTGATGTGGGACTCCACCGGGCGTTTTACCTCAGAGCTCGGATTTGTTCCCTCGGGACGGATCGGAGTCCAGTGAACAGAGACGAGATGCTCCTGGAGGATATTCGGGACGGGATGAATTTATGTTTTGTGGGTGTGCAGGGCGAGGAAAACATCCTCACCAGACGTAAATTTTTCAGCAAGTTTTTAAGGCAATTCTCAGCGCTTTTCTCGCACTCCGACCCCAGAGGTGACTTATCATAAGACCCTGCGGCAGAGGCTAGGGATTTCGCGTTTACAACTTGTACAATTTTATCGGTCGCTGTGGAAAACGTTCGGGGAGAACTCAAAACAGCTTTTTGCTGTGTTTCTCTGCGACATGTCTGAGATGCGAAAAAATTTTATTGCTCAGTGGAAAATTAAAGAAAAACAGTAAAAGTCTGCGATTTTTAACTGGAAAACCCTCTCATCTCTCTGGAGAATTGGTGTTGTATTCTTCGGTTTTACTTTTTACCCACTTTAGAGATATGGATTTTTACTTTTCGCAAGATATTTAAATGTTTGAAGAAGCGACATGGCAAAACGTGCCGGGAATATGTCGGAAACGTGGGTATCTGTACATAAATTATCCATAGGGATAAGATTATTTTATCCTTACTTTACTACTCAGGGTATATTCAGAATTCAGTGAGATTTTGGCTAGTTATGCTTCGGTTGAGAAACCGGAAATCTAGGTTCTATATATGTAAGTAGAGTCGACAATCAATACCAAAAGTTGTCAACAGAAGAATGATTTAAAAAATTTTAAAGTTTTAGATCATGTTTTAATCTATACATTCATATTTTTGAATTCTACTTCTTTAGATACATTTCTGTATGCCTTTTGAAAAACCTTAACAATTCAAATTTTATATTTCATCTAATGAATTTATTGACATTTCTCTAAAAAGCAGAATGAACGAATTCACTGATTTTAATAAAACTTTGTCGAAGTGTTCATTTGGAATCAAAGTGACGAATTGAGAATTTACATTTTCTCCGTCACAATTGCTTGTATATTTCCATAAAGTTTTGTCCAAATTATACAAATATCTTAAAATACAGACATTTGAGACATTACCACCTTTTCATTCCAAAAAAATCTTCATCTTTGAAATTAACGAATTAAAGGCAAATATCTCTTTTGATTTATCGACGGTTTCTTATAAAATGGCAAATTTAAATTAAAAAAAAAATTCCTAATTTTCAGCAGTCGTTCAGAATTTTTTACCGAAATCCCGTAAATGTGTATACGCTTTTTGAAAAGCCTGAATAATAAAAATTTTGTAATTGACCTAATGAATTTGATGAAGTTGTTCCAAAAAAAAATTTAAATAATTAATATATGTGGTCTGCGTAACTTATCAAAAAGCGTATTCTACTATTACCAACATTGATTTTTTACCATCAACTTTTGAGTTCTAGTCGTCCATTTTTGATTTTAAGAAATCCTGTCGTAGGTACTTTTACAATTAAAACTTATTTATCCAACATTTTCATTTCTCAAAATGGACACCATTGTGTATATTCTGTCTGATAATATATTACCTACTTTATTTATTATTCGTATACTTTTGTAGAAATTGATACCAATTTACATTATTCCGTCTTCTAGATCCTTTAGCAAATATTTGATATTTGCCAAACATCTTAGACAAATTGAAACATTCAAACAATTACTTTCATTCAGTGTTGGCTTATGATTCGACCAATAGCCGACTAAACTAGGCAAAACAGGACGACTGGAAGATATATATATATATATTTTTTCCTTTCTTATCAGCGATTCCTCCCGCATAAATCCGAAATGTGTGTACTCGGCTGAACCCGAAAAGAATAAATTTCTAACAAGTCGTAAAAGTAATCTAAAAGGAAACATAATAAAATTGGCCAGACGTTTTTGGGGAGTGTTCCGTGGTCCCACTGGGTTCGATTGGTGAATCATATCACGTCCCGGGATCGGACAATACACCGTCATAATTATGTGCTTTTTGACTAGGATAGGATACTAAGTGCCTTACTCGAGATCCTTTTCTTAGAAGGTCACACTATATTTCGATTATTTTGATACAAATTCTACAAGAATGAAAATGTAGTGTGGGTAGAGGACGCTAAATTAGAAGAGATTTTTTGGTATTTGTTTGATTTTCTTTGAAAATCAAAAATGATTTTATGCCGGCTGTAACTGAAACCAACGCCAATATTCACCACCTGCTCTCGTCAAATTTAAAAAGAGAAAACTACTTTTTTCCATCTTCGAGGTAACAAAGTTGCTCGTGTCCTTGTCAGCGCTTCTTTGAAGTACGATAAGAAAACGAAAATTGTTGGCGGACCGGACCCGACCACCCAGCAAGAGAAAGACGTGACTGTGTTTAAAGTAAAAAATTGTAAGAACATTCTTTCTTTCTGTCGACAGACTATACCCAGAGAATGGAGAAAAATGCCAGAAAGTTTATCCCCTAAAAATAGTTTGTACGCTTTTTAGAGCATTCCCAATATTATGAAAAGAGTGGTGGAACCTTTGTGGGAATATTTGCTTCTTTCGCTGTACCTTTTTTCACCTGAATCAAAATGAAGGTAACAAAATACACAGGTGACACTGGTTACTAGGCTACAGTTTTCGGGCTAAAGTCATCGGTTTCAGGGAATTACCTTTCACCGATTGCATCCTGGAAAACTGCCCCAAACCAAAGTTACATTTTAGCTAATTAAAACCGTCTGGAGGGTTTAGCTGAAGCACAAAATGACGACCGCAGAGTTGCGGCGCAGTTGTGATGTCTCGAAATTGAAACCCACTTCATTCCGGCGGGATAATTATTTTAATGAACCTGAAGGTTTGGGGAGTGGGTTGGACAGAAAACAAACGTCTTTATGCACAGATATAGAAGAGATTGGGTGGAACGATAGTCCTAGAGTCTGGGGGTTACTGCACGAACCGAATCATTTTCTCTAGAGCAATTAAGCTAAAAGCTCTGGTGAAGACCCGTATAAGCGGTCAAGTGGGAGCGACGACTCCTTACAGGGGGTTTTCGTTCGTTAAAGGACTTATTAAATGCAGGAAGTGGGCGATCCCAAATTCCCTAAATTCGATAGCGATTTCGTAAGCCTTCGATCACCGCTATATCTCCCAGGCATCGGGTTAGACCCACTTCAGAATTCATTTCTTCCCAGGGGCCACTTACTTGGGCACTCAGCCTGAGTACGAAATTTCATCTAACTGCTGATTGTTATTAAAATTTCATCCTTAAGTCAATCTGGAAATATCTTAGTTGAAGGAGACATCTACCAATTGTCGCAATGTGATTATTCCTTCGAAGACGAAATTTAGTTTACACCTGAACTGGTGTTAGTTAAATTTACATTTAACCAACCAGGGTTATGAGAACGTCTTAGACGTGTATCCTTTATGCCATGAGAACACATTTATCCAAATAGATCCTTTGCAATTCTCAAAGCCCTGCCAAATGAAGGGAACTCCTCAGAAAGTTCTGTTTGCAGAGCACTGACTAATTCAAGATGTTTACACGCCTTTGCTTAAAATTTAAATATATTTGGAATCTTAATCCAGGTCAGTTCCATTAATATACATAGTTCACATAGAGATAGAGATAACCCTAAATATGTGTGTGTTTGAATACGTATCTATTTCTATCAGTGCTACAGGAAGTGGTCAAAGTCTTTAGAATTATGTAAAAAGGATTTACAGCGATCAACTAGAACAGAACACTGATGAATAGTTGGCACAAGTGAAGTAATCTTGGAGTAAATACATATGCGTGATGCTCTGAGGATGTTAATTTAAAAATTGATTGAAGATAAATATTGCCTTACTATTAGCCAAAGAATGACACTAAATTGCTCTCTTGATTTTTGTATGTCGTTTTATGTATCTACATTAAATGAAATTATATTACATATTGTATGAAATAATCTTTTATATTTATAATGTTACGCTACAAACGTCTATGTCATACGTTAAAATTGAAATTTTTCACAATCTACATCTATCCTACTTCATATACATATGTATGTACATATGTATGAATAGATCGAATGATATATTGCATATAAAGCCTTGTAATCGTTCAAATATTGTTCAAAATTTTTAGTCAAATAGACCTACCTAAAGTCCTTTCTAAAATTTTATTTACTATAAAACGTAAAGACTTCTTCTTCTTAATTAATAAAATAAAATTTAAAAAAATATATTCGTTCTGCATTATCTAGAGTCTTAAATTATTTTTTTAAATTTTATTAAGCATTAAATTACCAGACCTTTAGAGTTTTTTGGGATTAACCTTTATTGAATGTTGTTTACTATCTTCGAGAGACCACAGAATATAATATTAGTAAGTTTTTATAACACGTCAAAAGTATAAAAAATAAGTCCTACCTAAAACTTAAAAGTAACGTTATGGTAAAATAGAAACAATAATTTAAGAACTTAATACTTCCATTTTGACTTTTAAAATATTTAAAAAAGAGATAAAATCGTTTGCATTAGGACTTCTAAATATGTAGTTATAAATCACTTTCACCAATTCTTCACATTTAAAATAGCGATGAACATTCAAATCCCCCGATAAGCACATACGCCAAAAAATATTCAACAGCAAAATGAATGCATCAAAGGGGTAAAATAATCGAATTTCAAGTTTACTACCAACAAATTCAACATTCATAAATGAAACCCCATACAAGTGATATGTTTGTTCAAAGATTTCCGTAAAATCTTTATAAATTTCTTAAAGGAAAAATTAATGCGACGTAAACTCCTTTTTATTCTGCCTTTTTCATTTATTTCCTGACCTATAAAATCCTCAAGTTGAAATATGCGAACGCCATAATCGCACCAAACAGAATTTCATATAGCATCGTGGGGGTTTTCAGAACGAGTCAGTGATTAAGTTTTCCGTTTACCGAAAGTAATTTACTTGCCGGAGGTCCTTGAGAATGGATAAAATGATAATTTCCAATTAAAGAATTTCCTTGCAAAGCACATTAGCTGTAAGGGCTTCTGGGGCAAATTCTAATTAGCATGAATATCGCGACTTAAGCGCATGTATGTTCCATGACTCCGTCATCAAAGTGATTCACATATATCTTTTACCCGGTCATGTAAATTTGTTTGTCAGCATCCCTAATTACGAGGGTGTGTACAAATTCGGGGCGTAATATTTTAGTCGGAAAACTTGAGCCCAGTGACGGCGGTGATGGCCGGGTTGAGGGATTGTCAGAGTACACGAGGTAAGTGAGAGTATTACACGAAATCTACTGGCGGGGTGACACACATTTGTAACCGGGTACCAGGGACCCGTAATGGGGTCCTCGTGCATGGGACAGGTCGTCATGTTACAACACCGGTCCGAGCACTTGTCCTACAGAAGGGTCCGCCTCCGCCCATGCCCCCGGAACATTGTTCCCGGAAAATTTGAATACTAATAAATTCCCCGTGATTAGACGTGAGCTCCTAGTTAAAGTCGGACAGGGTATCCTCGCATGGAATTTCAGGTTATGCAGGTATTATAAATCAATCGCTTTAATCCGATTTACTCGTTGTTTATGCAGTGGTCTGACCGATTGTGTTTCAACCTGTGGCTCTCTGATTGATGCTAACCGTGCGTGAGATCAAATCGGATGCGTATCGAGGTCTGGTTCATCGCAACCCCGAACAGATTACACGAATATTTAGCCGGTTGAGATACGATCATTAAATTAACCAAACACCTAATCATATTGCGATTTGTCGACAACGCATGCAATTTATTAGATTAGAAGTTCTGAAATTGCCACCCTGACCGCAGAGGGGATGATGCATTCAGATACAATTTTCATCGACATGTAGTAGGTCATGAGGTTTCAGCACGGTTGCCTATTGGACGAATTTAATTCGTACAGTGATATGAAAATAATCTCCATTAGCGCTTTGAATAACCTTTGCATCATTTCCGATACAACCCAGTGCAATTTAACATCGAAGAATTTTTTTTTATATCCACGCATCAAACTTATTCAAATTGAATATATCAAATTATTATTGCAGAATTGATTTAGGCTTTATTTGAATTTCAGCTCTCTTCACGGATTATGATGAAACGTTGTAGGATTGCTAATATGAGGTCAAACAAAATGAATATTCATAGCATATTTATCGGTCATTTGTACTAATTGTTTACTTAATTTAAGTTAATCCGTTTTAAAGAATTTTGTATAATCTATTTTTTTTTTCTTTGTAATATATAATAAGTAAAAATAGATGCTATTTAGAAGGCACGAATTTACTGAAAAGATTTAACTTGAAAAAATATGTATGTTCTAAAGTTTAAAAGGACACTTTAAAATTTGTTTCGATATTTCATTGAACTGAAAGCTATTTTTATTATATTTTTACAAAATTTCCCTTCGTTGTAATTCACACTTGGAATTTTAATCAAGTGGATACAGTGACCGGTGTTCTATCAGTACGATCGTGGCGTATGTGGCAGGGGTATTGAGCATTCAGCCACACTGATCAGATTTTGCCAGTTTCCCGGTTCGAAACGCCGACCACTTTTGGGCTCGTCTCCCTCGGCTGCCAAAGAGCATCTTTTTATGACCAGATTACTAAACCAAAAAAATTATTCTATATGTTTAGTAACAATTTGAAAAATCTATATATCCTGATACATAAAGGAGACTATTTAAAACCTAATTAAGAACAAAAATAAAAACAATAAGTCTTCTAATCTTCAAATTCACCCATGAGTTGTTAGAAGGAGCTGACATTACGTGATGGGGCAATCAAAAGCAAATCGGTCCCAAATCCCAAGGACACCAATTCAGCAGTTAACATGAGGGCAAACTGTGGCAAATTGGAAAAACATTCGGTGTGTGTCCATGCGTACGTTCTCCGAAAAGAAAAAAGAAAAAAATAATTCAGTTCGTTAACATCAAACGCATCTGCAATTCATATCACGTCGAGGATAGCCTCGATGGGCCTTAATGCGATACCTGATGGGTTCCAGAAAGGATTTTCTTATAAACTTGTGAAAAGAAAATAATGGGCCTGTTACTTAAATATCCCCTTTTGCCTAACGATGTCCAAAATGACCATAACCATCTCATGATGTCCGCCCGGAGGGGCACGTTCCTGTGGTGATATTACTTTATCCGTCCGCCGGGTTAAATGATTGGAAAATTGCTTCATCTCTTTTTGTGCCCTTTACTATGAAAAGTAGGACCCTATGAAAGGGCTCGTGGTGGGCCACACATTTTCATGTCGTTTTCCCATTTCCCACGTCTGGGCGACATTAATATTAGAGCCCTACTGAAATAGGGCTTTAATGAATGAGCTCGCGACGGGACAAATATTTCGGGTGAAACCACTATTCGCACGGTGATGGTTTCGTAGGTATCGTACAGCTGAGACCCCCTGGGGGGAACATTTTTAATTAAAAACGTTACAAAAGTAGACCGGAACCAGTGCAGTTTGAAAGGAAGCGTGCTCCGATTCTGGTTAAATAGGTCAAGGGCCATTATCCCCATTTTAATTGTACAATTCTGCCCAGGGTAAAGCCGCCCAGTCCTCCAATCAAAAATTCAATTACTGTTAATGTTATAATACATTTTCACCAAGGAGCCCAGTCGTCAGTTCGTTCTACTAAACTTTATTATTATATTTTTCTGTTTTGTCGAAATCTCGTTAGCGCTTGACGGTGGGGAAAATTTCCAGGGAAATACGCGTAATTTCTTTTAATTGCAGGCCGTGGGAAATTCTAGTGAAGGAGGGGAGGAGGTTGGGAAATACTTGGACAGCCCCAAAATTAACTTGGACGAAATTAACTTTCTGTGATAATGTAAAATTCACAAGCACGAAGGCGAACACGGAATACCATTCGCAGCAGTAGCTGCAAAAGAACCAAAAATTTTGTAGACAGAAAACTCATTAGCGAAAGTTTGTGTCGTCCCCCCCTCCTCAACTTCAGCTACCTCCGCCACTGTTCTGCTCCCACAGTATAGGAGGCGATTTTCACTGCAAGGTACTTATCCGATTAACAGAAACTTTTCACTTTAACGTCGACTTCGGCGCTTCTTTGCGATTATCTGCGAGGTCTATTCACTTTGGGAATTCGCGACTGATGGTAGCGGAAAATACTTCAAATTCTAAAAAATAAATGCTTTGAAAAATAATTTCACCTTTAATATATTTTTTGTAAACAGAGCAAAGAAACATTGAGGGAAAATGAATTCAATTTAATTCTGGAGAAAAATCTCTCTTTACTTAGCGTTCATTAGGAGATGAAATATTTATTATTTTTAATTTAAAAGAAAAACAATTGAGTATTTATAATTATCTCAAAAATACGTAAAAACTTTTCAGATGAAGTCAATTGATATAACTCCGTATACAAATGATAGTAGGTATGCTTTATATTCGGGAAAATATTTTGAAAATTTCGAAATGTTTTTATGGATGATAGGACGAATTAAGTACATTATTTCTATTTTAAGGACTCATTCAGGGTTGAAAATATTTATAATTTAAAAGCTGATGTTAAACTTTTATTGAAAAATTGCTATATAATATAAAAGGGCTATAATAAAATTTATAAACTTTAGATCTCAATGAAAATGAATACAGTACATAGGCATTTTTAGACTTATTTACTAATTTTACATTTAAAAGTTACGAAATTAATCCAGTGTTGAGAAGTTTCCCTACATGTTTTTGGAAACTCGAAAATTTTTTTTAAAAAAATTAAGTAAGCTTTCATAAAAATAAAATGAATAAAATAGAATTTAATTTTTATTTCGCCTTCTTGATTTTTAGAAGGTTGAAGTTGCCACATGAGCTTTTAAATGAATATGAGTACATAGAGTTTTTCATAGTCATTGATTTCTAATATAGAACATATTTCCAAGAAAGTTTCATAAGCACACTTTGATTGATTGAGAAAAAAGTAACACAATTAATGGTAACTATTATTTATACACCTATGTACTTAAAATATCCCAACGAGTTTTTAGAAATTATACTTTTTAGATAGCCTCCGTGCGTAGGTACTCAATTTGTCATATCATCTTCAAATTTCTGAAATCTTTCTTTTTATTTCTGTCAAGCAAAAATTGAAATATTAATTGTACTTTAATTTCAAAGTTAATTCTGAATTGCATCGTAGAAGAAATAATTAATTTATATAATAGGTTTATTACCTTTTTGATAGAGAAATGAAACAAGCCAGTTTTGTTAAATTTACTTAATGGTTTAAAAGTCACAAACAGAGTGTTGTATAAAAGTAGTAAAACAGTATATAAACAGCCACATTATTAAACCTTACCTCAATTGATGTTTGACGAAGCAGCTAAAACCACCATCACGTCATAGCATACCCATGTTACCTCACATTAGAAATCACGTACAAAGCGTGAACCAATCCTTAGGTTATACGGCTCTGATCCAGCATCAGGTTAATGAGCGTTGCAAAGCAGACTCCCACCTGTAAAGAGAATAAAATAATTTCAGAGTAGGACTGTTTTTTTTCGCAAAAAGCACACCTTTACCGTCGACTGAAATCGGCATAAGGACCCTTCAGCCAATTTATTTTCCCAATGGGGATTAAGCCGAGGGTTTGTACGTCCCTTATTTGTTGAAAGTTCCCCAAAATCCATCATAAGCCCCTCTTCTGTAATTAGAGCACTGAATTCATGCCAGTAATTATTGCGCTGAATAGCGTCAGCCCCCCCGGGGGGCGGTAATCGGAGGCGTACAGCAGAAAAAGGCATTACCACAGCCCGATGGAATTAAGGGAGGGCTTAGAGGAGGAAGTTTTCGTTGCTCGCGTATTCCCGCGGGATAGTCGGCGCTTTTCTGTTACAAAATTCAGTCTGGATGTTTCGGGAATTTATGAGGCGGGCAATGCCCCTCAGACCGCATTACCTAATTAACGATGCAAAGAAGGCCGCTCGAAATCATCCCGAAAAGTTATCAGCTAAATGCCTATCCCGAAGAATTTGTCCACTGTTCTGGACCGGGATGAATCCCAGATTCATATTCAAGGAGGTGTGTCAGCTTCAATCGGTTAGTCCGAGCGTAAAGGGCTAATTCCTTTAGACCTCCCCTCCCAAAGTCGCAGCCGGAGTGGAATCGCGCATTTTAATTAGAAATTCTATCACAAATTCAAGACACGAACGACAGAGCCGACGAAGGAAATTAATTCTTGTCCTGGTCGCAGAGGGTAAGTTTTTGTTCCAGATCGCCCGTACCGAACCGCGAGATGGGAACTCCTTGATTAAAGCAAAGGAAGGCGGTAAAGGTGAAAAATCACCTGCTTAAGTCGATTGCAATCGATAAAATTCCTCAGGGGGTTACTTCTCAAGTAACGCAGAAAATCGAGTACTGGGCAACCTTCCCGCCAACTATGAAGCCCTTTTTCTTAAAAAAAAAATTATCATTCCGGGGGAGACAACTGAAGGATTTCCCAGATTCGCCCTTGATTGGATCCCCGAGAAACAGAATCGTTTTGGGGGTTTCTGCCCCTTTGAAGTGCGAAAGAAAGAAAATTTCCCATTTTTTTCATGGTTCTTTGATTTTTTCACTTTCTTTCCGTAGGTACAATGGTGAAAATTCTGGAGTGGGTGGGATTATTGAGCCTGTTGCTAGGAGCAAGACTCTTGAATTTGTCACACTCCGCTAGTGGAATAAGTGGGGCTCAGCATACTCCGCCCGGTGATATGCAAGTGTCTAAAATGGGGCCCTTTCCGAAAATCCTTGCCGCCTCTTACTTGTAAGGTTCAAGGTGAAACGGAAGAATGGAAAAGTGATTACGTTACAAGAAAGATTTCCAGTGATTGTATAGTAGAAGCCCTGTTGGGCAGCAACTCATTTTATTTCTTATTAATTCTATAGAAAAATTTGAAAGCTTTTCTAGGAAATTTCAAATATTTGAAAAATAAAGATGGGTCATTTTTTGCATATTTCAAAAACAGTTATGAAACAACTCTTCTGCCCATAATCCATTTCTTGGAACAGATAATGAGATATTATTATATATTTTCTCAGAAACTAAGTATTAAGAGATAAAATTTACAAGTCAAGAAATTCTAAATACTTAAGAAATCAGAATCTGGAAAAAACAATTTTCAATATTTCTTGGAATTGATTCCGAAGAAGTATTATATTTTATGGTACCGAAATATTAGTAAAAAATAATAGAAATTTATTGAACAAGCTTGTTTTCCTTCTTGGATAAACAAGAAATAAATAAATCAAGAACCTTTTTATATTTATAGACCATTTTTACCAATTCCTTCTCTTCAAAATGTTGTTTCAAATCAAGGAACCTTTTCGAATTTCTGAAAAAAACATTGAACCAGTCAAATAAGAAACAAAAAATACTTTTATAGAAATAAATTTAAATCGTACCTATGTTAATAAGTATTATACGGGTCTTGGAATTGGGATTAAAAATTTTGATTTACGTCAGAGTTAGAATTTAAACAAACACCGAAAAAAGATAAAAGAAAACTAAAACCAAGATTTGATTTACAGGAACGAGGACAAGATCGAAATCATGCGAGGCTTGACCAAGAACAAAATTGTCCTTTAAACTAAGCTTTTCAAAACAATATGATACACAATAAAAAATGAAAGTACACGAATTTCCCACATTTAATAAGCACGATTTACAAGAAACTTTTTTATTTCTATCTATGTTTTTTGCTGATCCACATAAATAAAAATTATTGGAGTTGTTACTTTCATAAATAACTTCATCAAGGATTCGAAGGCAAAAACAAAAATTATAAATAGCTTCGATAACAAGTTTAGTCAAAAAACGTTATAATTTTTCTCTATTTTATTCTTTTAAAGCCTCCAAAATATATCACTTTAAAAATATAAAATATGTAGATATATATTTCATTTGCAGCGAAAATTAATCAAACAAAGGTCTTATCTTCAATTTAAATTACTCGTAAGTGCAATAAAAATCCTAACGTTTTTCAATAAAAGTTATAAACTATACGAAACTACTCTATTCAATTTTTGTTTTTTAATTAGTTCGTTCCCAACTTTACAAATATTTTATCAAATATTAAGTTATATGAATTTAGAATCCTCTAAGAACTGAGAATTTAAATGATTTGTTAAGAAAATGTACTCAGTGGAAATATAATTTTTCGATAAAATCGATCATTTACCTTTCTGTTCGCTGTCACCTTAAAAATTGGAAGGTAAACCCTTTTTTGGTATCAACTGTGACACATATTCAGCAAATTTCGTAGGTTGGGAACATAAAAAATTGAGTTTCTGCTGAACGTAATCTTTCATCACATCACATCAAAGGACCTTTTCTGCCGTTTTTCAATCAAATTCAGAAGCCGGGAAAACAGACGGGATCCGATCATAAAACCGCCGTAAATCCCATCCCGCCTCGGTTGCGTGCAATTTTATTTAGCTGCGAAAATTTCTCTCGTCCTAAAACTCTTAATCCTGGCGGCGCGAGGCGGTGCCATTCGAATTAAGCAATATGCTCGGTCCCATGTCGTAAAGTTTTATGTTTTATGTTTAGCCCGCGTGTTGGAGCCGGGCTCCATCCATAAGTAAAAAGATGCCTCCAAGGCTATAAAGTGCGGGAGATATGCATAAGACGAAAATTAGTAAATTGCCTTTTTAGAGTCGTCTCTGGTTCAGCTGTAGATTATTTTGGGGATTTTCGGACCTATTTCTGGATTAGGAGAGAAAATCGACTTTTAGTAGTCCTTCAAAAGAGACGCTTTTGCTAAAACTTAGACAAATTATAAAAATTCACACTTTCGTGCACTAGTGGCGCTGAAGCAGTTGGTTGAGCAACAGTTCGGTGGATGTGAACATGCTCAAAATCGCTAGGAAATTTTCGGCTCTAAAAAGGATTTTCGCGGAGAATCCCCCCAGCATAAAAGGAATAGGTCTCCTAAATAAGCAATGAAGTTGGACTAAGCCTCCTCGAATCCTTGGGAATCCACGAACAAGGAAAATCCTCTCCGGGGAAGGCCTCCTTAAAAATATAGGTCACAATCAGATGAAATTTATTGCCGAGTTTGAAGGTACACATGACCGCGATGCACGGAGTTGTGATGATGATAAATTACAGACTCATGTCGGCTCTGCTGCACTCGGATGCACAAAATAGTTGATCAGTTTTCCTCCGGAATATCCGGTTGCTGGGTGCTGAATATGCTCCCGGGTCCCGGGTCTTTCCTGGATGGGCTGAGGCTTTGGCTCCTGAGCTGCTCCTCGCCACTTCCAGGCATTTGTTGAATGCTGCGACGAAAGGAAACAAAATCTCAGTTGCTGGATTGGCGGAAAGGGAAACTGGGATCGGATCCAGTCAACACGTCATACGCAGAGCACCTTCATTTTACTCTATTGCAAATTCCCATCGAGCAGAGTTTTAGTTGAATTGAAGGTTCGGGATGCGAGTTGGATACTCATGACGAAGTATTGTATTAACCTTTTTTTGAGTAACCCTGCTGAGCGAATGAATAGAGCTTTTCTGATTATTGGAAAAATCCACACTGATACCTTTCACGGGTATTTACCAACGGATTAAAATTTAATTTAATCTACCTATGGTGAAATGTAGGTCACATAAACTCTAGGATAACTTTGGGGGATCGAAAAAATTCATGGACAGGTATTCAAGGCTCATGCAGGCTTTATTTAAACCAAATTAAATATATTAATCAACTACGTAAGCTACCTAATTAAGATTCTTTGATTATAGCTCAAGACTTATAATATATACTATTTTGGAATTCATTTCTCTTTGAAAATAAAATACATACGTTAATTTAGAAAATTTCAAATTTAACTACAATAATTTCCCCGTTAAAACCATAAGTCGTAACCCAATTGAACAGACACTCTTCCCAATTGAATTAAACTTATCTTAAACTCAATTGATAAAAAAAGCTTTATTCCATTAGAATTAACCTTTTTTTTACAAAACAAAACAAAACAAAACCTTTAACCTAAATAAATCAATGAAATAAAACTTTTTCCAAATTAAATTACTTTTATAGAAGCTTTGCAAAACAAAATTATTTCTTTCAACAAATATTATATGTTTTTTCTGGCAATACTCATTTTATTATATTAAATAAAGTTTATTAATTGCAGTTCAATTTATTTGGGAGAGATATGAATTTAATTAGGATAAGCTTAATTCACAAGAATTTAGAAATAAGTATTCGCTATAAAATTATAAATACATAGTCTTCTTAAAAATTGACAGATAACTTTTATATCTTGTTGTATTAAGTTAATACATATAGTTTAAAATATAAGGACTTTTTGGAATTGAGCTGCTTTTATAAAGAGATTTTAAGGCAGTTGGAATATCAGACGCATAAATAATAAAGTCTATACCCTAACAGATCGTTAGAGGTATGCAATTTCTTTCCTACGACCACACGAGTACATCTGGATATGTAGGATATACATATAAAGCATATATTAAATCTCTCATGTGATGTGTGCTAGAGCAGACAATACGTCCATATACTCGTATTTTGCATTTAATTTGCAGATGTGAAAACGTTTTAATAAAATTCGTTGGCGCCTTTAGAGGCATGCTCGGAAGTGTTTTTCTGATTTTTTTCTTGTGCGCAACAGTTGGGGGGTAGGAGGAGGATTTTACTTTTCGTAATTAAAATGTTGGATAATGTTTTCGCAATTAAAGACCTCAAAGCTATGAAAAAACCGGAAGGATGGTGGGGCCTCTCTGAGGTTTCGAAAAGCAAATGAAATGTATGTGCTACAGCAAATATTCGCAGGAGTTTTTTCGAGATTTTGTGTTAAAAGTGATGAGGCCCTTTGCCCCTAACCAGGGATTTTCCGAACGGCGTTCTACCACAATTTCTCGGAGCTGCATCGGGCACAGATTTTATTTTTTTAGAGCTAGAAAATCTTATAAACAGAAGAAAGCCACTGTGAGGACAGAGCACGGTGGCGGTGCAATTTAATAAGTGCAAGTCAGGAGCAGGTCTTCTATCTTTCGAAACCACTTTCTATACCAACCGGCTAACCTACGACGATGAAGAAGGGCTGCTTTTGACATTCTTTCTCCGCCATCCGGAGAGTAAATTGCAAATTAAAATTAAAGGAGGCCACAAAAGTGAATGTAATCTCCATAAAATGCATATTCTGGCCCTCGGCGGGTGCAAGCAGTGCCTTTGCAGACAATGGGGCTATTGAGGTGGCTGCAAATTGACCTGGAATGCTCCTCCAAGAGCGCCTAATGGTCGTTTCTGCTTCTGAAAGTGGAGGTAACCTCTTTTACGTATTGATTGGGATTTCTACAAGTAAAAACGCTTATTGCCCAGAGGAACACAGTTGCATCCTCTTCAGGTCTTACTTTTTTAATTTCAAGACCCAGCTAACTACAAAAGAAATCATATTTTCTTAAAAATCCCCAAATATCTCGAAAAAAATCTTACGACGTTTCTCAAGCGCGTAAAGCAATTCGAGAAAATCTAATTTAAGATAAAATTTGTAAAACAAACACTCAAGTTACAGCCCCGTCCCAAACTGGGTTAGGAGGTGGATACAAACGGAATTCAAGAAAGAATCGTTCCAGTCCAATTATCCGATAAATGGCGGTAACCTTCTTAGATGAAATGAATAATTCATAAAAAAATCGAATTTCGATTTTCAAGCACATTCAGCGGACGGGGTTTGATGATACCCAACACGTTCTTCATCCTTGAAACTGTTCCTGTTACAAAACATCTCAGGCAATCGTGAAAGGAAAAAAAATTTCAATCCTTGGGTAGCCTGTCAAAGACAGTCTAGGCCGTCGCCTTCGGTGGGAAATAAAGGGCAACTCTGAGACCAATTTGAAGGAGACTGTCGCGACAAAGGGATCTAGTATATTCATAAATTCCAATTTGGATGGCAAAATGTTGTGTAAAAATCTCCGAAATGATTCCCTTTTTTTTTGTCTCTGGGGAAAGAGCCCCAAAATACATCCAGTGGGACTACTTTTCCTAACATCATTCTGCCTCCAACCCACTCCATTTAGCGAGATATGAGGGCTACCGGGAGCAGATTATTTAAAATATGCGAGTCCAGCTCCGGGGCTGATACAAAAGAACCCGTCTGTAAGCGGGCAGCTGGGGAGTCCTGATAACAAAACAATTTCCAGATAATTATTCGGAATTGGCTCTTTTGTTTTCGATTTTCGACCGAAAGCGCGGTCTCAACAGTCCAGACATTTATAAAACGGCCTCCAATTCAATTTATTAAAGTTTTCATCACAACATGGGATAAAAATCTGAAAGAGATCGCTTCGTAATTATTGATTAAAGCTATTAAGCAAAAATGAGCGTAGGGTGCACTCAATCCCAGGCTAGCTTCAACACATGCGAACGATGCCTTAGCCGAAATTATTTACACCCTACTTTGCATTATATCGCCGTAAATCTTGGCAAAGACCACTAAAATGTTGAACAAGCATCTTGGGAGACATGTCATAGTGGGTTGAGTTAAAAACAACGAAACCTGTTAGCATTTTCATCCGTGCAAGAATTATAGTCAGAGGGTTGGGAAGCCCGCAAACGAATTTTTGAAGAGCCTCACCTAAACCCTAATTTATGGGTGCCCGAACCCTTTTCACACTGTCCGAAAGAAGCACTTTGCATTATATTACAAGTATTATTACCCCGAAGGGTAAACTGCCTTAATCTATACATACATGAGTTGTGATATATCATAACTTTACCCTAATTTATGGCCATCCGCCGCGGATTTTGGCGAAGGTAACAATTTGAGGCTGTTAAGGGACTGGTCCTTCTGCTTTTATGTCTACGGTCAGATCAGTTAAAGTTTTTCGTATTAATTGGACGGCAACTGAATAATTTATCGCTTAAGTAGCTATTTAGTATTTTTGTTTCAATTTCGTTTTCTGAAGGATATTTAACGTAATGTTAAAGCTGTGTGCGAAATCTCTTTCGAATATCATTTCGATCATTTCAATCATTTCAAATGACAAAAGTTGGGAAATGGCAAGAAAAGTGTGCGAAATCTTTGACGTACCTATCATTTCAGTTGTCAAGGTACCACACTTTGGTGTAGAAATCTAAATAATGAACTTGTTTTAGAGCAAAGAGGAAGTTATAATATAATATTTTCTCTTTTCTACAATTTTCCTCTTAAGACACAAAAGTGACTTTTCAATATCTGATCTGAAATGATCAGAACTGTCACTGAAATGTTCGCTCATTATTTTGGCGCCATCTTGTGTTCGAACTTGAAATGACCGAAATGATCGAAATGATATCATGAAAAAAATGAAATATGTATAATTATATTTGCTTTGAATTACAGTAGCTATACTACAGGCGTGGATAAAAGGGGAACCTTAGAATTATAGACATACACACTAGTTATTATGAGGAAATCTGAAACTTAGTTATGTAGTTCAATTCACTACCTATTAATAAATTTCCAATTACAAAAACATTCGAATACAAATTTTACATTATGACTAACTGAGTAACCCGGTTTTAACCTCTATATCATAAGTACTACTATATTTAGATAAAGCGTCAAGTTTGATATTTTACGCCAGTTGAGAAATAAGACAAGTCAACCATAGGTTGGCACTGTAAAAATTCATAAATCATAGATCGTTTGTTGAAAAATCCAAGAAGAAAATAATCAGCAAACCATTCCTTAGTAATATTATGTTTTCTATTTTAGAACCTTTTAAAATTGCTAGAATTTGTTTCTGCAAGTACAAATTACTTTAAAAATAGCGGAGCTTAACCTATCAAATATGCGTAAATATGTTAAAGTTATCCAAAATTTCTAAGTATAAAAATGCAAAAATTGACAGACGCGAAAAGAACATCACCAATAAGTTTATATTGGCAAAAAATAATAGGAAATAAGTCCTATTTTTTTAAACATACATATATTCAAGTAGGTGCACAATATAATTTTTTCTAAGTAAAAATAATAGGTATCTTCAGAGCCTTTTTGCATGGTACCTAAAAAAATGTCCTTTTCATCCAAACTGTGGCACTGTAATAATAATCTGAAATCAAATTTTCACATTTCTTCATAAAATATATGAAAGAGATTGAAATTGACCAAATGACAGGCAAGTAATATTTACGATACGATTTTTATTCATTACTTTGCCTATAGAATAGCTGAGTCAAACGCAAAACAATCGATGTAAATATAATAAATTAAAATCAGCACCGATTTTTTTTTATGTTTCGTGTTGGTTACTAGAAAAATAGAAATAGAAATGGTTCACGCAAAAAATTGACTGAAAAGACGGAGATTTTCAATTTTATCTGACCATAGAAGAGATCAAATATTCCACAGAAAATACAAAAAGTAGTCTTTTATACAAGATTACTTTAATTAGTTCAATTAAAAGCAATATAACTTAAGTACATTTTTCCTCCAATCATTCAAAAATAACCTCTAAATTTCCGAGGAAAATTCTTATTTCCCAAATTATTTGTGCTTCAATCATCTGTTTAAAATAAATTTTAGAATTTTGCAAAGTTGTGGATAGGGTAACTCTTGACAGGTGCTTTATCTGTAATCTATCAAGAAAAAAAGAACAAAAACAAATGTTTTTTATTTTACATTGCCCGAACATTATTTTTGCGTTTGACCTAGCTAAGAAAAATATTTAAAATCTAAAAATTAAGCTTTTATTGTGGATATAAGCTCCAATAAATTGTCTTTTTTAAAATATGCCCTCAGATATCTTATTTTGTTCACAAGTTTGTAGTTTCGTGAAAATTGCGTTTAAGGTTTCAGTACTCTAGCTAAAGCTTGTCCATAAACCTTTATAACTATTTCAATTTTTAGATTTTTGCAAATTTATTTCAAGAAATTATTCAAAAAGGTTCAATATATGTAATATATGTACATATGTAACAATAAAATGAAAAGTAATATATGTATATGCGATTTTTTTAAAAATTTCATATGAGACTTTCAAAGACAATTGAGAAAACGGCAGTGCGTGTCGCCGAGTTGTCGGGTTTGCGAAAAATGAAAAGCCGGCAAACGACACCATCAGCTCGATTTTCATATTTCAATTTTTTTATAAATATCCCCAGCAACAAGAACTGAGCAAAGCATGTGTGTGATTTCGTGATTATGATTTTGATTTATGCGCGGGCTCTAAGCAAGCGCCTGAAAATCCCCGAATAATTTGCTGGTCGGGGGTGCGCTGCGGGAAGGGATATTAATTGCCGCTTAGGATGAGCCCGGGAAATTAATGGATTTTGAAATTCACACTTTAGCGCAAAGGCACAAGATTAGAACGGGTGAACTACCTGTCGACAGTGTCGCGGGTTGGGGGCTTTTGGCGTCGCGGCGTAACGAGTCACGGAGCCCCAGACGTGGGGCCCAACGTGTGCAGATCCGCCAGAGATATTTTTAATTGTTTGCGTGCTGGAAAACCATTCGAAAAGAAAATTCAGCCGTTTGCTGTCCGTGCATTGATCGACCCGGATATCCTTTGAAAATCCACACACATCACGTGGGAGTTCCCGGAATTCCGAGCTCTCGGGACAGGGTTTAGTTGCGGGTTTCCCTTAATTTGATATTTCGTGACTCATCGAGGCGAAAAGCTGCCACTCGAGTTGTATTTCGCAGCAAACATCAGTTTGCCACTTTTCATTCTCGTTCCCTTTTAGCCCACATGGGAGTACGGAAAATTTCCTGAAATTCCCGGAAAAAAACAAACCCCCGTCGGAAAGTTTGGCAAATATCCAAGAGCACAAACAGCACGCCGCCCAACCGTTGCAATATTCATTTGATTATGCATAAAATAATTTCTTCCTCAATTTTAAAAAAATAATTCCCGCAATTCCCCGAATTGATGATGGCGGCACATATCACTGCACACCGATTAAGCCCCAGCCTCTCTCGGCACACCCGAACCCCGAACGATTTACTTTTGAGAATTGCGAGCGGAGGTGGCAGCACCACTCCCAATCGGGTTAACATTTTTTATGCAAATTTTCAATTTTCCCCATTTTGTGCGAGAATATTTTTTTTCGGCGCTATTTTTGTTTGCGCCCAAGTTAAAATATTAAATAATCAAAAATGCATGATTTACTCAGAACCAACGATCCTCACCGGATGTTAACTCCGCTCGACTTATTGGGGCAGGAGGCGGTTGAGGTTCATGAAACGCTGCATTAACAATTTACAGGAAAATGAATAGCTTAGCTTCGATTTCAAATTTTTCGATTAGTAATTATATTAGTTACAATGCTTAGATATTTATCTTAAGGATTTCTTTGATTTTTTCGAAAATAATAGCTGTGTTCTTTTTACATCGGATCCGATTCCAGATTTAGCAGCAAATTTTTCACTGTTTTAAAATTTATTAAAAGTTACCCGTATATATGTATACACGTATATATGTATGTTATAATGCGAATGTTTCTGAAATTTTTTCAAAAGATACTTTACCAAAATGATTACCTTGAAACTTATCATATACAATATACTATGTTATGTATTTAAATCTAAGTAACAGCTACTGACTGGCATAATTTATTGGAGCTAAACATGTTTTTGTTTTCAGACCAAAATTTTATTAATTGAATCAGTCACAATAATCATCAACCAATTTTTAAAGTACGGAAGGAAGCTCCGTTGAAACTTAAAAAATCTTCTAATTTCTAAAGCTTCAATACCCTTTAAAAAAATTGCAACATAAAGTCGAGATAAAACTCTTCGATATAAAAGTTATGAAAGGAATAAAATTTATTATTGATATTAAATAATTAATAATTAAAATTGTTCATTGCATTCGCTAAAATAGAATTGATTCACTAATCAAAAAGGATTTTGTCCAAGTTCAAATGGTAAACTTTTTTAATAGCAGTTTTGCATAAATTGTTAATTTTTGTTATGAAAGTAATTAACTAATAACAATTTTAAAATGTTTAATCAAACAACAAAAACATCAAAAATATCGATCAGTGTTATGAATTAAAGTGCTATAGTTGGTAAACATTGTTTTTATATAAATTAAAGTTAATAAAGATTTTTAGGGTAGGAAGGCATAATACCTACACCTTAACAAATACAACCAACTATCAAATGTTGCTTTTAAACGTAAATTGAAAAGTACTGTATAGCCAAGGTCAGTTCACTCAATATCTATTGGAACCCTAAAATTCGTTGCCTCTGAAATTCCATCATTTACCCTTGACTTGGGATTATTATGAATTTCGAATGAATTTTGATCTACCTCAATGAAATTCATAAACAGCCAGAAATTCTTTTTTACCTTGCTCATAGAAGATTAATTCGATTGAATTGCTTTGACTGTGCCGGAATAGAAGCATAGATAGAACATTTCAATACATTCGCGATTGATTCAAACATTTTCATAAAAATGGATCGTGGAGGTAAACCTTAAACATGTTCAGTAAAAAATATACATATGTGTGTGTATGTTTAGCCATCCCTAAATTTTATCTTCCAAGTCCACGTTTTCAGAGTGTGCGTCCTTCCCGCTAAAATGATTCGAGTTCTCGCAGAGGTGGTCTATCCAGGATTCCTGAAAATATCACAACTTTGAATTTTAAATACCTCGACTGCATTCCTCCAAGTGCTATTCATTTGCTCGAGTTGGTGAACAATTTTCCATGACTTTCCGTGCATTCACGGGGTATGCGCAAAGTATTTTTTTTCCATTTCCTTTTATGTTATCCTTTTGCCCTCATGCTTTTGCCGAAATTAAAGATTCAGGGATCCACGTGCGAAGTCGAGGTTTTATGCATTCCAGGGGAGCATTTTATATGAGGGGATGCAGTCGCATTGTAAAATTTCCATTCGTCCCGCATTCATGACGCGAGGCTTCAACAAGGTGCTTACTGCTGAAAGGATTTTGGGATTACGTGAATGAGTCTGGTGATTAACTGAGTTCTCTTCAATTTGACTAAAGCAGGTTCTTTTATACGGTGCCCATGCAGCGTCTAATCGTAATCATGTTAAAGTCAGGAAATTCAAATTTCCTCCTTGCATGCACTCGACAAGCTACCAGATTTACATAGTGACTTAGAATACGTCTTACAGCGTTTCAAAATATGCAAGTATGATGATGAAATACGAAATGTCATATATCTTACTGTATTTATTTAAATATGAATATCATATTTTATGGCAAAGGAAGGGTATTAATTTCAAAGGATTACTTATAAAAACTGCATAATTTAGCATAGAGAAAATAATGCTTTTGAAAATCAAATATATAAATAAATATTTTACTTTAAGTCTGTAAACGAGAAAATTCCTACATGATACGTGAATCATGCATCCACTTCAAGCAATACACATTTTACTTTTATAATAAGTAAGATGTCCAAAATATATTTCCGCCGTCAAAACATTTCTCTTGTTGTTGTTAGTTCTACAAGAATTGTAATTGATATACAAAAAACGAATTATTCTTTTGAATTCTGGAGTTCGAATACCCTCATCATAGTTAAAAAATGGTTCGTTTCTGCAACATCAACCCAAAACAAAAAATTTTAAAATATGACGATAAATAATCCCTCTTAAACCCTACCGGTAAATACAAAATCTTCCCACCATTCCCTTGATAAGTCCATGGATTCACCATCATCCCGATTTTTTTAGAAAAAGGACTAACCATAAATAATTCTCAGCGATTTTTATCCCTTAAAATTACGTTTCGCTCAAAATAACTTCTTGCGCCTTGGATACCTGCCTCAACAGGGCACCGAAGCCCCAGTGCTCTAATTAGGGAATCAATCGCAGCTCAAGGAGCCGGGAAGACGGGATAAAATCAATACCTTAATAGGACCCCTGGCAACCGGGGGCTGGGAGCGGGCAATAAATAAACTAAATTCGCCATTACATCCCGACTGATTCCTTTGTTTTAATTGTACTCCCGGCGGGGCGAAGTCATTTCAGTTTGCTCCTGAACACTGTTATTACAGCTCATCCCCAGGGAACATGCTATAAAGAAAATGAATGTCTGGAAGTAAATGTTTTCTACGTGAAAAGAGCAAGGTAGCGCCCTCTATCTGGCGGGGATGGAGGCGCAATTTGCAAAGTGGGAAGATTTTAAATCGTTCTGGATTAAGCTTTAAACCTGGGAAGAACCTAAAACTCGAGCAACTGTCCAGGAATAAAGAAAAGACGGAGGTTTTCCATCAATAAATAGATCCCGTCGAATGGTCACTAATTTCATTACTCATCGGTCTTTCAAAGATCTGGGAGACGTGCTTTATTACTTTAAATCCGCAGACTTCCCTTAAGACGAGTGTTTCCATTAAGAATTTAGAAAATTCTTCCCCTGGGAAAAAATTTTTATTTTAAAAAATTTCTAGGTGCCCACTGGGGTTATTAGAGAATGAACGAAAGATACCGTCCCAACCCTCCTCCATTCTATCGAACTTTTTGGTTGATTTTAACAAGACGCTGACGTTGATTGATGAGCGGTGGGATTTTATTTTTATTTATTTTTTTTTATATACATATATACATGTACATTCAAAAATGTTTTAAGGAATGCGACCGACCCTCCAGAAATTTTAGATAGCTTTGAATGACTCGCTTTTGTTCGTTTAAACTCAAAAATATTACGTTTCCTTAAATCCTCAGAATTTGTATATCCTGTTTCACTGCCACTGTGCCCAATTAATTTTAAATTGAAGGAGATTTGCGGAGATTTTGTGAATAATACGATAGACGCTCAACGGATCAAATGACTCAAGTCTGATTGATGGCTCATCTGGCCATTGCGGCTCGTTTCGGGTGACGAAATTAATTCGAATCAAATCCTTTTGCCTTGGCAATCACAGGTGGGATGATTTATTACCATTTCAGATTCGAATTGTTTTGTTATTTATAACCTGCCCGTCAAATCATGCATTTTGAATGAGATCTCACAAGGTTCTATATTTAGACCTCTACGCTGTAAAAAAACACGTGGGTTTCGGGACTCTCGGCAGAAGTGAAACTTCATAGAAAATAAAATTCTTCGTAATTAAAAAATTAGTTTTATAAAAGAAATAATAATATAATAACTTACTATAAGAGAATGAAAATAGGATTTCTAAAAATACTATACTCCATAGAATGAAGGAAGTTACAAAAAGTAAAATTACACAGGAAGAAAGTAAAAGTACCTGTCTACTCATTCGCATGGCGATATTGATATATTGGAATGTGGGTTTAATTGTATGCAATTTAATAGCACTCCTATAGACAGCAAAATTATTATTAAAGGAAATTTTGTATATATGGAAATGTAATTTCTTGACGAAATATGTATTTTTACTGAAAAATTGTGGAATACCACACATATTTTTTAAAGTGTAGTTTTCACAGATCTCTATATAAAACATGCCATGTCATAACCTTCTCTGACCTTTTTTTCTCCTGAAAAATTACGAGCATGTCATTCACATTCTGCTGGCTTATTTCCCTTGAAACAACCCCAAACATTTAAACCCAGAAACAAATAGGCAATGCGATAGTTTTGCTTGCAAAATTTCAATTTATTTCAGAGAAACTTCAAATTTTCAATTTCCTCCTTTTAACAAAGCAGTGCTTTGTCCTTTACGTGAATTAAATAATCCAAATCTCGAGGGAAAAATTTTTTTTTCAGCAATGTGGCACACCACCAAACCTTGGCCCTTTCCCTTACGATCTTTTATTTTACAGGGTATATCCAACAAAATTCGCTTGTTCGAGGGCACCAGGATAAAAGTTTTTGCTGTTGAGTAGTATCAGGCACCCTGCCATTGTGGAATTGTCCTTTTTCCATCTTTGTTATCTCTATTAACTTTTTCCCCTTTTCAAGTCATTTTGTTGGTTCTTGGGATTCTTTATATTATTTTTTCCTCGACAGCATCCCCCCGATGCCACGCTGTGACACAGATAAAATTGTTGACAAAGTAAATTGAAAAGTTTGCTCAGTCAGGCCCAGTCAGCCCGGATGTATTGATGATAACTTTTCAGATGATCGAAAGATTATCCGTGTCCCCTAATGGGTGGCTAGAATTATGTGGTTTGGCGATGGACTCGCGCGAATCTACTGACAAAAAAAAATTCTAGCCTTCTGTATCTCAAACCCCAATTTTATCCCCATCACCATCTAAAGATTTATGCCTATCGAAATATATGTCGACAAGAAATTTATTGCCATTGGACCATAAGCATTTTGAGGAATTCACTTTGCGCGGTTCGTTGGTGCGATCAAACCTCCTCGGACTTGGGGATTTTATGGCCGGAACGAACAAATAATTTCATAAACTTCAAAGGGAAATGTACCTGCCATTGAAGGCCGATTTCACTCACCAGAGGAATAAAAGGAACGCAAACTGAACGGCATCATTAATCCTGATTTTCTACATCACTTCTTTCGATTAATTAATGTTGGGTTAAGTCGGGTCGAGAACGAGATTACGCTTTATTCAATGAAAGTGAAAGCAATCGAGCAGTTCTAGTTGATCTGATCCCATTCCACAGCTTTGTTCCATTTAACCTAATCGGACTTATATTTATATTTTCAACAAAATTGTTTAATCACGCCTAAATGCCTCCTATGGAATTTTAAGTGTTTGTACATGAAAGAATTCGCTCTTAATACACCTAAAGATGCTTTTTTTCAGTGTATTAAATTTGGCATTAAACAGAAGAAATTTAAGCAAAACAATAACTAATATGGTGAATAATTATAACAATTATTATAATTAATAGGATATTGAATATCAGAAATTGACTGGTGTTTTAAAAATACAGATTTTGCTTACATAAGAGATAGTCGACTACAATTATAATTTTTTTTTCACAGTTTATACATTGTCAATTTCAATGTTTTTATAATATAAGTACTATATACATAAATACTTAAAACATTCAGAAAAATTCAAAACAAAAATTTTCAAAAACTGAAAATGTTATAGACTTGTTCGAATTTGAACAGCTGTATTTTTTAAAATAGCCAAAATACAAGCCCTAATTGTCACTGTTTTTGGATAGTAATACAAAATTAAAAATAATATTGTTTATAAATTTTGGTTACGATTATAAAATGAGATTTCTCTAATATTTCAAATGAATATAATTAATTTGACATTATTATTTTGTTGTTCATACAAAATTAAATTTATTCTACAAACTGCCTTGTAATGACTTATTGGATAACTTGTAAAATAAGATAATATGTAGTAAAAACGCAAAGTACTAATTTCAGTGCATTAAATTAAAACTATAACTTCAAAAATACTTAAAATGAATGATCCAGATTTAAGGATATCAATTTTATATGTACTTTTCTATTCCTTTTTTCAATACAGCAAAAGAATCAAGGGATTTTTAAGAGGTGTCTTAACGTTTCCTACAATTTTACGAGGAACTCAAAAAATGCTCTTGTAAAAATTGTCTATAAAATTTTATTTTCAAACTCAATCAATTTGCAGCAAAAATGCAAAATTATTGGTATTAAAGACTTACATTTTTCTTTTCCATTAAATTTTGTGGGCCGTGATGATTTCTAGATAATTTTCATATCATATATCAGTTTGTGATTTAAAATGTATTTGGTACAAAAATTACTTATAAACTACGAAGATATTAAGGATTCAGGATTAAAATTGAAATTAGTACTGCAAAAGCAGCTTAGAAAGGTACATTTCGAATAATTCCCTCTAATGGTGATTTCTTCCGAACATTCCCCAATGATTTATAATACGATCGAACTATCTGTGCCACTTGCCAGGTACGGCCATCCGCATTTGGAGTAATCTGCGCCCGGTATTTACTATTTGAATGCATAATGGATCCGGAATGCCGATAGGTCTCATTACAAATAAACTTCCCTGACAAAGAGTTCCGCCTGCAGTGCTCCGACAGGCAACTGCTGGGCTCCCCGGACTCCGGGGGTTTGTGGCCAACCCCATCAATTTTGAGCCCTAATGCCGAATTGGCCCAACAAACAATCTGGCAAACATCCACAGGGTGTGCCTATAAATTTTGATTAGCCTCGTACGCATATGTCAGCCGCACGAATTTATTTGCACGTCCTCCCTGTGCCCCGACAAATCAGAAGGAAAGGGTCCTGCTGGTTCTAGTCTCTGCCATCACAAACAGAAATTTTATCGAAAGAGCTTCTTCATAAATTATTAAATTTAATCTGCCAGAATATTGTGACAAATGCCCCAATACATTATTAACTGTTGTCTCTACCAACTTGATGCTTGTCTCCGGGTCCCGGACGTTTATTGATTCCTGCACCCCGGGGGCGCTCCTTCGCGCACAGGTAAGACGATGGGGCCCCACTTAAATAAACAACAGACAGATAAGATGTCATCACTCCTAAAATATGGTGAGATGCTTTCTCTGAAATTTTCAATCACTTCCCTCTGCAAAATTGATTGGTTCGAGGACTGATCCTGGCATCGATTTGCAGTTTTTATTCTTTTTCTGTCGGCGAATTAATCTTCTCGCCTCGAGAAAAAAATCCCTAGAGATTTTTTGATGTTGAGATATTTCCTTCCTCAGAAGTCGTTTTTCTTTTACCAAAATGTGCGGGGGCGGCTCCTATGCGCCATCCAGGGATATAACAAACAGGACTGGGATGTACAAGTCCAGTCCTGTTTATAATTTGTGGTAGGTATATAACAAATTTGTTGCAGATCCTGCACAGTGGCTAGAAACATTGTGCGTTCGGCTGTGGCTTCTTAAAACAAAACAAAGAGCCAACCGCAACGCGAGTGCCTTTTGACTGCAAATTTAATTAAGCCTGGGTGCTTCTCAAAGAATCTTTCGGGGAAACTGGAAGAAGGGCACCAACAACGTCCCCAACTACTGGAGTGGAATTACTCCGCAAATTGGGACCCTCACTTCTTTCAGTTTGAATTAGCAAAGATTAGCAACTGAATGGACAAAGAGAATATTCAATTTTCCCTAACCTAATTTTGGTCAATATTATTCAGGAAAAGTCCAACAAAATCTGTCGGGAAGTTTTGTCTGAAACCACCATCGCAATAATTGCAGTTGGAATTTTCATCAAATTTAATTTTGAGTACCTGACAACAGTATACCTACCTATCACCTATGTCCTATACTTTTTAACTAAAATCTATTAAATTTTGCGCATATTTTGTCTTTTCGAATTTTACAGTCGAAAATGAAACTATTGAAACTTCATCATGTCTATCCCTTTGTCAATCGTAGCATAATAATTTTTAAAAATATATAATGTATGATAATTTGTAAGATAGATTCAAACACGGGTTTGCAATTTACAGTACCCTGCCATAAAATTAGAAACACTGCGCATTCAATGTACTTATACTTTTCTGGAAAACATATTTCGAAAGATTAAAATTAAGTAGTAACATTTTTTTTCTGATAATATTTTAATATGGAAACATTCACTTTCGATTTCAGGTAAGCGCAACAATTTTATACATACGAAGAATTACAGAGCCATGAAAGAATATTGATTTCATGCTCATTTCTACCGTAGGTATTGTATAACAAATATAATAAAATTAACGAAATTAATTCAATTATGTATAATTGTTAAAACGTTTGCATATTTTTAAGTATTTAGGGATCAAACGCAAAAATAATGTTCGGGCAGTGTAAAAAAAAACAGGTTTTTGTTCTTTTTTGTTTAATTTTTTTTTTTTTTTTTATGAATTACATATAAAGCACCTATCAAGAGTTACCCTATCCATAACTTTGTTAAATTCTAAAATTTATTTTAAACTGATGATTGAAGCACAAATAATTTGGGAAAAAGAATTTTCCACGGAAATTTAGAGGTTATTTTTGAATGATTGGAGCAAAAATTTGATCTCTTCTGTGGTCAGATAAAATTGAAAATCTCCGTCTTTTCAGTCAATTTGGGTGAACGATTTTTATTTTTATTTTTCTAGTAACCAACACGTCCATTTACAAATTAATAAGAAACATAAAAAAAATCGGTGCTGATTTAAGCTTATTATATTTACATCGACTGTTTTGCGTTTGACCCTTAGGAAGATATCTAATTAATGAAAAAAAATTATTTACCTAATCAAATCCTCTCTCCAAATTGAATCCACATTACCCCAAATTAAAAAATTTTTCGATTTTTAAGAACTTTCTATGAACCAATTAAATTAACATAAAAAACAAGGTGAGTTTATAAACGCATAAAATACGCACTGATGCATAATTAAGCGGAGCACCTTTGTAGTTTGTGAAGCTGAATTGTGCATAGAGGCGGTTTTCATGCGTTTATAAACTTAAATATAATTTGTGTTTCAAATAAAATATCGACTATTAAAAAACTTTATGAATGTAGTAATATGTTAAGTTAATAAAAGCAAATTAATTTGGACGTTAGTGAATAACCATGTACAAAATAATTAGGTTTTGTAATAAAATGAGAATTATGGTCAATATACACATTAATTTTCATCAAATGCAGCCGGAAGCCCATTTAAATTAGCTCAATTATTGATTTTGCGAATAGACTGAATATGATGAAAATTTATAGTTACCAAAAACTTACTTTTAGGTCGTAATGAAAATGAACTTTTTATTTGGAAATTGTTTCTGTGAATTATGAATTAATGCTGAAGGGGTTTTGTTTGGCGAAGAGTAAAATTAAAGTAGGAAAAATTCATGTGTGGTCCAGTTTCTAAAATGTAATATATTTTAATAATAATAACGTACAATTAAAAATATACCTACTTACATTTGCAGCAATTAGGACACAAGCAGAAAACCAAATTTATATTTTAAATCAGTTCAACCTTGGTGTTTCTGGAGAATTTTAATGAAATCGTTTTCGAAAATCGAAACCGTAATTAAAATATGTGTCTTTGTCTAGTCTAAAAATCAATTTTTGTATACATTTCGATGAATGTTGTATGCTTTAAAATCCTTCATCAGAATTTACTCATCTGTTTTTTTGATAAAATTGAAGACTTATCCTTCAGACTCATACTCTTTGTGCAAATAGTACTACGACTTTACAAGTAACGAGCATTGCTCCACTTTTAATGGAGTTTTGATTCATGTTCCACCAATAAAACCTGAGAAGCGTCAGCAGTCATAATTTTTTTCTTTTTTCCTGAAAACCCATATTCATATTTTCTTTTCAATTAATTCAACCTCAAGGCAATCTACGGAAAGGTTATCGGGTTTGCATGCAAGTGAGTGTGACACAGATTTACTGGCAACCTAATTATTACGGACAATCTGTATCTGAGTAACTATGCGATGGAAAAAGTGAAAATTCCCATCAATTAGTAATGCCATACAGAGCCGATATCAAGAAATAATAACCCGATGCCCGCACGCAACCATAAACAGAGGCGCCTTTCAAAATGGTAACCGATACGGGGATGAAAACAAAAGCTGATAAAATCGATAAAGGTATATCGTCTATTGAATGCAGCAATCCCCTGCCTCCCCCGGGAGGATAAATATTATCTGAGGCTCCCAGCGGCGAGATAGATAAGGGGTAGTCCACACGCCCGTTTGGCTTGCGACGATACACCCAGAGGTAGGATTTTATGGCCACCAAAATCAACTAAAGGAAACATGGACAGGCACATTTGAGCGCTATTTCGAAAGTGATGAGTTTTATTGCAACCATTTTTCTTACAATCCCAACCCATCTCTGCGCGACTATTTTCGTTGTGCATCTCGAACACGCCCCCGCTTTATTGGGTCCCTTCATCTCGAAGTTTGTTTGGATTTTATGCGACTTCCTATCACTGTCGTTTTGTTGACACAGACTGTCGTACTGTCGTCTATATCCATTTCGTTCAAATGAAAGGAGCTCAGATTCTAGTGCATGAAATTTCAGAAAGTAACTACACCCAAGGGTATATAACTAGAGATAGAATAACCATCCGTAGTCCTTTCAGTAGTAATCGAATTTGACTCCAATTTTCAGCAGATGACTATCTTCCTAAGGTGCACCATTACGTTAATAAATTACTTCAGGCTGCTAAATTGTCGATGAAAAGTTTTATGAGTTTAAACAATTGTTATAAAAAAAATGATTTTAGACTTTTTGAACTGAGAATAATTACTTTCTAAAATGAAGAATTTTAATTTCTTACTTGTATAGCAGTTCGAAATAACTTCTCTTATTTAAAGATCGATAAGTAGCGATAAAATCAACAAAATTTATCTTAAAGGAAGTACAAAACCATCGTTATATCAATACATAATTTTCTTTCAATAATGAATATATTGTATTGTAGTTATTTCTACAAGAATATTTTTTCTTAATTTGATAGACTGAAAATTTCTGCCTCCTTAATATACAAAATTCTTAAATGCAGGCCATCTTTTCTTTTCGAATCAAGTACAATTGAGTAAAATAAAATAGTTATTAAAAACCTTATATAAGAAAAGAGAATTTCATTAGTTATAGCAACCATATAACTTTTAAATAATGAAAATATTTCTTAAAAACAGAGTTTGCAAGGATGAAACTATTAATGAATTAATGGTTTAATCAAAGAACCAATTCAATTGGATGAACATCATTGCCTAAAATGCATTGCTTCGAGAATTTTTCTTTATTTCAGAAACTTGTTCTTTCAATAAAATATATTTTATATTTTCGAAAAGTAATTTCATATCAAAACAGATCATATTTTCGTAAAAATCAACGTATGAAGATTTAAGAACTTACTTAGGTTCTTTTCCCCATACTTAAAATAGCAGAAATTTTCCAAGTCATATATGTATATAAATACACCGAATAGTCATGAAAAAGAAAAATCATACGCCGGGTATGAAATTTTGTTTTGTTCTCAAACTCATTGTGTAGGGTATGAAATAAAAATTTTAAGAGACGTGTAACCCGCACTTGACCTTATTTTTTCATATATAGTATGTATTTATCTAACTTGTACTGTTCTAAGGATGCTCTACGTAAAATGGAAAAGTTTCCAATTCGAAAGCCCTTGATAGAAACAACTAGGCAATCAATCGATTGAAGTGTTATCAAATACAAAATTTGTCCCATTGTTGATAAACGCTTCAAGAGGAGCGACAACAGCGTTGTTTCTGTCATGCTCTCGCCAATTAAAACCGCGGCCTTTGACGATTATTCGAAGCGGCCATGTTCGCATACCGCCGCCGTCCAATTAGCCGACAATCATCGATGCAGCTCGTCAGTGTCGACTGCACCTAGAGAGGTTGCATGGGCTCACCCTGTTAAAAATGAATGCACACGTGGGTGAAACCTGAAGGTTATTCACATACCCGGCACCCGCAGACCAGGTCACAATGACCGGGCGGAATCCCTTAAGCCGGGGCAAAATCCCTTAATCAGGCGACAGACAGTGGCTCTTCGTTTTCAGTCAAAATGCGAAATTACCACAAAGGCTAAGGAGGAGAAGCCTTGGAGTGGGGGTGAGTCTAGGTCACACTTGTTTTCTAGGATCATGTGTGGAATTACCGTTTTCCACCTGGGGTGAGGGGAAATACCTGGGGAGCAATCAGCAATGAAATAGGATTTCAATTGCACAGACGACCTATCCGCAGTTTTGGAGTCGATCCCATGACAGACTCCTGTTGACCCATTTCAACTTGAATTAGGGTCGTCGGATAATCGATGGATAAATTGACAGCTGGTGTGCCGTAATACTTCCTCAGGGTACTTTTTCTTCATCTATCACTTTTAAAAAGTTCAAGATGCCTTTGTGGTGAATTATAAACTCCTCCACCTAGGGGTATGACAGACGGTTGCTCTCATGCTGTGAATCTTAAAAAGTCGATAAACATTTTTTTTTTTGCTTTAAAGGATTATCTATTTAAAGGAAATGGGATTGACCTTTTTTATGAAAAAAAGAGATTGCTTTCAACAGATATAATCTCTTGATTTTTTAGTTTAAAGTCGGCGAGAATTTAAGGTTTATAGCCTAAAAAGGTAACAATTTCCTTTGAGAGTTCACAAATCTTTCACCTAAATCTTAGGTCATAAGCTTTAAAGGTTCTTATGTATACTTTTTCAGCTCCAACAAGAATATCTTGAAAATCAATCTCTTAAAAATACAATTTTGAAAGTTGATTTCATTTAAAACATTTTTGCCTTTTTTTAGTCCTACATACATACGTAATATACTGTGTAATTCATGTATATTTCTATAACAAACCTTTATCCTTTAATTTGTTGCCAGGATATCTAACTATATACAAATTTTATCTAAAACGATAATAAGATTGAAATATAAAATAGTTTAAAAACCCAAAACTCAAAGAAAATCTTCTCTTTAATTCGAAAACGGTAGAAACGAGCAACAACCAGCTTAAAAGGTGCTAATTGCAGGCTGTCGCTTGTCGACTTTAGGGTCTTTAATGCAGTTGTCCAAAGAAGTAATTAAACTCGAAGTGAAACCAAATTCAGAAACCCCAAAGAAACTTAGCGCCGAGATTTGTTCGAAATTTCACAGAAAATTGACAGTGTTTTTCTGGATTTTACTCGCCTCCAGAATAATTGGATTGTCGGAGCAATATTCTTCGTCGAGTTTTGCTGATTGTTTTCTTAATTACACTCATTTTGGCTGGTCGTATTTCTAGAACCATCGAGTGTCCTAATTAAGCCAAGATTAAATATTTCGTTCGCATTGGTCTAAATCCAAGACGCTGTCACTCACAACTGAGAACCCATTGGCAAACGATGTGAAAATTGAAACTCATGGGGAAGGCTGCAAAGCCGCAAGACATTAAGCACCAATTTTCTTAAGAAAAGAGCACTCAAGTGTGAAGTCGTTTACAAAAGGAGTAGGTGGAGCATGGGTTGAGGGTGTGTTCAAGAGGTGTTCATATTTGACGAGCTCTAGATAAAGTGTTACAACCTTTTGCAAATTAAGGGCCATTCCACGCTATCCAACAACTCACAATCAGTCGTTGAGCAGTTTTAGCATAAATTGAATTTTAGTTGGGCAATTAACCAGGTGGTAACGTTTCCAGTCGTTCAGAATTTCAATTTCCGCAGTAATTTTCTTTCTGTTGATTTTTATGCAAATCCTTACCCCTAAAAGGTGTGATGAAAAACTATAGCAGCTACCACAAATGTTCGTCAGTCAAAGTTTTAGCAACGAGTTTGCGGTGGTCTCATTAATTTCCTCGAAGGTACCTACAACGGGTGCCTTGTTAGCAACTGCGAACTAATTAAAAGTTGGCATGTTGCCCCTGACTTCCACCTTGACCTTTGTGACATTCTCCGCAAGTATTAAATAGGGTCAGCTAAAGTCGTTGATGGGAACTGAACAAAACCATTCCGATTTTCACTTGTGGTGGAAATTGCTTTTCCTCCGTTTTGTAATCTCTCACCGATAATCAGCCAAAAAACCTCCTGGATTCAAACCTCGTTATTGTTCAAGTAAAGTTCGAGCTGTTTTTCGTAACCAGAAGAGATATACCTGCGCCATTTTCGAACTGTAGGCCTTTTGCCCTGTTCCAAACCACTAAAGAAAGTAATTAATGATCCGAGGAAAGTTTCGACTATAAATTAAACTGGTCGATGCAGAGTGGACCCATACCCTCTATACCCTTCGAAAATCGAAAAGATGGCGGGCCAAAACGCGTTTATCATATATACGTCATTATTGGATCCAGTGGGTACGTTTCCCACCGCAGACCATCTGCCGCTTAAGCTCTTGGCTGCTGCCCGACGCGGCCAGGAAATCATTCGGCTGGTGGTGGATAACAAAATCGATCCATATACGGATTAAATCCTCCCCATTATGATTTATCGAAGCTGAAAAACGCCTCTGTCCTCGGCCATAGTGAAACAGACTTATTAAAGCACATTCAGCCGCGTTGCATCTAAACGAATTCCCCTTGTTTACAGATATTTATGTTAATTGAATCCGTAATCTATATTAATTACGACTTTTTAATAATTCATCGGCTTACAGCGCTACCTGATCAGAACCTCCCCCACAGAGCAGCCGTAATTCCATAATTCCATGACTTAGCACATGACTGGCCTTAATCGTGAAATGGGCAGCTTTTCCCGATTACAACCAGCAAAGAGTAATCCCCGCTGAATTTAGATATATTGATGCATTTTCAATTAGCTCTATTAAATCCACCTAATTCCGCAAATGAAAGGATTAATTGTCTTTACTTTCAATCCCTCCCCACGAGCTAATTTGACTTTCACTCACGACATTCATTTATATAACCTTTCTTGAAGAAATTAATAAATAAATCGTTGGTGCAATTATTAAAAATTAAAATGACTCAATGTGTACGATCTTTGAAAAAAATTTAAATTACAGTATCTTACAAATTTATAAAAGTCCTTATTCACACTGTGAAATAAAAATTTTGTATATTAATAATATTCTGAGGGGTATAGATGCTCGTACAATTTTTTTTTTTCTAAACTAGTCATCTATTATATTAAGACATCTCTCAAGTCTTTGTGCCAACATTTCCTAATATACACATGTATGTATTATCAAGTCAATCACTTTACAATAATCTAAATAGTCTTGTTATAGTTTAGTTCAAATAAATATTTCGGTGCGAAAAAATAATGGAGTCTAACAAAAACATATTTCAAATGAAAATGTTATAAAAAAGAATTAAAATATCATTTCATTAAAACTGTAAAGTAAGGAGATAGCTATAAATTACAAATTTTTTAAAACTATTTTTAATTTCAAGTTCAAGCGTTAGTAGTTGCTAAAATAAGCAGCTGTGAAAGACAGACAGACAGACGGACGAATTCGCACCATAAGAGTTTAATATGGAATTCTAAAAACGATTCTATTTGATTAATTTTTATCCCTCAAAAAATATTAACTAATTATTAATTGCGTTTTTGAGTTCGACCTAAACAAACTTTATGTTTTAAGGTCAATTTTTTTTTTGATCGAATGCTAAATCAAATGTAGGTACATAATTGTATTTTATTTTATTAACACTTGTTCCTCTATCGTATTGTATTTTCTTATTTATTTATCACTGTAATTTCTAACTAAAATGAAAATGTACTTCGAGGAAGATTGCTATATTTTAAAATATTTGTTCCGCGATATTTACCTTTAAATTAAATTGTTTATGTTGTGACTCGTTGCTATGTCAGCCAGCGGCTTTAAAGAAAAGACAAATTAAACAAACTAAAGAAGTTAAGGAATGTTTCTTTAGGAATTTGTTAGTTTAAACGAAAAGCGTACTGAAATTCTTTCTCCTGGAGAAAACTCTTACTTAACTTTTAAACGAGGAAAGTAATTTTAAGACAAGGCCAAGCCGGAGAAACTTATTTCCAGAATTCTGGTCAATTTTAGAACTGCCGAAACGTTTTGTCTTTTGGGACTTAGCCAGAAGTATAACAAGGCCTAGGCTAAACAATTGCTTTAAAATGAAAAGCAATTTTGTTGGAGCATGAAACCGGATTGGTCGCATGGAGCAACTGTCATAAATTTTAATGGATTTTAGATTGCGATTGGATCCAATCGACGACGATAAGCTACCGGGAGAGCCGAAATCAATCAAATCTCGTCCAGGAATGCCAGCGGTTGGACGTTCAAGTTAGTTAGATTTATTGCCGAATTCGGTCACGCACGAAGCAGTATTTTCTTTTTTTTTTGAAACTCGTTCGCCGCCGCCGGACTCGTTCCTAAGCTGATTTGCATGCTAACTTAATTATTTTCCGTGAGTGCGTTCGTTTGTCGGAAACGATTCGATAAAAAAAAAGAGTTGTACAAAGGACGACAGCCGGGGCATCGAGTGATTTAATTAAACCTCAAGCGATGTGGACCCACGCTTGACGAGATTAAAAGAAATCGATAGATAGCCAGTAATTATTGCACCTATAAATATCGGGCATTGATGCGGTTCTCAAATTGGAAAACAACTAAATACCCCCGGAAATTGCTTCAGGCGAATGTCCACACAACTTGAGCTCGATTGGGAGCCGGAAGCGAAAGGAAACCTGATTATCCCCTCGTTTACTGAATTTATGGACGCCACTTTCGTCCTCCGGGTCCCACATGGTCCAATTTTGTCCTTTATTAATTGCACGTGGAGCTCAGCACACGTTCCCGGAAGCACTCGAGTTACTCAGCCTGACAATGTAACATACCTTGGCGACACCTTCTCCTGGTGTGTGCCAGGATTTCCGGGATAGAAAATTTTTCTCGCCCGTATTAAGATATAAAGAGCTACCATGAATGTTGGGATTTTCACGGACCCAAAATTATCCTGTTTTCCAGGTAGCAAAATATCGGTGTCCCTCTTAAATTCCAGGACTCCACCACCATTTCCCCCAATTGTGGGCATTGTGGCGCTCTTCCCGATGTCGGGCTGCTTCTCGGTTATAATTCCCAGTAAAAACAAAGTTGCACCACAATGACGATGGGGAGGAAGGCCTTGCACCTGGTGCACACGGTGCAATTTTCATCAGGAATTAAATGAAGCAAATGAGATGTTTTCGCAGTTCAAGTACTCGACAGGAACTTTTGCATCCTAAGTGACTCGGTTATTCACGTATTTCCGCCATTATACACAATTGTTCCAGTTTCAATTGCAAATTCCATTGTTATTTAAATTTTAATAACCCTCAACTCCTCATAGAATTCATGGAGTTCATGTTCTCTGAGACATTGTCGCATTCTCAAAATTGATTTCAGAATTCAGCCGAAAACAAAAGTGGCTAGACGAACAAATTTTTATAGTACAAAAATGGACTACATAAAGAGGGATGCTTTTCCACTTTCTAACTTTGGGAATTAACTAGTCGGGGAAATTATTATTTTTAGGGTTCCGTACCCAAAGGGTAAAACGGGACACTATTACTAAGACTCTGCTGTCCGTCCGTCTGTCTGTCTCTCCGTCTGTCACCAGGCTGTATCTCATGAACCGTCATAGTTAGAAAGTTGAAATTTTCACAGATGATATATGTATTTCTGTTACTAAAAAACAGAATAAAATAAATATTTAAGGGGGCTTCTTTACATGCATTCAATCCACTCATTTGCAACTAATTCTGATATGACAAATTAAAAAATTTATAACAAAAAGGAGGCCTTCCTAGATTTTTTAACTTCTGATACTCTGAATATGTAGGTACAACTATATTTAACTCAAGGCCTATTATATGCGGACTATTAAGACATATCAAATGAACCTTTATTTGCCAAAATACGAGAACTATACTTAAGGAGCTATAAGGGAACGGATGAGCATAACATACATAGATTGCTAAAATTATAAATCTCTAAAATCTAAATTTTTATTTTCGTGTTCCTTTAAGTCTAAAATACTAGATCTTCTATTTAAAATTATAATTACTACAGAAAATTAAAGGTGTGCATGAGTGCAACTACGATCTCGTTGTTCTTATAACTCACCATAAATTCAACTTATTCCTGACAGCCAACCGGAGGAATACATAAGAGCAATTTCCATAAAAATTCTTATATTAATAATTAAAGCCATCAAAAGTTTACTGAAACTAATGCGATGCGACAAGCAAGGCCGCAAATGAAATGTTCCGTCACGTACGTTGCGGTGGCGATTAATAATTCATAAACCTTGACAAAAGCATTCCGCTCTCCCGCCCCGAAGGAACCACCCCCTTTCAGGATTCCGGAATTATTTAATGGAGTTTCTCTCGGCTGTTTTGAATAATCGGAGTCGTCTCGGCCTGGTGGGGGCGGGAATATTCTTCTTTAAATTTCGATTATATCGCCGGATACCTCCGGGGGGCTTGGTGTAGACGCAGGCATAACGATCCGACTTTTCGCCAAGGGGTGGCAGTACATCGGCTCATTTTCGCAATTAACTGGGGCTCAGCCAAAAGTTTGAAGAAGTCTTCAAACAGGCGTGGGAGCGTGACTTTTCTCAAGTTTTACCTCGTACATTTTTAACAAAACCGCTAAAATTGTACACGAGCAAAAGCACAAAGGTTTATGAACGGCTATTCGTATAAATAAGGTATTTTATGAATTAAGCATACTAATCTTTAGTCAAAAGTTGGGTTTTAATTCGTGTATCCAAGCCAAGTTTGTACCTAACTTATAAGTATTTAAAAAATCGTGCAGGTTAGGGAACATGTTTTTATTTCTGGTTTTGCGAGATTTGGCAGTCTTTCTAATTGAAATTGGTTTAAAAATTGTTCGCTACAAATATTATACCATTACATGATATTTAAAAAAAAATAACTTATTTAGTTTCAACTTGTGTTCACAGTTCACTCTTCCCCGAGTTCATTATTTGAATATAACCTAACTTTTTGTAAAAGAATTCTTATAAAGTACAAACTGTTATCATAATAATTATTGTCACTAGAAAGTGAAAGGGAATATTTTAGATTAAAAGTTCACAGTTTCCCCTGGGAAAGCAGGAACAAAAGTTCTCTTTATATTTATTTTTCGTTCCAGTGCTGTGCAATTTTATAATTTAGTTTACGTTACACAACATTCGAGGATGAAAGCATGTCCATATACTAATTTTGTAATTCAATTTAGTCATAGATATCAAAATATTGTTATTAATTTGTAATAAATTTTAAAAGAAATTAAGTCTATTCTCTTCTAACAATCAAGGTTTATTTTTTTATTAAGTTAAAACTTTTTGAGGACGCGATTTATTTGAGGTTATTTTAGTGATATATGTACATACATACATAGTTACATAGGTATGGATTGAAATTATGATTTAATTACGTGGAACTAATTTCAATTCTTAAACTATGAACCAATAATTAAATGTACAAATCAATATTCTTATTATGTAGTTACATTCAACATAACCTCAAATGTTTATCTTAATAACCATAATTATTGTCTTGACATGCTTCAATCGGTCTTTTCCTTCATAAAACTCCAATTTTTTTCCATTTTACAATTAAAAAGGACATTTCGACATTCCAAGCGTAGGTACTCATTATCATGTTCCGAGATGATTACAAATTCCAGTACACTTGTAATTGGCTCCCTCCCGGCCTCACCATGCTCTGCACAATGAAGAATTTCCCTTGCTGGCGAACTCATTTCTGAAATAAAAAATAAATAAATAATTAAAAACAATGAGAGAAAAGCAAGTAAAAACGATTGTTCTTTCCCGCATAGGTAGCTTATTATTGCATCAATCCGATTGACGTTTAATTAGTCAAATTGTCCTAATTGAATTATTCGAATATTGCAGGTGCAAAATGAGCAATTAGCGTAGTGATTGCGGAAAATTATATGAAAATTCCAACTTTATGTGTACTTTTTGACTTTTTCAATTTTAATAAAATATTTACCCTTTGTTGGCACTGTGGAGTCCGCGTAACCCCAGTCACGAAAATGTTTGCAATAAGCCAACTAATAATTTTTTTAATCCCAATTAACGTTATTTTTATTATTTTCTACAGAGGAAAAATTCGATTTCATTGCGATAAACATTATTTTTAGTTGGGAATGTGATGCTGAATGAATGAAGGTGGGGATTCTTGGCCGATTAACCTATATATGTACATACATATATAAGTATATGTATATTTTAGCCAAGTTTAATAAAAACCGATTAGGAAATATACCTACAAGAAAATAAATTAAAATATATAGCCAACATGATCTATATGTAGATATTGAGTCAATAAATGCATATGAAAATTTGCGTCTACATCCATTTAGAAATACGGCAGCTATCGCGATAAAAATAATCACTTTTAGAAACTGATGTAGCCTCTCATCCCTTTGACCGATCACTATCATTTTGTAACACGACTTAGAACAACATGTTGTCAAGTTGTATGCAAAATTTGGTTAATAGCGGCCAAGAAATACGAAAGATTATTTATATATGTAATATTATAAATTGAATTTTAAATATAAATTTTATGTTTGAAGTCTACGGTCTTTAGAACAAGTTTTGGCATCATTAATTTTCCAAAAACTTTTCATCAAATATGCTGCAATAAGTAAAATTTAATAAAATGTACGTAAATTACGGAATTACGATACTGACCTCTGGAAGGCAGCTAAGGATTAATTAAAAACTAGTTAAACTGATACCCGGCTGCGTAGAGTACTTAGAATGGGTTGAGAACAAAAGGGAAATATTAAAGATAATTTGTTCCTATAATTTATAAAAGTTGTAACTCTCGAAACTCGGAAATAACTTAATCCCTCCCCTTTCAAGGGACACAATTTCCTAATTCAGTTTTCAGATCTCAAATTGAATCCTGACTATGCCCCGAATAACTTAAATCGCATTAAGAGGGAACAATTCCCCGAAATCGTACCATTTCACCTTTTCGTATGAAAACTATAAATCCGATTTATAATAAAAATTTCATAAAATAGACCCACCTGTTCTAGATTTCGGATGGCAATATTTTGCGGGGACGGCCCATTTACCTAGATCATGCCCCCCGGGAACATACTTCTTGGCGGGAACGTAGTCTTCGCCTGGGAGCTATAAATAACTTCCTTAAGCAGACAAAATTCCCATGTCAGCTGGAATGGGCTGAGTCAACAAAGTTTGAACGTTTACAACACAAACAGGAAGCTGCTGTGCTGGACCTCAACCCTGAAGCTGGGGTCTAGTATAGCACAGGGTGGCTCTGTAACTTTTTGTTGGCATTTGGCAATGAACTGCTGGCGGTTGCCAATATTTCCCACTCCTCCAGAAATTTATGTATTTTCTTCATGTCCTGACCTGAAAGATTATTGACAAAATTTTGCTGTATTTACTTGACTCGTGGACTACTGTTCGGTAGAAGGTTTCGACGAAATTTTCATTCTCCAGGCTAAGAAGATCCAGGGCATGAATTTTAATGAGCAGGGCACACCTTGAGTCGCTACTTTCGAGTGCAACCCTTGAGAGTGGTGATCCGGGTGCACCTCGAAAGCCTCCCGAACAGATGCACTTTGCATACATTGTTGCAGGTGCTCCAGGTGTGTGTGGTGCAGTGGTTGGTGGGTTCCAATTTTCGGTTCTAGTACAGGTCACGGGGGTAGCTGAAATTCTATAGGTTGATGTTGATATACATAAGGGCAGCCGTGAAGAGGTATTAAGTGAAACCCAGATATGAAGCAATCATCGGAAACGTGACTAAGCACTTAGCAACAAAATCACGGAGAGAAGCCCAGAAAATTCCGGGAACGTGATGCCAGCGATAAGAGGACACCAAAGGACCCAGCTTGGGTGTCATTCTGTTTTTTTTTTTTTTGAAAAAAATTACTTTACTGGAAGCGAACGTGTTTGATGCTGGGCACACCATAGTTTTCCTCACCTTGTTTTTTTTTCCTCTGAAGAGGGCGTTTGATGGTGGAAACTGATGCTAGGCATGTTTCAGGTGAGACTTAATTTCATGCCAAAATGGGGACACGTTAGTGTGCCTATCAGCTTTACTGTTCCCATTTCTTTCTTTTTTTTTTTTGAAAATACTTGAAGGCTCTATAAGCCAATTTTGTCTGTCCTAGTCCCCACCCACAAAACTCAGATGATGGGAACTCCTCATGCATGGGCATATCTTCCATGATACAAGAGTACTGGCCTCCCTCTTCTTTAGAGAAGTTCTGTCCCCTCGAATAATCACGTACACCCTGTTATTGTGTAATAACTTGCGGCACAAAAGTCTTACCCTTCATTTTCGAAAGCGATAAGAGAGCATCCATTGAGCTTATCGAGTTTATCAACTTTATGTACGTAACCCAGTACCATACATGGGCTTAGCATCTTCGGGCGGTATAAACAGCCGAACCACCCTGTAGAAGCAGCCAACTGCTGGCCAACTTGTTGTTGACTAATTAACTTTGAAACAGAAACAACAAAGCATACCCTGAGATTAAATTGTGTTTCTTCCTTACTCCTTAGAAATAGACTGTGAGGAAGGCTAGAGGATGATTCGAAAGGGCTGAAGATATTAATCTAAGCTGCATCAGCAGAGTACGGGGCGGAGGTCGGAGACATTGTCTACATAATTCTAGTAGTACCATGAAAATGCCCAACATTGCACTGGGAGGGAAACGAATTAAAGGATATTTGCAGCAGATCATGTCTTGGCCATCTACTATATTGAAAGCGAATAGAGAGTATCGGTAACAATTTCAGGTTCCTTTGTTCGTATTTCTTCCTTAAGCTTTTGGGAAAAGGATTGTCGTCGTATGTGAAAATTATGGGCTCGGTTGAAATATGGATTTTGCCATATCCCTGGAGAATTTATTTTCTGTTATGGGCGGCAGTGCTTAGATGGTGCCGACCATTTCTATCAAATAATGTCTTCTTTTTGGAAGTCATCAAGGTTATCCGCTTCGTTACTGGTGACGTTTACTGAAGTCCACACGTCATCGAAACTGATAAATTGGACCATGGTCTAAGTATTGGGCAAAAGGTCACTAGTAAAAGGTAGAAATGGGATTATCCATAGAGATTTTCAAGAGAAAGAAATTCCATCCCCTTATTGAAACATTGTGTTTTTCATTTTCGTGTGTAGGGAACCCTAAAACCTTGAATGGAAGTTAACTTCCTAGAATTCGCTGCCATATGAGGTAATTGATGAAAAAATGAAGCTTTAAAATGCCGAATTAATTTTTTGAAATTCCACCAGACATCTACTTATACATATATTTTTGGAAATTAAATTATGTGAAGAAGTCATTTCTTCAGTGGAATAATGTAAAATAAAAGACACGTGCCTTGCAAATATATCAAAGAAAACCTTTTAATCATTTATCCAGTGAACAAAAAAAATTTCATCCCTTCGGGCTTAATATTTTGCTTTTTGCCCAGCCTATGTATTTTACAAAAGATAAATTGGGCCCATTTTAAACATAGCAATCTCAAAGTTAATTTGAATTTGAGACGTCGCGACGTCATCCCCTCTCCTCGTTTCTAATTGTTGATTCATGTAGCGATTCCTCAAACCCTTTTAAGGGATGTATTCTCATCCACTAAAATTATGAACATTTTCCTCCGATTTGTCCATCGTTTGAGCACTTTCAGCACCACCAGAAAGTATACTCCATTTGCCCATTTTGAGTTAACATTTTGAATTATTTAAGATTCCCATTTACCTCCTCCCGGGAGCGAATAATTTACATCGTTGTGTCCGGGGCTTGGTGCCCGTTTTCCCATTTTCCACCCAACCCTTTTTGTAATTGTTCAACTGCTTAAATCCTTCCTTCCTTTCGGTAAGGATAAAAGTAGTGTTGAAAACGGTGTGCTCTTCTCACTTTATCCTCGGGAATATCCCTCAAATTGTCCTGAAGATTACAAACAATGGACTTCTGCCGGAGAGCACAGGACTGAAAGGGATCTGCCGGGAACAAGGAGCGCTTAAAGCCGGTTAGTTTTAACTGCCGCCCGCGCGCCCTGACTAACTTCCATCATTGTGAGATGGAGGTTTTTCCCGGGCGAGGAAAATCGCAAAAATTCTTCGACTAAAGTAAAGCCGCTGCAAAATCTCATTATCGCTAGAACCACCCTGTGATAAGGTGCCCTGGTGCTCGTCGGCAGTTGTTTTTTGTTAAGGAATAAAAAGGCAGGAAATTAAAAAGGGACAAAACCGGTTAAAGGCGAAATATGTAGAAGAGACAAATGCGCCCCCGAAAGGGCTCCGCCTGCATGAAAGTCGGGCTCCGCAGCCCCAAACCCGGGTCCGGTTCCCTTCATTTCCTGGGTTTTACGCTGTTAGAAGCATTTTCTGGGAAAATCGAGTTCTGTTGTAGATGCACCCGGAAGGAGTAATCGGCACACAACAATTGTCCCGCGCCCGTGCGGGGGTGGAGCTCAACTGCACGTGGATTATCTCATCAGCGGGGGTGGAAAATGCCACCGGCAGAAAATGTCTAGGGGGTGGTCTGGTGATCCGATTAGAAACTGGGGCGAGGTGCGAGCGAAATTCGTGTTATTTCCTGGAAACTCCTGCGAAAGTGAAAATATCCAGGCGGCGCCACCTGCGCCTCGCCTCTCAAGGGTCGGTAACCTGCGGCAATCAAGGTTTCAAGGAGCCTGCGAAAATGGAGCTGAATTTGGGCCGCCCCTCGTGGAGTAAATGGGTTAAAAGTTTAAAAGGAGGCCTCATGTGAAGGGTTGCCATATGATGCGATTATATCTCACGAAATAGGTCTTCATGTACAGATATTATAGGGTAATACCACTCTAAAATTTACATAAATTGTATAAAATTTCTAACATATTCTGTGAAATGTTCAAATTAATCCAATGAATAGTTTTGGAGATATCTCACCTTCTTATACTATTGACGATAAATAGTGGAACTTTAAAAAACGTTTTTCCCAAAACTGCAATTTCAAAGACAGTGACCACTATATTTTAAATACTATTCGATGGATCTAAATTTATTATTAAATTTTATTTATACATACTAGACCGTACCGACCTACATATACTTACATAAAAACAATAGAAGTTTTGATAGTCACCTTAAAACACTATTTGTAACAGATAACGGCAGATAACGTAGTTCAAAATGAATGCTGTCATTTGAAATTATCTTAAATTTTACTATTTCAAATAACACTCATTATAAGTTAAAAACCAACTTAAAAATTATTCTTTTTTTGCGCCTCTAACGTCCAAATTTTTACACCATATCTTAGGGTAAGATAAGATAAAAAATTTGTTTTATTTGACATTTTTTTGAAGCACATAATTTACGTACCTACTTCTCAAGCTATTCTTATACATAGATCTGTCCACTGCAGAACACTATTCTGAAAATTTTATTATGCTACAAGCTGTGACGCCAGGAGTCTTTAAAACAATAAACATGTTTTTTTTAAACCATGTATAATAAATTCCTCTAAACAAATTTCGTCTCAATTTTTGCTCTATTTTAATAATAATAGATACTATTTTTGAAAAATTTTTATGGATTCTACAATAATCCTTAAATATGTATAGATTTTAAAAATACCTTCTTTTAAACTCTGCTAGTACTTTTATCTTAGTAACTAAATTCTGCAATTCATTTCATTCTTGAAAAATAATGCCATGTTTCTTTAATTTTACATTCGCATGAAAATTAATAATAATCTCCAGACCTTTTCCCAAATTTTTAAAACATAAATTTTCTTAAAGTTCATCAATTTTGACAAGGTCTTATTAAACTTTATTTAACTTCCATTGGTCCTTCCTGGGTAATTCTAACAAGAAAAATATAGAAATAGAAATGCTCATTTGGCTTGAAAACGAAAAAACGGATTTAATGGATGTTACGTATTTAGTATCTTTAATGAACAATTTTAAGCATTTATTTTTATTTTTTTATTTTAAGAAAGTAATTCTTAATATAGCCTAATTTATAAATAATTATAAATATTGATTCTTTTCTTTGTAAAAACTTCAAATCTTATTTTCCTTCCAAAAATATGTCGTAATGCAAAGTACCCGATGTCGTCTAACGCCACATCTGGCAGAATCGCAATAAATACAAATAACAGCCTAAATAGACATCAAAATGCCAATAAAATACTTGACGAGCTCTTGAAATTGGGAAATCAGAGAAATTCGAATTAATAATTTTTTTGGTGACATTTTTACAGCTCCCACGTGTTTGCTCATACACCAGGATACGTCGGCGGAAATATCGGCGGTCCCATTTGTCCGAATTTTAATTTCGTACAAAAAATGCTCGTCATCTCGGAGGATAATTTATGAGTATTGATTTTACATCAATTTGGGAGGAAGGGCGGAAGGGCGGAAGGGCGGGCAGCCCTAAGAAGCACTCAGAGACTCGTCATTAATTTCGTTGAAAATTTTCATAGGTCCCGCGGCTGCTGCTTATCAATAAAAGGTGATTATTTGGCAGTTAGTCGCGGCGGGCGGCAGTAAACAATAAGCAAATAGGGCCATTCAGATGGAATTATGACCGAAGGGACTTATGCGGGGGCGGATGGGCAAAATCGCGTTCTGTGGAGAACGGAGGGGATTAATGTTTTTGTTATTTTCGATTTTATGGCTGCTCATTTCAGATGCAATCAGCTGGAAAATTTTATCCTTTCGCAACTTCTCAAACGAGCTTCGGGGGCGGTTGGGGGTGGATGGGTGATACAGCATCCTTCCAATCGTGAATTGGTTTCATCTCTTTATCAGAACGACTGAATGGGGCTGGGTTGCTTGATGGGTAAATAAGAGTACCAGCAGCATCCACTCGGATGGGCTTCCAATTCGAGATATGAAGGTCTGGACTCCAGGTATTAAATAGGGTATACGAGCCTTTCCGAACTAGTCCACTCCCTTAGACAGTTTTCCCGCAGTTCGTAGCAAATATACGAGCCCTCGAAATTAGTCACAAAACTAGAAACTGGCACCAATGTCCGCTGGACCATGTCCCAAAATACTGGATCGCATCTTCTATGAAAAAGGAATTAGAACCTTATGTTGCATAGGCAAGCACGTCCCATCTGTTTCCTGTGCTCCATTTAAGCACTTTTGTGGCATTCGTTATCGTCCGAATTGCGCCATAATGGACCAATACCAAATCCAGAGGACTTTACAGATTACGTGAAATTTGCTTACTCGGAAAATTAAATACACCATGTGACGATTGATTTCGAACACCGTCCGAATGGGCGGCCCTTTGGGGGCGGTGTGCTTAAGTGCTTACGACACTAAAGGGCCAGTTTTGGACCAGCATTGCAACTTTAAGCACGCTTTATTTGAATTGGTGTCCAGTGGCCGGTAAATGGGAACATTCGAGAATCCATTCCTGGATTACAAAATTTTCCAACAAAATTGGATCTTTGGGAAATCAGTTGATTTTCCTACAAAAACCCCACTACATCCGCATCTTTTTAAGGGTGATAAAACTCGCGAAAACGAAAATTTCTAATACTAGCAGATCGATTAGTGTCGCAGTGTGACACACTATCAATGCTCACCAGTAGTATATAATAAAATTGTAACAAACCGCCCCAGGAAGCTGGTTTTTGCCTATCAATTTCGATCTCTGGAACGAGCCACCCTCCAAGGACAAAGTGCTTAAAGTTTTCCGAACGGATGAGCTGATGACGCTTGATTCGATGGCAAAACCAACTTCGGATGCTGGACGGCTCCTCTGTCGTTTCATTTATGGGCAAATAAAGATATCCATTAACCAAGGGCTGATTGCTCCGGCGGATCATGCCGAACGTGACCAAGAGCCCCAAAGCGTCAAAAGTGAACGCTTCTCAAGTGCGTTTAAAACGTGACACCGAAAATACGAGATATTCCCGAAAAAACAACAGTCCACTTGTGGGTCCTTTAAAAAAAACAAGAAGAGGGACACTTTCTTCGCGACCTTAACTCAAAGTATATTTGCTTTTCGTGGCGTACTTAACTCCAAAAAATACGACGATTTGGTCGAGGACAAGAGCTGCTCTGTGCCTTCGATCACATTTTCCTGCAATAAAATCTTAAGACGCCAGGGAAGAAGGTTCTGGCGCGGCAAAGGGTCCCCAATATTTGTATAATAAAATTCAGCTGAGGAAGACGCCAACGATAAACAGTGGGAGCTGCGCGGTTACATCCGTCTTCTCTAATTGTTCATTTCCGCTTCAAGTATCTTGCCGCGATTCTTTTATTCGTTGTTCGATTTTCTCATAAGGAGAAGTCCTTCGGAGGAAGAAGGTATCTTTTTAGTGAGCAAGGAGCTCATCTTCGGGGATAAGATGACGACAGGGTTGAAATTCTTCTAGCCAAAGAATCTATGTAGCTTCACTTTGATAGTCGAACTTATTCGATTTTATTAAAGTAATTGTCGACTCTAACTTCAAATAATCGCTAGCAATTCTCAGAATGTCCTCTTTATCTAAACGTCTTAACCATTTCCTGGAATTCATTTCTTATTGAAATTTTCTGACAATAGAGCAGAAGATTATCCCTCGTTTGCTTTAATGGAACCCACATTAAAATCTTCATAAATAAATTAGATTGAAATAGCAGATAAAGTTTTTATTTTTTTGGTAATCCATACTTTGATGTGTTTTCTTAAGTTTAATCATTTCTTTTTTTATATGTTTCAATCAATATTCTTTTCTATTTTTAAATATTTTTATTTTTCTAATCCTCTATATACTAATGATGATTAAATTCTCAAAACTTTTTAATGACAAAAAGTTTTTTCGAGGTAAAAAGCATTTTAAGTTCTATCATTGCTTGCAATAATCCAATAGCATTATAAATATATTGCAGCATTCCAAAAACTAACAAAAAAAAATATTGCTTAAACTTGAAAACGGTTTCATTTAATTTAGAAATGGTTTCACCTAATTCGAAAATGGTTTCTTTAAATTTGAAAATGTTTTTATTTTATCAAAAAATGGTTTCATTTAATACGAAAAGGCTGTATCTTAAAATTCCTTTAGTTATTTTTTCCTAGACTTTTTAAACTAAAAAAGTTAAAAGATTTCTATTTTATGGTTACTCTTTTAAATTCGAAACTTTTATGTAATGCAATAAAGAAAAAATATATGTATATGTAATATGTATAACTTTTTACCTTTAAGAAATTTTCGACAATACAAAACTTTCCCCAGAGTGCAACAGAAGACGACACTTTTAGGTAAAAATCTTCAAAGAGGTAATAGAATCTGTTCGTGAAAAGAGAATTTTTTAAAATCAAATTAAACTTCGTTCTCCAAAAAACGTAGTAGAAAACTAGTGAACCACAGGCAAAGTTTTTGTAATATAAATTTAATAATGGAGACACCTCATAAGCACGTGCGGCAGCACTGTGACGTCATTCACGGATATAAAACTTTCTTTCCCTTTTTATGCACGGGGAAAAGATTAAGGTGAAAAAGTGTGGTATTTTCTTCCTATTTTGTCCTTCTGAAAGAAATTGAAAGTTTCCCAGAACACCTTGTTCCGCTCAATAGAAGTTTTTGCATTAAAAACACAGGATTGAATCGGTGAGTAACTAGCACATGAACTTCTTCAAACTTGCACCTATATACATCGGGAAATTTTCAAAAAATGTCGTTAAGCAGACAAAAAATGTTTCTCCGCCGATGAACCGCGATTTACCTGCTCTACTTCACTTTTCCAGTTTCACCCCACTGAAAAAGTTTCTTTTAAAGTCTTTGAAGAAATCTATTCAAGAATTGCTCAACTCGTTCAAGTTTCCACGAGATTGATTGCCATGTCGGATACCTCCAGTCATCCGGGGAATGGAGCTACTTACGCTCACTTGAACTAAGTGAAAATTTTGATTGATGCAATTGTAGAAGGTTTTATTACCCCTTTCATGACCCCGTCGAGGGAGCACTTGCCCGGAGCATTGGGGCTCAACAAGGGAATAATTAGGTACCTAACGCCTTAATGCCTTAATCACCTGAGAATCATGAAATACCCCTCGGGCCGAGGATCTTTCACCGCAGAGCAATCCTCGTTTCTAGCCCTCTAGTCCTCTGGCCCCCTGGCCGTCTAGCGGAGGCAGGGGGTGTTAATTAAAAATCCTTTCAAATGCTCGAAATAGCCGCGCTCTGTTTGCAGCAACATCCATTACCATAACCGGGCCGTTTTGAGTTCATTTCGTCTGCATAATTGCGATCCGAGCATGGTTATGGGCGGGAGGTGCGGAGCCCAGGAAAAGGTTCCCCGGGAAAGTAGCATAAGTATCGCGAGCACCGCTTGGAACCCCCGACCCAAGGATTATTTTTCATTCTGAACCCTTTTCACGCCAGCAGGCGTTTTTCCTTTCCAGCCGCGAAGCATTTGCATTTAATAAATATTTAAGGAATCTGAGATTAGTGCACTCGAAATGCGCTGCGCAGGTGGATGAATATACGGCTTGATGTGGTGCGCTACTGTACCCATTCACTCGAACTTCATCTCACCATTTACCCACCGGGGCAGGGGCCCCATATTTTACCCATATTTTAGCCGCATGGCTAACATAATTCAAATTAAGCCCTCACCTCGATGCTCTGCCTTAATTTACTCACTCTAATTGAAAGCGCGCATAAGTGAAGTACCCGAGCACGGCCTTGCGATGCTTCCCTCAACCGTAAATGATCCTGGAAGGAATGCTCGGAATACTTCCCAAAGAATGCAGTTTAGCCACCCGCATGGGAAATGCGAATGAAGGACTTCCTGCGGCTGACTTTGGTATTTCACATTTCGTTTAGGAAAATTTAAATGAATAATTTATCAGAAAATGTGAGTTCATTTCGTCACATAAATGAAAATCAATCCAAATTAGGTTCATTCTCCATATGTCTCCTTCTGGAATACTGAAATTTTAATAAAACTTGAGCATTTAGAAAAAAAATCAACAAACAGAACGTTTAATATTTTGAAAGCTCTTATTACAGACCAAAAATATAATTAGTATTTTTCAATTTTTAATCTTCAAAAGCTGTAAGTAAAAATAAAAATTCCTTCTTTTTGTGTACAAATTAAAAATACAAATTCCTTCTTTTTATGTAAGCATTACTTATTGCTAACTAAAAATAGGCTGTATTTTCATATAATAAAAACTTTAATGTTTTATGTTAAAATTGAAGGACACCAATTTTTTTTAAAAACAAAACCGTGATTCTTCGAATTAAAAAACAAGTTAATTTAGAGATACGTATTTTAAAATCTTTAAAGCCTATGTAATACCACTTTCTTTTTCCAAGCACTTCCGACATAAATTCAAAGAATACATAGTCCTGAGACATTTTCCAAGAGAAATTCATAAGCTTTTCCGAAATCTGAAACATGCTTAATTTACCTGTATCAAGTGAAATATAAGATTTAAGAAATTTAATTTACATTTTAAACAGCATCGATCGTTCTTCCATTAATAGGCTAAGGTTTCCGAATGCTATTTAGTAACCCATTTAGGTACCTAAGTCTATCTTCTGCAATATTTCCTAACCTCAGCACAGTTCGATCAGAAAATTTTAAATTACAATGCTTACGATGAAATCCGAGGAATTAAGTGAGCTGGTTCTTCAGAGGAGTTTAGCATCCAACAGAGACAACAATTATGTGGCCTATAAATAAAATTATAAAATTTTAAGATGTAGTCCAATGGCTGTTCAACTTTTACCAGATGTTTCTAGTTGTGGCGCTGAGCCCAATTTCGCAAGATTTTTAGGCAACCTCCTCCAGTTGTAAACCTCCTGAGAAACGCTAAGCTGCAAAACGTTTGTACAATTTCAACCTGTACCAATTCATGGAAATTATTTATTCTCCCAGGAAGATAAGTCCCTCGGAAACATCGAGCCATTCGGGTCCTGGTGCTGATGCTACTGATGCTGCACCAGCGCATCCCATTCCTGGAAGATTTCCAGGAAGTTTTGCAAGTGCTTATTTAAGTTTGCTGCACTCTTGGACCGAATCGGTGGATCAGCTCTAGCAATTTTTATCTAGTGGTTCTAGTGAAATTGACTCAATGAAATCCTTGAGGATGGGAACTGGGGGGCAGAGCCCAAAATGAGCATTAAAGCTGCCCTTAAAGCCTTTCCCCGTTTTGTGCAGAAACCATCCAGATTTTGCTAACACTGCAAATGAGGGAATAAAGGAGATCAGTGCAGCTCTTGTGAACGAATATTTCCAGCTGCATTTTCCAATGCAGATCCCCGCCCTAATCTCATTCCTAGCGAATGGACCCTGATGCTGATGGGGCTCACAATTCCCTCAGAACCCTACAGGAAGCCGTTAATTGAATTTTATCGTTCTCAATTGCCTCGAAATTGCTGATGTTGTTCTAATGTTCCATGACGCTACAAAATAGGACCGAGTTGGTCACCCTGCCCCGGCAACAACACAATTGTTGTTCGCCACTTGAGGCGCTGAAAGGGGCGTCTAAAGGAGCAAAATAAGAAGAAAAAATGATAATAATAAAAATTGAAAAATAAGCGAAACTCGCCCCAGAACGAAACGAATTGAAATTTCCAATATGTGACTTGGCCGGTCCCCAGACTCCCGGATTCGTATTGATTTTAAAGATTGTTCACTTCTGGCTGCATCCGCAGTGCCGGTCCATGTCTTGAATCTAAAAGCTAAAAGTGTTGAACATTTTCTATTAAATTGCACTTCGCTCTGTTGTATGCATTCCGTCGAGGACGTGCACAATTTTCCGCGAAGGATTTTTATATAACACGATGTTTGTAAACCATCACAGGCAACAACGGCGTGCAAATAAATTCCTTTTTATCAACACTGTCGGGATACAGAGCACTCTGGGAGACTGGAAGAATCCCTGAATGGGATTATCCTGGTTCCGGATGGACCAATACTGCTGCGACTCGTCATCGCGAATTGTTAATAATACTCCTGAGCAAATGAGATGTAATAAAAGTGCAATGTTGCAAATTGCAATCTTTTTTGTAGTTCAATGCTTCTATAAAACACAAATTCAAACAAACGATTTTAGCATTCATGCAAAATCAACGGGGAACATTCTAAAAGCTTCGCCAATTAAAAAAATTGAAATCTATACAAATGTTAAACATTCAATTTATTTGATTTAAATCAGGGCAATATCTGGGGGCACGGATTTATAAGTTATTAATTAAAAAGTTAAAGGAGTTGCGAGTCTTGGCTTCATTGTTAAATATTAAAATATATTGATTTGGCTTAGATTGATTTACGCTTTAAGCTGTACCTACAAGCTAAATTGGTGAAAAATTAATTTCATTAGCATACAAATTTTAAAAACGAACTATGCATATTTATACCTATGAAATCTGTATGTAAATAAATATCAGAACATATTAAATGTGTTTATAAAATAACTTGAAAATAACAGCCAGAAAAATTACGAGTTATAAAAATAAGAAAATTGTTCAGTATACGAATATTGTTTATATTTATTTTATTTTTTATTATATTATTTAGATGTATAATGTCTAAATAACGAAAGTTCATTTAAATAAAAATAATTTAGAAGATTATTTGTTCTCACTTGGTAGCAAATGAAACGTAATAGCGATTAACAAAACATTTGGAGTGAAAAACATACATTTTGAACAGCCTATTGGAAATTTCTTTATGAAAATTCGTTACTCCGGTGAATACAATTGAAATATATCAAGGGGATAAAAATCCAATTTTAAAGAATAGAACGAAACAATTACATGCCTCTTTTGTAACTGAAGTCAAAGGTCAATTTGTATAGGTTGTTAACCTTTTTAAGAAATTTCGGAAGCCTAAAAAGTCTCGCAGAAAAAGAAACCTTTGCCCTAAAAGCATTTGGCTCCCGAGGGACAGAGTCAACAGTTTCATTAATTTCGATTCATTCCCGCCAACCCTCGTGCCCAGACCCGCTCATATATTATTTCTAGCGAAAAAGGACCACCGGCTGGGTAAATCCCTTTAGTGGATATTAAGCCCTGGTACCTGTCCGTACAGAATCCATTAAGGCACCTATGAACCATTAATCTTACGACTCTCATGACCACTAAACTTGCACTTGAGCTCAGCGAAATGAGCTCTTACCCCCAAACCCAGAAAACTTCGTAGGGCCGATGTAATTTCTGCTGGGAACTCTACAAACTTGGGGATAGGTGAATTAACACCATTCCTTCGCCGACATTCCCTAGACACCAGCGCCATCTACCGAATGAATGCACAATTGAATCGGGAGCAATTAAAGGGAGGGTAAGGGTGAAAAAACTAATTGGGCACAAAAATTCCGTCCATGAAACTTTCTTAAACAAGTTGGGTCAAGAAGTCCCGTCCGGATGGATGTAAGACGAATACTGTAAGCAACGCAGCTTCCACATCGTGGCGCTTTAAGGAATCCAGGGACTAAGGACTAAGAGCTTGGGACTGGGGCTTTGAGGCCACTCCATGCCACTGGAGGCTATTTGCGCACTGTCAAAGTCAGTCAAATCGTCGAAGGAAGAAAACAGGGCAAAAAAATAAAAATTTAGTTTTATTGTCCCCGAAGAAAAACTGTTCGGGGGAGCACATTTGATGCTTCTCACTTCGATGGTACTAAAACCAAACAGCCTACGGAGGACGTTCGCTTCCTGGAAGGGATTTTGTCGTGCGTACTGAACGACACTAGAGACACACGCCCCCTGGCGGAAAGGGCCGAAAGGGGAAGGCATTAGTTTACAGAGGCCGTACAATACGATTTTATAGGCGCCAGACAGGACATAAAGTTTTACAGCGAGGCTATGCCACCGCAGGACGTTTAAAAAAAAACGAGAAAAATATCCTTTTGATAATACATCGGTACATGGCGATATATTACATATGCAGAAGACAAAAATACAATGCTTTTTGGGAGGTTATTGTCAGAATAGAGCCCGCGTAGATGTATGTCACTAAAACGGGTGTGGAGTAAAGATTTCTCCATTTTGTTTAGAAAGCCCTTTATTTAAGCTTTTGTTACAGTATAGTCTACTGAACTCTGTATATCCTTCTATAAAACATATAATTATACAATGAGTGTGCTTTTGGGACATTGTTTAACAAGATACCATGACGAATTACCTACGTTAATCTCTACTAAAAATTCAAAAACTATCTAGCTAAAATAATTTAATTTAATGTGACCTCATAAAAATAGAATTACTACTAAAACTTTCAAACTGCATACTATACAACTTCCATTTTAAATCTATAAAAAAGATTTAAAAGCAACAATTACAGTATTATTGTTTGCATATAATAGTGTAGTATAGTTTTCTAAAGTAAATTGGATAAGTTTACTTACTTAATAACTAATTGTCATAGAAATGAAATACTTGATTGTTTCTCTTTGACAACTAATTAGAAGGTCTCTAATGGATTTAGAAAAAAAATCGAATTTGTCCTTACAGTTTATGCCGCACCTTGCAAAAACCATTCTAATCTCTTCTCTTCACAACTATTTTAAATACTTTTTTAGTATGAAACAGAACTTTATACTACTTTCAAAACTAAATTGGACAATTAATTAGAAACAATATACATAAGTATCTGCTCTTGGCAAAAATATATTTACATATTTGAAAACTTTTACAAAGAATTTAAGTAAAACTTTATGGAAAAACCCTTTTAGAAAATTATTGCACACATCTTCTCATTGCTAAACATTAGATCTCCGCAGGAATGTTTTCCCATGGTGCCTTAATTGCATTAAATAATTCATCATTAATTCTAATATTTTGACTGTATAAAAGAACTATTGGACTTCACTATATGTATACTATAGACTATGCTATTTTATAAGCTTGACCGTATGCTTTAGTTTATTTTTATTATTTTGCTGGAATTTCCAAATCACAGATAAATTCGCTTCAACCCACGACAGCATTACGTTTTTCAGTATGTTCACATATTTCTCTTTCGTCAGAGTGCTCTTAATTTGTAAATTCAGAACAACTCCATTCCATGAAAAGCAGTCTCACACACAAATTGACATTAAACAAAAAAATAATTAAATTATAATATTATTTTGTGAAATGGATTGCAGGAGATTCTAAAGAAAACAGTATACTTTAACGGAGAGCAGCCTGCTTACTTTTCTTCACTCGCAGGACTAAATTAGTATAATTTAACACCACTAGATGTCATTTTATAATAAACATCGGTTAAGATATTGCTGGAGGAAGACTAAGGCTGTGGTACAAGTAAAGCATATTTATCCTAATTAATATTCAGAAAAAATTGAAAGAGCAAAATAAAAGTTAATGCATTTATATACTTAACCCCAAATTTCTTGTATGTAGGTTTGAGTATGTTCCCTCTTATTTAAATCATAAATAAAATAAATTTAAGTTTTATTGATAAAACAGCTAGAAAAAAGGCGGGATTTTGGCAAGAGTAATTGAAGTTCGTTAAAGTTTTGCTTCCTAGGGCGTTGACTTAAATTCATGAAGGATTTTTTTTCCATTGAGTTTCCTCTCGAAAAGTGCCCAACAAGTTTTCCCCCGAGGAAGTCAAGTGAAACCTTGTTGCACATTGTTTCAAAGAAACCTCGCTTGGTGTTAACGCCTGCAACGCCCCCGAGTCCCTCAGGAATCGTAATCTATTTTCTTCCCTGGATTCTGCCATTAAAACCCCGCCATCCCCCAGTGGAGTAATCCCCTGAGAACTACACCCGAGGAAAGCCACTAAATCCTAATTGCACTTTCCGAGGGCTGGTTGCAACGTGTCCTCAACTCTCCTGGAAAACAAGAAACAAAAACGGGCGTGTTGGGCTGCGGTTCGTTGAGGTTAGGCCGTCACCGCGCGCAGTGCAAAAATTCCATTAGACCGAGTGATAATATTAAATTTTTGTCCAGAGAAAATTTTATGAACTTTCCGGTATAAATCAGGACCTTCCACGTCGTTAACTTCTGCAGTTTTCGATAAATCCCCGGTGTAAGCAGGCTGCAGTCGGAGCAGGGGAAATCGATAGGAAATCGATAGTGCAAGGGATATATCCGTTAACGGATCATTGATCACTATTAGAGCTCCTTTCTTCATCAGCGCGTCTCCTCCTTGGGAGCGTAGGGCTCCGGGTCCGGGACCGGGAGTGATTAATGTCCCTACACATTTTCACGGCAGTAAGCACTTGCCGGAGCCCGAGAGGCTCCATGGGGCACTGTGGGGCTCCAAATCGCAAGATAATCAGCAAGGACAGCCCTCTGAGCCCTTCCAAGGGGTGTCGGGGCGCCCTGGTCCCTACCCGAACTGTTGATTTGCAAATTCGGCGGAGGCGAACACGATGAATCTTTGTAATGCGATTTTTTAGCAACAAATTTTCTCTGCTACATCTGCAGAATTTCAGAGGTGGAAAAGGGCTGATTGATTGTAAATTTGATTTTTTGTGAAATTTTCTTATTTATACTTAATTCTTCTTTCTGTGGAAAAAAAACTTATCTTTAAACTAATTTCCACAATGTAATCAATCTTAAAATTAACTTATAAACCAAAAGCAAATTAAGAAGTACATACAAAATTTCTAATTTCAACCTTTCTCAATAAATACTTTCTAAAAATTACAATAAAACTGTGCAATTTAAATTTTAAAATAAAACTTAAGGTATATGCTTTCTCATAAAAATGAATTTATCTACAATATTTTGAATGTTTGTTTTAATATTTATAACATCTCACAGGACGAAAATGGAATAGCATTTATGAAATGTTTTCCTTTTAAAGCCAATTTTAGTTAACTTCTACACAAACTGGACTCAAATTGCTACACCAAACCTGATCATAAGTAATTAAATTTTCAATTATTACTTAAGGCTTCTTATTCCTGAGTTACTTCAAAAATATTACTTTTGATATTCTGACCAAATAAAAGCAAAATTTGTGGAAAACTGTGTTTAATCATACTTTGGTTAATTAAAATCGACCAGGCTCATTAAGCACGCTAGGATTTTAATTTATTTTCTTATCTGTTTTAAATGGCTGCGAATTCTAGTATCATGACATCATTCTTACTATATACATGATATTAATTTTAAAAATTATTCACTAGTATTCACTAGGGGACATATTCTGAACACTTTTCATAAAAATTTGCTGTATTTTACCTAGAAACTTCCTATTTTACTTATTTCTCCAAATTGATTCCAATGATTGTTTTATTTTCATTTATAATGTTTGATGTTTTGAGTTAATACAATATTGTGAAAAATATTACGGTCTGTGGTGTGCTGTCAATTGTGCCGGTTCGGTTTCTGTGGACGCTCGCGGTTTTAATTAATTTCCAGTGGTTTTTGCCGTTGTATTTTTTTGCACGAGTGTTTTTGTGAGTTGGTCGTGCCTTGGCCTGCTGTTTCGTCTGGTTTTCTGGCTTGTGCCTGTGGTTTTTTCGACGATTTTCTTTATTAATTTTTGTCTTCCCGCAGCGGTGCCCTTGCAGGTTCCTTAGTTCTTGCCTGGTGTTGGTGGCTCTCCTTTCTCCCAGTCATTTTTTCTCTCACGCTTTTATAACAATTTTATACTGTATAACAATTTTATACTGGGGTTTGAGCTTTGCTTAGTACAGTATTGAACCGCCCTACTTCGATCAGCTTTTTGATCTGTGTCCTAAATTAGCTAATATGGCCACCTGTAAGATTTGCAATTCCCCTGTTTCTGACGATATTATTGCTTGCGATGGAATATGTCAATCTTTTTTCCATCCCAGGTGCCTGAAACGTTCTATTAGGTGTTCTTCAACTACTTGCAATGAATGTGCGGATATTAAACCCGTTCATATTTTAAAGCTAGTTGAACACATTACTAAACCATTAATTAACGAGCAGACGGTTCTGATCGACAAGTTCTCTAATTTTTCTTCCATTTTAAATTTATTTACAGATGAAATTAATTCAACTAACAATAAAATTGATAAATTATTTGATACCATCGACACCGTAAATTCTAACTTTTCCTCACTCAATGATAAATTTCACTGCTTTTCTTCCAAAATGTCTCTTTTATCGGCCTCAACCGATGAGCTTCACTCGTTAATATCGAACTTTTCTCCAGTTCCCTCACATAATTCAGATTCTACGCCCATATTGCCTGTTTTAGATGATATCCGTCGCAACATCAAGCTAATTAAAAATGAAATTGGTTCTTTGTCGCCCTTAATTAAAAATAATACAGTATCGCTCTCTAATATTGCCAGGTTTATTGCGAAAGATAATAATTCCAATTCTAATAAAGCACACTCCACTGACAATAATGAGACTGATCTCCTATTAGACAATACTCAGAATGATGATGTTAATATTCTCATTAGTGACAGCAGTAATAGTACCTCCAATTTAATTGCCCCCCTTCCTTTAGCTGCTGCCACAAACGAAATAAAAAACAAAAACCAACATAAAAAACATAATTATAAGAAAAACAATAATAAAACCAATTTTCAACGAAGCTTACCGTTAACACCTGACCAAGGCGTACCATTGTCGTCTGACCTAGGTTCTGGTGTTAATGTCAAAAATGTCGATAATGATGATAGGCACTCTGATATTTCCACTCCATCTGTTTGCAACAGTAGTAAAGCCGTTCCCGATGTTAACTACTTAAAAGTTGTACCCTCTCGCCATGCACTGTTTGTTTCTAGGTTTACTTCAGACACTAATGTCAATGATATTTTGAAATATATTTCCGAGCATAACATTTCCACCAGCAACATCTCGTGTCGCAAAATAAGTAACCCCAAAAAACCAGTTTCATCTTTTCTTCTTAATGCACCTGATGTAATTTATAACTCGCTTCTTGTCCCTACATTCTGGCCATCTGGTGCTTTAGTTAAACCTTTTGTTCCTAAAAGTCTAGCCACTCCAAATTCTAAACGCTTACAAGCTAAAAATAATATTCATGCTATTTCGCAGTCTTCCAACGTTCATGCTTCATCAAAAAACTAAATAATTTTCGGACGATTTCCCTGTATTATCAAAATGTCAGGGGTTTAAGAACTAAAGCTAGGTCTTTTTATCAATCTTCTGTTGCTAGTGATTTTGACATTATTGCTCTTACTGAAACATGGCTTCATAGTGGCTTTTTGGACGCGGAGCTTTTCGATTCTTCATACCAAGTTTTCCGTAGAGATAGGTATCTTAGCTCTGAGGCTCGAGGGGGCGGTGTTCTTATTGCTTGCAAAAACGATCTGTGTTGCAGCAATATTCCTTTACCCGATTATCCTGACGTTGAGGCAATTTGCCTCAAAGTTGTCGATGACAAACATTCTCTATTTATACTGTGTTGCTATATTCCCCCTGACATGCTTAGTACTTCTGATATCAGGGGCTGTAGCCTCTATGACTCTCTCATTCTCATTTTGGAATTCGTTTCAAATTTAATGAGCTCCTCTGACGAACTTTTATTAATAGGCGATTTCAACCTACCCAATGTGCAATGGGTATTTGATTCTGACGATCAGTGTTGCTATCCTTCTAATAACCTTAACCCGAAGGAATCTTCTTTTCTTGAATCAATTTTTTCATGTGGTCTCCTTCAGTTGAGTACAATTAAAAACGAAATGGGGCGACAACTCGACTTACTTTTTTCTTCAGGTGGAGACGATATAATTGTTCAACGATGCCCGCTATCCCTTACTACTGTCGATAAGTACCACCCACCCCTCCAGATTGATTTCTGTTTCAACTCTAAAGTTCCTTCTCTAAATGGGGATAGCAACCTTGTCTATGATTTCAAAAATGCTGATTTTGACGAACTCAACTGTAGGTTGTCTTCCATTGATTTTACGACCCTCTTATCTACTAATTGTATCGATGATAATGTCGAAAAACTTTACGCTACTCTTTTGCAAATTTTTGACTTCTGCGTTCCTGTTAAACGCCGTAGTCCTCCTTGTTCCTCGCCCCCCTGGTTCAATTCTGATTTAAAAAGGCTAAAGAATAAGAAAAATAAATTATGGAAGTTACATCTGCAGAAGAAGGATTCTTTGTCGTATACCACATTTGTTGAGTGTTATAAGGAATTTAATAACCTTGCCTCTGATCTTTATAATGAGTACCTCAACAAAACTAAAAATGAAATGTATAGCAATTCGCGCGCGTTTTTCAAATTCGTTAATTCTAAAAGGTGTTCCGATGACTATCCCTGCAATATGTCTTATGGGGGTTCTTCGAGCGGAACTTCGCCAACAATCTGTGACATGTTTGCATCCTTTTTCGAAAAGTCTTTTTCCTCTCCTAATTTCCAACCTGATTCTAACCAGTTTCACCATCTTAACCTTAACCCAACCCCTTTTGATCTTCCCTTTAATATCACTCCTGAAACTGTTCACAGATTCATTGGTGATCTTCCGGTTGACTTTTCTTCTGGCCCTGATGGTATTCCCCCTGTTATTCTTAAACTATGTGCCAATGCGCTTGCTAATCCCTTGTCTACTATTTTTCAGAAGTCACTTAATTCCGGACAATTTCCTCGTGTATGGAAGGACTCCTTTATTATTCCAATCTTTAAGAAAGGATGCCGTAGCGACGTTTGTAATTATCGGCCTATTGCTAAACTATCTTGTATTCCCAAGCTCTTTGAATCTATTATTTATTCGGAACTCTCAAAGGTATGTACACGGCTTATTTCCATTAATCAACACGGATTTCTTCAAGGTCGTTCTACTTCCACTAATCTCCTAGAGTTCGTTGAGGATACCTTAAATGGATTTAAAACCAATCATCAGACTGATTGTATTTACACTGATTTTAGCAAGGCGTTCGATAAAATTTCTCACTCTGTCATTATTCTCAAATTGAAAAGTATGGGTTTCCCTTCCCTTTTCCTACAATGGGTACAGTCATATTTACATGACAGAACATATCATGTCTCTTTTCGTGGCTCTTTGTCGAGAAGTATTAAAGCTACGTCAGGTGTCCCTCAGGGTAGTCATCTTGGCCCCCTTCTATTTATTTTAGCTGTAGATGATATCACACACTTGTTGAAATCCTGCAATATTCTTATTTATGCTGACGACATGAAGATTTTCCGTCGTATCGAAAATATTAATGACTGCCAGTTAGTTCAAAATGATTTAGATATCTTACAGTCTTGGTGCCTGTACAATAATTTGGAACTTAATATATCTAAGTGTGAAATTATTTCATTTCATAGAAGGCACAATCCCTTGACTTTCAACTACTCCTTGTCCGGCTGTACTCTTCGCCGAGTTCACTGTGTTCGTGACCTTGGTATTTTTCTAGACAGAAAGCTTGACTTTACTAAACATATTAATTATATGGTTTCCAAGGCTTCTGCCTTGTTAGGTTTTGTAAAAAGATGGTCTCGTGAATTTAATAATATAACTGTATATAAGCAGTTATACATTTCCATTGTAAGACCTATCCTTGAATACGGCAGTCTAGTTTGGTCACCTTATTATGCCAGACATATCAATAGAATTGAGTCTGTGCAGAAAAAGTTTGTTAGGTTCGCGTTGGGTAATCTACCGTGGGAAAATCCCCATATCCTTCCTCCATATAAAGACCGCTGTCTTTTACTCGGAATTCTTTCGCTCGAAGATCGTCGTGTTATGGCAGATGTCTCCTTTGTCCACCAACTAATTAATGGTGTGGTAGATTCTCCGTCTCTGAGAAATTTATTTATCTTCAAACAAAATCCTCATAACCTAAGGAATGTGCCCTTGTTCCAAACTACTAAATCTCGAACTAACTACGGATATTTCCAACCTATTAACCGTATCTGTTTGAGTGCTAACAAGCATGCTGATTTGTTTGATACTCGTATTAGTAAGCATGTGCTAAAAAAGTCCTTGTTTAATCATTTTGCATGTAACGGTTTGGTGTGTGGTATTACTAACACCGGACCAAATGATGATCAGTTTCATGCAAGAGATTAATATTTCTCTGAAGCTTGAACTAAGCTGATGGTCCTAAGTTAATATTTTAATAAAAATGAACTGAGGCCCGGAAATTGTTCTATTGTTACTAGGTATAAGCAAAATACATTTAGATTACTATATTGAAACTTTTTCCTGTATTTGGAATATATACAATGTCATAATTAATCTCATCTCAGCATACAAATTGTTCAAAAACAAATTTAATGTGATTTTTATTAGCTCGTTGTCGTCAAAGCCGTTGATAGGGTTTAGGTTTTAATAAACTGAACGTGAGTTCTTTTGAGAAAAAGCGAGACAGCGTGGGTAGTTAATTAATTTCATTTTTAAATTCGTTAGAAACCAACATAATGGATGTATGTAACGAGTCTGTTTAGCATTTAATCACATTTCTTTTTAACATCTGAAAAATTTTGGAAATGGAAAGCTGATTGATTCTAAATTGACTTGTTGTGTATTGTATATTTTTATTTTATTTTTGGAAAAGCAAAGTTCTCAACGAGATATTCTCGGAGTTTTTCTTGAGTGGGACACAAAAGTGGCTTTACCTTACAAAAACAGAAGTTTCTGATTCCCATCCGACGAGGCTCAGGAACAGCAGGCAAAGGGCAAAAATTTACAATTCACTCAATAACTTCGTCGAGCACATACCACGCCTTCTTAGTGGGAATCCTTGCAAATTTCGCAGTTTTCAAATACTCTAAGGAGCTGGCCTCCACCTGTCCTCGCGATGATTGTGAAATTCCCTTTTCCTCCTACAGGAGATGCTTATTATTCATCCCGAAGTTTTCTTGCAATTTTCCTTTTGAGTAATTTCCTTTGAAGTAAAACGCCCTCTCTGCGCAATTTTGTATATAGAAACCACCACCCCTGCTCCCTCAGGATGATAATTCAATTTATCCTCGACATCTTGGGCTTTCGGGGAGCTCCACGGAAATCCGCTTCAAATCCGTGGCATCGAATCAGTGCCTGGAACCGCAGGATTTTTATTTTTATTCCTTTTTTTTCCAAAATACATGGTACAAAAATAAAAAATATATTCTGAAGAGAAAAAATTTAATTTGCCGCAATCATCCCACCATGTGTGTGTGTGATTGAAAATCCTCTGGGCAAAAAGGCTTGTGTAGAAGCAATCAAGGTGAAGCGATTCGGGAAGAAAGAGGAGCCAACCTCCTCCCGGCTCCAATTTTGACTTTCTGGCAGATTTACTGGAAGCCGCATCTTTCTGAGAGCTGAAAAGTGAAATTTAATAATTTATTGGATTGAAAACTTCTGGGAATAATTTTAATAACCCACTTTAAAGTCCACACGTAATTCTTGTTGAGCTCATCCAAAATTTGCATGGTTTCACAACTTTGCATAACTTATAACAAGGAGCTCTTTTAATTAGGGCGACTGGACAGCAATAACTCTTCCTCCATCCGACTAAAACGCGAAAAAATTGTTATCCCTAAGTTTTTTTTAAAAAAAAATCCCACCATCCCTTCGTTCGCATAAATAATTCACCAGAAACCTCTAGAGAAGCGAGAAACTCTGGAGCACGTGATAAAGCACGAACTTAGTGATTCCCACAGCAATCAAAATTAATGGACACGTAATAAAAAAAATTGAGGTGCAACTGCAGTCCCATCCATTTGTAAGGATGGTCCAGAGTCCGCAGGGACAAGGGACAATTTTTAATATTTTTTTTATTTTCCTAGTTCATCTTATCCGCCGAATCGCCGCCGTCTGACATGAAAAATTACACAAACATTTTCGCGATTATTTAGAGCCAAAATCTGTCAGGGCGTGCACAAAAGGCGGCCAGTTTTAGAGGGATGATGGCCGGTGGCCAGGAAACCCGGACAGGCTCGGCCCCAATAAATTAACGTAACCTACAACCGCCACACGATGCACTCCTGTTTTTATCCCGCGGGACAACCACGACTCTGTGACGAGCCAGAAGAGCCTCATGGACGAGAATCGTCCTGTTTCGAACATGAGAACGTGACAAAAAAAATTAAAAATTAACATGATTTATTTGAAATTCTATTTAAAATCACTGGCACAGCATATTTTCTTACCTATTCATGAGCGCTCGCCAAAACACTTCATTAAGTACCACAGAACGTGCCCTTTTCCGTGACTGTGGTCCATCGTGCTCATCTACGGATATCGCCTTTATTTTTATAAAATTCAGGGCCAGAGGTACTTTAAATAAGAAAAAATCGGCACCGAATATATGTACATACATAAATTGATTTTTAATATTTTCTTTTAAAATACATATTCCCATCGATGGTATCGAAATTTTCTATAATATCGAACGGTTTCAATACTGTCGGACTTTTCGATATTATCGGTAGTAGGTATCGAAAGCTATGTACTTCAAAAATCCTTATGTTATCATTTTCATGGTGCCTATTATTTTAGATCATTTTACTTTTCATTCTTCATGTTGAATTTTGAAATTACGATGATAAATTTAAATTCTACTATACCTCAAAAGCCCTTCGCCCCTGCAACTATACAATTTCTAAAAAGAAGTATTATATGGGAACTGATTGATTCTAGTCAGTAGATGTAAGCCGTAGATTTTTTACTTGGTTTGAGGTATTTCTTTATACTAGAGTCTGTCCAGTGAACATCTGGAGCAATGATTTTTTCTTTTTAGATTAAAGTAAAAGACCTTTTGTCTCTCATCAAAACTTTGTGCAAAAACAAACTTTTAAATCTTAAGTTAACCTGAGATGGCACTTTGCCCGGCTAAATTAGCCGCCAGGACAGGTTCAGTAAGCAATGGGGCCAAGAGGAGACTCCTGATACTTTTTATTGAATACTGATGCCCCCTCGTCCGGAGGTGATTTAAACGGGCACAATCCTCTCAATCTGCGGTGCTGTGATTTGATGGCCAATTTATAAGCTGATTCGAGCCCACCCCCGTTCCGTGGTCTCGTATTCAAATCACGTCCTGCCGGCCAAGCAAATGGAAGGAAGTGATCGAATCGCCCGGGATGTTTCATTACAACATAATCAGAAATATGTTGAAAGTGGTCCTTCCGCCAGCCCATTTTGTATTCTGGTCACACGATGCGGCCAAATGGCCCGAATGACCCAGAAAATTACAATGGCATTACACGAGTTACTTAGCCTACCTCGGCAGCTTACGTGTTTTAGGGACTCCTCGGCCTGGATGGGGATTAAAACTTTCTTCGGGCTCTACAGAAAATTTTTGAATCATTTTCGAAGAGGCACTTGGGCCCAGGACGGGGTGATGGCCATTAAATTTGGTGCCCAGACCGGTTAAGGTGAATTTGATAATCTCACCGGACACGGGTCGATTCCCTTCTCCAGTAGAAAAGTTTCTGGACGAGTCCCCTGAATAAATAAATTCCCCCTGCCGGACGGGACACAGGTGACATATTGGGACCAAAAGCATTTGCGACCTGAATCATAACAAATCTGTGGCTACCGCTTACAATCTGCCTCTTGCCACTGTTCCTGACTGGCTAAGCAAAAATTTCAGCGAGATATTTCGAGCCAAAAAATGTTTCCAGCTTCAGTACAAAATCAGAAATTTTTTCATCCAGTTTTCTCTCTGTATATGCCACAATTACGAGGCAACATTTTGGGCTCTACCTGTGATATCATTTCAATAAATTTGGCAGTAGATCGGATTTAGTCTGGCTGGCAGGAGGACACACTAAAGCCCTATATCCTGGCAACTAATTTCTACGGCAGAGAAAATCAAAGCCGTCCGAAAACTCTGAAATTCCATTTTGGGGCACCGCATCGGCAGCCAACGGTGACATCCGGACTTTGGTTCATCAAATTTATTGAAGTTGCCATAATACGTCGAAGGCCGGATTTCTTTGATTTATGGATTTACACGGTCCTTCGAGCCGGTTGACTGAATTTGACGGCACGCCGGAGATAAGGCTCCGTGCGATTTGCTGCATATCAATCTATCTATTTCTAGGTGGCACCGGGCTTTGGTCTCTTTGCGAAGCGCTACATAGGACCCACTATTCCCTCGGGTGAAATTTTCAAATACGTTCTCGTCATGAGATGTTTTCGCGATTTATTTATTTCGTCTTTTTATTTATACATATAAAGAGAATATTTTACCATTCTCGTCACGTCTAAAAGGGATTTCTAATAATATGGGACATGAGAGAATTCAGGCCTTTTTTTCCCCAGAACCCTGAGGGATTTTCAGCTTGCAATTCAACTGGGCACTACGATGATCCTGATGCTAAAACGCTTTAGCTGCATTCGGGAAACTTGGTTGTAGAGTCCTGCTCTCATAAAATATTGCCATATAGCCCTTTTATTTTTCCTTTTAGAGGCTTCTATCAGCTTAAGCAGAATGGGAACACAGTCCGTGAATTTTTGCTGCACTACCACTAGATTTTATCGTATTTCGTCCATTGTAAACTTTACGCGGTTTCGTCAAGTACTTTAGCTTAACACCACAGCTTACTTTTCAAGTTTGATACGATGTTTCCTGGTAAAAACTGGGAAACTCAAATGAAGTTGAGTTTTAACAAATGTTTTTAAGTTGGAGTACGGAAACAAGTAACGAAAAAGCATTCTATAGTTTTTGAAGATGTAAGCAAATATTCATAAAGATTTTGATTGGTTGGTTGGTTGGTTAAAAATAATATTTTTTTTCGAATTGATACAAATTCTAAAATTAAAGATAAAAAAATACATTATCTTTCTTGGTCCAGTGCATTACGAATTGGGATTTTTTTGAATCTTGTCCAAGAGTACACAGTTCTTGATCCTCTTTTATTCGACTATATGTATATTATGTCCAAATGTTATAAAATTTCTATATTTTGTTTTCCTTTCTCTTCACCAAATTCCGCGATATTATGATAAGAGAGTAAAGGAAACTGTGGCATTATACTGATCAATAATTTGGAAATATTTCAAAATAATTGAAGCGTAGATAAATTGTTGTGTGATGACAGAAAAACCACAATAGAAAATAAATTGAAATCAATAAAAAAGAATAAAGACATTTGCGTTCCTTCGTCATTCGGAATGACAAGAATAAAATTTATTTTTGGTAAGGTACTGTAGCTGATATCCTTTACCCAGGACTAAGGAATTTTTTCAATAGAGCCAGCTTAAAACATTTTTAATAAGTCGAATGTCCTCCTCGAAGGAAAGACAACCCCACAAAACAGGGAAAAAGTTGGTCCTGCTCGGTTCCGGAGGAACTTTTCTGGAGCGGGTCTGATTCAGGCACAACCGCCTTTCGTGGTCCCTGGGCCCCACATTGTTAGCTTCTAAAGAACGCTCGTTTTATATTGAAAATGACAGCTATTCTTGAATAGTCCTGCCGGCATTCAATTCCCTGCCTAATTTGCATGTTTATTCCGAGCCGGAAAGTTTCCCAAGAGAAGTGTTATAGCCGTCGTGTATTAATCCATTGTGAGCGGTTATAGCGCTCCTCCTCCGGGTGTTCCGGCGAACATCTGCGATACGGTCCTATTCCTTAGTTGCTTCAATCACAAGATGAAAACATTTTCAAAAGACGTCTTATGTCCCCCCTTTTCTTTGGCCGCTCTCGTTTTCTTAGTCTTGCTATTTATTTTTTTGGTATTTTTATAAAAATGAATGGAGACATTCGGCACGATGGACCATTACTGCGTATTTTATTCGTGGAAGTAGCCCAGACCATGTCCCGGCTATGTGAGCTGGAATATCTCTGCGAACTTGGTTTATTGACCCAGTTCTTGGAAACTGGAGTTCCCTAAATGGATTAAAGCTCGGAATTCAAGAAAATTTCCCCGATAGAACTCCATGAAAATTTAATGTTACGAGAAGACCGAAAAAATATATCACTGGATTGGGTCCATGTGCGGGACCGGCTTAATTAACTTATCCCTGTATAGTGTCATGGTCCATCGGACGAAAAATATATGGCATCCGCACCAGAAAGATTATTTATCTTCTCTCATAGAGATTTCTTTTCACTACAAATTAAATAGAAATTGGCTTTTGCCGTCCACTAGATATACTTTTTTGATCTTAAGAAATCGAGAAGATGAGCTAAGTAACACAGAATTTTTATAATAATATTTCGAAGCTTTAGATGTGCACTCATACCGATATTAATAAAAACATCAAAATTGGATCGACCCATCACTTTTAACTGCTCTGGCCAAAGTAATTGACTCAATTTTTCATTTTTCTTTTGTACAACGATAAATTTTCTTATTAATATGAAAACAAATCGCCAAAGAAAAAGAAATAACTCTCATAACACCTTTAATTCTGAAAGTGCTCGAAATTGTTAATTTATACATACTATATTGACAAGTTATTATTATAAATCTTAAATCAAAGTGGATACTTAAATTTTTAATTATACCTGCATGATGAGAAACATTTTTGGAAAACAAATAGCTATGATTTCGTATTTGCGTCTAATCGCGTATATGACTTATAAAAAACAAGATGGTCTCAAAAATAACAGATGACGAGATGACATATATAATTTAAGTAAAATATTCCTTTAAAAGTACTCTCTGCCTCTAGTTTCTTTTTCAATTCTATCTAAGATTCTATCTGAGTGCCCTAAAACTGCTCTAATTTTTAAACAAAACTTATCTATAGTTTTAACTCAATTTGTTTCTTGAGTGAAAAAAAAACTCAATGCTTTTCCTCACTTTCAAATGAATTTCTCTCTCACAGTGAATCAAGATGATGGTCCTAGACGACTTCTCTGGGGCACTCCGAAATTATACTTTAATACGAAAGATATAAAATCCGACCTGATTCAAAAAAGAGTACGACTACCTTTTGCTTCGTTAGTTCACAATTTTGAAATTGAAGGTATAATCTTAAATTTCATAGAGGCAAACTTAAACTAGCTGATTTTTAGTAGGAATTCAAGAAGCACGTGACACTCATCCATGTCCGCATGCGACCTTATCAATGTGCTGAGAACTGGACACGTGCATTTATTAGCTCTTAATTTACCAAGAACTCCAATTGTGTTCCTGTTGGTTTTAGATGTAAGGAGAAGTTTCGGGAAAATGCCCAGGAGTTGATAGAGCATGAAACCGACTTGTGGTCTTAGCCAATCGGACAAATAAACTCAAGACGGCAAATAATCTGCGAATGCCGACCCTTCTTCTGGGAAAGGAGGAAACGAAGGAGTCCCTAACCAAATAGACCCGGTAACTGGCCACTGCCGTGTCCCGGACTAATCAATTTCACCTCTTGCGTCGCCGCCGCCGGGACCCTCGGAGCAACAAGTGAGGAACGGGCCACAGTCATAACCGACTGGGATTTTCCGCATCCCTCAGGAAAACACTCGACAAATTTCCTCGCCGGAACTGCGGTCGATTCCTTCTTTTTTTCCAGACGAGGAATTTGTTGACACAACTGAAATTATTGATTTGTTTGAGATTCCCCTGTTGAATTAAAGATTTGTCGATGGTTGTGCCTGACGCTCCCGGAAATTGAGGCATGGGAAAAATAACAAGTGCCGAGGAGCCCTACACCTTTAGCTCTTCCTCCAGGAGACGTCCGGAACTCGGGCTTTGCTGCTCATATTCCTGGAAGTGCCCTAGGGACGTTCGAGTGAGCGCCAGGTGAATAAAAAAAAGAACAACGGAAATAAAAATCTTTGCCCTGCCAAAGAAAGTCGGCGAAAGAAGGGCCCCACATCCCGAAGGAGCCCCCAGTTGGCAGGTAAAACCCCCTTCGGCTTGGGGCTATGTGTGGCGCTTGTTAGTGAAAAAGTCGTTGTAACGAGCGGGGACTCATTAGATCGATTCCTCTTCAAAGTCTTTCAAAAATATTTTCTTTCTATGATTGCTCTCCTCGGCAATCACCTAGGCAACCTAGACTGAATTTTTGAAGGACAGGGTCAATTCCACTTTCGGTGTTTGCCAAATATCTCTTAATCCAATTTATCACCGTCGACGACGTCGGTGAGTCTGCTTAATTTTTGCAAACCCTCCTCACTGATTATAAATTTTCCGGGAATTTCAATTTGATGAAAGTCGGCCCAGTAATTTTCGAATAAGTCACGTTTTCGGGACGCCTAATTTATGAGGAATTATATTTTCTCCCACAGCCACCACGAGGAGGGTTCTTTTCGCGCGCGATCAAATTAACGCGCATATCCGTCAGAAGTTTGCAAACTTTCCATTTTTTGTTTTTTTTTTTTTTGTTTTATTAATTTCAAATTCATCCCTTTATTCATGGTATTATTTCACATTTTTTTTTCAGAAAAAAGAAAAATAATTTCGGAATGAATTTTTAATTAAATCAACTTTCGCTGATTTTCGGGATAATTTTTTAAGACAGCTTCCCGCATTTTAAACTTAAGTTTGGGAAATTATCCTAGTCTTTATGAACTTTAGCCAAACATTTAAAAATGTTCAGAGAACTTTTATACTCTGTTAATTGGCTCACTTTTTAAATTCCATATTTGTTTACGTCTTTTAACATAACAAAACAATTTTTAAGTCTTGTTATTCATTAAAAAATTTAAAGAGTGCAACTTATTATCGTGGCTTTTTAAGACAAACTATAAAACATTCTTGTGAAAAATCAATTATTTGCAGGCCACCTTTTAATGGAAAAAACCAGGTAGGACAGAATAAATAAATGTTCATCCTCCAAATGGTTTCCGCACTTTTGGTGGGAAAAATCAATTCAGCATACACCCAAAAATTACTCCAATCATATTACCATAATTACACAAAATTACGGACAGATTACGTGATGATGAATACTAATAAATTTTTTGTGCTTATATTCAGAACAAAAATCTCCAATGATTTATGTGCACCGACATGCTCAGTCGCCTCATTTGTAGGGGTCCTATGGCCGGCGAAAATCCCACCCCCGCTATATTTTTGGGCTTTGTGTGTTTTATAGGACTCTATTAGGCCGTGCTGCGAGTGGTTGGGAAAAGCCAAGAAACTGGCGAATTTTGGCAAATAAGAAAAAAGAAGTTGTTTCTTCTTATCCTTATAAATTGGGCTGGGTGTTAACAAGATGTCTTTGCTATTTTTCTCAGAGTTTCCTAATGTTTCCGGCTTTTGTCACGAGAAATTACGAGTTTCACTGCTTTTTTGAGACTGTTTTTTTCTTTCGAGTTTTGTTTTCCCTTGCAAATAAAGCGAGTTTCTTTAGTGTAATTGTTGCTTCTAATAATTGAATGCTTTTGCCACCCTACCCAATTTTACCCAGATTTTTTTTAGAATCCATAAATTAAATTGTTTTCCTTAAGAAATGTAAACCCAAATAAAAATATTTAAATTCTTTTTAAAAACCCAACACATTTTCGGTTTTTGAAGCCCACAACAAGCACTTTTGTCGAACAATCACGCCTGTGTCACACCTGCATCGAGCTGGCAACTTGCCCGCATTTCCCTAAAATACACCCACAACAGGCCCAAATTTTTATTACCTGCGGTTACAACAGACCCGAATTGTTACAAAATGCACCCGGAACAGCCCCAGAATTACAGAACCAAATATATAACAATAAAGAATATTGTTAAAACAAATCGAAAGTAAGTAAATAAATAATTTTGCAAAAATATAATTACATAATTAAGTATATGTAAATTGTCTATATTGTAATCCTTCGCTAGTTTTATGCGTCTAAATAAAGGTATATAAAAAGAGTCCACTTCGATTGTTTGATAACATCCGAACTTTAAATTTTTATTTATTTATTTTTTTTTTCTACTACCAACAGTAAAAGTTTTCTAAGTTAATAAAAGTTAAATTCAAACTTTTACTTTTAAAAAAGCATTCTAATGCTTTATATAAAATATTTTGTTAGGATTTGTAGACATGAGTAAATTTTTTGTCAAGAAAAGAGCTAAATAATCTAAAATCCAAAATGGATAGCAAAGCTAGGAGAGTAATAATCCGAAATGTATTAATTTTCTTATTCACTTCTTTAGTCTACAAGAAACGTTTCTCTAAATACATTATGAGTTTCTTGCAGTAGCAAAATATATGAACACCTCGTGGTAGTGTTATTTTATTAGTTTGTTCGTATATTTTCTCAAAATAATAAAAGTAATTTATTTGCACTTCAACAATAATATTTCAGTATTATTAAATTTTGGTAAGCTCACATTAAACCCAATTGACTGTGAATTCCACATTCTTGTTATTAATCTTTTTTCTCAGCGTTCGAAAGGTTTTTAACAGCCACTTTACGACCCAACAATCCAAGTCCACGAGGGGCTGTACGAAATCCATAAAGTCGCATCAATCCCTGGATATCATCCATTCACCCTTTGACGGTGGAGGCCGGGACAAGAATAGCAGTCCCCGGATCATCCATAGGGATAAAAAAAAAAATAAAATACCATAAAGGTAGCATAACTGCCGTTGATTCAATAAACACAGCGCAAACATAAGCCGCTCTGTGAAGACAACGCAAAAATATCGAGATTTTATTCTTAAGACATTCTCGCGTGCCGTGCCGTTTTGAGCCTTTAGTGGGCCCGATGAGCACTCTTCACGTATCTTGACGGTACATAAAAATCGCACAAATCTCAGAAATTGGTGCTGTCGTGCCATTAGTTGAAAATCTTCCCCGCTGATTTTTACTCGTCACGCGAAATTTACTGCGTCGTAGACGACATGCGGGGAGATAACAACTTTTCGCACTAATGTGCCTGTGACGTGACGTGAAACCACGTAGATCTCAGACAGTCAGACTTTGTCTTTTATTCGTTCTTCAAGCGTTATCTAGGGAATTTCACATTTTGGTATTCACCTTAAATGCGCTCCTGGCTCAAAGATGAACCCGGAATCAATTTTTCATGCGACAAATGACCCGAAGCAACACAAATTGTTCCTACGTAATGAGGGCTAAGCGGGCCTTGAGGAGTCCCTTTAATCACCACTTTGATTGCAGGACGAAAGGAGAGCTTTGTTATGGAAATCTGTTCCTCGGGCGGTGCCAGCAGGACGCCAGGCCGGCTCCAATTTTCTGCAAGCATTAAACGAGGGCAAAAGTTTAAGTGGGAGGCATAATAACTTGGAAATTTTCACTACATTTTTTAACTTTAAATGCAAGTCTGGAAAGTTTTCATTAAACAAAATTTTTGAACCACCAGAAAGATTTGTTTATTGAGTTTTATTTAACTATGCGCCTAAATTTTTACTTATAAATCAAAGGAGCAGAATATTAAAGCATTGTGTACAAAATTGCCGGGTATTGATTTAAAACAACCAATAAATTTAAGTTCAAAATCAATTAATTTAGGTATTTTTGGGTCTAAGTACCACGAGCGGCAAAAATACCAAAACGTTGATAATAAGCTCAAAATTGGATGCAACAAGTTCGAAAACATAACAATTATTGTTTCTTATAGCAATAAAGCGTTTATTATTTTTTTATTTTATTATTTTTTTTGTCACACTATTTTGATTACATACATATCTGACTTCTATTTAAATTTAAGTAAGAGTTCAAGGCCAAATTTGAAATTACTGCGGTATTCTGAATTTCCGAAATAAAAATTATTATTATGTTGACCACAGTAAATATGTATTAAATTTTTAACTTATATAAACTATTATTTTTGGTTTATCTTAATTTGTTTATTGAATTCAGTCTTATTACATTGGTCGATTAAGAATCTGAAAACGAAAATTATCCACCATGTAGGATTTTTGAAAAGAACTGGAATAAAAAATCTTAAAACGCACTTTTGATAAAAATTATGGAAAAGTCTTAGAAAAAAAAACTTAACTATATAAGATGAAAGCTTTAACTGTAGGGGCTGTTGCAAAGTAAATTTAAGTTATCCATAAAACTTGGCACCTACGCAGTTTTCTTAGAGCAGGTTTTATTTTTCAGAAGTCAGGTTCTTTAATATGTTTTTAACTGCTCAGGATGGGAAATCTATAAACGTTTAATATAATATTACTTAACTCGCATATATTTTCGTATATTTCTATGTCATCTGATTTTTGCTTAACACGGTTTCAATACGCCAATTTCGATATAACGCATGTTAAGTATAATAAGTTTTACTTAAGAATGAATTAACAGCGATATATAAGAGGGGTTTTGACTGTGTATAAATTGCCAGTAATTACTCTGGTTATTTAACTGATGATTCTACGAATTCTACCTAAAATGAACGTTTTCTTGTCCTTCCTTAACTCTTAGCCTATATACAAATACATCATTTAAGCTGGTGTGTGCTTGAAATGCTTTCAGGAAATAATTCATTCCATGCATGCTATTTTTAGGGCACTAATTATATTCGTTTCTTCTGGAAATAGCACTCTCGCCGATTAGTGGGAAATCTCGTTATTTCAGGCAGTGACTAATTAGTCGAGCACACAGCCCTTCCTACACCCAAGGACCCATACGAGAAGATTCCCTAATTAAGCGCCAGGACAGAGTCACCCCACTTCATCTGATTGCATGACCCGGAGGATGCTGCACTCCTCCAGCAGAAATGGACCGAGTTAATCTCAGCTCGTTTAGCATCCTTTGCTTATTTGCTACTTTTAAGTTCCACAAATCAGAGCACGCGGTTCGGGCCTCTTAAAGAGATGAATGTTTAAAAGGACGAATTAAGTGCGATTTAGACGTTGGATTCTACACAGACGACGAGGATTGTGGATTGTGGGTCGAATGCGTGCGGGGGTGAAATGGGACGCGGTCGGTTTTGGAGGGAAACCAACAAAAACAAAGGCCGCCTGAAAACACTGGAGATAGATAGCCCGAAAAACTAATTAACATTCCTGAAAAGGACATCCCCGTGATTAATAGAGGTAGAGGGGCAACAAAGTAGCCAACAGCGATTTTGCTAGAAAAACACTTGAAGAATTGTTAATTTTCTGTTAATTTCCCTTTATATGGAGCTGTCGACGTGGCACTCAAAACAAATGGGGCCCGCCCCTCTAGACCGAAATTTTTAGGTAGAATTTTTCTGGGACAGTTTATTTATTTTTCTCCTTATTTTGTCCTCTGATAAAAATCCACCGACCGAGATAAGCGTTTCTTTGTTTCCGTGGAATTTTTATTATTTTTTGAATACAAAAGAAAATTATGAGAGTTTTTTTTGGAAAAACAATTTTTTAAAAAGGGAACAAAATTGAGAATGCCAGTTGAAAAAGTTATATATGTGATCCAACGGCAGCTTCCCCTCCAGGACCAAAACCCAATCCCTGTCCAAGTCGATTCAAGTCGGGACTAAATCTCCTCGAGGAAATTCGGAACTAATTTAAAGAAGATTAAAAAGCCACCCTCTCGTACACTTGAAACTTGCTCATCCTTCCGCAAAACTTTTCATATTATCCGCCTTCGAGCACTCCGAGGGCGGCTTTAACTACTTGTGTATTTCTTTGGAAATCAAAATATTTTGGATACGCCCGTAAAAATTCCATTCGTTTCCCGTCGTCGTCCGGAAGCGGTGCGGAGGCCTCAAAAAGGCCGATAAGAATGAAGTTACCTCAACCAACTTTCCATCCACTTGAGGCATCCTAAAATGCCTTTAATGGCCGGCTCAACATCGAGGAATTTCCCTCTGACTGTTGAAGAATGAACAAGTCAAGTCGTAATTTGCATTTTATTACATCGATAAATTTCTGCCAGGCACACGTGTCTTACTTTCAACTTTCTTTTGAGGGAGAGAGTGCTGCACATGGGCACATCTTAAACTATCGCCCCAGTCGGCTTCTTCAGGAAGTTTTCAACAAAATTGGGATGAGGAGCAGCTTTATGCATCCAACGAGTTCTATCCTCAAGAAATTTTATGATTTCTGATAATAACTTGCAATACCGAAAGGATTTTGAGCAGCTTAATCATTGTACTTATGTCGGGTTAAGGACAAATTTTGAAGATTTATTCTTTCCTTATTGCGAATATCATAACAATGTGATTCAAAGCAATAAAAGCTTAAATTATGCACTTTGAGCTGAATTTGAATGCTGCATTACATCATTTAATATTTTAGTAGCTCAAAAGACATTAAAGTTGTAACTTTAAATATTTATGCACCAAAGTAGTAGCTTTTAGGCTTGAGTTTAAATGTCACTTAAACCTTGACTGTTGTAACTGGAGTTTGATCATAAACATGGTTTATCCCTAAAATCAGATTTTAGATTCAAGTACAAACCTCTGCAGTTGATAGTTAATTTACTAAAATGGCTTGTTGTTACTATTAAGAATTAAAGATTAATTAATTTAATTAAACCACTTTCTGCGAATAGCTTTAGGAACTAAAGCGCTCAGAAATTGTTTTGATAAATTATTTACATACGCTCCGAAGTAATCCCTCTAATCTCTCTTTAATCGTCCTTTTTCAAAACTGTAGCAATAACACCATTGCGATTTCGTGACCTTTGGCATTATCATAGAAAAAAATATCTAGAGATAAGAATTGAATTTAATGTTATTGCTTGTTAACTTTTCAAAAGGTACATAGATCTTATTTTGATTATTAAATGTCTAGTCTAAGGGCCGAATTTTGCAATCAGCTTATAACCTTATTCTTCAGATAAAAAATCAACTTGGCTGTAAGGAAAAATAATAAAAGCACGCTTATTTACACAATATTGATCGTGTGTGAGCAACTTACAAAGCTTGTACACATGTTTAACATTGTTTTCAGTAAACGGAACAGATTTTAGTAAACCAGGGAAATGTTGCTCTAGTGGCCTTTTTCCAGTTGGTCCTTAAGTCATGATGTTTCCTTAAATTCTATAAACTTCCACGAAAACATCCTGCCCCTTAACCCTTAATGCCAGGCCGTAGGCGCGCTCTAAAAAAAATCCTTTTGAAAAGCGTAAAAGTGAGCTATTCCTGCGGTTCTCGAGTCCCGGAAAAAAAGACGACGTTTCGAGAACTATTATCCGGGGCGCATTCAAGATGAAGAGCTAATAAGCTTCTTCATATTTCATGGGCTTTGCCAGGGAGCCCCAAAAAGGAGGTCTTCCGAGAGCCCCGCACATTGGTTACCTCCTGTGGGGCGCCTTTGGCAGCCGCTGCGCTCATTACGGGGGGAAGCCAAAAAGTCGCCCCTTGCACCCGCGGAAGAAGACCTCTGAAAGAGTTTCAACAACTGTAATAAGAACCCTGCTCCTGGGTTGGAGCGACTCTCGACATCCGTGAACCCTTTTTGGGGCCAAAAAGTCGGTTAAGCGCCTGTGGCGCACCGAGCGTCGTCTTCCTTCGCGGGGCCCTCCAAAGTTACAAGACGGTGGGGCGCCTCCCTTTGGGTCTAGGCCCGTGCCTTCCGCCGTTCTTCGGTTTTTGGTTTTCGACTGGGCCGGACGTAAATCGCGATAGCATTCAAACGCGTAATCCGGCAGGATTGAACTAGTCCGGGATGACAGTTGGGCCGATAAACTTAAAATTTATTGAATCCTTTTCGGGGGGGATTGTCGGGGTGTAATACAACTTGACACCCGGATATGCCTAAACCCGGTCCCTAGCCGGGCGCCTACCAAAATTGTCGGCACCTTTTCGCTCCCTCTTAGCTGAAAATTTATCGGTTCGCCTAGCAACAAGTTAATATATTTTCTCCTCGGAATCCGGGCTGAGTGCCTCTTGATTTTGATTCTAGAAGACGTTCCCTTGTCTTCTTATTGTCTGTTTTTATTAATCCAAGAGACCGGAGAAACAAAACAGGAAAAAAAAAATGTAGCATAATATCCCTAGGGATGATTGTGTCCTGCACTGTCAGCACTGTGCCCAAAAAGGAAGACACCGGGAAGAAAGTGCCCAGTGCCTCCGCCCTTTGTAATTTAAAGGCACATCCTTTAAAGTTTACGAGCTTCCTTGTGGGGCCATTTGCAACAAGATAAGGCGAATCGGCCACAGTCTGACAAAGGCTTTTTCCACCCCCGCCTCAAAAGAAAAAACATTTTTGGATTACACTGCCACTTAGTAGCAATTTTGGGCCGGAGTTTTCTTTATCGTGCCCACCCCCAGGAACACAACCCGGGGAAAAGATAAAAATGAGCTCAGGAAAAATGCAGTGGCGCTTTATTGGACCCATTCGAGATTATCGTCGTTCGCTTCATTGACTGAAAAATTTTATCAATGTTTCAAAGGTTCCTCGATTTTGTATCTCGATGTCTTCCATCGAACGCTTCCGGGGATGTGTGAAGAATTGCAAACAGTAAAAGGGTCGAAATTTGTTCAAGAATTTTTATATTGCTTTCTATAGGTGGCTTGTTTTCCATACGACTTTATGCTTCTGCCTCAGTTGTTATCGGATCTTTAAGGAGTTTTGCTAAGAATACTCCTTTTTACGATAGAACCCTTATCTACTAAGAAAAACAGATGTTAGGCACTTTGAATCAACATTTGTATTAAATTTGTAATAAAATAACATGTCAATTTATAGTGTTTTCCAAAGAAGATCTCTAATGATAGAGTTTAAGTTTTATTAAAGATTAATATCCCAATTCTACAAAACAATAATAATGCACTAAACTGCATAATTTATTAAGCAAATAAATTATTGTAATTTAAGGAATTCTTCGAGATATCGAATGAAATCTTTAAGTATATTTCAATTAGCCACTTCTCTTCATTTCGTTTAGAAAGATGAATAACACTGATACCAATGAGATGTAGACAACGATTTTGATGTTAGAGTTGCAAAAACCACTTTTTGTAAAAGACTCAATATTGCCATTAAAGCACTTCTAAATAAAGACACTTTAGAATTTTTCTTCATAAAAGATACAAGAAACTGTGTTGCATTTGCACGTGTACCTCTAAAATATACGTTTAAAATAAATTAAAGTGAAATTGATAACAAAACGAATTCAAAAGTATTAAGTTAAAATTATACGATTTCTTCTAAATTCGTTTTCTTAGAAGTTCAAAGTTCAAAATCATTTCTTATAATTATTTATGATAATTATTTATTTCTTGATCCTTATCAACCAATCGAAAAATAAAAACTACCTGATAATCGTAATCGAGCGATGGAAAAATAAAAATAATTTCGCAATCGTTATCGAGCGAAAAATAAAAATTATTTGATAATCATTATCGAGCTATCGGAAAATAAAAATCACCTCGAAATCGATATCGAGCGATCGAAAAATAAATATTAGCCGAAAACAATTACGCCTTTCATATAAAGTATTATTGAATCTAAGTGGCTACAAAGAAAATAATTAATTTTAGGTTCAATTCAAAGTATTCGAATCATTACTCAAAGTTACTATCGTACAATCCTTTAAACTAAACCATAAAACTTTTCGGAGACTATTTTTAGACCCTAGGTGAATAACATTTAGTTACATATAATTGCTTACGAACTTACTTTAATAAGTTAACTCTAGATTACCAAATTTTGAAATTAAAATTATTATATATATTGCTTTCGAAACTCATTATTTAAACCCTTAAGAAATCCTTTGTCTCCGAGTTAAATGATTTTAGCTTCACTGCAATTTGTTCAACTTTCTTCAGTAAAATGGGAATAAGGGTTAATAACTCTTTCGCAATGACTGAAATAAATTTAATTTAAATGTTTGCTGCCATAATTTGTATTTACTGCTCCTAGGAAAGTGGCCCTCGACCACAAGACTGCAAATATTGAGACAGAGCAGGGCATGGCCACTTGGCCAGATATTTGCATAGCACCAGACGCTGCAGCTTCTGACTGATGATGGTGCTGCTTATGGCGGAGGCGGTGGTAGTGGTGGTAGATTTGCATAATGCACTCCAAGAGATTTTCGCATATAGGGGAGCCAATGTGTTGTAAGCAAGAAACATTTTTATCCCCATCTAGTCGACGAATAAATAAGACTTTTTAAAGGAGTGAACTTTATCCTTGAGAACTAGCCACAAATCTCCACGAATAGCCAAGTCTACAAAGCAAGACTAAGCCATTAACTTCTATCGTTGCAGCGGTGGGTTCGAGGGTTTAAGGGTTCTGTGAGTGCATGGAAACTGACCGAGGGAGCATTACTTGAATTTCAGAAACTTCTTAAATCCATTCAAGTTCTGTAAATCGAAATTGAACGTAATTTCCCATTCTACAGGGTGACTACTTCTCACGACGTCACCAGGACATTCTCGGAATCCTGATAAACATGAGGTCAAAGCTCTCCTTCCTTATGGAGATGTCATCAACTAGCTTAGACGCCTCTGTCCAACTCCTTTGCAGCCAAAAGGAGGACTTTATCTGATTGAGGAAATTATATCCCAGGACTTTATCACATCCTTTGCCAATTTACGCATTTGCACTCTAATGTAAAAGGTATTCTAAAAAGTAGGTATGGTATTTTCGGAATCTTGTTACTATGTCCAGAAATAAATGGATCAATTTAAAACAATTTTTGGAATTAATTATGTTGTCAAAAAAAGTGGAAAGATATATAGCTATCTTAATTCTACGTTGAAAGCTATTAGTTTTAGTTTATAAACACTTTTTACAAATTTTTGCAACATTTTTTTCCATCGTAAAATTCTAATTGAAAATAAAACTTATTTCACTTTTCCAGCACCAGAGCCTCACAGTGCTACAAATCAAGAATTCAATTTCCCATTCGATTTAATTTTAACAAAATAAAAAACAACAATTCACCATACCAAACTCAATTAGTATTCAACATCCACCTCGTAAAAAGTGTATTACACGAATATAGTTCATCAGAAAAATTAAATAAAAATATATTGGCATGGTATAAGTCGGGCACACAAAATATATTAAATGAATTTTATAAAATACGAGGAAATCCTAAAAAACACAGTGAGATTTATCCGACCGTTGTGGCCATCCGACTGGCGAAAAAAAAAACGAAATCGGATCAGTTTGGCTATCAGTGATGAGAGTGCTAACATTTTCAAAAGGGCCATTATCGGAGCTCTTCAAAAAGATATCAATATAATTTCGCAAATATGCAGGTATGGAACTGAAGTCTACTTAAAGTTCTAAAGAGGGATATTCAGATATGAACAAGTTAAAACGAGTACTTTAGAATGATAACCTGATTTCGACATTGGAAATCAATTCCAAGTGCATACTTAAGAGATAGAAAAATAAAAATTAAAATATCCGAGTGCCTAAATGTAAAAGCATTTAGAGGATGTCTTAGAATAATGTTTATTTATATTTAGAAGCCGGTGAGTCTTTTCGCTATTATATGTAGTCTATCATAATATAGAAAGTAAAGGCATCCACTCTGCGTTGTATTTGGTCTTGTACTTATATCATAGTAAATTTCTTAAACGATTTGATAAAATGCAACATGCAACAACAAAATGTACATGACATACATTATATTAGACAAAAAAATTAACAATAGGGCAGCTAGCTTTTGAATATTACATTTTTGTAAAATGTTCCGACTACGGCTATACTATAGTTGATTGCAATTTACTTATTTATGGTTTAAACCTAAAATCTATCAAGTAATCAACTGAGTGCTTTGTCATTTAACTAGCTGATCAAAATTATAGAAGGGTAATATTTTGCTACAGGGTGCTTACTCTTCACTGTAAGCAAATATACTACAAATTTGCTATTTGAATAAAAATACAACGAAGAGTCAATGCCCCTTATGTTTTACTTCGGACACTCTGTACCTTACTAATTTAAAGATTTATAATTTTATTATAATCGATAACTATTAAAAATAAACCTTAAAGTACCTTGTAATCCGTTAAACCACTTTTCCTCAAAAATTCTAAGTAAATCGAAAAAAAAAACGTTTCTAAAACCATTCAGCTGCACGTCCTAATGCGCTTTTCTCCCCGACAAGCACAATTTCCTTTTCGCCACCCAAGAAGTTCCGAATACCATTTCTTTTCTGGAGATATCACATAAATCATCCCCACAAGTCCTCTAGGATTCGCCTGTTAAACTTTAAACTTTCAGCTCCTTTTCCCCCGTAACTCAAGGGAAGGATATGGGTCTAAAATCCTACATCCTTTTCTATCGGACCATAGGGCGTCAGAATTTTCTAATAGATGCGCTGCCCTGCAGATGCATTCCACTTTTAAATCCTTCGAAGAAGTGCTTAAATTAGCTGGACTGAAACCAAGTCACGTCCAGAAAAATCCATTTCCGTGCGGTAGACAAGTTCTTACAATCAGGAAATGATTCCGAGTAAAATATTGACATACAAAATATCAAAAACGTTTTAGCTGCTACAGATAAAATATGTACAGAGTCTGGCACGATCGAGTACGAAACCATGGTATCTGGTATATTTACAGCGGACGACAACTTCCCTTTTGGGTGCTGTTTATTTATACAAAATTAGCATGACGCAGATCGTAACCTTTTTGGGTTTTCTAAAATTAGAAAAAAATTCCAGAGGCACGCTCAGCGAAGCATCCTTACACCTGTCCCAGTGCATCAATTAACGACCTGTGAAATGTTTTCTTCGCTACTAATTGCTATTTGTATAAACAAGCCCTTTCGGAACGAGCCCAAATTACAAAATTCGGCTTATCGTCGCCAGAAAATCCAGGTCCAGGTCTTTAATCTAAGAACTTGGTGGGTTATCTATCTCCATGGATATTTACCCTCTGTCACCGTGTCCCATAATAAATTCCAATCTGTAGAAGGGTTCCTCGAGGGTTTTTGGGCCCACAGCAGGAGTCAGGGGGACGTCAAGTGCCACCTTTGCTTTGCATTAATTATTCCGGCAATTTAAGACTTAAATATATATTTGAAGTGAAAGGGTTACATGATTCTGTTCAAAGCCCCCATTTTTAGGCTCCTATTTGACGCGTCGTCTGTAACATTTTTCGTGAATTCCTTAGAAATTCCCCAGGAGACCAATTCAGGTAATTACGGAGTACTGTCTTTAATGGAATTAATTAAATATTGCTTTCAAGTTACAAATTGAATATGATAACAATAGAATGAAGGAGTGATGTACCCTGATTACAATTTCCGATGAATTATAATATCAAAAGTGTTGTCATGGTAATTATGATATTTATTTAAAACTGAAGTTGAACAACGCAACGTAAGTAAACGAAACGATTAATATTTAAGATTTATTCAATTTTCATGGAAAAATAAATTAATGGGCAGTTAAAATAGGCAGTTCTCGGTGTTCGATAAATACACAAAGAAAAAAATAGCAGTTGAGCCTCTTACCATCATTTGTTTTTTTTTTTTTTTATATATGATATACTCCATAAATGCGTGCTAGCCTGTGTGCGAAAAGTGCATAGTGTAGTGTTGTTTTTTAAGGAATTTGAAGAAGTTTAAGTGGAATTTTGCAAAAATAAAGGAAGGCCGCCGGGAACCACCTTATTTACTGCCCAATCATTCATTTTACCACCCAAATATTTAATCTACCGCTCACACTTTCTTATTTTGCTAGTTACATTTACTGCCCAATTAAATTTTCACACAATCAAGTAATTTTTGAGCTACTAATTTTCAAGTAATTTTACTTCTCGTTTTCATATTTTCTTACTGCTTAAATTTTATCGCCCAATAAGTTATTGAACTTACAATTTGTATTGTCATACTGACCAAAACTGTAATATACATATTACTGGCCGTTTAAATTAGTGAAAAAAAAAATATTCGGCCAATAAAAATATATAGTTTTTACTATAGATAAATCTTTAAAAAAATAGTACCTATCTATCGAATTAAAGGCCTATCCACCTATCCGATTCCGTGAAAAGCGATCTCTTTTTAGGAATCTTGTTGTTATGGGATATAAAGTAACCAATGAAGTGAAATAAAAATGGCATTTAATTTTTTGATCCATTTCAATTTAAGTTATGTTGGATTCTTTCATGTAAAATCATTTTTCTGATCTTAGTTTAAATTATGATAAAAAAAAAGTGGTTTCTGCTGACTTCTACACACTTTTTGATGACTCTGTTTTCGATTGCAATATTGGTAAGGAAAAAAATAAGAGCTGCTTTTACACCCACTTAGGCTAAGACTTTTATACCCCGCAGAAATCCCGCAAACAATTCCAATTTACTTGATGATCTAAGACAAATAGTATCCATAAAATCGTTGCACGAACGAAGGTAAAAAACACGTGTGTTTACATTTAGTCTCCGTGCCATTCGATGTCTCGTCTGTCTATTTTTTGAAAAAATCTACTGAAGGGTAAAGTAGAATCAGCGGCACGGGCAGAGAATTATGTCGAGGAAAGCAAGTGGTTTTTTCTCTCGTTCATCGAGTCTCGGCAACACCACGAACCTACGAACCCTACATCTACCCTTTTCATATGCCGTAGGGACCCTTTTTACATATAAAAAAAAAACGTATTTGTTTACTTTTTGTCCCCCGATGTAAAGCTCTGAAGGCTTTATTTACCACATCAGTGGGTTCGAATGTAGGCTGACAATAAACAATCGATTTTGGTGGCTTATCTGTCTTTGCTTAGTGAATTTTTTATCACCGGGGAAACTGTTCGCTGGAGCAATATGCGAAAACTCTAATGGACAGATAGTCAAAAAATATTTCTCAAAAACAAACTTAATGGTGATCGGTCAACTTTGTGTTGAATTTATTCATATCCGGACTCTGTCCATTAATTTACGTTGACGAAAAACAAAAAATTTATCCCCGGGGACATATCTCTCATTCATAAAAGTTGTCCTTTGAGAGGGACAACCGCAGTGGCCAGAGGAAGCTATTTATTCACCACTATCCCCGCATTAATCTATGCAACCGCCCCAGAATCAGAGTAAACAGTCCCAAAAGTAAACAGTCAGCAAGATGGAATCCATTTTCCAAATCGTACTATGCAAAGTGTACAAATGATTACCCTTTGGTACCCCCCGAAAAATAATTTTCCCTCTTGCCGACCGACGCCACTGCCAGTTGGGGCCTCTAGTGGACCCCGTCGTCGTCGTCGTCGTCGTCAGGCAAAAAGCAGACTAATAAAATAATTTACTGCTCGGAAAACTCGAATTCCTCGGAAATAATTCATGGGGGGCACTATTGGCTCCTTACTTTCCCTACATGGACTGTTGGACAGGGAGATAACCATTTTATGATAAATAGCCCCGATCTCCCCGGGAATGCTGTTCGGAGGTTTCTGTTTCTGGGCTGGACCCGGGTTTTGCATATATGCAAATCTGAAACACTGACGCCGCCTGTGCCGACAGCCCGCCATTACCCCCGAAACGAACCACCCCCACAATCGACTTCTGGATGGGAAGCTGCCTGAATTTGCTGAACGCTCTTCGAAAAACTTAAAGATTTTCTATTATCGCTGTGTCTGCGACCGGCACGGCAAATGATCTCCAATGCCGTGGAATTGTCATGCCATCTTCACCAATCCCCGGCGCCTCCCCAGCACCCCCACAGGTAGTATATGGGGCTCTTTTGTGCTCCCTAATAAAATGCAAATGATCCCAGTGCTGTGCTCTTGCTATGCATAATCGTGGCGATTCACTGCCCCGGTTTTCAGATTCCCGCCGTAATCTCACTTAACTGCTTTCGTGATCTTTAAGACAAACAGCGAGATTTCCTCCTGTGTTCTTCTGCTCGAGAGGAGCTCACTAATGGCCAGAGTCAATAGAATTGCATGCTCCTAGACGAACCAAGGGTTACAGACATTAAATTTCAGCGACTATTAAGATTCTCCTATTTTTGGATTGGTTTTTTCAAACTACTATATGAATACTATAACTATAGAAAAAGTTTGGTAGAAGAAAAATTGTATAATGCCCTTAGTAAATAAAATGGTTCATAAATGATCCGAAAAAGATTTATTTTATACTAATATTATAGTTCGTTAACCACATCAGAAAAGAAGCGACTCTATTTTAGTTTCCAACAATTATTACATATTACACAGATCTGCATTATTATTATTGTACAACAAATTCTAAAAGATTTCAATGCACTAATTAACAACAAATAATTAAAAACTACCATCTCATAAGATTTCTTAGATATCCTTATAAATATAACTTAATCACCGATTAATTAAACTGTTAATTTGCAAGTAGTTCACTCACTGACAATTTACGCTATATTTTTTTCTGTGAAAAATTTATTTGCTTTTTTAAATCCGAAAATGGCTTTAAGTTCAGGAAATTGTAAAAATTATGGGATGAATTGTTATATTTGTGGAAAGCTTACCGTGAAGAAAAACACAAAAAATCAAAGGAGTACAACAAGCTTTGTTCAAGTGTTTAATGTGCTTATTTTATTAGTAGTATTGAAAAACTCTGCAAAAAAAGATGCAACATAAATATTAACTCTTAGCACACATGGACCCCAAAATGCCCCAGCTATGCGATTCTGCGAAGGTCTAACTAAGAGTTAAATAGAATTTAAAAAAAAAAACATACACAGAGTAATTTTTATTACTTTTAATAGTAATGACTAAGAATTATATCGACGTAATTGATATGATAGCAATAAAATTGTAACAATAATTACTAGTATAATGTTAAGTTGATTACGATTTCTATAGTAATATAAATTTAAATAAAATAATCATTAGGTATAGATAACAAAGTAATAAACCTACCTACTAATGTAAATAATTTTCAGAATAATTCTTTAATTTCGGCTCAATTTTTTTTACTTTAATACCTGATGAGATTTTCCTGCAAAAAAAAAATAACTATTGTTAAAACAAAATATAAATTTTTAAAAATTGTTCTAAAAAATGTTTTATGATGACTTCATATTAATAATAAACATCGTGAAACGCTTATGATATCTCGTAAAATTTAAAAAATACTTCCATAATACTTTTAGGAGAACCGTTTTTATTCTATGAATTTATCTAATTTAATTGTGTCGCATTTTAAACAATTCTAAAAAAGGTATAGATATTAGGTTTGTAGATTTAAAAGGTTTTAAATATTTCACTAAAAGCAACACGCATTTAGGAATATGTGTAAAAAATGAAAAATTACGCTTTATTTGTTTAACCTCATCTGGCATTCGAGTTTTATGGTAGTCGAAAAATCGTGAGATGTTTGAATTGGCTGTCGCAACCGTTTAATTATCAACTGGATTGTCTGGATTACCCAAACCCTTCAGGTATCCGCAAAATACCTGGAGCCCACATACATCGCGTTCGAACTCTGTTTGCGAATTAATTGGCTAAGGGCCACCGACAAAGCGCCAAACCACCGCCGTCTATAGGGGCGAATTGGCTCCTTAGTGCGATTTCGGGAGGAATCCAGGCATATGCACCCAAATGCACCCAAATGCATCGAAATGCACTCAAACGGTCAAGTGGAGCAGCCGCAAAGATTATTTAGACTCAGCCGGCGGGTCATTGAGGCCCATTTAAAGATAATTCAGCATCATTTTGGCTTAACGCCTGTCGGACGCAGCGAATGCGGTGCGGCGAGGCGCGGCACGGCACGCTCGCCTCCCGTTTGAGAATAAATGAAAAGATTTATGGACCAAAAGTAGCCTTAATGGGTGTGGCCGGTCCAATCCTTTCCAAAATATTGCGGTTATGGATTTTTGGTTATATTTTTTTCACCTCTTCCCTTCACGCGGATTTTATACTCGAGAGGAACATAAAACCTTTTAACTCGAATATTGATGATCGGCCGCAATTCGAACTATCTCAGCATCCGATGTACCATCGCGCGTACAGAAAATAACCCGACCGGATATGCTGCTGATGAAGGATCAATTTTTATTGGGCTTAATTCCGCTTTTCGAACATCGCTCGGACAGATATGTTTTCAGTAATTAAAAATTGTAAAGCGACCCATGAGCCCAGCCCGGTCGAAGGAAGGGGAAATTAATTTAAAGAAGCCTGACGGTTAATGGAGCGCACTTTACACCGATGGGACAATTTAAGGGAAATTATTGTAAATCACTAAATTTAATTATATTGTACGTAAAAATCATTTTTGCTAGCCGAGAGAAGCTTAAACAACATTCAATTAATTATGTTTTCGTGATGGCCTTATTCGAATTCTTTGTGGATTTTTATGGATGCATTTTTGGTTGGGTGTGTAAATTGTTCACTGAATGAATGCAAGGCGATATTGTTTGAATGTTTTAATAAAAACATATTTTATATTGATATTAATGAATGTAAAATACCTGATAAACTTAAGTGGAGTACTTTTGGTACTATAAAAATTGAAATTGACTACGATAAGTTCAAAATAAATTGTTTAATTACTTTGTTTGTCTGTTTTAGCATAAATTTAAATTGATTTTAAAGTCTTTTCATTCTTCCATAATAATTATGGAAGAGATCAAAAGTGTTTCCACCAGAATACCGGATTGTTGTAAAGTAATTTACACGAGTACTGAAAATAAGAAAAATTGTGCCTTATTCCAATTAATCATTTCATACAGTCGAAAAATAAATTGACCTTTTATTCGTTATAATTTAAATGATTTCAAAAATCATGTTTACAGTAGAAAGGTGGAAATATCCTTAAGTTAAGGTATTTATATGTATTTCGTAGCAAAATTTTTATTTTCAGCTCGTATTCACTAAACATTTGTTCACTTTGATACTGCTAACTTCTCAAAATCGTGCCATTAAGTGAAAGTTGTATGAAGTGGCACATCTCATCTTAGAGTCAACTAAAATCCCGCTAAGAGGAACAATTCAGAAAGTTTAAACTTATCCGCCATGAAATTTAATGGAAAACTTTACTCTCGTACTTCAAGAAAGATACCAATTCACTCAAAATCAATAAGACGCATTCCTTCATCTTCCGCAGTTAAGATGTTTTCCTTCACAACAAAGTAAGAAACTTTGATCGCTAGTGGGCGAAATTTTGGATGGTTTTGGGGGTGTAGGAGCATAGACCTGCTAAGAAATTCGGAATACTTACGCCTTGTGACAAGTACAACGATATTTATGAACTTTAGCAGAAGTTCTACCAACCGAGGATTTAATTAGTCAAAAGTTACTGATCGCTAGTTTGTCGAGCGGAGAGCTGACCTGGTTGACCAGGAAGAAAGTTATTGATTTATTTCCCAATTCAAGACGCTGCCGTTCGAATTTTAACCCCTTCGAGCCCTTCTGGCACAGTTTTAAACTTATACATCAGCCCGAGGGAAAACCGGAAAATTAATTTTTTCTTCTTCGACGGGTTATTCGTACTATTTTTGTTCACCTCTGGAGGTCAATAGGGCGGCGTTAGATTGAATCGTTCCACAGAAATCAAGAGCATTTTTTGAACTCCCTCCTCACCGACTTCTGTGTCTGTTTAAGCCAACATTTACCCTCTTTAAGAAGTTTAACTAATATTGACCTGGAGCGCGCCATTTTAAACGCTAATTTTCTACTAAGGTCCGTCGGCGTCCAAACGGCGAGTGATTAAAAACTTTTCAAAATAATTAAAATTGTTCGAAGTGGATCTCCTTAAGAGGGCCCCCTTTAACCAAAACACAAAAAGTTAGTCAACTTTTTTTTCTCTCCATGTTGCAAAGAAAACAACCTGCCTTTAACCTCTAAGTTGGTCCAAAACTAGGGCTGCACAGGCGATGGAGGCCCTTTTCTAAAATATTCACAAAGTTTGATTTTTTTTTTTAACGAAAATTTAATTTAATTTCAACGTTCACCAAGTGGCCGGTGCGCAATTCTGCGGCACGGGCCTTCAATCTAGTGAAATTTGGAGTGGCTCTCCACGTTGGTGACGTGCGGTGGCGGTTGTTGGACGACGCAATGCCCGCCTTCAATTAAATTTAACTTTTTTTTAATTTTCTTCCAGGCAGACACGCGGCCGATCCCGGGCAATTTCAAAGTTTTATATTAATTGCAGGGATCGTAATTGCGAGCAGGAGTATTCCAGGCAGCACTTGTAAAAGTTTCCCCTGGAATAAACGGGGTTGGATGGAAAAGAATTTTTTATTTATATATAATACCTACATATAATAAATTCCCTTTTTTATCCCAAAACGATGGCATGCTCCAGAACTTGCTCTGGACTGATGTCAGAAGGGAAAAAGAAATTATTAATCAGTCCGCTTTTGGTCGAAATGAGGTTTTGTTGGCTGTGAGTGTGCTTCGCCCTGCTCACCATTGACCCGATTCGATTCGATTCGATTCGATTCGATCCGATTGAGTTGGCACTAGTTAGCCGGGAAATTCGAAGAAACTTACAAAGGGGTCCTTCAACTATTTCCGCTAAATGGAGCTGCTAATCAATCTTAATCAGGCTGCATTGCCTTTGGCATTTGCCTAGCGTCTGGAGCGCTTAATGTACTCTAGGAATTAATTTATAGAGGTTGCTCCAATTTATGATAATGAAGGGCACCATTATTCTACTGAAAATGGGATTTAGTGTTAATATGCATGTTATAGATTGTGGATACAAAGAGGAAATTTCTCGATTCAGTATAAATACATTTCCCTATAACTTTATGCACATTTGGTATTATTTCATTGTAGTTTTGGTACGGAACTATTAAATAAGTTAAGTATTAACTATGTACACTAAAACTTCATTAGGTGATGCCTAAATAAAAAAACTAAAGATTACATGGACTTCGCGTGAAGAACATTCATCTTGTTTTGTTCGGATTTAGTTTACTTTTTCATTTATAAAAATAATCTTGTATTTTTCAAGTCCAAGTTGTGTGCAAAAATTGATATATCATATTCAATATTGAGGAGAAATAAATTAGGATTTCTAGAAAATGGATGGTATAAATGTAATAAAAAAAAAGGATATGCTTTCTAGGATGTCCGACATAAAATCAAAACGTTATGAACTCTCTTAAATTAATCCTACTAAAATATCAAATAAATATCTTAAAATTTAAAAAGTAAGAACGCGCATGAATGAATTAGGCTTTTAACCCTTTTCTTCTAATAATAGTTAAGAATGCTGTTTTAAAACAGAAAAGACATCTGAAGACCTTTTGTAAAAAGAAAATGTTTCATATTATTTCATATTAAAAGTCATTTACTTGATTATTTTAATTACTATTAAATTTTCAAATCATTTTTTATCAAAAATAAATAAACCAAAGGAGGTAGTCATATATTAACTCTTACCTAGATGAATATAGAATCATAGAAAATATGCTCCATAAAGACTAAAATGAAACTAAACAAACAACATTTTATTAGTTTATAAATAGATCTCAGTAAAAGACTCATGAGATATTGTTCGATTTAAATTTTTAGTATGTGTTTTGTTTATAAATTATAGCCATTGCGTTCTTCTTAAAGAGGTTAGATAAGAACTATCTTGAGTTCGTAATTCTTATTGAGAAACTTAAATTCCGGTTGTGTCGTTTATCCATTTGCACACAGAAGCCACTTTTATCAGGACTCCTGGACTCCGGGGGTTAGCGCAGCCGTACCCCCAAGAAATAACCGCGATTAGCTTACCCCTTGAAGCCAAAGGGCCTCCAGAATCGGCGATGCAGGTGTCCTTACCTCCTTGAACGAATCCGGCGCAGATCATCCTGTCCGTGATGTCGGCATCGAATTTTTCACAATCTTCCTTCTTCCAAATCGGGAGCTCCAAAAATTGCAGGGTGGTGGGTAAAACCCGATCCTCCTCGCCGAGTTGGCCCCATCCACTTGCAGTTGCAGTTGTCGCAGTCACGGGCTCGTTTTCTTCGGGTAGTTTCGCCGCTTTGACGAGACTGTCGAAGGTAAGAGGAATCTGCAGCTCCAAGACACAAACGTCGTAGTCGTAGATGGCGCTGTTATACAACGGATGAGGGTAGATGGTTTTAACCCTAATTAATTGGCCACCCTGCTTCCTAGTGACACTTCCAGCCCTTACATAAAGTAGATGAGATACAACGTCTTCGGTGCAGTGGGCGGCTGTTAAGACGTAGTTCTTTGAAATAATTGTTCCCCCGCACTTGTGCTCTCTGAAGTACTCCAAAGACACTTGGTAGGGAATTTGCTTCGAGCTGGCGGCTCTTCCTCCGACTACTCCAAGAATTGGTAAATCGTCATCACTTTGAATATATTTCGCCACAGCGGCCAGTGATAGTACAAAAAGAGGTAAAACGAGCTTAACGAACATTTTTCTCAAAATGAAGTTTTTAGTTTGCAAGAATCACTTTTATACGGCTTTGATAAATCAAATAAACGCCAGTTGGGCAAAGATATTTTGAAAAATTTTCGAATAGGTGGACACAGCTGAGTTTGATGCTGACGTTGACTTAGATTTAGTATTCTTTTGCACCCATAGCAACATTTTCAAAAAATTTCATTGTTTTTTCCTGAGAAAACCTACTCTAGTTTGGTTTCTACTGAATTCTAGAGAGACTACTAAACTATCAAAATATCCATTGTATGTTTTTCAGAATTGGGGAAATGTTAGTGAAAATTTAACTATAAGACTAATAATGTAAAAAGAGGTTGTAGATGTTTCGTTTGTGCAGCTGCTTCAATAAACTTTGCAGATATTGTAATTAAAAAAGATGTATTAAGCAGATTTGCTGATTTGAGCTGATTTTCTTTCGATATTCTAGATTCTAGAATCTAGCGCTGAAAAAGCAATAATAATTCGACAACAAAAAGAAACGGTTTGAGATTTCTAGAAAATGGGCGGTGTAATAATAAAAACAATGGTTCCTAAAATGTCCTACTAAAAGATCAAACAAATATGTTAGGATTTTAAGCGTTTTCTTCTAATAATAGTGAATACCAATTTTGTCTATTCTCTATTATGTAGATACTTCTAAAGAATGCTGTTTTAAAACAAAAAAGACACCTGAAGACTCTTTGTAAAAATGAAATATTCCATATATTGATTATTATTCTAATTATTATGGGAGTGGCCAGGGTGAGACCAGAGGAGGAGGTCAGAGTGCAGTTCCTGCTTACGTAATTTGTTATTTGATTTTATTTATTTGTTTATTTTTTTATTGGTGAATACATTTTCTAATGTCATAAAAAACATGAATAAATAAATAAAATAAAATAACAAATTACGTAAGCATGAATTTCACCCTGGTCTCCCTCCCCGGCCATCCCCTGCCCTTCCCTGGCCTTCCCCTGCCCCTCATAGCCTTCCCTCCCCTTCTGGACGCATATAACCCAAACTAACGTTAGCAGGAATTGCACCTGGTCGGCTTAAATTAAAGTTGCTTGTTGTTGTTAAGAGTAACTTTAAAACGATTGAGCGTTGCGTGATATCCTTTTGGGTACTTACTTACTTACTCAAGTATAACAACATATATTAAATTCGTTGAAATCGGAGGAGGACAATCTTGGCGGTCTCCTTGTCAGTAAAAGACTCATGAAAACTTTCTCGATTTAAATTTTTAGTACATACATGTTTTTCTTCTAAATTACAGTCATTGCTTTCTTCTTAACGAGATAAGATAAGAACTATTTTCGGGTTGTAATTCTTATTAAGTAATTTAAATTCCAGTTGTTTCGTTTATCCATTTGCGCACAGATGCCACATTTGTCAGGACTCCTGGGCTATCGGGGTCTGCGCAGCCGTACCCCCAAGACATTATCGCGATTATCTTACCCCTGGACGCCAAAGGGCCTCCAGAATCGGCGTTACAGGTGTCCTTACCTCCTTGAACGAATCCGGCGCAGATCATCCTGTCCGTGATGTCGGCATCGAATTTTTCACAATCTTCCTTCTTCCAAATCGGGAGCTCCAAAAATTGCAGGGTGGTGGGTAAAACCCGATCCTCCTCGCCGAGTTGGCCCCATCCACTTGCAGTTGCAGTTGTCGCAGTCACGGGCTCGTTTTCTTCGGGTAGTTTCGCCGCTTTGACGAGACTGTCGAAGGTAAGAGGAATCTGCAGCTCCAAGACACAAACGTCGTAGTCGTAGATGGCGCTGTTATACAACGGATGAGGGTAGATGGTTTTAACCCTAATTAATTGGCCACCCTGGTTCCTGGTGACACTTCCAGCCCTTACATAAAGTAGATGAGTTCTAACGTATTCGGTGCAGTGGGCGGCTGTTAAAACGTAGTTCTTTGAAATAATTGTTCCCCCGCACGTGTGCAATCCGTAGTGTTCCAAAGACACTTGGTAGGGGATTTGCTTCGGGCTGGCGGCTGTTCCTCCGATTATTCTAAGAATTGGTAAATCGTCATCACTTCGAATATATTTCGCCCTCACAGCGGCCAGTGATAGTACAAAAAGAGGTAAAAGGAGCTTAACGAACATTTTTCTCATAATGAAGTTTTTAGTTTGCAAGAATCACTTTTATACGGCTTTGATAAATCAAATAAACGCCAGTTGTGCAAAGATATTTTGAAAAACTTTCGAATAGGTAAACACAGCTGAATTTGATGCTGACGTTTCTTTTGCACCCATAGCAACATTTTGAAAAAAATTTCATTTTTTTTCCTGAAAAATATTTGAGAAAATTCTTTAGCTTTAAAGAAGTTAAAGAAATTTCAAATAAAGTATGATTTGTAAATTTGACTTACTGTACGGTAAAATACCAACTACCATTTATGTAAATATGAATGAAATAAACAGCAAAACTCAAATATACCTACTATGTATACACATTAAGCTAATTTTCTAATTTGGCTCTAGTCCATTATTTTAATATTAATTTAGGTAAGTTAAATCTGGTGATATTCGATACGTTCGCATATTCCAATTGTATAAATTAATTTAATTTTTATTTATAAATATTAATTTTGTTTTGTATTAGGTACCGATAATCCTATTTTATTTGATCACAATATTTTCCAAATTTAATTTCCTTCTTATTATTTTAAATTCTACAAAATTCATTCGAATCTTTGTTACCGATAAAATGTTGTTGAAAATGCATAAATAGTTTTTTCAATAAAGCCGTGTTCACATGGAACTCCCATCATAATTCTAATAATCCGCTTTTCTCTAAATTGTTAACTGAATATCTAGAAATTATATGTAGTAAAACCAACTATAGTTGAGTTTCCATGAGAGAGTAAATTTTATGTGTAGATATTCACTATCGTACTAAAAAAGAAAATATATACATTGTATGTTTCTCAGAAACTGGGAAATGTTAGTGAAAATTTAAAAATTAGACTAATAATATAAAAAGAGGTTGCAGTAGTTTAATTTGCGTAGCTGCTTCAATAAACTTTGCAGACATTGTAGTTAAAAACATGTGTCAAGCAAGTTTATTGATTTGAGCAGATTTTCTTTTGATATTATAGATACTAGAATCTGCAGCCGAAAACCCAATAATCATTCGACTACCAAAAGATAAAAATGTCGTCATGTCTAGACAAAAGTTTTATCCTCTGGACTCTTTCATTCGTCGAGGTCAATTTCCACTAAGTCCTTGTGAAACGTTTCTAAAAACCTGATCTGCTTGTCTTTAAGAAGGGTAGGTGTAAATTTCATCAAGTAACTTGGTTGACGTAAAAGCACGTACAAAATCTATTTGAATATACATTTTTCGTTTTCTGTACGTGTTGGAGCAGGGGCTGTAAGAATTTTAGATAAATTGTTCGCATAAAAACAACTCGCGAATGGTTGGCTCTAAAATAAGGAACAAACTTCCCTAACGTATGTTCGTCGTTGGGGGACAGGACTGGGGATGAATTATTAAGGCCCCAAAAGGCTTCCAAATTTAAAATCAAAGACACGACCTAAAAAACTGGCTCTCAGTGCCTCCTGTCCCTCGTAATTTACACAGTTGGCTGGAGGGTGTCTGGGGCCCTTAGGATGAAAAAAAGGGCATCTAAAAATGGCAACAGCATCCAACAGCCCCACCCGCTACCCTTGGGCAAAATTATTTTGCACTTTGCACGAGATTTGGTTATGTTTAAGACGGTGTCATTAGACTAAAGAATTAAATTAATTCGAGAGCATCTGGAGGGTTCAGCCGGGACCAATTGGGGGACAGCGGGGGTAGCTATATGCAGCCGGATCTCTCCCGGACCCCCACATGTGTTAATATTTCTGGAATAAATTTTTTTAGTTGAATTTTAAAGCACTCTTGGGGGGGATTTTGTGGTGTGTTTTAATATTTAAGAAGGCCCGGATCTGCTTTGTTTTACGCCCAATCCTGCGGCTGAGTTTCTTCTTGAATATTTGCGAAACCTTGCAGGCTTCATTAATTTATTTCGGTTTTTTTAGTTCTCTGGTGTTCCTTTCACGGCTTCGCGATCCTTTCGATTCGCTCCGATGCCGCCAGGGGCAATCCCGGAACGTATGAAGATTTTACGAAGCCAAAAGTGACATGGGTTCGAGCTCCTTCACCTTTAAATCCATGGACTTCTGGTTTTTCTTCGAAATTCATTTGCCGGAGTTGGGGCTCCGCGCCGGAGGTAATTAAAATTTAACCTCAAACCGAATTGAGTTTCACCCGAACAGACACTTTCAATTAAATCAGCGGCCGGGTTCCAGACAGGGCTCTCGCGTTCCGTGTCGACCTGCGACCCCATTCACTATACATAACCTAAAGAAAAGGGGCCCCATGCGGAAGCGGAGTCTCCTTACCGAGAAGGATCAATAATCTTTCCATCTCATTAATCTTTTTATGGCTTTTTGCGCAAATAAATTTTGCCCATAAATATTCTGCGATATCAGCGCCGCCGGTTCCACTGACTCATTAGATTCAATTTGCGGTGAGTTCTTATCGCGCTCCGAAGCTCCAAACCCAGCTATATTGCGGGGGCGGCGGGGGCGGCGGGGGCTGCTCCAAGGAGATCATTAATTGATGGAGCATCAATAATCGAAATTGTGTGAAATCCAGATCACCTCACAAGGGTCTCTGAATGGGGCGGAGGAGCATCTCTTAAACTTGAGGAAATTAGGGATAATGACGTCGATTCAATTCCATTTAAATTGCAGAATTCCGCCGACGAAGGGGCCCGACCCGTGAAAGGTTTGGGGCAGGGCTCTGCTGGATGTTGGCCGAGTTAATTTTGATGTCAGCCAGACAGGGCCCAGTAGGGAAATAATTTTGAGGCTGGAAACAAGTCGCCTGATGATAATCATCACTCGTCTCCCGGGGGAATTAGTCAACACTCCTTCGAGACATGGGCGCAATAATTATTTTAGGGGACAGCCCCATGATATATCGGACCCGGCGTCCAGAACTATTCCAATCCTCTCGACATCTGCAAACAACTGCAACAAATCACTGAGCACTGCACCGACCGCATTGATTTGTGCCACTCTCAGCAAATTTGCATATGACGAGGACATGCATTTTACGCAAACAAATTTGTCACCTTTAGTAATGATAGCCGAATGCGTCTCCTAAGGGTGAGCTCTGAATTTAAGCATCAATTAAGACTTCTACCCAAACATCCTTCGTAAATTACCTCAAAAACTTTATGTCCTTTTAGGACGTAGAAAATTTGAACAATTCAAAATATACCTACGACTAATTGTTACTTCTAAAAATATTTCTAAAATTGTATCTTAAATTTCTAGTGTTGATGAGGAGGCATACAACCATAGTTTGCAGTTGAAGAGGTAAAACATGATGGATTTTTTTAACCCACACTGAAAAAAGTTTTCCTTGCACATTTAACAAGTCACTGTGGTTAATTGCTCAGTTTCTTGATTCCTGCTTAAACTGAAGAAGTTGTTTTAAAAATTACTTATTTATAATGTTCTAATTTATTTCAATGAAGAAACAAGATTTTTTTAATAAAAAATTGAGACGATCGCCATTATATCCACAAATACAATTAATTTAATATTATACATAAAATTATATTCATTCTCTCTAAATTTTTGGAACTGTTTCAATTAAATTCACAGGAACATCTTTTTTACTATTTTAGTATCTTATAGGATAAGACAGATACATTTTTTGTACGTAACATATTAACATAAATGTGCATAAGCTGTAAGTGTCTTTTTTTTTCAATTATAAGTACTAACTACACTGTAGTAAACTACTTTAGAAGTTTAGTAGGAAAAAAGGGACAGTGTCCTTAATCCTGTAGACATACTTCGCCTTTTACAGGATTGTGGCGCATTAAGCCACCGTCGTCGATGTATTCGAAAGAAAAAATGATAAAATTATAACCATCCCGAGGACGAACGAGCTACTCGAACAGTCCAGCCGAAAGGAGAGGGAATAAATTATCCGTGAAAATGGCAGATGAGGAAAACAGTCCCAATCCCTTTAAGCCGGAAAATTATGAAGAACTGGTCCAGCGGCTGAGTAATTGTTGAGTCGTAGTCCGAAGAAAACTGCTTCTTTGTTTTCATTAAATCGCCCTGGGAAAAACCTCCGGCTGGCCGGGGTGAAAAGTGCGCAAAAAAACAGGAAAAAAAGGGAAGAAATTCGGGAAAGTTGTGCTACGACTGTTCCTAGTCCTCGTACTTATGCAGATGACACCTCTTTTCCAGGAATAAGAAGGAGCCTCCTTAGTCCTTCGGGGGAAGGATGAAGACTGAAAGTCTTTTAACAAGTCTTACCCCCTTTTCGGCGCCACACAAATTCGTCCGGGTAAAAGTTTTTAGGCCGTCAAGATATGACTTTCACGCCCACGGATATAAATTCTTTTCACCTTTGGAAGTTTTGGCACCGACAAAATATATTGCCGCCCGGATAATCTCCTGTCAAGAGTTGTTTGAAAATTTTCAACCGATGTACTACGAATGTGAACACGAGGAGGTCCTGGAGGTTGTAGGCTCTTTTAGGGATAAATCTATTTATACATAGCCTTTTTTCTCTGAATGTTTGAAAAAGACTGAGTTGTCTCGTTTAACGTAATTTCGAAAGAGAATGCGATGCTTGTAGGTGTCATCAGTTGCAATTTTCCTCACGACAACGACCTTAACGTTTCAAATCGTTTTTTTTTTCTGTAAAGATAAGGCATTTTTTTTAAAATACATACATTTTCCAAGCTAGCAAATATAAGAAATTGTTTTCAATTTTGTGTTGATTTAACACGTCTCCAATAAGCTTCGTGTTTTTTGCTATAAATATAAAATATGGTCTGGAATAATTTATATTTTAATATTTAAAATTAATCTTACGATTTCAATTCTACCTTCAACTTCGTTAATCCTGTAGTATCTCAGTTCAACTAAAAAAAAAACATATTTCAAAGTAATTTCATGCTTTTTGCAGTTCAGATTGTAACAACGGATGTTTGTTTTCTATAGTTTTGAAAATGTTTTCCCCAATGCGAACAGTTTTCCCCTAATTTGTGTAAAGTTTGAACAGAATTGGAGCCAGATAACCCGTCGACCTGAGGCGGTAGCATTTATTCACTTAAAGCACGTCTCAGAAGTTTTGGGAAAACTCTTGACACCACCAGAGATATTCGTCCCGGAAAATTTGCATTCCTCCTTACGAATGCTTCTCAGGTTTTTCTGCATCAGAGAACTCTTAGCAAAACTTCCCATTGTATCTTGGGCCACAACTTACACATTCCCTTCATTTGCATAACAAATCGCCGCTCCCCGTCCGCCCCGCGCCGACAAGTGAACTAAAGGAAATTTGATAAATTATCTTCGGTTGAAGGCAAACAAAAGTTGCTCGTGCAGCCACCGAACGACTCCCGGTTAATTCTTACCTGGTGCCAGAACCATATGTCGTCCGGACGCTTCCAGCAAACGCCTTTTTCACCCACACAAATCGAAGTAATTAAAACTTTTAGGGAAAGTGATTGCTCAGAAAATCACAGTTGACACTGCCTGCCTCCAAAAGAGTTTTACCTCGAAAATCGTTCAACATTTTCACCAGCACTTAACCACTTAGAGAAATATCTGGCTTAGCGACAGATTAAAAATTTCATCAACTTGCTCAAAAAACATGAGCTGCTTTATATTCCTTTTCACATTTTAATAATGCAAATCTGCTTTAGTAAATGTATACACGTATTTTTCGGGTGCTAATACGAATCCGAAAACTACACCCCACGTTTGTGAGAAAAATAGTATTACAAAATAAAATAATGTCATGTTTCGAAAATATCTGCAACTTTTAAAAAAAAGGCATTCAGCTGTTGCATAAAAATACGAAGGGACTAAAGATTCCAAAGGCAAATTGTTTAAATTAATAGATGAATATCAGTGCAGGAGCAGCCTAAATACTTAATATCAACGTTAGATAACTAAAATAGATTTGTTAGAAGCTATTATTCACAAAGGGTTTTTGGCAGTTATTTTCGATTCGATTCTTGTTTTCTAAAAAATCTATTTTTAGAGGTGTGAGGCTCACGGTGTTAACTGCAGATAGATACTACTAAAAAAAAACTCTATGAAAACTACTACTTTTCAGGTTATTTCAACAATTTTTTTTATACTAATATGAATTCTAGCAACATTTACGAGTAAACTCTAGTTAAAATTATATTTCAAACGATTTAACAACGTTTTTAGGTTAAAAATATGTTTAACTAGTCCTGTTAATTATACGAAACATGGGTTTGATTCAACAAATGTACAATATATATTATTTTGACGTAGTACTATTTAAAACAACTTAAAATTCTTCAAAGTAATCAAAAAACTAAGTAATTAATCACAGTGATTTCTTTAATGTACATACAAGGAAATTTTTTTACAGTGAAGAATCTCAAGTCTGAATATTCGAGCAATTAGTAAAACCACCAAAGAAATTAAATACTTACAAAACAAATTAAAATTTCCATTACTCGTTCTACATATCACTGCCAAATTACGATCCTATTAGTGACTTTTTATCCATTGTTTTTTATTAGAACTTTATGGAATTATAATATTTCTCCCTTTTTTCTGTTGTACTCTGATGATGGCGAAGAAAGGAACAATTTGCGACTTCAACTGCGAATTATCCTGTTTTCTGCACTTTTAAACTACCCCCCGCCGGTAGAAATGAGAAAAAATTGCACTTTTATCGCGGGCTCATTTTGCAAATCAGCCGGAGCCGGCACCCGGCGCAAAATATACGAAAAATGCAGCACCAGCCGCACGCCCGGAAATAATAAATGTTGTGGCGTGTAACAGCGGATCGCTTTATGTTTATGTAAAGCATGTGTGTGTGCATGCAAATTAAAATGGGCCTGGGTGGCCGGCCGTTTCGTGCCCCAAAGACGGGGCATTCACAGCTTTACGGGTACTTTGTAATTTTTTGCAATTTATGGGGCCAAAGCCTCCTGGTTTCCACATACCCGGGGATTTCCCGGCTCTCATTGTGGACGTGTAATTTGCGGGAAATTCTGGTTGCGAGGGGTTTTCGGGATAGGAAAGGAGGTTAGGGCAATCAGTAGAAAACCTCTTAGTGCCCTTACCGCCTTTTATTTATTTTTTTTTTTTTTTTTGTCGCGAGCAAAGCAAACAAATGTCCAAAGTGATTCCGGGGCACGGCGGCGTTCCATACAAATTTTTTTTTTCCGGGTAATGAATATTACCGACCAGGAAACCTTCAATTGGTTTGCTCTAGTCCTGTTGCTTTTTGGTTTCATCGAAAAATTGAGGTCCTCTTGAAAAAGCCCCCCAACTGCTTTTACCCACCCCTGCGCCGTTACTGTGGAACGCTATGGCATGATACAAACACGTCTGAAACGTTGCGACTCGGCGATTAATTTACATTTCAAACCAATTATTCGCCGGCTGTGTAATTTAAGTAATTTTAATATAAATTTGAACAAGCTCAACGCCACGTTTAGTCTTGTGCGGCCCCACCCGTACCCCAAAAAGCCCACCTTGTCAAAATGATAGAAAGATACGCTGCCGGTGGAAGCTAATTCCAAGGACCTGCGGGCGTGCTCGTCATTATCTCTGTTTGCTTATTTTCAAGAAATGAGTCCTCTTCATTCAGTCTTGGAACCTTCTTTAAATTTTCGCGTAATTGGATGAAGTGTGTGCAAACCGACTCTCCATTAAACCGTCCGCGACGACACACGCAGGTCTCTTTTCGTATAGTAGAAGAAAATTGTGCAAACATACTGAAATCCTTCATCCAAAGGGCTGCACATGAGACCCCCTTACCCCCCGGGGATACCTAAGAAAGATCCCTCGAAGAAGGTGAGTGTCTTTTGTGTTTTTGTCTTGTCTTGTCTTATCATATGGCGAGCGAAAAACCTATTTTCAGAAGCTCTGGAGTTTGCAGGGCTGTTATTAATTCGATTACATTCAAAATTGCGTAAAACTCTGCGTATGTGAAGTTAAGGTGGAAAAGTTCTCGGGATGCCAGTAGCACAAGAAAATCCTGACAGAATGGCGTACGTGAGAGAAATTATAAAAAAGATTTCTTACCAGGTTTCGTCGAGGATTCATCTAAATGTATGTGAGCTCCAACAGTAAGAACCAGTTGTTTCTGGCATTCATTAAAATTCGAAATTACCCCTGAGATAGATTATATATAGTATAAAAAATAATTTCTGAGAAAATTATTAAAACCCAGAATAGCAAGGTCAAGGGCAAGGTCATCGCAAGACATACATATGTACATATGTATAGTAGATTCAAAGCTGTTCAAATGTTGCAACTAAAACTTCACAATATTTTCCAAAACTAACTAATATGTATTAGCAAACCTATAAACTTAATTATTTCGTAAAAGCAAAAAGTTATAACTAGATACTAAACTTAGTAATGTTATGTTGGTTCCGAAAATTAGAAAAATGATTAATATTATTTTAGCTCTTAGAGTAATTTTTTAAAAAGCGTACCTATATATTTTAAAGACATCTTATTCAATTTTTGACACTCTGATAGTGGTAGAATTAGAAACCATATTCCAGATCTAAATACCTTCTCACCATGTTCTAACGAGGTAAGATTTAAATAATTTTTTGCAAAAATACTGTCCGTAGACGGGTAGGCATATAATACAGTAACAAATCTGGTCCAGGTGGAGCTCCGAAGCGGATTGCCAAAATCTGTATTAGTTTCACTTGAATGAATCTAATCCTCTTAAGATCTTACCCTCGGAATCCTCTTAGGTAGTCGCCCCTTTCTTAAATTTATATGAAACTATTAGAGCGCCACGTTCTTACGCTAATCTCGTCCTTATTGAGCTTATTACGACCTGTAAACCTTTTGCTTTGCTGGCTAAGACTACTCCTGGGGTGTGATATTTTGCTCTGTGATGGAAACTGAGACACGTGAGGCATCTTTATCTTTTGCCAAGGACAAATGAATCCTTTTCACTGGGGGAATTTCGTATATTGTTATACTGAATATGTCTGAGTAGAATATAATTAAAAGGGAGCTTATCATGCAAAGGTATTAGACCATTTTACCTATAGAAAAACAATTTCAAGGTGGCTTCTCTTTGTAGAAAAACCACTCAGGAAAATTTTTCTAAAGAAGTAATTGAAGAAATAAGAAGACTCCTTAGGAAAATTCAGGGAAGATTTGCACTCTATTTAATGATACTTGAAGATATAATATGTAAGAAAATTCTAAGAAAAATAGAAGATAAATTGGCTAACTAATTGAGGAATGTCTGTTTTAAAAGCGGCTGTTTCCACACTGTATTGGTCTAAAGTGCCTAGGAAGAAAGACTTCCTTGCATTGACTCTTGAAGTTGAATTACGATTAGATAATATTTGTTATCAAAAAGTGCTGTTTCCAATGTTGAGATGGATTAGTCAATAAAGCTTCAACAAGGAAAATTGGGAAATTTAAATAAAATTAATATAGAAAAAGAAGATTTATTTTTGGAACGTTTTTACAGTGTGTTTTTTGTAAAGTTTAGTTATGGTGGAGTGTGGAAATAGTTCCTTTTGAACAAACCGTATATAAAGATTTTAAAATTTTTGAAAAGCGCATCCAATTGCAATCAAAATTTTAAACCTTGAATCAGATAAATTTTTGAATTATGTAAGTTTTTGAAGCCAATGGGTATAAATCCATTTTCGCGAAATGAAATGTGTTTGATCTGGATAACTTTTCTTAAATTTCAATTCAATGCAAATATTCCTGCAAAACCCTGAACCGGCTTCGATGTGAAAAAAAATGCAGCTTTGTTAGAAACTATATTCTCTAAGATATTTTTAAGTCTACTTAAATTTAACTATGAAACTTGTTAAATTCGTGGAGATAATTGGATTTTTGTTAATCAAATTTTATATTCGGAATTAATTAGGTTTTTTAGGTTTTTTACTTCTATAAAATTGAACCCAAAATTCCATTATAATTATATTTTTTTAACCATGGCTTTCATTTCATTTATTCAGTAATAAAACATGACAAGTGATACACGCTATAAAGTTTTAAATACAAAATTTCGTTTCGGGGGTACCCCAAAAAGCGAGACGATGATTAAGAATGGAATACAAAATCGTAAAATGTCAGAAAACCCGGAAAGAAAGTCAAATCCTCTACCTTCCGATTTGGTTTTGTACAAACACCGACTTTTCGCTGCAGAAGCAAAAGCAATTTCTTATTTTGAGACTTGCGATTCCGCGAAGAAACTCCGGAGGAACATGCGAGGCTTTCAGTTCTGTGCAAACATCATGCGAGGCGAGATTAAATATTTTAGCGGTTTTTTATAACCCACTTCCCGGAAGGAGTCTGTGCCTGTTCATTTGAATATCGTGGGCGTGTTGAGTCCACGTGGGAGGAGGCTGGAGGAATTCCCTTAGACATGTGCGAAATGTTCCCTGGATTGAGCCACACTCACGCCTGTGGGTGTTTGTACGCTTCCGTCTTGTTTCTCCTTTTTTTAATACTTTTAAAAAGAGGTTCATAAAAAAATAAAGTCTATTTTAAAATGCTCAATGTTTAGTGGTATTGCCTCAATTTTTACCCAAACTCTCATAAATTTTCTATTTTGTTGAAGAGATGAATTACAATGCAAGAATTTTGAATGAAAAATAATAAAAATGAAAGAACTCGTACGTATACCTTTTCAAAAATCAAGACTACTCAATTTTATTCTATAATTACGTAATTAAATTAACTTCAAAAAGTAATTATTACTTTTTTTAAATTGCCTTTACACTAAAAAAGTTATTTCAAGTCTTTTTGCTTTATCTTATATTCAAAAATTGTGCTTCTTATTCCAAATTGTACGCTTCCTTTAAGGTTGTCGTCGGTATTTTTTCAAACCTCTACGTGTCTCCACGGATGGAAACCATGTGAATCCCAAAGTTGATGTTGAAAACGTTTTTAAACAACTAGATTTTCATGGCGGTGGAGAAAATAAGACAACTTAATTTACAATGTAGAGAATGTGATATCTCCCGAATTAGAGCTGCTGAAATCCTCATTTAGAACTACTTCTACTTCCCCTGTCAACATGAGCGCACCCAAAGTGTTGACTATTTAACCCAATTTACACTATCATATGGGAACGTGATGTCACTCAAACCCATGATAATGTAAATGGAATCAAAGATTACTAATATAAAAAAATGTTCTATAGAAAACGCCTATAAATTAATGTTTTTTTTAATCATGAACTGAGGAAATCATTGGATCTAGTTTTTGAAGCAAAATGCGCATAATTCAATGCAATTTTATGCTCTTTTCATAAAACTAAAAAGTTTTCCTAGGAAACACTATTTGCAAATATCAATTCAATACAAAATTTGCTGTGACATTTGATCCGTTTTAGATCATTAAAAAAACACAGCTGTGGTGTAAATGCAACGCTCATGAAATTGACTCATGTCCATGATAGGGTAAATAAAGGTTTTGAACCGTCACTTAAGCCACCTCATTTGAGGTACTACTCAATAGATTTTAATTCTATTCTTCCAATTTAATAATATTTAATAATTTTAATTTCTTCAAGATTCCTGTAGAGGTTAAGAAAACGATATCTGTGAATTAAACTCGCACTTGCCAGCCTATTTTTAACTATTGGAAAAAATTATATTTACTTCGAATTGGGCATTACTTAAAATTGCTTCATTAAACAATTAAAAACACGAACAATTGAAATCTGAATGAAGGTGAAAAAGCTAAAGCTATTGAAATTTTTATGAGATAGAAATTGTTCGTTAGTACCTTTCGTATCCTGTTAGTTGTAATTGTTAAAATAAAGCCGATAAGTGTTCCTCATCAACCGGAAATTGAATTGGTGTTGTCTCGTCCTCAGATCGGCTTAAAATTTAATGAGCTTAATGAAAATTGGAAGAGGTAGACCGATTTTATGCCCAATCGCATCCAAACGAAAATAATTACTCCTTTCCTCTCACTTAAATATGCTTTTAATAAACACTTTGGTGGAGTAATATGAATATAAATGCTTCCTAACCAGGCCGCAGCCAATCCCGGCCGAATGAGGTGGGGGCGCTGGTAGTGCATAAATGAAAATTTTACGACTAACGACGGGGTAATTAAGTTGGAAAATTCAAAATGGCCCTGCTCCTTGTTCGATAAAGAAAATGAACTGTGAATAGGTTTAGTAATTAGATGTAATTACGTCCTGGAGGTGAAGCAAACGACCACTCGTCCCGGGCCCTCTGACGATAAATCGCCGCTAAATTGCTTTGGCGTCCTCTTTCTAGTCGGCCGGAACCACATCCATTTTGATCCTATTTCCTTCGCTGGTTCTGGAGTTGGTGGTGCTCCTGGGTCCTGGTCCCGGAGCCGCCTTCAAAACCTAGGCACCGCACCACCAAAAGTGCGAGGCCAATTCGCCCCCGGAGTAGTTCGAAAGTCAAGAGGTACTCCGAGGGCCTCCAGGGCGGCAAATTGCCCAATTTTTCTTAATTTACACGGAAACCAAGAAGTAGCCGGAGCTAAGTAGGCCCGATATGTGGTTTTAATGGATTACAACTAAACGAGAAGGGCCCAATCATTGAGGACTCATGAATATCAATCAGAAGGGCCAGTTTGTCTAATGGAGACCCCACGGCCTGCGATAATTGTCCATTTCCCATAAAATAGTGGATATTACCTCACCAGAGCTCATGAATAAATTTTAAATGAATTACGATGGAAAATGTGGCTGCAGGGCTGCTCTGTGGTTTTTCAGAATGATCATCCTCCCCCGCATTCTCATCGGCATTCATTTGATTCGCTTGCCAAAAATTCCTTCGAGCGAAATTAATTCAATGTTAAAAATGTTTTGGAGTATCACTTTGGCGCTCTTGTAAACAGGATGGGGTCATCTGTGGGGTGGAAATCGACCCCACGACCCTGTTTATCATCTTGATTCGGCTTGCCCGCGCCCAGAAAACCCACCTCGCCCTTAAATCGTAAATCATTAGCAGAGCTAATTTCCCTCCGTCCCGCGATATCCTTGGTCTGAATTACAAATAAGGCGAGATAAGGAGAACTCTGAATCAAAATTAATGTACTTTTCAGTGGATCTGCACTATAAATCATTATTCATTTATCTAGCGGGTGGTTTTCTTGAGAAAATATTTTCAGAAGGACGAAAAAAAAGGAAAATCTTAAAAACTTTAAGATTCTTGCAAGAATCGAACATTTTAGGCGAATTTAAAGCTCAGTTTTTTTTTAAGAAGATAGCCACGAGCGGGGCTGGGATTTTATTCAGACGTAAATATTTGTTGTGGGATTTTTTGGGCTTTAGACATTTCTTTTCTAAACCCTATTTTCCACTGCATGGAAATGTAAATATTTAAATTTGTTAGAAACTGATGTTTTTGGGCTATAAAAATATCTAACCTTTCTTTACTTCCATACACTCGTTTGAAAGAAGATTTTAATTGTTTCATAAAAATATTTTTAGATATCTTCAATTATTAAATCATTAATCACTTTAGAAATTTTTTTCAAGTTTTATGAATCTACCTAATTTTTTTCCATAGTTTGAATTTTTGTTAAATAAATTAAATGTTTGGGTATACCTACATTGGGCGTGTTATGGGCGTGCAAAAAGAATTTTGATATTTTTACTCAGGCTTTCCAAAATAACGTTTACCTCATTTAGAATTAGGTATGACACTTTTTAAAGAAGTAAAATAAAAGAACTTTAAAAAACATCGCAGTTTTAGGGTCTGTGCCAATTTATTTTCGAATATTATTTCAACATCCCTTCAATATGTATGAAATGAAAACTAGCTTTTAAATGTCAAGATAAGTGTGCCATTTCTTTTAAAGTATATCACAACATAACGATTCTACAGATATTAACTGAGTTTTTTTCAGCTTAATAACAAAAGGTATAAGTTATAAATACATTTAAATATTGAGATAACTAAATAAAGACAAGCTTAATTTTATTAGCTCATTTTACTTTTTCTTACAATTCGAACCAAAGTTTTGTGTTGTGAATAATGTAAAATTATGTATATACAAATATTATTTTTCATTTCATGAATTATGCCCGTAAAAATTCCCTACAAAACAAGGAGAAAGCGTGCTATCGTTAGTAAATTGGTAGTTCCTAGATGTTGTAGCCGAACGGATTTGTGTGCTTTTGATACGACCTAGATATGCAAAAATCGCGGAGATTTTGTTTCATGTCTTTAGCGGCCCGTTAAAATTAATAACCAGGCTCCAATGTGTGATAATAGTGTCACGCACCGGGTTCCTGCCACCTTGCGGCTGCTACGCGAGTTAATGTGCTTTCCATGTTAAGCGAACATATCAATGAACAATGAAACCATTAGGACCTTCCGTGAGAGTTTAGCGGGCCATAAAATTTTATGGGCTCCACCTTGGAGTCAATCCGGCCCCGAGCCCTCTCCAGCCGCTCCATGGCGGCTGCGAATGGATTTGATTAAAGGGCCTTGATATCGGCGGATGTTGAAAATTGTATTGACTCGTTTCGCGGCTGATCCGCAACGCATCGAATTCAAATCACGCAGGAAATTTTCAAATAATTTCACAGTGACATTTTGAGGAGCACGTCAACCCTCGGAATCAGGGCCCCACCCACCATGAGGGGGGCCCTTCAAGCCCAAATCTCAGCCCCCTGAGGAGTGCAAATGTCGCTTGGCTTCTTCCTGATATAATTTCATTTCCTGCGCACGAACTTCCCTTTCAATTGGGAACACAGAACATGTGCAAATTTAGTGTAATTCCTGAATAATGAAATATCCCGGCGGAGCCCTCTGTGCCCCAAAATAGGCGGGCGAGATTAGTTTGTGTTAATGTTATCCGCTGCTAGGATTCCTCGCAGTTAATTTGGAAGGATGCGAGGATTATGGGGGCTTTTCGATCTAGATCCGGATGCGTGGCATCGAATCCCTGGTCTTTTGTCAGTCCATAAGGACCGTTTTGGAGCCGACCCCCGGAGGAACAAATAAACAAAAGTTATCGCTTGTCATCATTTTACTAGCCCTAAAAATCGCCTTAACTGAAGCTCAAAACTAATGACTTTGTAATTGGAATATATTGGATTCTTCCCGGTATCCCAATTAATTCCCAGTCAGCGAACATGAGACACTGCCATCCCGGTCATATTGATTTAATTGAAATTTACTAATAGCACGCCTCCGCTAGATAGTGAGGCACTATTTCGGAATGTTTTTCTTTACTACTATGACAAATTTCTTCGAACTAAATTTCGACATTTTAGGTCAACAAAAAGAACCCTGTAAACTTTTTACTGCATTGAGTTAGAACTTAGTTTTACAGGACTTTAGTATTAATTTCAACTCGATTCCTCTAGCCGCTCTTGAGGAAAAGAGTCTTGACAAAGAAACAAACAGCGACAACAAACAAATTTTAAGTTATACTCTAACTTTTGTATTAAAAAAAAATTATCAACAGCTCATTAAAGTATGTAAATAACAAATTTTAATTAAACTTATGTTTACATGGATTCGAAGTCGAATTTAGTTTGCCAAAATGTTGTTGCAATATCTTGAAAAGTTCAAAACTTTTAGATTTATTATCGTTGCAAGGTCGATTTGTCTCACTGTTTGCCAGGTCCAGGGCAAGTTGATTTAATCGCACCGAAAAAATGTCCCTCCGGCCGGGTGTAATTTCCCCAGTAAAAATCGCCATGGGCACGAAATAACATCGCTCCTCCACGTCGAGGGAGGGTCCCTCTTCTGTTCGAGAACCGGGCACTGGAGAAACCCACCGGAGCCCGAGAAACATTTAAAACCAAACCCGGCAGATACCCGATGTGCTCTAGCTGCGCATATTGTTATTAATCATTCCAGAAATGAACCCGACTTAAAATATGTCGAGTCCCCCCGGCTATTTTAAGTGGTACTCCGCAAACTTCTCCCGCCTGCCCCCGGAGTCTATGACCGGGGAGAATATTTCCTGGCCCCTCCAGCCGTCGGGCAGTGGCCCCAACGCAAGCCTTTCCCGAGTTGGCCTGATTTGCAACCGTCGAGTATTTATGAATTTTATCGCAACAACACCTGAAGTTGAATTTACATGTAAATTCCGTTTTACCTTTTGTGTCCCGTGCACCCGACCGCTCCGTGAACTGCAGCCCAACAAATTTCCGGGTGAATGACACCGTCTGCGGAGTTCCTGGCACCGTCGAACATCCTCCTGCAGTTCGGACAGGAATCAAAAGTTTTTTTATTATATATTACATACCCATATATAACAATTTTCTGGTGTCTAAAAAACAAAAAATAAACAAATATATGCATATACATATATACATATATACATATGTATATTTGCGGGTGCATTGTAAGCGAGTCCCGATAAAACTCGACTCCTCGTGCATTACAACATCAGGGCAACAAATGCAGCGGCCATAAATCCCGGCTGCCGTTCCCTGGAATAGCGTTAATCAATAATTTTTCGGTGCTCAAAATCAGGATTTACGTCAGACTGGCGAAGTTAGAGGAACAAATGGCTCCTGACAAACTATCGGATGATGAAAAATCTCCTGGGGCTTTTCCAATAAAATCGCTATCATTATTATTTTCATTTTTTTTTTATTATCCTTAGGGATGACCACTATAGCCCCGAAAAGGCGGCATTTTATGAGGTTAACCCGAATGAATGGTTTCTGGGATCGGTACATATTTGAGAATTATATTGTATTTGCCATTGTAAACGATGCGGTTAGACGGATAGAAAATTCATTCGGGTTGACAAAATTACATTTATGAAGAAACAATTTAAATGTCTGGGGTCTTTTCTTCTTTCCTACAATATCATGACTTGAGATAAGACAGTAAGATAAAATCAGAAGTTACTTATCATATCCAGTTTCAACGTTAAAAACGTTCATGCTTCATGTTTAAAAATAAAATTCTTCAATTAATTGCAGGATTAGTTTGAAATGTCGATGAAGAATTGTTCTCTCGGAAACTGACTACTTATTGGTTCCGAGTTTTTCATTCTGAAATAGTTGGAAATTTATTGTAGAATGACTAATTAACACTTACTACTACAACAACAATCTTTTATATGACCCACAAATTTTTAGTAATCTTTATTCTGAGAAGGTATTTACTATTTAGATTATCCACAATTGCCCTCAATTTCAGTTTTAAACATTTAAAATATACTGACTTAAAGAGCCCAATTTTAAAGTTTTTAATTGACAAAAAAACCTTAAAGCATATTAAATACTAATAAAACTTCTTCCTTATATGTTTAACAAGTACACAATCAAGACTCTAAAGTTTAGTTAAGTTTTTATTTAGAAATTAATTTGGCGATAAAAAAGCTCTCTAATCAAAGAACAAGAAATTAGAACGTTTTCTGTTTTGAATCGATTCATTTCTATTCGAACAATTTTTTTTGTATTTTTATTTCCTTTTTTATAATTTTAAAATATATGTGTTTTGTGTCTAAAATGTAATGGAAGACACTCAGCTGTCTAAAATGTTCGCAACTTGAGATAATCAAGTCTAGGAATGTATTTTATCCGGAAAATCTTGTTGAATTGTTCTGTACAGAAATTCTGAACTTTTATGTGTACTCTTTTCAGTGAAATTTTGGTGTTCATTTTTTTGAACGCCGAACCACCGCCCATCAACCGACTCGATCAAGAGAAATTCCACTTTTCCATGCAATCTCTGAAACAATTTATCTCGAGGAAAAGGTACTTTTGCAGTTCCTGGAAAATACGATGCTCGGACTCCCGGATAGCCGGATAGAGTCCATCTAGAGTTCCCGGTAGCGGTGGTGCTGAGAGCACTCGGTGCAGGATAAATTCCCGGCAATGCCAAAGGTCCGTCATAAACACGCCACAAGAAAGGAGCATTAATCGAGTTCTAGCTGCACATGCACTAGCCAAATAGCCCCAAACCCCGAACCCATCGCCGGGAATCCTGCTCCGGGAACCGGGAGCACTCCCACCCACGCTAAATGGAAGAAGTAAATTTGATAAGGACGACTGCTTCTCGCCGCCGCGCCCTGGGACTCCGGGAGGGCTCCTGGAGGAAGCGTGCGTCTGTGAGCTGGTTATGTGATTCATCGCGTTGTAATTTGACAAAATTGTCGGGTCCAGTCGGATTCTGGATCCGCGTCCAGGTCCGGGTCCGAACATGGTGGCGCCAAGTTCCATGAGAGCAAATGTTCTCAAAATTTTATGCTGCATAATCCCGGTTTATGCTAAGTATGCTATATTTGATATTTGAACGCTTACGCTCGCGAAAGTTCAACGGAAACATAAACAAAACTTTATGTGAGTATTTTACTGCAGATTAAAGTTTAAGTTTGCTATGAGAGTTCAAAGCAGTCACTGCACCCTCCGGTGCATTTTTGCCTCTACTGACATACATATATGTATATATTCATTACTTTTCATAAAACATAATCATACAAGGTTGTTCTCGTTGCATAGCTACAAAGAAAGAGCGCTTTTCGACTTCAACTTTACAAATTTTAAATTCTACCTGCAGTACGAAGATTAGAGTCTCATGAAACAATTTTGTATTTAAATGACAATGTCTTGTTAGAAATTCACTCGAAATATAGGCTCTTATGCATAAAAATTGAGCAAATACTCAATCTGAATTTTTATATAGAAAACCTCAGTTTTATCTCACCCAAATTGAAATTAAGCTCCAGTTTTCTATATAAAAATTAAGATTGAGCATTTGCTCAGTTTTTATGCATAATTTTCTTTTAACTTATAATGAGACTCTTTTATAAGAAAATAAAAAGAAACGTAGATCGTATTCGGAAAATTTATTGAATATATTTTTTTTAATTTTAGGAACAAAAGATATGACTTCCTTTATCATTTTCCCAACATTTTCTATTAGGTATCTTCAGGAAAATATATGTCATTTAATTATTCTTCGAAATTTCAATTTTTTACATTTTGTTTAAAAAGCCATTTAGCAAACTTAATTAATGCATACATTATTTTTCATATTTTCTTATTATTATGGATAATTAAATTAAATCTTACTAATTTTATTTTAAGGATAGTTAAACCCATTAAACGTAGAGTTAATTAGATAATTAAGCTAGGAAAAAATAAATTAAGGAATATTTTAATAGAACTGACTGAACATCACCATCACCACCTTCATTCATCGACCGTTGGCATAATGTTTAAAATTATCCTCGGCGAAATTAATCTAATTTTTCCGCCTCAAAACTTTTTACGTTAGTGGCAGGAAAAATGTCTTAAATTTCCGGAAAGTCCTGTTTTCCACATAAATATTTATGAACTATAAATTTTCTCTCGTGCACAAGGAGCTCTGTTTAAACAAAAATAAAGTATAAAAAGAGCGAAAAACTAAAGAAACATGAAATAGTGTCGCTTGAAACTTGTGAAGCAAAATAGTGGAAGAAAAACGGTGGTGCGGGAGGGTTTTAGAACGAACAAGACCACCACGAACCTTAACCAATCCTTCTTTTGTGAGGTTTTGAAAACGACACCCTAGAAGAGCTCCTTTAGGGGCAAGGATCCGATAACTTTTAGTCCACCTCCATGAAGAGAGAGGGGGAGTGCAAATCATTTGTGAAGTTTTCGTAAAGCTGATAACTTTCCTGGTACATCATCTCTGGACCAAAAGGGAGAAGTTACAAACGACATTCACTTATAGAACGTCGACGAAGACAAGTTGAAAACGAACGATATTATATGCCCAGTTTTTTTTTTCTAGAACCTGGATCCTGGAACTCCCTTTTCCACGTCCCTTCCGATGTGAAACGACGAAACTAATTAACGTGAAAGGCGAAATCTCTGTGAGATTTTTCAACCGTTCAACAAAATCAGGAAAAGGACAGGAGAGACGACTGCGACAACGACGACGACGATGACTACGATAGTCTTAGAAAAAGAAAAAAAAAATTTATTGAAACTTTACAACTCCGTCCAGCAGCTCTAGAAAGGAGAAACTTTCCTTAAAGTTACGTTCTGTTACATTAAATCTTGTGCAAAGAGGAGTTTTATAGTCGGCGGCCACTATTGATCCCAGCGAACTTGCTAGCCCCGATTTAGATAGATGCGCCCACTGAAAAGTCGAATTAGAACTTTCTAAGATTAATGCATGCCCGCCTTTTGTGCCCTGGACATTTGTCTGAATCGATTTTAGGTAATTTTATCTCGCTTCCCTCGAGCTCAATCGGGAACATCTTGAGAAATCTTGAGCCTCTTTTGTTCCACCAGGCCATATTATACTTCTTCCTCCACCGAGGGCTGGAGTTTCCTTTCTCCTGCAAAATTTGATCAAATTTAATTAGAGAAAAAGTGTGCAAAAAGTCCAAACTCATTTTTTACCTAATTTAAAAAAACAATTCTATCACCTGAAGTGTTTTGATTTAAAAAGAAAAAAATCCTAGAGTATGGGGTACACGTGGAGGTCGCTAACTCTGTCCCTCGAAGGTACGAGAAAGCAATTTTTTAAATTTTCTTTTCCACGCGGTCGAGATCCATCATCCATAAAATGTCAAATATTCTTGAAATGTTTTTAATCCATATAACCATCCGAACAGAGTACAGAATATCTGTGGCATTCAGGATTTTATTTATTTTTTCTCCATAAACGCGGAGAAGCATAAACTTGGAAAGGAGAACGAGAAACATTAGTGCGTTTTTAATATCAACCGATTCGCAATAAAATCCTATGAAATATGCAACTTGCATAATATCGTACTTCCACTACGATTAATTCCGAAAGCATTTAAGATAAATTCTTCTAATTGTCTGGCAGTAAAAGCATACGTTCTTTAATACCAACATACATACAAAATTCTACCTGTCACGGCGGTATTTGATGATGGTGCAACACCGACTTGTGGAATTTAAATAAAAATTCTTTTAAAATATTTCCCAACTGAGCTAGCTATTGAACATATTTTTTCGATTCTTACTGGGATCTGAGTTTGCTTCTATTCTTCATTAAATTTATTCTGATGGTTTACTTAAAAGCAAGTTAATTAGTTTAACAAAACATTGAAAATCACTATAACAACAGAAAGAATGAAATCATAAATAAATATACATAAATATGATGTCATTAAAAAAAAAATCTATACAGCAATAAAATACCTTATAATAAAATTTCGGTACTTTTAAAAGATCAATGAGAAAAAAAACATTGCTTATATTTCGACACACAAATTATATCAAATTAATGCATTTAATTCCTTAATCCGGCCATTAATTTGCGGGGAAAAAATCACGAACCAAAAAGAATAATTGCAAGATAAATTAAGGAAGGTGGAGTGCCGGTCGCAGAATATGCATAAAAGAGCCCTATATTCTCGCTCGAATGTGGGGCTGTTGAGCTTATTTTTGTACCGAATTTATGTAAATTGGTTTTAACCGAAGTGATTTCATGCAATCCCTTAATTGCCTAGAAAAATTCATTGCCCATTAAAATTTTAAAATAAACCAATCGCGTCACACTTGGGATATATTCTCGGACGTTAACCTGAAGTCAAACAGGTATGATAAAATATTTTTTGCAGTGTGCGATTAGATAGTGCTTTAAACACTCTAAAAAATTAAATTTTCACTACATTTATTAGTTAATTTTGTATGAACCAAAGTGTTTTCACGCTCTTTTTTCCTGGATACGCTGGATATTCATTATTGAAATTTCCATCCTTTCAAAAAAAACAGTTAATTTTTGGTTTAATACTTGTTGAAATGAAAATATTTATAAAAATTCCAATGAGATTTTATACAGAAATTACATAAAATTTCGGGAAAAAATCAGCAAACCTACATTTAAATTTCTGCAAACAGTTTAATTAATGTTGACACTAATTTTATTTCTCATTTTATATGACTTTGTGTTTTAAGTACTTTGAAGTCTTCAATAATAATTAACGTAATTATCAGGAAAATTTATGAAATGATAAATATTTCTAGAAATGGAGAAACTTGCAATTCGTAATAAAATGATACATTTTCTTTCACAAACAAGCTAGTTTTAGTTGTGGGTACTTAGAGCAAATTAATTTCAAGTTTTCCTATTGTTTTAACTTAAATCTTCTATAATTTATGGGATTTTTTAAAAATTATCTCATTCAAACATTTTTAAGAGTTTAAAAGAAATATATGTGAGTAAAAATATTTTATTTTTATATATTTTCTTAAGATACATAAATATATAGTAATTACATACGAGTAAGTGACTATTGAATAATATTAAAATCGTTTTCTGAATCATATATGTTGAAAAGATGTCGGTTCTCGAATTTTAACCCCTGAATGAAACATTGCATGACACAAATTAACGCAGCGTAACGTAAATTAACCCTTACGAAGTAGCCAGTCCGCAGAAATTAATGATTTTTATGGTCGCGATAATTACATTGACACCCGACCACTGGTTTCGCCATTACTCCAGCAATTACAAAAGTAAATTAAACTATTTATCAGGCGAGTGGGGATTAAAATTGGGAATTAGCACGCAATTAAGATGCCCTTGGGCAGGACCAAGCACATGTGAACAAGCAGACGTCCGTTTCGGTCCCAGATGAAAATTTTCAATGGATGGGAAACTGTTTGCAATTCGAAAATTGAATTTTCTGCAAATTGTGAGGGGATTTAGTCCGCGATCGGACAGTAAATGGAAAATATTCCTCTGAAAAGGGAACGGAGACGCCCTCTCACCTCAAAATGGTTTCAAAAGAGTTAAATAGCAACTAAAAGGCGAAAGAACAACAGTCCCTTCGATTCGATAGTTGGTGCGGGGGCGGCACGAGGAGCCAGCAGATCGATTTGGAGCCAATTTACAAGCAATTATGCCATAACTACGTTTTGATTGCTGGAAACTTCCCGGTACTCCCTCGGGAATTGCTTTCTGCACTTTGTGCTTTGCATTTGGAGAGTTCCCAAGGAACGAACGTAGAAAATCTCGTTACAGCTTAAAAGTACCAACCAAAGTAATTTCGAATGGTCCGTGGGGCTCCGATGAAATAACTCCCCTGCGGGGCCCCGGACAGGGAAATGCGCTGAAAATACCTTCGTAAAAGAGAGAAAACGCCGGACAAGGGAGCACCCTATTAATCAAAAGGCATTTTTTTTTATTTTACTGAATTGTCCTCGTTAAATCGGCCATTTCCGCCTTTTATGAATTTGTCCCGACAATAGGTCCCAGGGAGCGGAAATCCGAAAGCGATTACCACTAGAAGGAGCAAGCAATCCCTAGGGCAATTACTAAACTCGCGATGGCTATCATTGCGGAAGCTATTCGATTAAAGTTTTTATTGTGACAGTCGTTTTAGAAGAAATCTGCGAATTGAGCCTTAATTAAACTGAGTTTCTCACCCTCCATCCTTAACCACTGGGGGATTTCCCTTTTATCTACCGATTTTTGCGGGGTCCGGGTAAAAATTTCTTAATACGCAATATTCGGATGGTTGAACAAAAACAAAAATCGGGAGTCCAATTAAGATAAAGGTAATAAACCGGGAATGGTAGTTGGAGGAGGTTTGGAGCGCCCCCATACGGCTACGGGAGTTATCAAACTAGCGCTCCCCGGTTTGAGGGCGGACCATTACCAGGACCACTTATCCCCGGGGGCGCGGGCAGAGTCGTAAAAGGCACCCGACTGGAGGCGAAGAAAAAAAAAGCCAGACCCTCCCATCCATTTCATATCTTTCGTAACCGCAAAATAAAAGGAACTTCTGCTGATCCAGCCATTTTCCTATTTGGGCAAGAGCATGAGAATTCTGCCGGTTTTTAGGGGATAATTTATGGCAGCAACGAGTCTCAGGATGTGCCGCCGAAATGTTTCTATTAGGATGGCCCCACGTACGTTGGTCGCGTACGCACAGCGCGCAACGCACAACGCACAAAACATAACGCACACTAGATCCCGCATTCCCGCGTGTGCCTTTCTCAATAAATGCGAAGGTCCTGAAGGCGGTGTGTGGCAGGTGCTGCACCTCCTTCCGGTGGCGAAAAAGGACTCAGAGACCCCAACCACACCGCCACAGTTTGCCTGCAAAATTCTTTTCCCTTTTTTTCCTACGTGGAAGCGAAATGAAATGGTTCACAATTTTGCGGCACCCTAATGCCATGAGTTTGCCACAGGAAAAATTGAACCACTTCCGCCAAATGTATTTAAATTAAGTAGCAAATGTGAAAAATGAACCCCGCGACTGTCGCACGAAAGAGTGCCTAGTTCCCGGGGGTTGGGAACGACTGCGGGTTCTAAAATGTCTTGTACCTACTTTACACTGATGAAGTGCTCTGGTAAAGTGAGCACGCGAAAAAAATATGCACGGAATTATCAAGATTTTATTTTTTTGGGGAAATTTACTTAAAAGGAAAATGACTCAATTCAGACAAAGGTGAATGAACTTAAATTCAAGAATATAAAGTGAATTCAACTAGTGTTTTCAGTCTTTCAATATAATTGGTTAATATAGCACCCTACTTTACTATGCGTTACTATGAAAGAAGGCACTTTAATAATTGAAAATACATATGTTGTTACAAGAATTTAATATACCTAATAATTTTACATTTTTTAAAACCAATCTAAACTAAATCACCGGCTCAGTTGAATTTATTAATCAGACTAAACCAAATTTCTTCTTTTTTAAATCTTCCAACACGGAAAGGTAGGAATGATCACCAAAAATAAACACGCACAGCCGTTTGAAAAACTACTAGGATTTACAAAATTTTAAGTTTATTGTTTATTTATTGTTAAATCGATGATATATTTTCAAAGTTTTAACTCAGGTATGCCACTTTAACATACAGATAGATTTAATGTAGGTTCTACTTTTAAATTTTTCAATATTTACTTATTTTATAAATTTTCTCCTTGTATTTACCAGCTGTAAGTATAAATAAAGTACTGGCAACAAATTCTTAAGGTGCCTATCGAATATTTTTGAAAAATATCGATTTTTGTGTATTACATATTTAAATTGAATAGTTTATAAATATTTCGATATTCGAAGCTCCTATCAATAATTATACTTTACATACGAAACATACCGCCATATATAAATTGTACAATAAAATAAAGAACCATACTTTTTTAATTTCCCTCTCTATTTAAAGAATTTAAAAAGCTATAAAAATAATTTATCTTCCCGCAAGCATGATAACAAAAATCAAATCTTAAACTTTGTCCATTTTCTCGTAGTCTATAAATCGTCCTTCAATTTATCGGGTTATCTAAATTTCGACAATAAATCACCCTAAGTGAAACTCCTCCAAAAATAAATAATATAATAATAAGAAATGAAAATCTGCTCCCGCAAAAGCAACTAAAGCGTGCTCGCAAATGAAATTAGCGCGAGTAATAAGCGTCCGGATGAGATAGTGGTTTATCAGCCACCATCCATAATTAAAAGCAATTTTAAGACTAAGTAATTTCTTCCTGCATCTCTTGACATAGAACCAGAACCCGAACCCAAGCCCCAACATCTGCATCGAAGCAGGATTTTAATTTTTCTTTTTTCCAGCACGTCCTCCTCGAAAATCCTTCGAGTACTATTAAAAGTGCAGTGAAGCCAGGGACAGAAGCGGCGCTTTTGTACTAAACTTTTCCGGGGATGTCTGTAAATTTTCTTTAGAGGGAAAAGGGAATTTTATTAAAATTTTCGCAGTCTTTTTACAGGGTGTTATTCGATCCCTAGCGGCGTAAAGAGAACCCAGTTTTAAGGAGAACAACACCAGAGCTACAACACAAAAAACCTTCTGTGTTTGTTACAGGGAAAAAAGTGTTGTATGCGATGTACGACTTGTCGGTGATAAATTTTATCCCTAAACAAGCAATAAAAAATGATTTACGGCTGCCTACCAGCCCTACAGGGACTGCGACACCCTTAACCACCCACGGCGGATTCCGAAGGGTTCGAGGACACAGATCCAATCATAATTATCCCGAGCCATCGTGTAGCGATCATTTTTAATTAGTCGCTAGCGTTTTTATTGACTTTACCCGCAACTTGTTTATGAGGCGCGTACATTAAACCTCTGAAGATGCTCAAGAGGCGATTATGCTTCCCCGGGGGATTTATTGCCGATAATCCGGCTCGCTGACACCAGACCTCCATTGGTAGAATGCCTTTCAACGCGGATATTGCGGAAATTTTTTTGAATAGACATCTCTTCCGGTTGAGAGGTGAAACGGTGCTCAATATTATGTACTTAGATTTCTTGCTCTAGGGCACCCAAATAAATTTATATTTGCTCCACAATAATTTCCGTTTCTCTGATCTCTCGGGGAAGTTCTACTCGCTTTCATCCTTAGCTAACTATGTAAAAAGATGGTTTCCATATCTTTGAGCCGGGACATATGAATATGTTGCCGCCTTTCAACTTCTGGCGAATCAATTTGCCTTTAAACATTTATTCGAATGGATCCGTACACGTGAAGGCATTCGAGCAGAAGATGTCTAAGGTCAGAGTGGAGGGAAAACATCAAAGAGAGCTATATCATCCATCCATTTGCTATGGGATGTTATCACCCTATGCCATCCTCCAGTTCTACACCCGCTTTTTCCGTAGAACCTTCTACAGATCTAACTAGCAAATCCCAAGATATAACCTACTATAACAAAATGTTTCGTACCTGCAGGACACTCTCCCATAGAAATAGAACAGCCCTCCTCAACCCACCCACGCCGACAGCGCCATCTACCAACATAGAATGCTTCTAAACAACAACAAACTAAAGGCCAAAACCAATCGATTTCCGCGAGCCTACAAAATCCTCGGGCAATTGAAAATTGTGTTTCAGTTTCTTTTCTGTTTGTCGAGAATTCAATTCGAGCATGTTTCATCGTCTCAAGCGCATATGAATAATTCATGGAGCATCGCTGATTCGCTTTTGGTAGACAAGATCCCTGTTTGCGTAAGTCCACCTCACACTTTTCAGGTGACAGAAAAACAAACGTTTTATTCGAAAAAAAAAATCTACAAATCTCGAGATTTTTTGAAGATTTTTGACCCAAAATCGATATGATACCGATTCGGAATCATCAATGCAAAGAAATCCTAGAAAGGATGCATTACCCGAAAGAGTCAATACGCAAATTTGACGAACAACGAATTTGATTTGTTGACAATGGAAATTGCGTTTGCTTTACCTTTTAAAAGATAAATTTCTCAGAAGTAGATCATCCGTACTCAAAACATCTGCATGACTAGGTAACCGAAGCGAGCTAACACAAAGAATTGAAGTTTGTCTGCGAAATAAATATTATGAGAACTTTAAAAAGGTAGGTACTTTATGTCTATCTCAAATATAATAAAAATGTCGTTTCGCCATCGTAGAACTTTACAAACGTACAAGATTTTCTAAAATCAGACTTTGACCCATAGCGAATTGGAATCCACTTATTCTTTAAAAATCGCAATCTACGTCGTCCATTCACTTTATTCATGAAAGATTATTCTCAAAAGAATTTTAAATCTCTCTGTTCTTTTCATAACTTTTTTTATATCTATGCTAAACTTTATCAAAACAGTTTTTAAAATATTGATAAAATATGAGAATTTTGTACATCAAATCAAAATATGTAGATAATGAAAAAGAACTAAAACTTAATTCATTGAAATTTTAATAAATTAAAAAGAAACAGTTGTAAAAAAATCCTCAATTACAAATTTTCATAAAAATACATCTCAATTTATTCTACTGCTCGTCTATTCATATCGTTTTACCTTTTTCATTTTCACACTTCTGCTTTTTTAAGTAATTGATTTCTTATTGAGACTGACTCAATTTTTCTCACGTGGAGGAATTCTTATTTTAAATCCACGCGTGACTCAGGTTCGTGCGCGAAGAACAAATTTATTTAAGTAGATGGGTCCCGTGTACACGTGTAATACACATTTATTAGAGCTATAATTTAAGGCTATTACAGTTATTCAATACACCTTGTAGTCAAAAAATAAGATATGATATCGTAAAAAGCTTTTTCCAAAAATAAAAATGAAAACATAATCAAATTTAACTATTTAAAAGTTGTAAATTTTTATACTTTTAAAGGTATGTATGATGTCATAAATAATCGAATTTTACGATTCAAAACCTGAATATCAATTATAAAGACTGCAGCGAAAATATTCCCTTTTTTATTTACATTTTCATTAGTCTGAAAATACCTTTGACAGTGATAAAATAACATCGATCCTAATTCCTAAATAACATAAATACCCAAAACGCTGGGCTGCCACATCAACTTTGTTTTGATGAATATTTAAAAACCCATTAGCGCGTTTTCCAAAATACTTTGGAAATAAACATGACCTAGATAAGTCCAACCACAACGCTGTAAATATTCCCATTTTCCCTAAAAAACAAAATAATCCTCCACGTTGGACTAGCAGTTGACCACTGTGGCAACAAAAATTGAAAAGAAATTGGCCCCACCAAACCAGAGAACTGAGTGAATGGTCAGCGTCGACAGGGCAAAAATACAAAAAACTATTTGATAAAATTGTCATTCTTCTACTGGTCATGTGTGTTTCCTGTCCCGACACACAAAATAATAGGTATAAAAAAATAGCAAAATGAAATAAATAAATGGAAAAAAATCAAAACGAAACTAGTTTTTGTGAGAGTCACACAACAAAGCGTGCAAAATTGGAAACACCAAAGGGTTTTTACCCGACGACTGCGACATTATAACGTGGCGGTGACACGCCAATGCAATTCGGAGCGGTTCCATACATCCAAAAATCTAGAAATTCAGAAATCCAGGAATCCAGAAGTCCCAGTCGGCCAGGTCGCCGAGCATGTCAGGATTTATGGCTGCAGGCGGTGTTTTGTAGAATTTTTGGGAATGTATTTTTATTTTTTGTCGAACTTGCTCTTTTTTTCCTAAATCGACAAACATGAACAACGCTCCACACAAAAATTAGGAACATACTGGCAGACAATATCGTCAGATGTTCAACAGCAGGCTGTCCTGGGACTATGCCCGACAACTCCAGATACTGTTTTAATTTGAGAAAAGCTCTGACTTTAGGGGATTCCCAGAGCTTTCCTGGTGGGAGCAGTCTTATACTATGGTGATGTGCCCCAACATTCTGAAAAAGAGGCATGTTGCACAGTTTTAGTATGAGATTGGCACGCTTTTCGGATGTGCTTCACAAATCAAGTCTAATTTCTGGCACGGTGTAGACACTTTTCTCTAAAATAAAAAAAAACAGATCGTCTCCTATATAGTTATTTCTATCTTTAATTTATTAAGTTAATAAAATGCTAACAATTTTATTAACTTGCTATTTTACTTGCTTTTACTAAGCACTGCTTCTAAAACCTTCCACGTAAAATAGTAAACAATTTCATAATAACTTAAAACACTCGCACCAGTGAAAAGACCCAAAATTCCACCGATTGAAACAAATATATCCAAATATGTCCGTACAGCTTGTCTTCTGTAATGAACTGCTGTCATGGGCAAAACAGACAACTCAAATCGTCGCGAATGTCCGTCTTCCACATTAAACCTACAAAATAAAATAATCTAAAGTAAGCATACTTTCCAAAAAAGTACGTATTTGTTCGAAACTTTTCTTTAACTCCAGATATGTAAATCATACGCTCGTTACAAGATGGTAGACAATTCATACACTCTGTCGAAATTTCAGATAGATGTTGATGAGTTAGCGGATATAAAATTTCCTTATTGTCCAAACAAATGTACCCCTCATAGGAACAGATGAGACTTTCTACATATTTTATTAATTTAAAATTTACGTTTGTTTATTTATGAAAATTTTCGAAATTACCATTTTCTGCAATATTATGACTTATGCAGTTGCACTCCTTAAGTTGCACTCGTCTAATGCACTCTGTCATACAAATTGATGAGCTATAGTACTTGTAGATGTAATGGCTGGGAACTTCGTCAGGAAAAAGGCATTTTCTATATTTTGGTTGAACTCGTCGAACGGCTTTGTCGCTGGATATATCGAATAAAAGAATGTTTATTTTGCGACCAATTCCTGGAGAGATAATTGACTTCTTTGTGCGACTAATTATAGCCTCTGGGATATCTTCTTCATTTAAAATATAAATCTATGTATTAAATGTAAAAATAAATTACTAGAAAAAATATGGAAGTTATATGCGTCTCTTACCATTACCGCTCGGTTCAGTGTTATATTCAGAATACCACTCCCTTCTTTCCAGTAAAAGCTCATGTCGTCAAGCTCATTATTTCTGGAATTTTTGTTTAATGTTAAACAAAAAATTAATTTATTAATTAAAAAATTCACTAAACATTAAATACGTTTATTATCATTTATACTTACGAATTGTCTTCTGAATGAAGTGATCCCATTGCAAAACATTTGCCTATACTAGTCTGAATAGGCTTAAAATGGGTACAGCAGTTAAAGAATTTATTTCTCATTTCACAAGACTCAAACAGGGCAGTACAGTTGGCCAATATCTATAAGTACATATATGAAATGAGATCCATTTTGAAATGTTTTTTAAAACAACTTTTACAAATTTGAAAATCAATTTATTATACCTACATCAATCTTTCCTCGATTAGTTTTTAACTATCAAAAACAAAAATTTACATTACACCAATTTTTTGCTTCCCAATAAATTGCCTATTAATAACCGGATTAAAATCAGAGTTTCGAATTATAAAAAAGGAAACGAAAATCCTAGATTCCTCAATAGGTTATATGTATAGTAAATAGTGAAATGAAAAAATGAATTAAATTTAATTACTATTTTCTACTTTTTATAGTTTACCTTTTCAGCAATTTCTTTGTATTGCTTATCAGGACACTTTTTACAATTTTCACACTTGTTTCCACAAAGTCCCTCAAATTCCCTCCGACTGTAGAGGTTCGTGAAAACCAACTTAAAGATGAAATCTTCGATCAGGTAGTCATAAGAGGCGTTTTTTGGCTCAAGTCTTTCAAAGTATTTGAATTCAACTTTTGAGTTTGCCAACTAAATTCAACTTACTCGTTCATTACTTCCTGAATGCCCGGGTAGTTTTCGGCCATCAGCCCATTTTCGCATACGACCACAGCTGGGAATTTAACAAGTTCGTTGGACTTCCAACGTTCGACGACCAGAGTGATGGCATTCGTTTCGAAAAGGTCCAGATACTGGAGGACAACGCGAACTGCACAGAGGGACGTGACCACGACACAAACAAACCAGAAGACCCTTTCTGTGTAATGAAAACTGCAATTCGAAGTTGCGTCTATTGATATCATTTTGAAATAGGTCCATCAATGACAAACCTTCGCTCCAGAATGTAGTTGACCCCCGCAAGGGTGCTGTTCTCACAGTATTCAGTCAGCACGGACAGAAATTTCGCGAAGAGCATTTTCAACAAAATCAACCGCAGGATACTGCAGGGATAGAGGCGCTCTAAAGAGTCCTCAAATCGTCCGCCATCGTCCCTGATCAAATTGGCATCTAGTTGGCGTGCATTTAATTATTTCATAAATTTCGTGATTAATTTCGGAATTCCGGCAAGGGAAATCCATCGAAATCCGCTTTGAGGAATTACTCAATTAGACCAATTTTGTATTGAATCACGCACTAGCAATATTCAAAAAAAAAAAATTCATAAACCGCCCCGATCCATTAAGGGACGGATTCAATTGCATGCGAGTGGGTGTTAACATTTTTATGAATCCATGAAGCGATTGAAACTGAAATTAGGCAAATTATCAAGGGAACTTTCAGACTCCACAAGTGCGGAAATAAACACATAATACACATTAAAAGGGCTATTTTTACATTTTTTATTTATAGCGAAAAATTAAAAACATGTAAATGCTTTTGAGACAAAAATTAACGAATTATTTAACGAATGAAATTAATCCTTTTTTGTAATATAGTCAGTCTATATATTTTAAATTTGTATAGATGTAAATACATAGTCCCTAAAGATTTGATGTTTTTCAATAATTTAGTTTATCTTTAAAAATCTTGTAAAAAATATTCATAATTTGCTACTATATTTTCTATGTTTCTTACTATATTCTGTAAAACGAAATTTTGAAAATACTTGTTTCTAAATAAATTTAACAAAATTTTTTAAACTTATTTGAAAAACTCAAGCTAGAAAAATAGAACATATACCTAAGTTAGACCTTGACACCTATTATATATAGAAAATATATGTCTCTTAAGCAAAGTAGTTTCGTTTCGTATGATAATGCGGCAAAATTTAATAAAATTATTTACGCTACCGAAGACACTCCATAGCTGCTACAAGGAAATAAAATATATTTAAAAAAACGAAATATAAACCATTTCCAACATCAGAATTTTCTTCCTGCCTTATATATTGTATATTGCAGGAGTGCTCTGCAGTCAGAGTACATCAGAAATTCCTGACCCAAAAACCCAATACCCCTTTAGAAAACCACCTAAAATATGTCCAGTAAACTCGGGAGCTTAATGTCGTCCTGGTTCAACTAAACTTCGTCTACCTTCGGAACTCACAGAGAAATTTTAACGTGGCAGCCCTTTAGGGTCCTTAATTAGATCTGAAATTTAAATAGGACTAAAAAAATAAAATGAAAATTACGCCCCGCTGGTGTAAATTTCGTGGCCATTAATAGCATAATTAAGAGGTGCCTTGAGTTTTTTATCACCAAAATCACCAACTCTCGAAGGGGTTGGGGTTTTAACTCTATTGCATCCTTAAAAAATTTATAAAACATAAAAGTTTTACCACCGGTTTGATTCTGCATAGGGTGTATCACCAGGAAGTTTTCTCGTAGAAAATTTGATGAATCAAAAGAAACATTTCTCCTCTGTGAATTCCATCGTATTTTCTCGAGTTTTTATCGTAAAACAAATTTGCATCGTGTGCCGACTGATTTTTGTGCAATCGGACAGAGTGCAACTGTAGAAACAGAATTGGGGGGAGGATGATGCATTTTGCATGCTAAAATGTTGTAAATTTGCACAAAGTCATCCGAAGACAAGTTACACGTTTCTTGTATAAAGTTTTCCTGCTCGCTTCCCGAATTAATTGCTTTTCGGGTTATTTATGATCCGCAACCGGTCTCGGCTCCTCGGAGTCCTGAAAAGCCAACGAGGTGGGGCTCCAAAGGGTTGGAAGGGGAGCAGACATCACGTGAAAGAAATTTATTTGCGCAACTTTTCTCGCCCCCAAGTCCCCATCCGCGGTTGCCGTCCCTCCGCCCCCGCTTTGCATTCTTTTAACAAATTGCATTACAGCGCTCCCTGGAATTTGCTGCAGTTAGCGATACAACAAAATCGCCACCGCCAACCCCCCCGAGGGGCGACCACTCGGTGCAGATTGCTTAATTGATGTTTTCTTTTCGCGGAAGGAAGCACGTAGCGCACGTGGTGCACGTAGTGGCTGCACACGGCTAAATGTTTTCCTCGTGCTGAATTAAAAATTGCCAACCTGATAATAAAGCTCGTCGGACTTCGAGGTAACTTCCTTTCTTCCAGGAAATTAATTGTCTACCGAGCTCATGGAATTTGATAAGCAAATTACTCAGATGTTTAAACCCTTCGGTGCAAGATGTCTAGTTAATTCTTGTCACAGAGTTTTAAGTGTTACTAATCCGATGACGGAAGAATTAACCTTCTATGGGCCAAATTTTTGTTTTTACTATAAAAAAAATGAATGTAAGTTAAAAGTAGAGTAGTAGTTAAAAATGAATGTGAGTTAAAAGTAGATAAGTAATGAATTCAGGAGTTTTATTAATTTTATAATAACGAATACAGCTTAGAACGTTCGCATTATATTCTACTTCGATTATAGTAAAAAGAATAAAATATTGTCTTTTGCAAAATAATGAAATACCAAATATTATGTGCAGTTAAGCTTATTATTATTTACTTTTGGTTTTTAACGAATTTTGTTGTAAGGATTGAATAAGCTTAACTTTATATATTTTATTTATTTATTTATATAATAACTTTGAAATTTACATTGTAGAATATTTGCCTATTTATTATTCCATTAGTTTTATATGATTTTGTATCAATTTTTTAAGCATAAAAATAACTAAATTTATAAAGCAAAGAAAACACAATCGTTATCACAAATATTAGTTGAGAGTCATAAATCTTATCGTATGCAAATAGTAACAAATATTATTTATGAATTGAACAATGAAATATATTATATTATTAAATATACTTATCAATTTTATCGATAACAGAATAAAAATAATGATAATTTCACAAAATGCCTTCGACTTTCTTTTGCAGCAAATTCCAAAAATATGTATATTGATTTTTCCGGTTGAAGCATTAAATCAATGGGTTATTTCAAAAAATCCATTTATTTATGTGTGACTTCAAAGTTACACGGGTCCATAGAGGGCTAAGTGGGCTAAGTGATTTTTCATAGTTAGACAATGGAAAGTAGTAAAATAACTAATCTTATATTATTTTAGAACAAACATTTTTGGTTTCACTTACAAAGAAATTTTTAGTAAGCTAGATTTTTACATATGTAGTTCTTCGTTATAGTGTCAAGAATCTTAGTTCGATTTTTTAAACATTTTTAAGAGATTCTTTTAGAGTGTTTGAGAATTCAGACCCGAGGTCTATAATTTAAACTTAGATACTAAAGAAACGTGTTTCTTGCATTTGTTGTGATTTATATGAGAATTTAAGTTAGAACATCAAAAAACTAATGACAAAATCTTATTTTCTTGAAAGTTAGGTGAGTTAATTTTCAAAAAGAAATCTAGCTTTATTCTTTTACCTAATCTTACTTTAACTTCAAAAGTTTATCCCGAGTTATCATATTTTTTATTCTTCTTTGGAATAAAGCACATTACATTACGAATTCAAACATAATTAAATTTTTTAAAAAGACCCAAATGCTTGAAATTTCAGTAACCACATAAATATGTTATGTATGTATGATTTTGTCCAGAAGAAAAAGTTTACCAAAATAAAGAAAAAATCTTTTCTTAAAGTTGTCTACCTTTCTTCTGTCCTTGACCCTCTCCAGAAAAAAAGCAGAAACAGATTCTTGAAACTTTTACGTTTCTATCTTCTTTTCTAACTTACTTTTATTTGTTTTTTCAGGACATTTAAGTTAATTTTCTAAACGTGAGTAAACTTTAGGAACCCTTCTATAAAATTCTACCAATTTCCTTAAAGTTTTTGAACCTTTTTCGACCGTTCTCCAAAAATCTCCAGACACGCTCCATTTGCACGCAAGGATATACCTTTTATTCTGTTCTAACGATAAAAAATTATAGTAAATTTGAGGGCCGACAGAAATGAAATCCGCTTCCTAAGCTCGAGGAACCTTTAACTCCTTAAAGACAACGGAAAGAGGATATCATATTCTACTACAGTTTTTACCATGTTTTCTGGTTATTGTTCTTAGGCAATGTACCAACGTTTGCCATTAATCTTCTAGCAAAAAGCAAATGCTTTTACAGTCCACGGGTCCATGGAATGGATATTTCCACAGACTGTTCCCGGTGTCTGCTCGCACCGGGTCTGAAAAAATGGAAATAAATGAAAACAAGACAGGGTGTATGGAGTTCTTCCTGCTGCTTAAGGAAATTCGATGATTTATTAAGCGGTACCATTTCTTCCTGAATAGGTGAGGTGCATGCGAGTGATATTTCTGCCCACTTTGACTGCTTCCACAAGATTAAATCTTGTCCTCGAGGAGAGTCCAAAGGCTCGATATTAATTGCTTTTATGGTTTTCGGTATTTGTACAATCCGTACTAGTCGTATTCATATATTCGTCAAGATAAATCTACCCGCACATATACGACAGAACAATAATCAGAGAATAGGGCCTACTATGATAAATTACCCATTTTTCAGGTTAAGTGAACACCATTATGTCCTTATCGGGTACTGGAGTTCAGCTCCTGGCTTTTCCATCCAGATAAATTGTGAGGAGAGGGGCGCCCGCGATTGTGTTGATATTTCCACTCCCCCCGATCGACAGAACCTTAATGTTGTGGCTCAGCCACACTCCGGGTGGCGACGGAATGGGGCTCCAAACCATTCAACAATTCACCGTACAAGTGTTGCATGCCGGGTGCGGTTCAACTTCAACCATTGTCGCACGGGACATAATAGAGGCTACCTCATGCCGAGCCTCTAGAATCTAGACGACGATGGGGCATTACAAGCCCCGGAGAAGGAAGTAAACCTTCGGCATTGATAACAAAATAAGGGCGTTCTGTGTTGTGTATGAAATGGGCACACATGACAAAATGAACGAGCACACTCCCAGCCACCCCCGCATGGACCCATGTAAGACAAATGGGCGCAATAAAAGTCAACAGCTCAAACCGTTTTCGGTGGGGTCCTCCAACAGTCGGCAATTTTTGGACTAGTACACCATAAACCTCCGAAAGTCTACGGAAAATGCCAATGGAGCGGCACTTCCTCTTATCAGTCCATAGGACTGATTTTCTCTTTTTCCAATATAAAATGTCTCGTCAACGAATGACGGATCTATTGGGCGAATTTAGCATTCCTCTCCGGCTGTCTGCAGGGAGTCAATTAGACTGAGTTTACTGCTCGACCATAAAGTTTCTGGGGCCCTTCTCTGAAGTTGTTGAGGCCCTTTAGACAAAAGATCTATAAAGTGGCAATTCGGGAAACCAATAGATAAGTGGCCTAGCAACTGAATTTAGGACGGTCTCGAATCGTTCCCATACCCCTGCTTCGGTAGTTTGAGAGGATTTCTCGATTCTAGGCGGATTTAAGAAAAAGGGAACTACTTAGTTAACTAGAAATATAAAAGAAAATTTTTTATTGGAATTCGGAAACTGTTACATAAAGCCAAATTTAATGTATGCCACAACCACCAGTAGAACTATGTATTATATTTTATATTATTGTTTCTATTTCATGGTAGAAACAAAAAGACTAAATCTCCACGACTAAAATATTAGAGTACCTATTATAGAAAAAGAAATTAAAAATTGTATATAAGAATGAATTATTCATTCAAATTACATATATCGAGAATCCCAAGCTAAAAAGCAGTAATTACGTATTATGAATTAATAAAATAAATAGGAAAACATAAAATTAAGAAATTTACATAGACTTATATCAGCATATAAAATCATTGTTCGATTTATACAAGTTTTATCCTTTTATTAAGGGGTTACACAACCTTAGCGCTATGCAAAAAGGGTATGAAAAGAAAAATTGTTTTTGACGAAGCTACAAAGTATAATAAATTATTCTTATTATACTTAAAAGCTAAAATTATTTTATAAAAATGACAGATGTTTGATATAAAAACTGATGTTTATGGAAAATTTGATCTTTACAAATTTATAAAAAGTAACGCGGTATCCAATCAAATAATCGTATTCTACATCTTAGATAACCTTATTAAGAATGTGCAGCTTAAATTTTATCAAAATCGTTTTTAAAAAACGTAGTTTCGAGAAAAAAGAAAGAAAAGTTAAACGTGAAATGCAAGGGATATTCGCTGGCACGCTCCTTTTAATTGATTGTAATTCAAGTACATAATAATTGGAATTTTGACATGTGAAAGCGCTTAAAATATTATGAAAAGTATAAGTAATAAATCTAGCCAAATTTTTATTTTTTGAGATTCTCAAGATGCTGTAACTCCTTAACTGAACTATAAGAAAAGAGTTTAATTTTATTAATTTCATATGGTTGCAATTCATTAAAGGTTTTAAAATCGATCGTTTATTCATAATGATTTTAGAAGCGAAACTACACTGCCAGCCACCTCTCAGCACAAATACAAATATTGTGGAAATTCTGGACAAACATGAACCAATATTTATCTATTGAATCAATGGGTAAAACTAGGATTTTAAATTCTAGGTAAACGAAAATTTATGATAACTTTTCAAAACATGGAATTGTATTTCTGCAGTTGGACTATTTCAGTGTCTAAAACTTTTTAGTAGATAACTAAACTAGTCAAAGAGATAAAAGCGACGAAGTTCATTCATGCCAACGCCGAAAATTCGGCCCTCATTCATGGTTGCATTAAATTTTCCGCAGGATGAACAATTTAAAAAAGCGTACTATCAATAACTAGCCCGATCCGACCCCCACCCGGCCGCGCCCCACATGCCCGCCAGGAGCAGTGCACGTGCAGCAGGCTTGTTAGAAGCGACTAATTAAGACAACTCAGGTAACAAATTTTATCTCTGAAAATTGAAATATGAAACAGCAAATGGGCAAGCGTGTGCACCAGTTTTGGTGCAGTTGCACTGGTCGAACGTTCGGCAAATATGTACATCAATTGCACAAAAACAGTGCACATGGAGCCAATTAAAATTTTAATAGACAACCTTTTCGCTTCGAGCGGAACCGTATTTACCGTCCGGCCCCACGGCTCGGCGGATAATTTAGGCCCCAAATTATTATTACCACAGCGCCCCGCTGAGTGGGAAGAACCGGGCAAAACGCGAACTGAACCTTCATGGCGAAATGATCATTACGATCACAGCTCGCGGGGAACCCCCGGCCTCCGCTGTTTTAATTCCACCTCAATATCCTGAAAGGAAATCACCGAAGATCACAGATAAACATAAACATTTTGCTAAATCGTGCAATTGCATATGCAAATTTGTTAAATATTCCCCTGGGATGAGGAGTCGAAATGGGTCTGCTTTGGGGCGAATGGGCGAAAAAAGCGGTGTAATGATTAGGATTGAAATTCTCGGATGAAATACTTCAGGTCGGAGGCCTCTCCAAATTTGAATATATATTTTTCGATTATATTCGAAGCGACCCCAAAGAAATGTTTTATACATAATGCATCGTTATCGTCTTTGTGCTATCAAAATTCGAAAATTCAAAGGTTTATATAATATAGACTGCGATGCACTAGTAAAAACCATGGTAGTACTAAACTAGATCGATTTTACTTACATATCAATCGTATAGTGAGTAGTTGGAATCGTTGAACCCAAGGTTAAGAATTAATAAATAGTGAATATTAAAATAATATTGTTATTCGTTAACAAAATGTCTGTTATAATTGTGGATATTCAATTTATTTGTGGAAACAGAGGACAATGTTTCGTTAAAGAGTTGGCGGTACTTTTTCACGGTTCCCTTATTCCACTTGTTTATCACTTTGCGCCGCCATATCCACGCGAGGAACTTTCCTTTAAAGCAAGACTTCAAAACAATTACGATTTTCGTAATATCAATGGATTAAATTAGAACAATGGGAACATCGAATACAACCAACTAGCGAATTTTTTATAAAAAATAAAAGATTCTTTGATATACGTTAAGGGTGAAACAAAGGAACAATTTATTAGGAAATACTTGCCGGACGCCAACATTCAGCAGTTCAAAATACCAAAGTTGAGTAGCCTTCAGCAGTTTGAAACTAATTGTGAAATGCACGGAAGACTTCCACAACTACGTTGCGCAGCTCAAAATTGTGTCAATATTTACCTGTATTTATTAATGAATAAAATTATTAAGTAAAAGAACTAATTTTTCGATGTTAATTTATTTATTAAAACCCATTACTTTTTACAAACACATAATGTCAAATATAATATTAGTAGAACAATATAAAGGTATCTCGTAAAAGAGTCTTTAATAGTTTGTGTGTACATAAGAGGTCCTAGATGGTATAAAAATCACATCTTTTTATGAAACATAACAATGTTTATGAACTCTAACAAATCAAATAACCTACAAAGTTCGCAATAGGTTAAAGTAATGCTTCCTGTATCAACCGGAATTTTGTGCTCTCGCTTTAATGCTTCCTGGTTTGAAGGTATTGGGTCAATTTCACTCTTCAAGTCACAAAGATGCTTAAAAATTGCTACCCATCCAGAATATGTTGTTGGAACCGGTTGTTGACCATGACGATGAAATACGATCTTTGCCTCAAATGAATGTGGGTCGAATCCAAGTACAACTTTTTGATTATGATATTCGTCCAGATAGTACGTGTAGTTCAGCAATATGTTTTCACCCCGACTTTCAGGGCAGCTTTTCTGCTTACGTTTTTGGTTTTTTGATGGTGTATCCGTTATTACAGAATTTTTCTTCCCCGTTTTTTAGATTCCATCCTAACGCAAGGATTTTTACTGTAGTACTAACTGGGAGCTATCGTGTAACGGAGTTTATATGTTCTGTTGTACATGATTGGTTACAGTAAATCCCACCATTTTTTAAATAAATTTTGCAATACAAGTTCATAATTTGTTTATCATTCAATTCATAGTTGTTTGGCGAGAATTGTTTCTAAAACGTTTTCAAACTTTGCCTTTTAAATCGAAAATACAGATACACACAGCAATAATGACCACATACTTGTGAAAGTGTACCTTGCAATCGCTGCTTATTACATACGAACATGTTTGAATTAGTCAGTAGGAATTTTTGAAAAAATGAATTATTGGGGTATTTTCCATATGAATCAAAATATTCGGCTGGTCCTTTTCGTGGGAAATAAAATGCAACCCAGTGAGTTCCACTTTTGTGGGCTGGATCCGTATTAGCTATTATACATGCTGGTTTTTTAATTTTTCGCGGCAACTGATTGCATGGGAATACACCCTTAAAGAATTTGATTGTAATATGATGGCTTTTTAGCAAATGTGCAAGTTCGATCGTGTTCATTCTTGTTCACAAGTTGTGTTTTCTACGTCAATAACTTTGGTATAAGATGTAACATAGTTACTTATAAATTCCTTCGTTGATGCGTCGCGAACAATGACTGTATTAAATTTTGCTAGGGTTTTTATAAGGTCTTCATCTAGGCGTTTAAGTTCAAGATTATCGAATCTACTTGATTTTTCAATGCATTCTGCCTAGATGCGGAATATCTGAAGACAATTTCTTTTGTAAATAATTTATTTTGTGCTGTGAATCCAGCTAAAGAGACTTTTTTAAAGAAGGTCAATTCACCTCCGCAGAGGTATTCGACATTTATCAAGCAGCTCATTGTTACCGTGATATTGTAGGTATCTAACTAACACTTAGCATAAAATGTAACTTCCTTATATAGGTTTTAAAAGTTTGTAGATACATTTCGATCGCTATGAAGAAACAGGTGAATTTTAACGACAAACCACAGGTTAAATATATGATAGCATGGAGTTTTGCGTACCGGAAGAGCAGAAAAGGTCCGTGGGAATTATACGCATTGAACACTTTCAGATTTAAGAATAGAATTTCGCAATTATTTGTAATCTTAAATCCAGTTTTAAATAACAAAATAAATAAAAGCAAGGAATCCGCAATTTTGTTTTTTATTATTTACCTCCATAAACGACAACATATTTCTAAGTAATTAAACTCATTAATTATAGCAAAGGCAAGTTAAAGCTTTTATCAAACTACTTCACATTCTCCAAGATGCAAATTACTGCATCTGCCGGCATTTACCATATGTTAGCAAAGACCTTAAACTTGACGTTAGATAAACCGCATCAGCGGTGACCCCAGCAGACAAACGAGTTAACTTTGCAAAAACTCGTTACTAAGCAGCCGCTCGACATTGTTCTAAGAACTAGAACGAAGCTAAGATGCAATTGCCAACTTTAGGCCCAAGCTTGCATCAATGTTTACTCATAACTTGTTGTTGCAACAGTCTTGCACGCAAAGCCTCCGATCACAGCCCAAGCCCCAGCTCTCGTACCACCCGCCACGCCCTAGCCACGCCCTAGCCACACTCCCGCCACGCCCTAACCACGCCTTAGCCACGCCCTAGCCACGCCCTACCCCCGCCCTAACCACGCCTTAGCCACGCCCCAGCCACGCCCTAGCCACACCCCCGCCACGCCCTAGCCACACCCCCGCCACGCCCCAGCCACGCCCTAGCCATGCCCTAGTCACGCCCTGCCCACGCCCCAGCACCGCCCTAGCAACGCCCTAGCCACGCCCTAGCCGCACTCCCGCCACGCCCTAGCCGCACTCCCGCCACGCCCTAGCCACACCCCCGCCACGCCCTAGCCGCACTCCCGCCACGCCCTAGCCACGCCCTAGCCACACCCCCGCCACACCCCAGCCACGCCCTAGCCACGCCCTAACCACGCCTTAGCCACGCCCTAGCCACGCCCTAGCCACGCCCAAGCCACGCCCCAGCCACGCCCACGCCCCTCATTTGCATAACCGGTTTTGGTTCCCACGACAAGGTGCCCCAATACCTACTAATGTGAATGTTGATTTATTTAATATTATTGCTTGCAATTGCAATTGCATGAATTGAAATATTTGCCGAAATTTCATAATTAAATCTTATTTTCTTGACTTTAAAGGTAAACTGAATCCAAACGGAAGCAATTCATTAAAATGGAGAATTTCATGGAAAGCCATTCAAATTTTTAAAAAATGCATTAAACTTTTTTCTTCAGTGGTAAATATGACCTTAAATTAATTTACAAAAAAATAATTGAACAAAACCTTTGTATTACTGAAGACTTCTTTAAACCTAACAAGTAAAATATAAGACACGCAATGTCAAAAAATGCATAAAGCTAAAAAAAATAATATGTAATACTTTGGACAGGCTACAAAAATATCATCTCATCTTTGAATTTCTAAGCTCTAAATTCTAAACTCGAAATAGTTACGGAATCCCAGTGCTAGTTTATATGTAATTTTACTATAATAATAAATAACATTTGTTTTTTATTATTTTTGCAATATTATTTTTATATATGATGGATCTTAATACATCATACATCAAAAATTTGAATCCAAAACATCTGTTGAGATAGATTTCTTAGTTTTAGATAAGGTTTAACATACATAATATAATGTTTTAGTGAATGTAGTGAATTTTAAATAAAAGCATATACTCCTTCTAAGGATACAACGTTTATTTTATTCCTCTGTTCATCAGAATGTTAATTAAAAATAAACAAATTTTAATCGAATAAGACGAGAAATGAATGAATAAATCGTCTATTTTGAAGGCGTTATTTTGAAATTTTATTGAGAATCTCTACCTTAAAAACGAATGCCAATTTTTGAATTAAAATTGATAGTTAAAAGACCACACATAAACAAATTCATATAAGTGAATGGAAAAGCAGTGCTAAAGCCTTGCCTAACCTTTCAAGGTATAGTGAGTAAGCGTAAAAAGCTGACACAGTTATTCATTCCGTGGGTACAAAGGGTAACTCGCGAACAGGAAAAAAAGCTGACAAAGTAAGTGAAAACACGAAAAATCAACAAAGTAGGCCACGCGGCTACCGCAGGTATGCAAATGAGAAATAGCTGAAAAGCATTCTTTGGATATGTGTTCCAGTTTAGCAACGGTTGAAATCCGCGTTCATTTTACCTTTGGTCTTTTTCAGCTCAAAAAGGAGCCAGCTAAACAATGCCCGGCCGCCGCATACACCGCCCGAACCGATTGTCCTGGCAGAGCCCTTTGGGTTTGGTGCGTTCCTGTTTTGTATATAATATTAGCCAGCGAATTAATCTGAGAGCCCCGGGACGAGTCACGAGGGATAAGGGCAAAAGGTCCATTTACAAAGGTAGGGCTCAACCGGATCTCATTGAAACTGGGAATGAGCCGATCCAGAAATTCCTTGACGTCCCTGAAATTGACACCTACATGATTAGGGAATTTATCGGTGATAAATAACGCCTATGGGAAGGCCCCCGGGCGGATGTGCCACTCGCACCCATTTCGGGGAGCTATGGTCTTGGAATTAATGCGGGGATAGTTCCATTACGGAAATGAAAGTTTCTTTGAAACGCCATTAAGCCAGGATGCCGTTCCGAGAGAAAATTTAATTTGCCCTCGGTGGAAACATATTTGCAGATGAAGTGGCCATGGCCAAGGATACAAACTAGCCACAGGGTTTTTCCCTGCTTTTGGGGAATAGCCTTCTTGGGCGAAGTCTTAAATCCTTTCGCTCTGTGCCCGCAAAACCTAGAAGGGAAGCTCGAGAACGAAAGAGCCCGGAACCTGTCTGTGTAGCTTAGTCCCTGATAGAAAGTTTATATCTTTTTCTATTTCGACTTCTGGTAATTAACGCTGCACTGTAAAAATTTATACTTTAGTAGAAAACTCAATTTCACTTTTTTGGTACTTAGGCAAAGCGGATGGTTGGATTTTGGCGAAACTGAGGAGCTTTTAATGTCGAGCTCATTGAGAAGTGAATTTAAGGATGTTACGTTTGAACTGCATTTCAGGGAAACACATTAAAGTTTATTTTCCCCAGACTTTTGAAATTTATTTACAACAAAAGCATTTTAAAATTTCCAAAAATATTCTCCAAGACTGATTTTTACTATTATAAACTATGAATACAAATTGATTTTTTTTTGTTTTAATTATAATTGAGCATGATCTCTTAAATCATTTCTATTCATAAAAGATTTATTCGGAAACTTTTAAAATTATTACGCCTATGATTTACATATAGTGATTAAAAGGCATAAAAAACCTAAAGGAGATGAAAATGGAAAGGGGGTTTTTTGGCAAATTATTAGATTTTAGAATTACTGAACTAATTTCTGATTAACTTATATGATTAACGTGTAACATCTATGTACTTGTAGTTTTATCGGAATCATTCAATTTTTATTGTAGCTGTGTTTTTTCGTCTATCCAAAACAAAAAGAAATTTTGTTAAGATTTCAAATTGATCATATAGAGCAATAGAATTTTACATTTTCTATAATAAAAAAAAGCATCAAATTGCAACGACTTTCTTAATTTTTAAGTCAAAAATTAAACTGAAAATTGGTCAGTTCAAGATTTGAATTTTGTATGAATAAAAATCATGGCAATTTGATGCAAATTGATTATCCTTATTCTTAAGAAGTATTAATAATCTTCAGTTCAATATTAACTTTCCTATTGTTCTAGAGATACAAAAATAACTTATGTAATGGCAGGATATCCGAATTTTTAATTATTATTAAGAAGGATAAGCTTTTAAAAAATTTGAGAAAATGTTACCTTCTTAACGTTTTAACGTAAACCCTCACATTACAAAAAAACGATTGCTAAACTTAAAATTTATATATATTTCTAAATAGCACTTAGCTTTGATGAACACTTTCAGTACCAATTTGAAGACTCTAGGGTCTAGGGAATTACAAATCGATTAGACTTTCGTAGTTTCAAAATTTCCTTCAAGTCAAAATAGGGTTTAAAAGCAAATGCGATGTACTGAATTGAAATTTAAACGGAAAATACATACACGGAAGCGCCGGATGTATCTCGCATAAAGGTGCTTACTTCAATAATTATTCCCACCATTCGGCGTCAACCCTCTTCCGTGAGCTGTTCGTGATAAATAGCTCACTAACTGGCTCATAATTATCCATCTCTGCGGGTGCTCCGCACTAACTACATATTTGGGTTCGGAAGCGTAAAGGTACGCTAAACCTTCGAGGACGACGACAGTGGGTGCTGCGCCACAAAAGTGGGGCGCTCAAAACGATGTATGTGCGGGGAGCAAAGTAGTTATGGGGTGCGGTGGCACTTTTCCCTTCGGAAGCCTCAATGGGGACCTAGAAAACTGTTTCACATGCAGTTGCTCTTTTGTACGAATAACGAACCATGAAAAGGTTAAGAAGCGCTCCGCAACGCACGACCAAAACTCAATTAGTTCAAAGCGGCGTACGTTGAAAAAGGTGCGCGCGGAGCCCCAAACAGAAGGTGGAGGAGCGATGGAAACTAATGGGTACGCCTGTCTGCTCCACAGCGGGAGTGATTGATTTGAAAGGGCGCCCCATTTATCCAGCCGTTTGAGAAATTTACTCATTGTTACCGAGCGTTTTCGCTGTTATGACGATTATTGTTTAATTGAAGAAATACGCAAGAATAATGGTCTCAGCACTGAAAGGTACAATATATTTTATGAAAAATGTATTTCTACTCCCAATTTGTAAAGAGCGAAGGGATGTGAATTTGAAGGCAGTAACAAAAGCTCCTCATTCCTTGGGTAGTAGGGCAAGGTCTTAGGAAAGTCAGAAAAGTGCAATAAATTTCAATTGGTAAAGGATCTTTTAATTCCTTGTAAGTGACTGGCAACAAAAGCGCGCTCAAACATCCTTCGAGAGACATTGTTCTTTTCCTGTACAGATGATTAAATGCTCGTTATACTTTACGAGAAACACCCATATTACGACATTATATTTTTGTGTTCAAGCCCCCCATCCTCACCCGAAGAAATCTCGAAGTTCTTTTCACAATTTGATTGTTTCACGTGCAATAATTCAAGCAAGGAGGGCCGGAGGGCCGTGTTTCAAAGAAAGTCATGCTTAGTGAATAACTTGAGTCGTTTTTTTTTTGCATTTCACTTTTTTCCCTTGTCAAGCGCGCCACTCCCAAAGCGCCCCATTTATAGGGAAAATTAATCTCAGATGGGATTTGGCAGCCTCCGGGGTGCCCTAAAATCAATTTGTCTTCCTCATGCCCTCCTGGTAGCTTCGGGTATTCTTATGGAATGAATAATTTCCTTTTCTTAAGGTGCAAGATAATATTACACAGAAGGAGTTTTGTGTATTTGCTCATCCGCCCGCTTGGCAAATGTTTGCATTTTAACCTAAATTGAGACTTGATTTCCACTTGATGTCGCTTAGTACGACGCACTGGGGAGATTATTTTCTTTACATTTTGGAGTGAGAACTGAAAAAATATGTAAAAATTCATTGAGGGTGGCTTTTTCGGAAATTAAATTTTCATTGAGTGTTTTTTCTTTATTACTACGACGTCGAAGGGATTTACGTTTTGTTGTGTTTCGTAATCTCAATGATTCTTTTAGATAATGCTTTATTTGGAAGACATTGAATGGCTCCAAATTTAGAATATTAAACTTTTTGATTATATGTTTGTTAGGTGGTACTACATATTTCATAATCTACTTTTAATAAGTTGAGTAAGAATTACATAGTTTATAATTTTATATAATATGATTGTACTTGTAGGAAAAAATAAGAAATTTGTACCAAATATAGGAAAAACTTACTTAAGTAAAGCAAAAATTGGCACTATTAGTTACCCACATGAGTTAAATTAAAAAAAAAAAAATGAGAAATCAAACGTGAAAGCAAAATGTCTGTAAATTTGTTTAAAATACTTAAAAAAATACTTAAATTGTTTTATCTAAAAAAATAACAAAACGAAATAAAACATACACAATACTTGAGTCAAACAATTTCGTAGCAGTAGCAAATCAAAAAAAGCATAGTAGTCTGTAGAAAAAATAAGAAGCACTATTTTATTCGGCCCCCCGAAAAGTTTTAATACAATACATACGACCTTAACAAATTACGAACTATTTGTATCAAAATAATGATAGTAAATGACAAAATACGAAGCTGTTTTAATCGAATTAAATTTATTCTAATAAGCATTTCAATGCGCTAATTAAAAATGTCCATTATTATTTAATAAAAGCAGCGTTGTTTACTTGGAACTATAATACTGCTTATAGTTTTTAACGTCTATAACTATCTATCTGTGCTTAGCTAAAGCAGTTGTCAAAATTACTTAAAGTCCGTAAATTTCTTTTAAAATCTTACGAAACATTACAAAAACTCCCTAAAAAATCGAACTAATAATGAAACATAAAAACCTTAAAATTAAGTCCAAGCAACTTTTTTCTTTCCAAATTTAGGCGGCACTAGTGAATCTTCGCGTAGTTCACACGTACACAAACGCCTTACAACTGCGTCGGTCGCATCTTTTCCCTGTTTTCCTCCTTCAGCACCATCTAAATTAATAGTTTCAAGTTGATGTTTGCATAATTCTTGTTCATTAAGAATTATTTTTAATTTCTCGTTACAGTTTTCTATTGCAGCAAGGTGAGTCTCTTGGACATCAATAAGCTTTTTTTGATGCTTCAAATTTTCAGCAAGTTTATCTTCAAAAATTTTCATTTGTTTCTTCAACAAAGTACAGATTTGTGTCTGTCTCCGCGCACTTTGATGAGACCAGACCTCCTCCCACTTCTGAAGATTTTGTTTTGCTTCAGATTCATACATTTCCTCAATCTGTATTTCCTTTTGGATTTCACAATCGTATTGCATTTCGAACTTGTCAATAAGATGCCGAATACTGTCGTCTTTGCAGTAGATTGAAATCCTTTTTAAAATGTCTATGTCTTCTCTCATCATTTTTCGAACTCCATCGGATCGTTGCCTTATTATCATTTTAATGCGGTTCCAATTCTGTGGAATTTGGTTGGTATTCACTGGATCTTGTATATGGCGAGTTTGAAAATCGGTCAGCTCGTTTTGCATTTCGGTTATTATTTGCCTTAAATCGTCCTCTTCTTTCTGAAGATTACTGCTCTCTTCCTCACGTCGCTTCAGCTCGTGCATGTGGGACTGCTGCAATGCACGTAATTCTTTAATTTCAGACTCTTGCATTTTTTCGCGTTCCTTAAGATACTCTTCGCGTTTCGTTGCTTCTTCTTGAAGACGTAGATTTCGAATTTGTGCCTCCTTTTCCTCTTCCTCTCTCTTCATCTGGTTTTCAATCTGAAAGAAAGTTTTTGACTTTAATAAATCTGGTACCAATTAAAATAATTAATAATAAATCCTTTAAAGTGACCATAAATTTGACAAATATTCGTTTGATCGAATCAATACATTTCAAGGTAATCTGGCAGATCTTTTGGAGTCGATGATTTTTTAATTCAATTTCATAAATTCAATATTGACCGAACATTTTTTTTACCTAAATCTAACAAAACTACACATATAAAGAGTTTAAATATCGCTAATGGTATGACAGTTTTTTCATGATTGATTTTAAAAATGTATAAAGCACTAGACTTAAATATAAAATTAAAATAAAATTGATTTTCAGATAAAGGACACAATTTTGGATACTTCTAGACCACAGACACCGTACTAAAAGTACACACATAGATCAGAACGCTGTGCAGTGAAAAAAATATTTAGAGAGGGTAGAAAACTACTTTAATTTGCTCGATAAAAACAAGAAAGCGAAACTTGTAAACATCTTCAAAAAATTGGACAGTTAGAAAATGTAAGGTAGGCCCACCTGCTTATCCAACCAATTCAACTTTGCAAAAGCCTCATTGTCTGTTTTCGATTCGAATAAAACAGAATCATCGCAAGTGCCATACCTCAGGCGACTGTAAAGTTTGCTTTCGAGTTGTAAACGTCTTCGCTCCTCCTCCTGATGCTTTAAATTTCTATCTATTTTCTGCAAAACATCTGAAGAGATTTGTCTGGCTCTCGGCTTACTTAATAAACGAATCTCCTCCTCGTGTTGGCGATTTTCGCATTCAAGAAGATTACGAAGTTTTTTACGACGCTCCTCAAGCTGTTTATCTTTTAACTCCTTCTCACGATTTTTTCGCAGAGTCTCCTCCGCATGTTCATAGTATTCGGGTGCTGTCCATGACTCGAAACGTGAAGTTACTTTGCCCCAATGATCAAAATAACGATTCACTGCTATGTTTTTCTCTAGCCGCACGTGCTCAGCTTCCCGGCGTCGTGCAAAGGCCGCTTGCAGTCGATTAGCCTTCATTAATTCGATTCTAATTGCACTATTTATTTTTCTCCTGAAAAAAAAAACCAACAAATAAAAAGAAACATTTAACATGTTTGAACAATTCAAGTCAGTCATTCATGTCCAGTTTGGACTTAATTTTCATGTTTTGCTAAATATTGTATAATCACCACTTATGGCCGGTGAAGTACCACAAGAGGACAATCCGACCCTCTTGGAAGTATCCGGCTGAAAGCCACTAAAAACTTTTATACGTGACACGCAAGTGGTTTAAGGGGCAGACCAATTCTCCAAATCGGATTACTATCTTATCGAGAAATCTAAAAAAAAAAGCTTGATTGATTCATTCATTCATAACTTTAGCGATTTTCTCAGGCGATTGACACCGCGCGCAATATTTTTTGCGTATTTCGTGGAAAATAACCGCAAAAGCGCTATGTCATCCACAAGAAAGTTAAATTTGTAAATTACAGTCGATGGCTCTGTTTACTGCCATAGGATAGAACATTGATAATTTTGGGCGAAGTTATTTGATGAACTACACACAAATTGGTCTGGGGTAATTCCACGCCACAAACCAATGCAAACATCAACAATTACATCGCGTTTTTACGATTTCTACGATTTTTGTTTTGTTTACATATAGGGCGATTCTGAAGTATGAGTATGCTTTTTAAATAAACAAAGAAATATCAGACTCAATTAACGATAAAATGAGGTATTTGTCCTTGACCTCTAATTTGGATACACTTAATGATTTCATTTCTGAGACATACCTACTAATTAATATAAATACTAAATCTTTTTTATTTACAGATTTTCTCAGAAATTATTGAACAGTCTTTTCGTAGCGTGTTTTTATAAAACTTTTTTACAAGCACAGAACGTTGAAATAATTCATAATCGAAGTTAAATTGAAAAATGTATAGATAGCATCAGTTAACGTAAATCAACCTATAATTAAAAGCAAACTACTAGGCGCCAAGAGCAATTTAAAAATCCTACAAATATAAAGTGTATGTGCAAGTCATCCAGGTATAATTGATCCTACAAAAATGATAGCATTCAGACGACAAGTTTTTATTCTTATACATACATATATGTAATAAAAAAACAAATTAGGGGAACCACAGACGAAGCGAAGAGACTGGGAAAAAATAAATAACTACTTTTTATTAAATACTATAATAAATAACGATTCACGACGAAATTATTTTTACGAAAGTTATATTTTATGACTATATTTTGATGTTTTGTATTGATGATTTAATAAGAAAAAAATTTTAACTATGCTATTTATATATTGTTTTTTTACAACTTTTTTACACTGTCAAATTAGTTTTTAACATAATACTATTAAGTATTTTATTATTCTTATCTTATATCTCATTATGAATAACTTTTTTGAATCTTAACTTTGAAAAACTTTCTAGCTAAATTCAAAAGAAAACATACATAAGTTCAAAAGCAATTAGCCTAGAATGATAAGGTTTTTACCAAACGTAAAAATCATTTAGAATTTACGTGACTGGGTTTAAGACGCATGTATCGTGCTTGAAAAGAAAATATACATATCTTCTATTCAAAATATTATACACAAAATTTCAGAAGGTATCTTTTGTGAAATTCAAAAACCAAAAGGGTCGCCTATACATAAAAATGTTATTTTCTTACTATTCATTTTGTACATTCAACTTGCATAAAAGGCAAATAAATAAACTCAAAAACAATTGCTAAATTACATTCACGCTTAAACAACAAAGTACCCAACTCAAATGACTGGACATTTTCAGGGAATTTTTTCCTTGATAAGTTTGCTCCTAATGGTTTCTGTCCCTCCGTAAACAAATCCAGAACAACAACAGACGACAAAAACGTGTCAAATGTTACTACGCTCAAACAAAAACACCAAATGACCGTTGACACCGTGACGAGGCGCCTTTAACTTATCCCGGGGATCCACAAATATCTGGGAAACAAATACCAAAATAAGCACAACGATTGCTTCATTTTTACGGTCAAATGGTGCACAACTCAATAAAAACAGGTTCAATTACGCCATCCGGCTTTTCACAAAAAAATATATACCTATACAATAAATTTTAAGCTCTTTAGTTACACCCGACAGCCAGCAAGCAAGCAAGGGACAGAACAGAGATCAATTCCAAAAACTTTTTCTTACTACGTATGTGTCACTTTCGGAGATTTTCTGGAAGACAAAGTTAGAGCAATTTGCAGGAAGCTGCATGGCAGAGATTTTCCTACATCGCCATAGTTTAGAACGAGTTTAAAGCACTGAGTACAAGTCTTTGGGATGCGGAATCCAACACGGTCCAAATTAAAGGGGTCATAATTGCTTAAGTGACCGTAGCCCCGTTCCGGTGGAGTCCCACCACCTGGAGCATTGGCCCTGGGTCCAGGTTGGACAGTTTGTTGGGGCAGCATGGGGTCGATGCCTGAGAACATTGTTCCCCAGTAATTGACCTGCTAGTGGGGCTCCGCCAGAGCCACAGCTTTGTCATCGAAGATTACAATATTTATGAAGGCCGTGGTTCTGGATTGTCACACCATGCCAAGGGGTCTGCCAGTGGCAGGAGCGCCTTTGGTTACTCAACCAGAGGAAATTTGCCTAATCGGAGATTGGACAGGTGATTCTCCGCATTCTTAATGAATTTCCATAGAAAGGCTTAAAAGGTTCTTGCTAGACAATGGATTGGCCCTAGTCCTCCTCTAGGCCTCACACGCATTATTCTACGCCACATTCGATACACACCTGTGATTCTATGAATTATTTGATGTGAGTTGGATGGTATTTGGCTCCTGCCACTTAGTTACATGCAAAGCCGAATGAAATTCATTTGTTCATTGGAGGGGCATGAAAATTTTATGTTTGAGAAGAGGAACGGACAGTAATCTTCTTACTTCCGACCCGCCTTAGATAAATTGGTTCTTGTAAGATTACCCACCCTTAAAAGCCTCAAAGCTATGGATTAACCCAAATACCTCACACTCAGAGTACCCTCAAAGGGGAAAAATCACCTCCCAAAATTGTATTAAAAATAAACATAATAAATAATTCATAAGTTATATGAATTATAACAAATAATTCATATGTCAACGAAAAAAATTGAGTAAATTAATGAAAAGTTGTATTAAAAAGTTGTCATCGTTGATTTAAAATTATAAAACGACGGTTCAACGTGATGACCTTAAATATTAAGTTCGAAGGGATTTTAGGACCAAACTTTATAGCTTCGATTGGCATAAATACATATGTATGTTAGAAATTATATACAAAACACATTATATATAAAATATATAAACAGTAATCAAAATATACATAAAAACGTTTTCATAAGAAAAAACTGCATAGTCATAAAATTTAATATCTCGCACGCATACGATTCTCCCACTCTTAAATTCACTAGATTTGGAAAACTTGCGTACTTACTATCACCTCAAGCATTAATTTATAAATATCGCAAAATCCAAAATACAATCCCTTGCAAGAAAAATGTTCTATCAGAAAAAATCAAAAAGTTATTATCACGTAGTCAATAAAGCTCTTGAGCTCTGACGGATTTATTTATTTTCCAGAGTATCGAATCTGATAATAATTGATGGAAATTTATTCAGCGCGATAAAATCCTTCAAATTATTCAAATTTATTCGTAAAATCAATCCAGACAGGTAGATACTTAGATATGCTACAATAATAATCTCAAGCTCGAGCCAAATGTATTTTAATTAATAACAAAACGCTTCGCCGCCAAGTGCGCGGTTATCTACCTCAAGTGGACCTCAGGCTTGATAAAATATTAAACGATTTTTAATAAGAACTCAAGTGTGGCCACGGTCGCTCGAGAGCAAATTCAATAGAACCCCTCCATTATCACCTCATCCTGATAAGCACTCCAGAGATATTTATGACACTCTGGGAAAATTAAATCAAAATTTTAACACTGGAGAAATGGCACTCGCTGATTAATCGCTTCATCGAAAATCAGTGATGAAAAATTAAATAAAAAAAAATTAAGGCCGTCGCAGGTGAAATTTTTGTTAAAAAATGGTGTAATTAATGGCCCCCTCCTACTCTTATAATTGCTGCGATGTCTGATTTGCTAACGCAATAAATTAAGCGTGTGTCCACTTTTCGCATAATGATTAAATATGACCGAGCGAATGGTCACGAAATAAGGGGAATCACCAAAATTATCATTATCTTTATGTGACTGCATTCACCTGAATCTTATTATGGCGTGAAATATTAGTCGCACTTCAGAAAAAGCTTAATTTATTGAAGAATGGTGTTCAATAAAAATACGTAAAAAGTCCAACCGAAGTGGAATCTGGCTTCTATCGGAATGCGAACTAATTTATAATTTTACACGGAAATTCCCAAAAACTCTGATATCATTATCATTGCATACAATTTCTCTTATTTTAGAAAATTGCGTATTTTTAACAATTGTTCATTATACGATGATATAAATCAATATCAGAATCAAAACAGGAAATAGAAATCACAATTACACAGAACTTTTCAAAAGGTTAAGGTTCCTAAAGGGAAATCCCCAAAAAATCCAATTTTGAGACGATTTTTTTATAAGTAGTTAAGGAGAAAAGCGATTTGAGTCCCCAACAAAAATTGAAGGATTACTAGACACGCAACAGAGCTTTTTCTAGTCCCAATTATTTTCAAAAAAAATAAGACTTAAAGAAAGTGACTGAGAAATTTCTGGGCAATTTCCATGTTTACAAGTTTGGCTATATTAACCAAATCATCACAGTCAAACACGCATTAAGTACATGAAACCTTGGGGAAGCTATAAAACAAACAAAGAACGGAACAATTAACTTTGTTTACAAATGTTATAGATTGATATGTAGCTGTTCAATCAGAGCAAATCAAAGCTTGTTAGCATTAACACCTGAATCAGCAGTAGTTGAAGTAAATGTCATATCTATCAGTGAAAATTACACGAAATAATATATATATTATAACAAAAATGTGTATTGAAAAATTGTTTGAGAAGAAAAACTCGTAATTTATCGGTTGGCAATCAGACAAACATAAAATTATTCACTTTAAAACTCTGTCAACAATTTTCTATCTGATAGAATTACTATTTACTTCGACTAAGTCGAAAAAATTTTAGTGAATAAAAAGTATCATTGGTTTAAAACTAAATTATTAGTAATCGTATCGATATATGTATTAAATTAATTAAAAAGATTAGATGTTTTACCTACATTTTTCTTTCTAAGTTTTTTACATTTTAGTGCATCCCCATTTCCCCTTTTTTTGACCCAAAAAATTACAAAAACGTACGTGATTAAAAAATCTATTCAAATGTAATATGTATATCCAAATTCTAAAACGCCATAGAACTGGTTTCCAAATGACATCCATTATCAACAGTTTAAAGACTTTAGCATAATTAAAATTAGCCTGCATCGAGAAAGCAATAAAAGCCCAATCACTTTCCAGGCTCTTGTGATTTTTATTTTTTAAATGAAAATATGTGTAAGACAGCGATGACTCACATAATTAACAATAAGTAATATGTAAAGTACAAAGATATCGATTAAAATCGTGTAGCGGAAGTATTTACGTTATTTCAAAAATTTTTCAATAGTAGTTGCACTAGTCAAGAGGAAAAAAACAAATTCTCAACTGCTTTCCCTCATCTGAAGTTAATCATATTTTTTCAGTGATTGATTAGATACGAGGATTGTCTTATTGTTGATACAAGTGTTGGTGAAAATTGCCGACCCGCCATTCATGCTAAAATGTATTTAAACCAATTCTCAACAGCGAGGGGTTGCATCTCCCTGTAATCAGTTGACTTTGCAGCATGTCGGCGAAATCAAAAGTCTCGGTGTTATCAGTACTCCTCTGTAAGTCGAATATATGACAGTATTACTATTTTTTATCGTAATCCGCACAGAGTGTTGCAGTGAATAAACAAATTGAAAAATTCCATTCCTAGACTTGCACTATGCTGCAGCAATAAGCATCGTTTCGAGGAGTGGATGGGGCGCAAAACCGCCCACCAGTGTCACCAAAGTCCCAAATAATCTGCCCTATGTAATAATTCACCACACGGCCATTCCTGGAGCATGCCACACACCTGCCGAATGCAAAGAAAGGATGAAATCTGTCCAGAATTCCCATCAAAAGGACCGAGGCTGGGAAGACATCGGCTACAATTTTGCAATCGGAGGAGATGGAAATATTTACGAAGGACGAGGATTTAACGTCCAGGGTGCTCATGCTCCCGGATATAACACAAATGGAGTAGGAATTGTGTTCATCGGTGACTTTACAAGTAAGCGAGTTAAACAATCAACTTTTTGGTCTCCAAATCCGTTTTTATTCACCTATCAATGCATTTAATTTCAAATACTTGTTTACACTGAGAATGTTTCTTATTAAACTTTAATTAATTTTGCAGATGTCGTCCCTTCTAGGATTATGTTAACTAGAGCAAAAGAGTTGATTCAGTACGGAATTTCGAAAGGACATATTTCACGGAATTATAAACTAATGGGACACCGACAGGTGAAGGCTACTGAGTGTCCTGGCAGTAAGCTTTTCAAAGTGATCCAAACATGGCCACATTTTGTGCATAACCCCTAAAAATATATGCATTATTTGTAAATAAACTAAAAACTCATATATTTATTAAAGAAAAGTTGTTTTCTGTAATAAAAGACCAGTAGAAAATAAAAACAAATTTTCTGTAAAACCGCACTTTGCCTGATTGTTTAGAAAGCAAACAACATGATGTTGTGTAACAGTTTGAAAAATTTGTATTTGATTTGAAAATTGCATTGAAGTGAGTAGGAATTATGCTTTATATTTTTTCTTTTCAATAATTTGTTTGATTCAAGCAAAAATGATGGCACATTTTTTACAATATTATACCTAATAATACAGCACAATAATAGAATAATGTCTTCCAAAAAATATAACCTTTCCTCACTCAACAGTACATATGATATTCAGTTTATAAAATATAATTTTGAATTCATTTTTTAATGATAACAATACTGGTAATATAAAATTTTTTAATATTTTAAGTCTTGTAGTACTTAAATAGAGGTCCGTTCATAATTTTAAAAAGTCAGTATCAATACAAGAATCGCATATCAAAAATGTTTAGTCCAAAAATTAAAATTTTGGAAAATTTTCTGTTTTTAACAGAACAATTTTATGTCTCCTTGTAATTTTGGACCGTCTAAAATAAAAATCAGGGCAGTCTATCAAGATATGAAAATACTCACTTAAGCAGAAAAAAATATGCAGACTTATCTGTCTCCATAATATCATAACTTTGACTTTGACTAACCACTACTTTATATTCCTGATTCCAAACACTAACGATGCGGAAAGCCAGTGGTGTGGAGTGGTCAATAACTCAGCCGCAAGGGTGCTAAGGACCTGAAAGTATGATAAACAGCTAATACAAATTCATAACCTTACCCATAATCTGTCAATGTGAGAATATCTGATCAGACGTAGAATTGATTGCATTTAAGCACCCCCGACTACCTCACGTGCTATTTGAATGTCTAGGAAACAGGCCATCGACTTCTGGTGAAAATGTCTCATCCGATTAAACAATTACTCGCCTCTGATTCATGGAATTAGCAATTTTTCACCTCTTACTTAACATTATTGCTGGTAGAACAGTTTAAGACCACTAAGACACACCCGTTCCGGTGTTAGTAACTGAGCCTAGTGATTAGTTACAGCTTTGTCTGCTGTCTAGATTGATAATGTGAATCCCAGAACGGTGTTCGATTGCCGTCACAAAGCCATCTAAATTGATATCTTATTGATGGGAATCTCGTGTACATCTAACAAGCGCTATAATTGAGCCAATTTGTCTGTGTGCAAATAGCAGAAGCATTCCTTTGAGAAATACAAGTAAACTGGCAAACCGCTTTGAGGGTAAGTAGAATATCAAATTAGGTAAATTGTGTTTAGTCATCATGCAGTGGATTTCTGCAAAACCGCAGACTTTCATATTAAGCAGAAGTTATGCAGTCTCTTCATCATCGTCAACTATATTTCAGGTTTTCAACAGACAACACAGCGAGCATTGCATGGCGGGCGTGAAAACAGTTGTCGCATGCTAACGTGAAAATTACAACTTGCAGCCGCACAGGCGTTGAGGTGCTGAGGACAGTCAGAGCAGGGTTGTGCAGACGCTGCAAAAAGTAGTGAATGAGCTTCCTAATTATTCCACGCCCCACTGGGAGTAATAATAATAATCAGAAACACCATAAATCCATCTCGGCAATGATCCCAACACCACCGCTATCCGTTGCAATGAGTTGCAAAATGCAACCACAACCATGCACCCATCCACCAACAAACTACGGGAGCAATGTGCACGCCGCTTTAAATAACTCCGTTCTTGCAGAGGAGCGCACGAATTCAAATTAGTCCCCGAAGCGTATGGATGGAGGCGCCCGCTTCTGGGATAATCCGATGAATTTCTTCCGGTTGTCCTACGGAAAGTGTGAAAATGAAAAAAAAAGGTAAATTAAAACAAAAAAATAATAAAACGAAATCATGCATTATGCTGTCGAGGTTAATTGGCAATACAAAGGTCGTAATAAAACGTTTTTATCGCTTATTAATTAACATTACGTTACGACTTAATGAAGCGCTGGGCTCGATTAAATTGCTCTGAAATAGCATCATAAGGTCTACCGCTTCGAGATCGAAAGAGTAATTATATCTACAGTGGGCCATTAACCATTTGTGCCTTTAAACTTTTAATATAATATTGATTATAAAGGCATATGTATATACCAATTAATTTCATCATAACTTCATATATATTTATAATTAGTTTTTAGATAACGTGCTTAAACTCTTGGTTGTTATATAATTTTTGTTTCTATTTTTTTATTAAACAACTAGAATGGTTGTGAATCAAACAAAAAAATTCAAAAAGTATAGTATGGCTTGACACCATAGGCACCTTGAATTAAATAACTAACATTTTCTAAAGTTTAAACTGGTGCAAACCTACAAAAAATAAGTATTCAATTTTTTTATATATGTATATACATAGAATTCAACGATTGTATATATATAAGGTTAAATTCGAGAATTTAAAATCATCCTAAACTCAAACTCTCAAGGTACAATTATTTTTAAACTCAAATCTGCAAAGCGTAAAATTTATGTTGTTACTGGAAATTTAAATTTCGTTATATATTTAATTCAAAGGCCACTGTTTTGTCGGAAAATGGTTTTTCGTTAGTAAGTTCTTTAATATTTCATTTTTAATAGTGTATCTCATTAAATCTCGTTTTGAATCGCATTACCACAATATCAGTCGTTCTCTGGTACTTTTCGACTTGTCCAGATAATTGGAATGGAATCACAAGGCCGTAATTAAGTCTAATCAAAATATTTGGTAATTAAAAAAATTCACCCGATATAAGATCGACTGCAGCATCGTTATCACCTGGTTGAATGGGCCCATGGGTCGAGTGGTTGCGTTGCGTCTATGACCATCGATTTCGATGCGGTGAGCTTTTGGTCACGTCACGACAACAGCCGCCACCTGTGGCACTGTCACGAATGCTGGTGGCCGGCTGCCCGCAGCGGGGTCCAGATTGGCGGACAACAGGTTGCCATCATCTCCTGGGAGTCCGTCCATGAAACTTCCGCCATCCCCAGGTAAATCACACAACAGCATCAAATCAGGTGTGATTCGGCCGCGGGATATGTGACACACTATCGCTCGCGTGGCGGCCTTTTGTTACATAAACAAGAGTTGAGCAGAGTAATAAACTCGCTCCAGACAGTGCGAGAAAATAAAAAGATTAAAATTTGTGATATGAAATGCTCGATTCCTTGTTTTGCAATATAAAAGATAGTTCATTCGCCGCATCGTTTCAATTAAAGTCCCACGGTCACAGCATTCACACAACGTGCTGAGTGCTATAATTTAATTCGTCCTTTCCCGCCAAAAATTCTTGCCATTAGTTCCTATTTATTAAATTATTTTATTTATTTTATTTATTACAAATAACTAATAATGTGTATGTTATTTTTGGTGGAGGTCATGTTAGCGTTCGGAGGTGAGTGAATTTTTGTAAAGTGAAAGTGAAAAATTGGTTCAATACAAATATTTCGCATAAGATTTAAGCTACTATGGCTTGAACAGTGATTGAAAGTGTCCTGAATTAACCTCTTCATATTATAATATTATTATATAAATTTTACAATTACAATTTTGGTTCTGTGACTTCCATTAAGATTAACGTACTTTCTCTAACCATAAAGAACGCAATTAAGATTTTTAATTTAATTTAAAAATAGGAAGTTCTACATATTTGAAGTTTACACGTGAAAAATGTGATAAATATAAATTGAAATGAAATACACGAAAAGAAGGATAAAAAAGTAAATTTATAGTAAAAGCTTTAAAAATTAACATTTGTAAAACTAAAATCATAAAAAAAGCATATTCATATATTCCATGAAATAATACAATAATACGAAACAAATATGAGATAAGCACCTTCGTAGTTAATTCCCAATTTAGGCGTAATTTATTGATGAAATCTCCAGCGAAAGCCTCTAAATGTAAGACGCCACTCTGAAACGACAAAAATGTACGATTATTATAAGAAAAACAACAAATTTAAAATGTTATTAAATTTTAATAAGCGTAACAGGTCAAGTGCACTAATACATAACTCGCGATAAGTGTCCCGCATCCATTTTCATTATCACATTTTTTATAGAACGAAGAATGTTATGAATAGAATTTCATTAAAGACTCCATAGATTAAATAGAGATTTGATTTGCTGAAATTGATAATAAAAGTTTTTCCTCGATATGTGGTAAAGCCATGATTTAACATTAATCTATTCAAACAATCACCACAAACCGTTGATATTTTACGTAATTCTCAAAATAGCATAAAATATAAAAAACAATTAAAGTAAGAAGTTTTACCAAATATAATCTTCTAACATAAATATAAAAATACGCACTTTTTCTGTAAAATAGCTTAAAATATCGCACTAATGAGAAAGCGAGTCATAAAAATTATGTACATTAAGCATGAGCATAAGAAAATATTTCTGCAGAATTTGAAGGAAACCTCTGTAACCTTTTGTGCTGAGAAAAAAGAAGCCTTCTCCAATTTATGACATGCGCGATAGACTTTCATGAAAAACAGCATTCATTCAATAAGCTGTGATTTCAACCACCTATGATTAAGGGGATTTTTTATCGCAACATCTTGGCCAACTTGATGATGGATTAATTTTGCAAATTCTATAGTTCCAGGCTTAGCCAGATATAGTAGACCAGCAACATCTTTTGAAATGACCAAAACAAGTTTTCGGCCTTTTTTTCATACTTTTCAGATATAACCGACTTTTAAATCAATGAATCATGTCGCAAAACTTTTTCTTGAATGAGCTCAATCAACTCAACAACTCCACAAAGAGAGTGTCTATTGCAAAAAAAACCCCCGCGCCGAATCAAAGCCACTCGAGTTTTGAACTCGACTCGCATTGAAAGTAAACAAATGATAAAATTAAGAGCTTCCGATGTGACGTCGTCGACGCTTTCCGATTGCGAGCTATAATAATACTTATCACCGAGAGTTTATATTGTCCAGAAAACCTCCGACATCCGCCGCAATCGCGTTTCAATAAATAAAAACAGTGTTCGCAGTCATATTTCACGGTTTAGTGCGTTTATTACTTTCTAAATCGACAGTTCGGCTATAAAAAGATATTTCAAAATTCACTCTGTTTAGATAGAACTGCGGTTATGCCGGAATTTATTTTGTAAATAAAAACGACTAAAATTTGCGACATATCCCATTAGCCAGTGGTCGTAAATTACCTGGTTTTTGCTCAGTTTGACCTCAAGAGGTGTTGAACAAATTAGGTAAATAGATAGTTTCGGATGCAGAATCGATTTATCAAATAAACCAGTCAGTATGGGGATTAACCAACACTGTTTTTGAAAACTCGGCATTTCTGTTTGTGCAAAAACTGCACACACCTGGTTTTAGAGATGGCACTAATTTAGGTATTTTTACTCTGTTCCAGCTATCATACCAACAATGTCGACAACAACGATAGTAACACGTAACGAATGGGGGGCCAGACCGCCAAAATTAGTTGAGAAATTCCTTGGACCGTCCCCGTATGTAATTATTCATCATTCGTACCAACCTGCAGCATGTTACAGCACAGAAGACTGCAAAGCTGCAATGAGATCGATGCAGATATTTCACCAGGATGACAGGGGTTGGAATGATATCGGTTACAGCTTTGCAGTCGGTGGCGACGGCCAAATCTACCAAGGCAGGGGATTTAATGTGGTCGGAGCACATGCACCCGGATATAATTCCAAAAGTGTCGGCATCTGCCTTATTGGGGACTGGAGAAGTATGTTTGATATGCTTAACATTTTACAAATGGAACCGATGGAATAAATTCTAAAAATAAAATTTTCCCTTTTTCTACAGCTGAACGACCATCCGAAAAAATGCTTAGAGCAACTATGGATCTTATACGATTTGGAATGAAGACGGGTTTTATCCATAAGGATTACCAACTTCTTGGACATAGACAAGTTAGAGACACAGAGTGTCCTGGTGATGCTCTCTTCAACGAAATTAAAACGTGGTCGCATTTCGTTACTATGCCGTCTAAATTTAAGGAAAACGAGATACCAACATAAAATTTTAGTGTGGGTTTAAAGCTTTAAATATGTAACAAATTCCTTAATGGTATTATAGAATAATTTAAATATACTTCACAAGAACACAATAAATTATGGAATGCTCTGCACGATATGCTTTCATTTTTGTATTGTAATTTAAATAAGATTTAAACCTTCTATAACGTTTCCTTAACTTTACAATAAATATTGAAATAATATTTTTAAAACAACACATAACACAACAAAAAACCTTATCGAACGTTGCAATGATTGCATGAACTTCGGAAGCTAATAAATTTGGCACAGAATTGAAAATTAAAAATACTTGCTAGGGACAACTATTAATAAATTTTAATTCAATTAAAAACGTATTCATTCGGATCCGATTATAACTGGTAAGCTGCATTGTACAATAATACTGAACAATGAATATAAAATAAAATAGAATAACTTACCGACTTATGTTTTTATCAAAAAATTTATATAAAACATCAACTAAACCAACAAATTCATTTCAAATTTAAATTCGAACCCACCCTTCGTAAAGTCCATTGATTCGGCCATCAAACGCTGAATAATTAAATTCACCACACGCATGAGATGAAAAATTCAATTAAACAAATTGGCAGGTAACAATTGGGGATCTCATCGTCATTCAGTTGACAAGTGATGGATTACAGAGTGCTAAGCAATTCGACAATACGAAATAAACAGCCGATGTAATGGACCTATTTTTTTTCGAAGAATGTAAGTATAATGAAAACTAGTAAGCTGATCGTATTTATGTACAATTTGTGTTATAAAGCCCTAAAGGGTTCAATAATATTTTAAGTGCTGTTAAAAACAAACAATTACTCTGAATGCATGAGGTTGCGCCAAATTGCATAATATGCTGAATGAGAGCCGATGCATATGGCACATTGGGGCAATGCCCTAGAAATATCTAGATTCAGTTTGGCATTGCTCGAAAATATTTGTTTATAATACAATCTTCCATGTTGAACGAATTTAAATACTAATTTATGGAGTGAAACGTTTTTTCTTCGCCAACAAGGAATGAATTTCTATAAATCGAAATGAATATTGAAACAGTTTAAAGTATAAATGTTTTACCGAACCGCATTTGATGCATATCATCTTTTTAAAATGTGTCACCACTACACGGACACAAAAATAGATTTTCCAAAAAATAACAAAAGAGTTCAAAACAACAACAACAAAAATTAAGAAAATCCTGAGAAGTGTTGAATGAAATTTGGCTTAAGTTCTCAGACAAAGTCTGGAGGAAAATCCACAAACACTAAAGTAAAAGAAATTGTATTTTCGGAAAAATGCATCCCAACAGCAAAGGCAACATCAATTAGCAATTAAATGTGTCTAAGTGCAGATGCTGATCGTGGCTATCAAGACGATCGCGGCTGGGAAAACGAGCACACGCTCATGAATTATTTTCACGGCTGAGAAGTTCTTCGGCCAATTCGCCATCCATTTTCCATAGAGACATACAAAATTTTCTCCTCCCAGCACGATCAGGCTGGCTAGCGAGCAGCCAGAACACAAAAACCATGACGTACTCACACTAAAAATAGTTTTGCCAAAAATACGTGATAAAATTTAAATTAGAGTAAAAAGGAATTTTCAATTTTTCACATTTACTCTAGATTGAGTGCATTTTACGGGGAAAGTGCTCTTTAATCTTCGAAAAATCGCTGCAACTGTGGCCTTAATCATCAGTAGTATTATCGATCATTAACTTTTGTTCGAGTGTGCTGTTGGGAGATGTTAAAAACATTTTAGAAAATATACGAGAATACATAAAATATTTTTTTTCCAACGGAATAGAACAAATTTCAGTGTATTTTTAGATATAATTCTCAATATACTAACTATACGCCTACGGGATCTTCTCACATACGACAAATATCTCCTGAGATCACCGCGATCAGTTGTAGAAAAGTTTTTGAGTGCAGTGTAGATCGGTCGCGGAACGAAACACATTTTTTTATAAATTTTTTTTTGGAAATTCAATTAAGCAACTTTTTGGAAAAAAATTGATATAAACAGCAACCGTCTGAAACAGGGTCATACGAACTAAAGATATTAGAAATACGATCTTTCGGCAAAAAAAACACTAACTAGATTTAAAATTACTACGAAAAAAATATATTTTTGGTAAAAAAATAGAAAAGTGAAATTTTATTTTTGGACTTGAATAAGTGGAATTAGTGTGAATCGGTGTTTTTTGAGCCGAATATCAAAGAAAAATTTCTTTTAAACGCGAAAAGAAAATTTAAGCGCAGCTCGCACCATCTTGGAATAAAAAAGTGAATTTTGCACAAATGTGCGTTAAAGCATATGTGTGTTGTTCATTCTTGGAAAATTCTGACACTTTTTGAGTTTGATTAACAGCTGCCCCGTGATATTCATGCCGATTTGTAATTTCTCTCAACTACAAAAGGATCCAAAAAAATAAAACCGTCTTGGCAGTTTGAAAGTGTTGTGCAATATTTTTCCTATAGAAGAAAAAACGACCTTTTTTGAAGCCAGAAATCCATAAAATGATCCATTAGCGGCTTATAGTGTATATTTACATTAGTAGTCAAAAAATAACTAAATTAAGTATCAGAAATCGAAAAATTTTATAAAAAATGCCTGTCACCGGATCAAAACCGGGTCCTGAAAAGGGTCCAGGTGGTGGTGGTCGATCTACTTTTCGTCCCCCATGGGTTAAAGATGGTGCGTCGGATGAAGCAGTTAAGCCAGCATGGGTCAAACGAAATGTAGGTGACGGAGCAGCCAAAAAAGAAGGCAACTCATCAAAGGAGAATGGCCAAAATCCAGCTCCAGTTAAAGAGGCAAAACTACAATCAAGGGAAATTAAAGTGCCTGTTATGACTCAAAAATCAAAACCTGCTCAGCCAGCGCTGAAAATAGTTGGCAAAAAGACGGAGGCTGAAATTGAGAAAGACATTGAGAAGGAAATTGAATATCAAATCGAGAAGGAAAGAGAAAAACGTTTCAAACTAGAAACTCCAAAATTACGACATGTCGAAGTTAATAAGGATAAGACTTTTAACAAAAGCGTAGATGCAGAATTTACTGAGCCAAAATTGCGACCGGTCTTGAAGAAAACAGGAAAAGTTGAAGAGAGCGCAAAACCACCTGAACCAGAACCTGAATTTAAAGATAAGGTCCTCAAAAAAGTTCCTGAGGTGGAAAAAAGTAAAAGCAAAGTTAATAATGGTAAGTTGGATACTAAAAGCAAGCTTATACATAGCATACTATAGATATAAAATGAATTCACAAATAGACGATCTTTAAGACTACTTAAAAAGAAACAAAAATAGAAAATTCGGTATAATAAAAAACAAAAAATAAAATTATAATAAATTGTTCGTTCGTTATATCATTTTTTTAATAGTAAATTACTTTAACTTTAATTAACATGTTAAGAAATAATATAAAACAGTCGATTTTATAGACTTATGCAAATCCTAAACGTAAAATCGGATTATCTTGTCTGCAGCTAAGTTATAATTGATACATATAACATTGTATCATTGCCCATTCGCAATAATTACGAAATTCTATTGAATCCAAAAATGTATGATATGTATTTCAACAAATATGTAGAGCCGCAATTATACAATTTTTTTGATTGACTTTAATTAATATGAAAAATCTTTGCAGATTTAATAGGATTTGTAACATAAATTTATCTATAAAATACCTTATTTAAATAAATATGAGTAATTTAGTCTGAAAATTTCATTTAAAACAAGAGAGAAAAAACAACTAATTGAACTCTTGGATTTTGTGGTAACATGAATGTCAACAAACTGCCCAACATACCCCAAAAATGTTCAACTGTTTAATTTACACTGGGTAACTTTTATCTATAGTTTTATAGTGTCACTAAACTAGGCATACACACACGTAGATTTATGGATCAATTGGAATTTGTGGTCCCAAAAACTGTAGAAATAACCGAGAGAGCTTGATTACATTTTCTCATTCATTTAAACAGTTCGCCCATTGAAATTTCAGTAAATTATCCCATTGGCTAGGTTATGAGAAGGTTTTCAGCAGGATTGTGGTGGGTGGTTTTGTGGATGTGGTCAAATACCTACATACATTTGAATTTAACCCACTAAAAAAGGGATATCTGTTTTAATTGGAAATTTTGAATGTTAACTCGGTGCCATGAACAATTGAAACCAAGTAATCACTTAGAAAATAGTGGGTGATTAGCTAATTTTTGTTTAACAAACCCCTAAAATAAATTATGGCACGTAATGCGCTTAAGTGGTGGAAATAAATTTGGGCAGTAAAAAGTCAACCAAATTAGCTCCGTGGTTGTTTTACTGCAAAACATTTGAATTTCTCTGTTGATTTTAACTTTAGACATTGTGTTCATTTGATTAACGACTTCTTCCAGGAAAGACTAACAGCGCAACAACAAAAAAATTATAGTACTAGAAAGAAACCGAGAATGGGGGCCAGTACGACCCTTGGGACCAATATCTACATGGTGTAGTAAATCAACAGAAAATATTGCTCTATTTAAACGGGGGAGCGCAATTCGAGATTTATGGGTGTAGAAAAGCATAAACTGCACAAGTAGAACGTTTTTCGTCCTTCATTTCATATATGTAGTATAAGTCCACTTTTCGCATCGTTCAGCTGGAAGAGGGATTGATGCGGAGCGGAGTGTGAAGTCCTTTTGTTGAGTGCAGTCCAACAGAAGATCTGAAATGGGTCGCCTTCTAGTTACTAAAGTGGAAACTATCGCACCCGGAGCTCAATTTAGAACCCCTCTAGCACACTCTGGGAATATGCACTTAAAAGGCATTAAATTAAGGAATCCAACCCCCAAAGAGATGTCTTAAAGATATGCTTAAAGTTCCAATAAATAAAATCACTTGGCATTCATATCCCCAACCAAACCAGCCCGATGCTTTCGAATAATATTCTTTTAAGAGCAGTATATAAAAATTGGCAAATGGCCAACAATAAATTGTATTGGTCGCATTTTATAGTCAATTTCTGGGTGTTTTTCTGTCCTGCTAAGATTAATTCGTTTCAGGGGGAATACTGGCTTGAGCAATGTTCTCATTTCAGGATTTTTTTTTTACAAAAATAAGGACGACAACGAAAACACATTGTGCGTAACCAAATGAGAATGGTTAGTATGACAATAAAATTATTTATTGACTACCTATTTCCCGCGTTTATTGTCCAAATTATAACTAATAATTCCACTAGAAATTATTACCACACTAAATTGTTATTCTCTTTTCAATTTAATATGACTGATTCGTGCTATTATCGCGGCCTATCAATTATAACTTTGTGGTCGTTTCAATATCATATATCAACATTTATTCATTTTCAGAATGTAGCCCATGAGGAAATGACTAAACAAATTTTATGTTCAGAATATTATTAATTTAAATTACTAAATGACTGCATTTAATCGTCTGTGAAATTATTATTAGCCTTATGGTAACAATGTAAATAATTTTCGAAAACTAAAATATTACATTTTATGCAATTTTTCATTCAATAGCACAGTGCTGTAATGGACTAAATCTGCTCAGAATATTTTATTAGTATGTTTTTTAATAGAAAATAATGTGAAAAATATGGACATTTAAGCGCCACTGGATTAGCACGTACGGTGATAAATGTCACAGCTAATAGATAAAATATGCGCTGTTTGGGAAGGGAGAGAGTCCATAAATATTTAATTTAATACAATATTTTTTTAAATTTGGTTCATTTTAGTAGCGCTTAAATTCAAAAGGAAAAATTCCAGGACAAAAACTGACAAATAAAATTGAACTTCCTTGCATTTTTGAGATGTGATAGAATTGTGTGCACCTAATGTGGGCGACGATATTTTAAATAACTATGTTATGAATGTCATTTGATCTAGCGATACGTAGTAAAGGTAGTCTAACAAAACAGGCTGAACTACATAATTACGACGGAAATACATATCTTTATGAGATTGCGATGTTCAAATAGTCTCGCATGAAAGATTGTCTGTTCAACTTCTTTAATCCGCTCAGCTTTGGACTCACAGTCCTTTAAAGAATTGAATAACGCGCATGGTTTTGTTTTACTAAATTTTAGATGATATACAAAACTAACACAAGCCGGTCCATATTTTAGAAAATATTTTTAAAAAATACATTATACCTACTCTGAACACTGTACCATTTGATTTGGCTTGAAGTTTAACAGCAAGCTTCAAAAAATTATAAAAAATAATACTTGGATTTTAAGAGAATCAAATCAATAAAATATCCTATGTTCAACTACTAAAATAACACAAAATGAAGAATTTGCAACCTGTAAAATTTATAAGATTTCTATATGTCCCTGATGGCAAACCATCCACAACAAATTAATACCGAAACTGCATGAATAATCATCTGATTTATATTAATAAAGCTCACATACCACCTACAGCATTGACTTTAGCTACTAAAAATACCGAGCACCCTCCTCGTCATTGGCACTAAATCATAAACAAATCAAACATAATCCAAACGAGATTAGAAAATGCGTTTGTCATCGCTCGAATACTTCTTCTATGAATAAAAACATCATAAATATTTCAATGAAAATGTTATCGCTGATCTTTTTAATATTTATAACAATTTTTTTAAAAGCCTTGATAAAATAAATTAATAAACCACCGAGAAAGCGTGTACAAATAATAGATGGGTTTGTTTATATTGTTCACTCGTTTTGATAGGCAATTTTGTGCCAAAATAATATTTTATAATAATGAATTCTGGAAAATTTTAAATACTCAATTTAATCGGAGTATTATTCACTTTTATATGGTTAGGTTTTAAAGTGCAGCTTATTTTAAAATACACATTGAGAAAGCATGGGACGCGACCTAATTCGATAAACATTAAATTTGTATGAAGGTTGTTATTCTTGCAATTCACTGGTAATCGTCAGGGGATTTTTTTCTTTTGCAGCCTGTTTAAATGCACAAACATACTTTTCTTTAAGTTAAGTTGCTTAGAACGGGCGTAAGCTGGGTCTATAGGCCAAGGTAAACACGGTGGTCTACCGTAAATATGTGCAATGGTTTCATTCGGAGAAAATATAATCTATGGCTAATCACGACGATCACTATTTCCTTCCGGATTTATAAGCATTTTCATTTTCCCGGTATTTTTTTCCGCAATAACCAAAGGGGATTATTTTTGTATTGCGAGAGCAAAGGCCAAAATCGGAAATTTATGCCATGGAAAATGTCTATTTAAATGTGATTCACCAACATTAAGATCAAAAAGATGCTCTTGATCTTTGTATATTACGATATAATCAGATATTTTAAGGGTACTTTTAATTAAGACAGCGAATTATTAACAACAATTAAAGTTGGTATTTCTTAACTTAATATCATATTTCAGGATTTCTTGAGAATGTTAAGTAATACATAAGTTTTATATTTATTATCGTTACTTATTAGTTATAAAGCTGTAAATTTGATTAGACATTTTTGTGTAATTTATTGATTCCAAAAAAATTCGTTAGTTAAAAAATTAAATATTTTTTGCTATAATACAATGCGTTATTATTCAATATCTCACATTTATTTAATCTAAAAAAAACTATTATAATTACTCAGGCAAAAACTAACTTATCGGCTGATTAAGGAATTAGGGGTGCAAACATCCCCAAAACGACTCCTGGCAATTATTATAGATTAGTGCACTACCTTGTTTTTTATTAACATAACTTAATTTTACGTGAATATAAACAAATCTTGGAATATTAATAAAATATTATTTCCCAATTTCAGCTCCTGCACCACCTCCAATGCCAACGTTAACGCCACCAAAAGCCCCGCCTCCACCACCGCCGCCCACGTTAGCACCTCCTGAAGGTTTCGAAAAGAAGCCCCTTTCGGATGCCCAAAAGCAAACAATAGAAAAGCTCAAGTAAGCAATTTCTCACCCTACCTGAACGAGGACAAACAATTTCTAACACAATTTTATCCTTGAAAAAATAGAACTAGAGCTCGAAGACGGCCCGATTGGTCTGAAATGATGAAGGAAGTTGAGGATGGCAAAAAGCTGAAGCATGTCGAATGCAACGACAGGTAAATACTCACAATAGAATATGAAAACTTTGATTCTGGACCTGGGTCCACTCGAAACAGCAAACAAGAGAACAATCTGCTTGAGCATCTCGTATATCTATCTCCTCATTCAATTTTGCAGGTCGAAGCCCATCATCACAAAGAAATCGATCACAAAAGTTGGCGACCAATTTATCTTTGAGACTGAAAAGGGCACTGCACACAATCAGCTCCTGAAGCAGATCCAATTTGGTGTAAAACTTCGTCCAACTAAATGCAACGACAGGAGCAAACCGATCCTGGAAGGTTTGCGAAAATTCCGACGACAAATGACAATAGAGGAACAAATACAAAAATCTGAGTCTAGGCGGTCTCTGCATGAGGTAAATACCAATGATCGTATTCAAATTTTAGATTTTACCTAACTAAAATCAATGCAAAACCTTTTATTTCATCCACAATAAAAATGAACGAATATTAAAGGCTCCACCGCCCGAAGAGGAAAGTGGAGATGAAATGGACGACATCGACAAATTGCGTGATGATTTACAGAGTACAAAACAACTTTTAGCTTTAGAACTCCGAAATAAAGAAGCCCAGGAACGCGAGAACAAGAGTCTTTTATCAAAGATAGCTAATCTTGAGGCCGAATTGGAACGGGAAAAGGAAAAGTCCAAATCTGGTACAGGTGAGAAGGGAACCAGTAAATCGACGGATGAAGTGCTCGTCGCATCCCTCAAAAAGGATGCCGACGAGGCGAGAAAGACATGCAAGGAGCTGGAGAAGAAATATCAAGAATCTGCCGAGCAGCTCGACACGGCAAAGGGTACTATCGAGGAGCAAAAGTATCAAATACAAACGCTAGAGAAGAAACTCGCCCAGGCGTTGCAGGTTTGTGTCCTTTTCGAGAGGCCATTTCTCTTGTTTTCCAGGCGCTTTTATCTAATGCTTTATTGAAATTAAATTAACATTATTAAGGGCAATAACCGTAGCTCCAGGCCGCAGTACAGCTTTTGCTACTCCTACGAAGACCCCAATGATCTAGATACCTACCTCTGCCAGGTAACTGCGCGAATGTTTTGCAAATTAATGTGGCTAACCCTTGCTAAGTAGAAAACCAATTACCAAATGAACATCTTGTGCTTATGCCCAAAGTTAAAATTTTTTTTATAGTGTAGTTTAGAAGATTGAAGGTACTATGGGACTAATGACTTAATTTGGAAATTTGATGGAACAATTTAACAAAACATTTACTATCCCACCCTCCCTTAAAAAGTTGTCTGGTTTCAAAACAGATTAGTTAGATCCTTAATCCCGAAATATACACACTACAAAGTCAAGAAAAAATAAAACCGAAAAGTTAATATGGATGTTTTTGTTACTGTCATAATTTAATCTTAATATTATGATACTTTTAATGTTAAAAAAGATCGGGATAATTGTACAGCGTTCTAGATCAATAGCCGAATCGGCCACACACGACGACGGTTTTTGGTGTACAAACTTTTGTAACAATCTTTATATATATACATACCTACATATATACTTTTAAAAAAAATAGTTGTCTTTTTTTGTGTATTAAAAGTACATACTTTTATATGATACATCATTTAAGGTGTAAGTGATTGCATTTCAAATCCTCTTATAGAAGTGGTAAATTTACTGAAAACTTTCGAACCGATCCGCCAAGAATGCTCCATGAATCACAGTGGACAAAGTTTGTTTCAATGTCGGATTAAATTCCGTCTCAGACAGAGTGCAATGCACATACTCATAATTGTGCAGTTTGTCATTGTCATCCATCGTCTGACTTCAAGATGTGCTGAAGGAGAGTTCAGCGTTAGAAAATATTTTGATAAATTGCTTATGAGCCGTCTAAGGAGCAAATAACTACAAAATAGCTTTCAATGAGCAAACCACTGCACGAAGAAGATGCTTCATCCCCTTTAGCTGGAGGAAATAAATAGCGCTCTGGCTTATTAAATTTTCAGTTGCGATGCTGCATAATGTGTGCATCAGATTTTGCAACGCCTTGCATGTTTCATACTTAACCACGGAATGCATGAAAATTAATCTTAACAGGATGCAATTTCGAATTGCACCCCTTATTTGTTATGTATCGAATTTAAATTTTAAATATGTTAATAATTTAAATGGATTTTTACAAAATTAGGGAATAGTTCCATCGGCCAGTATTCGACGAATAAGCGAAGCAGGCCAGAAAGAGGATTCACCAGAAATCGAAATTGAGATGTCTGAAAGTGAAAGTGATGAAGATGAAGAGAAGAAGGCTGCTAGGAAATCTAGGAGATTAGCCCGGGAAGTGAAGATGCTTCGATGCAAGCTCAATAGATACAAAGATAAGGAGGCCTCTGCCAAGAAGGAACGAGCTGCACTCAGGGAGATTATGAAGAAGAATCAAGCAATTCTTAAGTAAAATCATATTTTTTTCACTATCTTCACGAATTTTTATATACTTTTAAATATGCAGGACAGAAAATAAGAAATTCAAAAAACTTGAGAAGGAAGTTAAAAAGATGGCCAAAATGATGGGTGAAGATGATGAGGATGAAGATGATGAGGATGAAGCCGAAGAAGAACAGGAAGAAGAAACAGAATCTGAAGAGAGTGAATCTGAAGAAACCGAAGAATCTTCAACTGAATCTGAAAGTGAATCAGAAGATGAGGTAAATTATGTTTCGAAGATTTATTTAAAAACATTCTTAAACGATTTATTTATTTTATAGGATGCTAGTGATGAAGATAAAAAGGATAACTTGGAGCCTCGTATAAAATGGCACGAAAATCGACTAGCCACACTAAAGAAAGGAAATTACCTTCTGCAAGCAAATGTTGATCGATTGCAAGACGAAATTAATAAGGTCCGCGAAAAATCTGTTAGCCTACAAGCAGAATTGGACTCTGTTTTGTCTGAATTAGGATAAAATTAAACTATTATTCATTAGAGGACAGTACTTGTGAATAGCAGTTAAGTTTATTTTTATATGCTTATATTTGCGAGGATATTCACACAAAAATTCAAATTTTTTTCTGTAAGCAGCTGGCTGGAAATTGTTTGCAATTTGTTTATTGTTAGATCGCACTCATAGTTTCTTGAAAATAGATTGGTTATGCTTGTCGTAATCGCTTCATACGCTATCTTTTCGATATAAATTGATTTCTTTTAATTGTTTTGTGTTTCATTCTCTGCGAACTCCTAAACGTTTAAAACGTTGTATGTATATGTAACCCAAAATTCAAACCGGAATGAATTAATTTGTATAATTTTTGGGCTTGCATTTTCAGATCGATCATGAGGCAGATGTCTTTGCCTAGTATTCTGATCATTTTTAAATAAACTATAATTCCTTTATTGTTCATTCGGAGAATGAAATAAAATTTATATAATAGCCCTATTATTTCTCGAATTGAAATTCGTTTAATGTAACTCATATCGTAAATGTTTTCCAATGAACACTCAGGAACCGTCTACTTACTTATTAAGTATTTATTTCCTAAGTCCAATTAAAGTGGTTTGACGTCAAGTACAAAATTATTTTCGTTTTTCATTTTTACCACTTTCTCTGCTTAAAGTAAATACTAGTGCGACAGCTTCATTCACTGAATAATTATTTTTTATTCATGAGGGAAAGGCGAGTTCGCTCCTACACGTTACACATGTTATCAGGGTGCCAACGGTGTCAACATAATCATGCATGCTATTTTCAAGGTGCTAGTCACGAATGCTTAAATATTTTTTGAGCACTATACATAAACCTCTAAAATAATTGTCGCAGACTCATTTTCTTGTGAACTCCCTTCAAAATAAAAAAAATCGTTTTCAAGTGACCTCAGGGAAAGCAAACAATAGCAAAGTGGTAATCGCTTTGGATTGCTTCAATTTGTTTTTGAGAAATTGTACTGTTGTGGCAATTTCTATGATGTTTCATTTTCAAAATGTTTGGTGCAAAAATTAATATATTACATGTACATTTTTCAGGCTTATTAAGTAATTTAAGTATTATAAATACGTGATACTACCCAAACTGAAACCCATGAATGACGGATGGTATATAAATAATCAAGCAACATTGAAATTACAAAAATAAATTTCTCTGGAATTTTTTCACACGCATGGGATGTCGTCTGGTTTTTATTCGATGGGAATTAATTAATCTTATGCAACGATGGTCGGGAAAATACCGTACTTTTAATATTATGCCTTATTTTTCGAGCAGTTATTCACTGACTGAAGCCTGACGTAAGCTCATCACTCATTACGTTATTATTATATTTTTGTAACTGATTAACATGCACAGCTAGCTCAAAAATCCCTCTGAATACATATTAATTTAAAAAAACAAAACAAAAACATGGCCGAACATCCTTATTTATTCATATTTTAAAAGTATGTATTAATATTCATATTTTAAAAAATATTGCGATTCAAGTTTGAGTCCTTTTGACTAATACCTCTTTCAACTTTTCAAATGTTCATTTTGTTCAAAACTTTCTGAAACCTTTATGAATTTTATATAAAAGGACTTTACTGAAAAAGATAAAAAATAGAAACATGTTATATTATTTAAAAATACAAATATTATTTTTAAATTCCTTACAAATTTTTTATTGTAAGATTGTATTAGGGATAGCATAAAATAAATTTAAGAACTACTATCACCCAATTACCGGAAACTTTGGGGTTAAATTATTGGGTGAGCCAAATCATAAGTTTTTTTTTTTATTCTTCCAGATTCATGTTCAGATAAAAATTGATCCATTTCCACTACTTTAAATGAAAAACTTGAGAAGCAACTCAATAAAATCAAGCCATGCTGTTGCCGAAATCGATATTCATTATCTAGCTAGTTCCGTAACCTTCGGGCTTATGGTGCTATGAGCAGAGGAACCTGCATAATGGGTTTGCGTGCCGACGTCGAATAAAGTTAACAACTAATATCAAGAACTGTATTTCTAATGTCTCAATTACAGCAAATATTACCACAATAATCTACAAGCTAGCTGATGGTGTTTTAGATCTTTGTTTCAAAAACTATTCTCCGGTAAGCCTAGAGTAAGTAAGAAGTAGCTAAGACTGAGTAATTAAACTCCAGAAAAAATTAAATCAAACAATGGTCAATCATTTAATCCAAAATGTTCATGTTGTATTATTTATCTTCGCAGGTCTGATTAGATTGATATTTAAGCAATAATGAGTACTAATAGTAGACAGATAGAGTAGTAATGTTAAATTCATTCGTTGTTTCTTATTACTGCAAGCTCCAAATATCAAAGTTCTATGAAGTCCCTCAGGAAAATTGTCGCAGCTTTGAGTAAGCCAAGATTTTCCACCTGCTGCTACCGTATTTATTCACTGTTATCTTATTTATATTTCGATTAAAGGTTTGAATGCAGGACGGAGTCTTATCTAAAACTACATGAAATATTTTAAAATATAAACTAAAAGTCTTGGAGAACTGGGCTACTTAAATTTACTTACCGAAAAGCTTGCTGATTAAAACGCCAACTGCTACTGCTTACTTTTCACAAATTAATAGAAACATGAATGGTTTTCCTACAAAACAACTACGTAATTTCACACTTCAATGACCAGCCGGTGTACACGAAAAATGACAGTTCACTTACTACTCAGCACTGCCCTCATCGGTTAACACGAAAACTACAATAGGTCTGTTCTTTGACAAAACCGTTAAAAAAAACCCGTGGCGCCAGGTTTTGCCACACGGCGCCACACGGTCCCACACGGCGCCCCGAGAACTGTCAAAACAAAACTCGGGGTTCCGTGTGGCGCCGTGTGGCAAAACCTGGCGCCACGGATTTTGGTGTCTCAACGAACGCAAATTCGTTATTCCGGGGCAAAAAAGGGCGAAAAAGAAGAAGAAGAGTAGAATTGTCAGTTGTGTTGCAATTTTGCGCCAAGTGAGTTGGAGAATAATAATAACAGAATTCACGAAAAAAGCAAAGCGTCTCTTCTCATTTTAATCTTAGGTGAAAATTCATAACCGAGATTTATTTTTATAATTTACTGCATTTATTTAATACTAATTATCAAGTTTTACAATTATTTTCATAGTTGATGAGCATTTTTCATTCATACTTCATAATTTATTTCAAATTTGTCTGATAAATCAATAAATATTCAATTCAGTTCAAATTTAAATTCAAAAGCGACCAGCCGTTAAATTTGCCCGAGCCAGCCCGAGCATAAATCTCGGGGTAAAATCTGGCGCCGCACGGCGCCAGAAAATGGTTGTCAAATTGTCAACGAACGCTTTCATGGCAAAATCTGGCGCCACACGGCGCCAGATTGTTCCACGCGGCGCCAGAAAGTGGCTGTCAAAAATGTCAAAGAACGCGTTTATGGCAACTTCTGGCGCCACACGGCGCCAGACGGCGCCACACGGCACTTGCTGGGACTTCGTGGCTTGTCAAAGAACAGACCTAATATTTCACCAGTGCACCAGTTTTTTTTTAACGAATTTCTCAAAGAACAGACCTATTTTAAGTAATTGTGTTATTCTTTATGCTGATTTCATAATTATTTACCTGTAGAATATCTTGAGGAATAACAAGAAATTAGTGTGGATTAAATTTCAAAATTTCAAATAGGTTCTTGAAAAGTTTCTACGTGAGAACAGTTTTCACTTGAAAATCTTCTTGCGCTAGCATCGCCAAAGGTATTACCGTAATGACACTTCTCAAATGTCGCAAAGCAGCAGTCATGTCTGTGGGTATTATTTTTTGTGGTTCTGTGCTTTGTGAGTAAAATTCCCGACATGTAATGCAAAGCAATCATTTATTTATGAAGCAATACATGCAATACATAATACATAATCAAAAACGATCAAATTGTGACTGATTCGCCACAAAAATTGACCAGTTTTTTCGCATTATTGACCTTTTGATCGATTTTTTTCTTGACAATGAGAGACGACGTTGTGCAGCAGTCCATTTCGAACTTTTAACAATTACCTAATATTAAAATCGAGTGAATTATCTCGAGTAGCCAGTTAATTCAATCGAGTGGTAAACGATGCCCGAACATCTTGAATTGCATCAATTTGTGGACGGCCTGTCCCAGGGCCGGTCGTCAAGGCGATGGCTCTCATTCAAATGTGCTTGCCCTTACCTGGGGATCGTCCTGGCCACCCTTTCGTCGCTGTTCTTCTCTTTATGCTCAGTTATTGTTAAAGGACTTGTTGATGTTAATCCTATGGAATTGGCATCATTTAGGTGAGTCCCACGCGCCCAGAGAACCCACAAAGTCCTTCCTAATTATTCTTTATCTTCCAGATTCGTAGGAGTGCTACTACCAGCTATACCAATTGTGATATACACAAAGGAGCCAGTATTCCCGGAAGGGAAACGAATTATTCTTATTCTGCGATGTTTCATGGGAACAACTGGACTTATCTTGAGCTTCTATGCTTTTCGACACATGCCGCTCGCCGACGCTTCCGTCATAATATTCTCAACTCCAGTATTCGTAGCGATTTTTGCTCGCCTTTTCCTCAAGGAGCCCTGTGGAATTTTTAACGTAGTGACGATCATCCTCACCCTCGTTGGAGTGGTTTTAATAACCAGACCGCCGTTCATTTTTGGCGATGCAGCGCCCAGTCTTGCTGAGGAGCGAATCCTTGAAAAAAATTATGATGTCTGGGGCCCGGTTGCGGCTATATCATCAACTCTATTCGGTGCAAACGTTTACGTCCTCTTGCGTGCCCTTAAAGGACTTCATTTTTCTGTTATAATGTCGAATTTTGGTGCTTTTGCGCTAGTATATACGCTAATAGTGTGCTGGTTAATTGGTGCCATATGCTGGCCACAGTGCGGCTATGATCGCTTCTTAGTCATTGTTTTAGCTTTATTCAGTTTTCTTGGGCAAATTTTACTTACGCTGTCCCTACAGCTAGAACAGGCCGGTCCTGTCGCCATTGCTCGATGTGCCGATATTGTATTCGCCTTTATTTGGCAAGTCCTCTTCTTTGGGGAGGCTCCGAATAGCTATTCACTTTTCGGGGCATTGCTAGTTGTTAGCTCCGTTGTGCTAACCGCCCTTAAGAAATGGGCCCAAAGTTTGCCAAGGGAGTCGTCCACAAGAAAAAAGTTAAGGTTTCTAGCGTTGGATTAAGTATAGTGCATGCAGATATGCCCAATTCAGGGCTTTTCAGCTGCGGAAAAGTGTTATTGTAGTCAGACGAATTGTAATTTATCTAGTCTTTTTTTTATTTGTCGAATTTGGATCTCTTGTCTCATGATATTTTGTATTTATTCATTGGAAACTGAATATTAAAATCCTTTTTATGAAATTTAATTGCTTTTGTACTTTGATCTACAGACTAAGAAAGGCAGTTTGAGAGAACTGTGAGGTATTTAAATTTTTCTAGAAGTATGACCCCTTTCTAAATAATATTAATTATTAACTTATAGGCTTTATATATTGAACGTATAATTGCACTCATTACATTCAACCTAAATTAATGCTTATTTTTCCTACCCTAATTTTATACAAATGTATACCACTTTTAAGTAACTTACAAAACTATTTATTTTAAATTTTCGAAGCTGTAATGAGTAATATTTTCGTTTATTGCTTATCAGCTTCATAAATTCTCCGTTTTCAACTAGTAACGAAAGTTCTCAGCAACCCAAAAATAAAATACTATAACTTGCAGATTAATTTCGGTGTGATTATATTTTGATATGCAAATTAACATAAAATCCGCAAAAAGTACCATTTTGAACAGATTTTTTTATTTACATTGTGTTTTTATGATAATTGTTACGATGCGAAATCATTATCTATTGAAAATTACTTTTTGCAAGTAAGTTGATTACTTCCTCTTCAAAAAAGTGCATATTTGCTATAAAACAGATAAACTTTTTTTGTCAGCTATTCTACTTTAGAGTTGAGGAAACTCCGAAAACCCCATTTAAATGACAATAATTTCCAGTAGGTATTCTTGTTTATTTTGATAACGACAGCTAATTGGTGATCCCGTGAAATAACATATTACAACAAATAATACAATGTGCCATAATTTCGCTATCAAATAAATATTGCACAGGCTCGCATTTTCTGGCATTCAAGCTTCATGTAGCGGGGAGAAAGATAGGTTATTAAATTATTGCTGAATTATTTGCTTAGACCGAGATTATCGAGATGAAGTTATTAGTTGTTCTTACAACGATAGTGCTCTTAGCGAAATGTGTTAACACTTTAAAATTGGAATTCATTAAGAAAATTACTAGTTCGGAGGATACCGACGCAGAGAATACTCCGCTTCGTCCTTTGGATGGAATAGAAGAGGGTAAATTTTCCTTATTTTGTAATTATTAAAAGAGTAAGTACGAAATAAAACCGACATCGATCTCTTGCTATTTTATTTATCTCATAATGAAAATTGGTCTGCTGATAGAGCTTCTGATTTTGTTTCTTTCATAAAATTAATCTAAACTACGATAATCTTAAAAGAATTTTCAAAAAGTAAAGAAAGTTCCTAAACCAATTTCATTCCGGTGATTCCCCTTTTTTCCCAAACCCTGCATCCAATCTGGAAAAGAGCTTAAATAGCATCATTTTGAGGTTATGTTCCCAACCAAGCCAACGTCCGTTTAGTTGATTGACGTGTAGTCTGACGTTTGTTTGTGCTCATGGTGCCACTGTTTCGATGCAGCACCCAAGGCCTACATTTGCCACAAGTTTCAAGTCGACAATAAATCAAGATGCAACGAAAAGTTGACCAATGAAAAAGCCACTTCTGGAGCAGGTTAGCACTAGGACAATGTACGTGCGCGACTGGCGAACGGCGCTCCGCACCCCGCCAACGTACAGGCTCGGGAATCGAACATTTCGGTTTCACTTTCACGTAGCACTAATTATTGTCTGCATCGGATCCCTTGGGGTTCTATTCCTCTATACAAAAACAGCGTCATCTTCCTCATCGGACACTTGGCTGCATCGAGCTGCGACCCAAGATGCCTACAATTCAACGTACCCCTTAACCACCCCGATTATCACAAATGGTACATTTTCTAGTTTGTAACTCTTTTTGTATTACAGGAACTATTCTCTCAACAGGTAAAACAGTTTACAAGATTGCCATGATCGCAGACTTGGACACCAACTCAAAAGTGGACGGAGATCCGCCGTTCTGGAGGAGCTTCTACACAAAGGGGCACCTCACCTACGATCCTTCAGAGAAGTCAGTCTCGGCTACGTGGGATGACGCGGACCAGATAAGCTCCTCATTTTCATACAAGGGCCGCGGAATGGAACTCTCTGAACTAACAGTGTTCAATGGTCGCCTCCTCACCTTCGATGATCGTACAGGCATCGTTTATGAAATTATCCACGACCAAGTGGTTCCGTGGGTGATTCTAGCCGACGGTGATGGTCATATCGGGAAAGGCTTCAAGTCAGAATGGGCCACCGTTAAAGATAAAATGCTCTACGTGGGTTCGATAGGCAAGGAGTGGACATCAAGCCACGGCGACTACGAAAATGATAACCCCATGCACGTTAAAGTCGTTTCACCATCCGGAGAGGTGCGTTTTAAACTTTAGAAAACTGCAAATTAATTTAAGCTCAATTTCTTCCTTTCAGATCAAGCACTTAAATTGGGCCAACAAATACAAAGCACTTAGAGAGGTGTTGGGCATCACCTGGCCTGGATACATGATTCACGAGTCGGGGATGTGGTCCGATAAGCAGAAACGTTGGTTCTTCCTGCCTAGAAGATGTTCCAAAGAGAGGTAAGTTTCTGAGAGAATATTTTAAGGATTTTTGAAAATTGGATGTGCTTCGCTCAAAATCAAGATATAAATAAATCTCCTTCCTCAGGTACAACGATACACGTGACGAGCACATGGGGTGCAATGCACTCATAACTGCCACAGAGGACTTTGAAGATATCAAAGTAACTCGAATAGGCAATATTGTCCCTACACATGGATATTCCAGTTTTAAATTCATCCCAGAAACTAATGACAATGTTATAATCGCCCTGACAACAGAGGAGATCAGCGGAAAGACTGCGACATACATTTCCGCTTTCACGACGACCGGGGAGATTTTAATGGAAAAACATAAAGTCTCAAACACCTACAAGTATGAGGGACTGGAGTTCGTCTAGTTGCTCACGCACATAGGACTCCGCTCAAAGTGTAGTGAACTAATTTATTGTAGCTAAGACTTGTAAATATATTTGTCATTGTAAATACAAATGGTTCTCTGATAAAAGTATAAATATAACTTTTCCTTTTTTTATGACTTGCTGTTTTAGACTACATTAGTTTGCATGGCGACAGTACTTGGATCCAAACCAGCAATTTCCATGTCATCTTTCTTTACGCGACCTTCAATGGCTCTGATCTCCAACCTGCGGAAGGTGGTTACAAGGATTTTAAAAATTTCCAAGGAAAGATGAGTGATAGCTCGTACTAGGGCGACCAAACAACTTTTCAGAGAAATTTAATTTTTACGCTATTGTATTTATTTTAAATTTATTCACATATTATTATCATTTCAAATGAAATTTAACTGCAACTTTTTCCTTTTGCTTATCGTCTAAAGAGTCTTGTTCTTTTTCAGCAAAACGATAGAAACTGAAAACAAAAAAGAACTTTTATAAGAAAAGTACATAGATAAGTGAAAATTGTATCCCTGAATCGTAAAATCAGTCTAATTTCTATCTCTGCAAAGTTACTAAATCTCCAGTTCATCAAATAGTAGTTGTAGTACCATTTTGGCGTAGCATATTAAGTTCACGCTTCAAGTCTCGAACTCTACCAAAAATAATAATGAGTTACATTCAGAGCACAACTATGATATTTAAGCGTGTTTTTCTAAAATGATTTTATCGCACACAATTTGGTCACCCTAGCTCGCGCTTTTAATAATAGATTATTGTCAAAAATATAATTTGAAGTGCAGTAAACAAACCTGTTTGCGTTGTGCGTGACGGACCACAGATCTGGCAGGTATTTGGGTTTCATAGTCTTTAAAAAATGCTCCCTCCACATCTTCTCAAGTTCTATGAGACCTCCAAGTCTCTCTTTAAATTCGGTTACAACCTTTTCTCCGTGGGAAGCATAATTCTCAATACATTCCCTAAAAATTGAAAAGTGTAAAATTGCCTAAACCAGAGTTTAATTTTTAAAAAAACTATTTCTTACGTAAAATCCAAATTAGCTGCCTCTTTTAGAAGCTCATCAGTTATTTCAGTGTCATAGTATTCTTGTACAATTGCACGAAGCTGTTGTTGCCTTTGGTCTGGGATCCGGTTCTTGATATTTAGAAGTGCTCTAGCCGATGATCGTACCTGCCTTTTTAGAGGATATATACATTAAATTTAAGCTCACTTAATATACAATAAAAATTACTTTAATTTTGGAATTTCAATAAATTTCTGGCATCCATCTCCAGTGATTGGTGCATTGCACATTTGTGCTAGTCGCTCTCTAATTCCCAGGTCGTAAATATTACTGGTCTGATGGCAATCTGGGCACATAAGTAAAACGTCGTGGGATGTATGAGACTTCATTACAACTAAAAATTCGAAAAGTTTGAACAATATCCATTTCAAAAGACAAAGATTCATATAGTGGACTAACAAAAAGTCCTCTGGAAAGTTGATAAGGTGATTAAATACCTGGAAAATGCTTGCGATATTCTCTTGGTACCACATTCTTTCTTATATAGGCATCTTTTCGGCCGCATACAACACATTGGTTTTCCTTCGCCAGTGTATAGAATTTGCCAACTTCTCCAACAGCCCTTCCAGCTGGCTCAAAGTTTAGGCGTACGGTAAAAGGTTCCTCAGACACCAGTTCTCCCAGCCCTTGAGAAATGTACCTTAATTTAAGAATAATCGATAACAACTTTTCATGGAAATAATTGTTAAATTAAGCTTATTTGTTTATTTTACCATTTCAATTTCTTTCTGTCACAAGTGGAGAGTAGTTCTCCATCAGGTGCTTCTAAAAAGCAATTGTCGTAGAGTCGTTTTGAGCGCGTGAAAAATGATCGATTGAATTTCTTATTGTATCCATTGCTACCGGATGTATCCGTACCTTTACCGGAAGCTGCTAAGCCCTGACTGAATTTCCTGTCTATAAAAGGCTTACAAATTTCCATGATATCCTCAGTTGAGGGCCACCTCGATTGCCAGAAAGGTCTAATAAAAGGATATATTTTAATTTCTCGCAGTGGAAAAATTAGATTTTATTATTTTACCGGTGGTTAATTTCAGCAGTTAATTTTTTAAATATTTCGACTGCAACTAGGGCATCTTTAGCTGCATAGTCTTGTTGTTTTTCCGTAAGCGCCGGAGCTTCCCAGTCGGAACACCGAATCCTCCAGTGCTTGTCCAAGGTGACATTTAAAACCGTCTGAGATAACTTTGCCAAACCTTCAGGTTTCTGTCCGGATTGCAGCGCTAAAAACCTTAGGTCCATGATGCTTGCGACTCCAACTCCGTAGTCCCGGCTCAGCATTTTCACATCGTCAAAAACGGCGACTCCAACTTTCAAAATGCTCTCGTCTTCCAGCAGCTCCCTAAGATCTTTTGGAATGCTCTTCATAGAGCAAAGCCTGAAAAGCGCACAGAGCCCCTGATGAGACGCCAATTGGAGCAAAGCAACTGGTCTACGGGTTCCACCGACCGTCACCCATTCGCAGTCGAGCCCGAGGACTTGATACTCCTTGCAGTCGCTGTAAATCATTTATAAGTTGAAATAAGTTTAAAATATTCTTTTAATTACCTTTTAAGACGATTCACAATCTTCCAGCAGTCATCGTAAGTTTCGACGACTTGAATTTCCTTGTGCCGCAACGGATTCCGGAAGTCGAGAGCATAACGAAGTTTTTGAAATAACTTCAACCGGTTCTTTAGGACGTAGCAGAGCAGCCCTACGCCCACTGTTGATATTAAAATGTTGGGAAGTAAAGTCTTACGTGGTTCAGTCATCTTTCTGTGAGAAGTTTTTAATTTTGAGTGCTTCAACAAGTCCACATCTCCTAATTTTGTGAAATACCGCGATATCAGATGATTACGACAGCTCACTTGACAGATAACGTCTGTTTTTGACCGTTTGTGTAGAACAATTGCGCTCAGTTCTTGTTCATATTACAATTAGCTCAAATATCATTTTAAATAAGAAGAAGAGTGTAAACTTCTCTTTTGACAAATTGTCAGCACGTGTGTTTTGTGCTCCTGTTTGTCGTTTGCATTTTCCTCTTTTAATCGGAGAATATGCGTATAGAAATTTGTTATTTTTGTTCCAGCAAAATATATCCCGGTCATGGGATACAATTTGTAAGAAATGACTGCAAGGTAAGCGAATTTTACACCATTTCTGAGACCCCTAAAACCGCAATACATTTGGTCCCGAAATTAGAAATTTCTACTAAAGTTACACCCTAAATCTTATTTTAGATCTTCAAATTTTGTCGATCGAAATGCCACAAAGCCTTTAAAAGGAAGAAGAATCCCCGCAAGGTTCGCTGGACTAAAGCATTCCGGAAGGCGTCCGGAAAGGAGCTCACAATTGATCCAAGCTTCGAATTTGAAAAGCGTAGAAATGTTCCAGTTAAATACAATCGTGAGCTTTGGCAAAAGACTCTGGAGGCGGTCAAAAAGGTCACTGAAATCAAGGAGAAGCGGCAGTCAGCCTTTGTTATGGAGCGACTCCGCAAGGGCCGGGATAAGGAGATCGAAATGGATGTGAAAGATGTCCAGAGGAACACAGCCCTCATCAGATCCCCAGCTGCTGGTCTCAAGGAGCGTCGCGCCAAGGAGGCTGCTCAAGAGGCCGCTATGATGGAGGAGGACGAGGAGAATATCACCTACGTCGATGCCAGGGAGTTGGAGAAGAAGCTCGAGGAGGGCGCAACCCAGAGCGATATCGAAATGATGACCGCTTCGTAATAGTTTTAAGATCTTGTAAATTACACTAATAAAGAGTTTCTAGCCATTAATACTTTTGTTTGATTACTGCACGTGCAGACCTTGAAAGGCCGCCGTCTGTCAGGAGCAGAAATCGATTTATTCCATTTAATTGGATTAGCCCTGGCAGTGCGGTGCGCCAGAGTGTCGTAGGCTAGTTCGCAGTGACTGAGCAGGGTAAATGGAAGTGGCGAGAAATGAATTTGTTGAACTCAAGTAAATAAAGTGTAAAAGGGGTTTTGGGAGAGTCAAAATAATCGACTTATTTACTGCAGTTTTCTCAGCAATAGCTCTGGTGTTCATCGCGCTCGGAGTGGCTCGAATTTGCTGGTTAAAGATTTTCTATGATGAAATACCAAATTTGATAGCACTGGATGGACCTCTAATCTTCGACTACGTAATCGGTAATAAGTTTAGTTTGCCCTTCTCGTTTACACCTTATGGATTTATTTAAGCCTTCTAATCCTCTTGTATAAAATTCAACCTCCGTAAAATTAAATCATTCCCGCAGTTGGCGCCGGCACAGCGGGAACTGTTCTAGCCGCTGAGCTAAGCCGAAAGTCGAACGCAACTGTGCTGCTCATCGAGGCCGGGCACACCTTCGGAGTCTTCTCCAAGGTCCCACTGTTAGCAACTTTAGCGCAGAAGACCGAAAATGACTGGGCTTTCCTTTCGACGCCCCAAAAATATTCTTCGGGAGGACTAATCGATAACGTTCGTATATACATATCTCAATTTGCACATACGGCAGGACTTTTAAGTTAAAAATTGGAAAAATACTATTAAAACACACCACTAATTTTTTCCATTTTATAAATTACATCTTATAGATGAATTTTGATACCTAAAACTATTATTTCTCTAACAAATAATGCTTTACATTAGCCGCTTACCCTTTTTTAGTTTTATCCGAATTGAAATAATAAATTAAATTGAATTCACTACAGAGGCAGTCCCTCCCCCGGGGCAAAGGTCTAGGGGGATCATCACAGCTTAACTACCTCCTTCACTACGATGGAAAAAAGAAAGATTTTGAAAATTGGAAAGAACTGGTTGGAGAAGAATGGTCCTACGAAAAAATCAGGCCATATATGCCCTCGTCCGAAATTGGCTGCTCACAAAAGCACAAATTCACTCAAATCTGTCCGGCAACCGTTGCGACGGAAGTTCCTAAAATTTGGAAAATCCCAATAAATTACTCCAAGATTAGTGAAGTATTCGAAGAAGCTGGTCAAGAATTCCAAGATCACTACCACTTCCGGCGTACACAGTACAACGTGAAAAACGGCAGGAGGTGGAGTGTGTACGAAGAGTTTCTACGGCCTAGTTTTGAATTTGAAAATCTCAAAATTCTTACAAACGCTGTAGTGAGTCGCATAGTGTTCAAGGACTTGACTGCAAAAGGGGTTCTGTTCACTTTTACTAAAGGCAGGAATGTTCAAACGGGAAAGGTTCGCGCCAGAAAAGAAGTTATTCTTGCAGCAGGCGCCTATCACACCCCTCAAATTCTGCACCTTTCTGGCATCGGTCCCCAAAAAATGCTCAAGGATTTGGGAATCCCCATCGTCCTTGATTTGCCATTCGTTGGCGAAAATTTGCATGATCACTTCAACATGCCTCTTTTTGTTACCATAAACGAAACGGCTAGCCTAACCGTGTCTAAAATTATGAATATAGCAGAAATTTGGAAATATCTTACAACCGGCGAAGGGCACTTTGGAAATTTCGGCATCATCGGGCAAATAACCCCTAAGAATAGCTCCTTTGGACTAGGCATCTTCGCGACTGGAGCCATTGATGAGGGAGCTTTAATGGCACTCTCAAATTTCAAACAAGAAGTTAGTTAAAGCAAATTTGGTCCTAAATACAAGTCTCAATAAAAATAGACTTTCAGGTCGTTATTTCCTTTTCACTACAACTCAAGTCAGGAGGGCATGGTGCTTCTGTCGACTTGTCTCCAGCCTAAGAGTCGAGGAACCGTGAGAGCCTCCAGCAAGAACATCAGACACCTTCCAGAGGTTAACCCAAATTACCTGAGCGATCACAGCGATGTCGATTGCACCATTCAAGCGATCCGAGATGCTGTGAAAATTGTCTCGTCGCAATCATTTCAAGGACTTTCTCCAAAGATCCATTGGCCGATATTCAGGGAATGTTCCGAGTTTGGCCCCTTTATATCGGACTTTGAGGACGATCAGCCAAGTGACCTTTACCTAGAATGCATCATTAAAACTGCGGCGCTGGGCTCCCATCATCCGGGAGGATCCTGCTCAATTGGAAAAGTCGTTTATAATGATTTAAAGTTGGTATAAACAAGATTTAAGTGTTTGCAAGAGTACTTATTTGTTTTTCGGCAGAGTTAAGGGTCTAAAGAGGATTAGGGTAGTGGACGCCAGCGTCATGCCAGCACCTATCTCAGGAACGCCAAACTCAGTTTTGATTGCAATAGCCAAGCGAGCCGCAGATATTATTTTATATGACAAAATGTAAATTGCTTTATACAAATAAAATAAATAAATTGTTAAAGTCTCCACTCGTTATTATATTATTTTGTCAAATTTAAAAACTGTGCTGCTAAAACATATTCAACCTAAAATAAGTCGTGCGTACTTAAATCTTATATTATATTTTAAAATTTTTTGAGAAGAAATAAGAGCTCATCTTAGATCAAAACTATTTAGTTTTTTTCTACACATTACCATATTTTTTATGCTGTTTACTTTTCAATAAGCATTAAAATCCAATTTCGTGAAAGAATTATAAGCAAACACATAGCGATGTACTTTCAAGATAAGAGTGATCTTAGTTCTGATAATAACTGCAATCTTACGCTGAGGATTATTTTTATTTTAGTTACAAAGCAAAGATTGACCCAAATTTTCATTTTGATAACACGTTAATCTTCCCTTAGTTTCAGGTTGAGGTGAAATTTGGTTCCTCAGATATGGGGCTTAAAGTTGGCATTCTTGGATATGCTTGCAATTTATCACTGTTGAAATTATCATCACAATGCCGATTAAAGTTTCAATCAAAACTCAAATACTGCTTTCATTAGTATAGTATGTTCGCCCATGAGTATGTATGTATGTTCACAGAAGTACTAGAGTAACTAGAGCATGTATGGAGTAAATCTGTTAAAGCCCACACGTTTACTGACATTAAGAAAATCAGTTATGCATTTCTTATCGATAAATCTTTAAATGGCATTATTTGAATAGTCAAATTTGTTCCATCACGTTTTTGTCTTCAGTATCTCGCTGAAGAGCCTTCAGAAGACTAAAGATGATGAAGCGATTCTGACTTTGGTTTCATGTTCAGGATGAAAAAAATCATGACATGTTTCAGTTAAAAAATAAGTGCAGCCATTGAAATTTATGTTTCTAAATATTCTTCAGACATTTGCTGAAGACCAAAGGGTGATGGAGCAATTCTGATAAAACATAAGATTGCAAGCATATGCGAAAAATGCCAACTTTAAACTCCCATATCTCAGGAACCAAATGCCGCTTCAAACTGAAACTTAGGGAAAATTAACGTCTTATCAAATACTATCATCTGACATACATTTGAAGCTAGATTTCGAGGACAGACAAACAGGCAAAAAATAGCTTTTTTGGGGTCACTCTTTAAATAAAATATAAACTATTAATTTTTAATAAACTTAAATACCCGAAATTACTTGAGCCGCTATTAAAAATTTTAATTCTTTACTACTACGTGAAAGTGCTACGAAACTACTGCGGATTACATTCCCTAAATCTCTGAAGATTTATTGATAAATTTCTCTCGTAAGCCAAAGCCAATCGATAAAACGATCCTAAAATTTAACCAACTTACAAGCTGCGGTTAGAAGAGTGCATGGAGATCTATAAATGGTATATCGCATTCTCTCCACCAGAACATTCAAATTTAAATACAGATAATCGCATCATTTAAAACTGATCGATGGTGCAATTAAGTGATCTACGATCGCATATTCGTAAATTTTGGGAAAATTTGTTGAAATATTGCCAAATTGAAATGCACTCTCTGTTTTGGCACGTGGACCAGAAGAATGCATTCAACTGTTCTGACTACAACATGATACCTAAGAACGTGGAAGCTAAGTTACTTCGAGGTACTCTTAAAATTTTGCCTCAAAATCAATTCTTAATTAACCGGTTCAGTAGTGTAATAATTGATGAGCTCCTTGCGGCACCACGCGTCCTATTCCATCATCATTACCGGAGGCGTTAAATGAGGCAATTCAGCGGTCCATTTACCAGGGAAAAGACAAATGTTTAGCGGCAAACCTCATTAAGCAATTGATTCACATCCGCTCGAGACCACGAAGCATCTTTTTGTCCGGGGCAATTCAGCTAAAAGTCCATTAGGATTGGAGGCAACAGGGAGACGACAGATAAATTGTTCATATCATACGTCGGTAATCAGACCGCGGTCCGCCAGCCATTAGATTCAACCTGCCGCTCTAGGGATGATGAAACGTGCGGCCCGATGTAAATTAAATCTCATCCCATCAAGTCTATTTCATTTGTACGACTAAATCAGATCAGATTTGAATGGAATTTCTTGGACGCGGTTGTCTTTCGGAAGTTTTCCAGAGAACCACTGTAGTGAAAGTGTTACACGTTCCGGATATTGAAAAGATATTTCGCACTACCGAAGAAAATTAGCAATTTAAAATCGACGGTTGAACACCATAGACGTTAAAATGTCCGAAGTGGATGATATTATTTCGCATATGCAGACCTTTTCATGGCCGGATTACTTCGTTTTCGTGTTAATGTTACTCTTGTGTATTTTTATCGGCATTTACTTTGGATTCATGCAAAAGAAGCAATCCGAGGCCGATTATTTAGTGGGTGGTCGAAATATGATGGTGTTTCCTATAGCTCTATCTTTAGTGGCTAGGTAAATATCAGTGAAAATGATTTCTTATGAATTAGAGATCCTTAAAATGTTGTTCATGTGATTAAAGCTTCATATCTGGGATAACACTGCTTGGACTTCCTACGGAGGTCTATACTTATGGAATACAGTACCTATACGTATCTGGCGGAGTTTTACTCATGGGATTCATCATGAGTATTTTTTACCTCCCTGTCTTCCATGGTCTTCAAATTACGTCTACATATGAGGTGAATTTAAAATATCAACGCTATTTTTTTACATTTCACTTTATTTTTAGTGATAGTTTATAGAGTTTTTAATAGCTTTCAGTATATCTAACACTAAATGTTTTATGCATATATAAATCCTAAATATAAAAACATACCTTGACCATCTACATCTACATAAATGACAAAATTTTACACTTTCTTTTTCCTTTCATCATCATTTAAACAAATGAAACGGCCACTTATTCGCTAAGTGTGCCATTTGCAAAATCAATTTCTAAAAATGCGTTTTAATAAATTAATTGTTTTAATTTGTTGTTGACCGCACAACAGTAATATGAATGAGTGAATTGCAGCTATTATGCGCATTATGCAAACTATTTTGCCGGTTTCTTCAATCAGACACTGCAGGACTGCATCACGGGATGAATTAGTGACGAGGTACAATCTCAGTGGATGCAACTAATTGAAGTGCACCAGACAAAATCAAGTTCAAGAGAAGGCATTCGTTTCGTTGCCAAAACAATTATTACATTACATTAAGGTCAACCATGAGCTAAGACACGCTAAACTTTTGTTGAAATCGTAATCATGTTTAGAAAATTTTCTCAAGGTTTTTCAAGCTAAATCAGCTAAATTGAATTTATTGGTGGACCATGCCACTCATAATCGCAACACAAAATTTTTTGTATATTTTGGTAGGAAATAAGGTACACCCTGAAATATTCAGAGTTTAATTAAATTAAGTAGAAATCAATCTTATGGAAATAAAATATTAATTAAAATGGAAAACTGAATTTTGTAATTCCGCTTAAAATGTTTTTGACCTATCTATCCGTTACTTAGATTTCTAGGTAACACGTTTTACGAAACGTGTTTTGATTGTGACCTTCATTAAGTCACTACCTAACAAGATTGATATTTTATTTTTATTTTTACTATCTAAGAACTAACAGAACTTGTACTTGGTTCTGTAGGATTAGATAAATAAGAAAAATTTTTATATAATTTGTAAAGTTTTTGTATGACTGAAGGGCCATTAACGCACGTTTTCGAAGAACTTGTTTTACAAGATGTTTAATAAATATTCTTATTGAGTATTCAGGTTTTTATTTCAGTCACGTGTCATAATTGTTTTTCAAAATTTCAGAGTTGTTGCGCTTTTATTAAAAATGTTATACATACATATATAACAATTATTAAAAATGTTAAATATATAAAACAATTAAATTAAATCAGTACGTCCATTTTAATTTAATTTCAGTACTTAGAGAGCCGATTTGATCGGCGTCTCCGAATGTTTGGGTCTGTGATGTTCATGGTGATGAACGTAGGTATCACCGCTACCGATTACCAATATTCGAAGTTTTAATTAATTTGTTTAAAATATTGTTTAGGTCGGTTACTTACCCATTGTAATTTATGTTCCCGCTCTGGCGTTCAATCAAGGTACAGACAGATGAACTCTCTCTGTTTGACTTCTTTAACAAGTTTCGATTTCAGTTACCGGAATGGACATACACATCATCACTCCTGTGGTTTGTTTGGTCTGTGTTTTTTATACCTGTGTGGTAAGTAGGTACAAAAAATGATATGTGCGATTTGAAAATCTGAAATAACATATATGACATATAACAATAAAGTTGAAACTCTCCGCGCGAGAGTAGTTTTTAAAAGCAATTCAAACAAATTAATTACATATTACTAATATTTTTATTTAATTGTGTTACAGGGTGGTCTTAAGGCCGTCGTTTGGACAGATGTTGTACAAAGCTTCTCGATGTTCGGTGCCCTAATTCTAGTTGCAATCAAAGGCACATTGAACTTAGGGGGCTCGCAAATTGTAATCGATAATGCCATTACTTCCGGGAGGATTGAACCACCTGAGTAACATATGATCTTTTATTTTCCACAATTTTGTTTTTCCAATATATCTTTCTTTAAGTTTCAACATAAATCCTACAGTTCGGCACACATTTTGGTCTCAAGTAGTTGGAGGCCTATTTTATTGGCTTCAGACGAATGCAGTTAGTCAAAACATGATCCAGCGATACTTAGCTTTACCCACATTAAGAGCAGGCCGAAAAGCTCTTTGGATTTTCATTTGTGGGGTAATTATCTTGATGCTTTTATGCAGCTACAACGGCCTGCTCATTTATGCAACATATAAAGATTGTGATCCACTGACCACTAAGGTGACATAAATTTATTTAACTAGACATTTTTAATGAAATTTTGCTTTAGCTCGCAAGAGCTAAAGATCAATTGCTTCCTCTATTCGTTATGGATATTCTAGGAGATCTGCCAGGTCTTTCTGGATTGTTTATAGCAGGTGTATTCAGTGCAGCTCTAAGCTCACTATCAACATGTTTAAATTCCATGGCCGCAGTAGTTTTGGAAGATTTCTTTAAGCCCTTCGTAAAGCATCCACTTTCGGAGACTGCAGTGAATTGGATAATGCGAACAGTAGTCGTCGGAGTTGGTGTACTTTGTGTTGCTTTGGTTTATGTCGTTGAAAAAATGGGAACAGTGCTCCAACTAACAATGAGTTTGGAGGCGATAACAAATGGTCCTCTTCTGGGTATATTTACTATGGGAATTTTTATGCCATGGGTAAACGGAAATGTAAGTGAATGTATTTCTTCTGATTTTTTATTCATTTTGTACATTTATAGAGTGCGCTATGTGGCGGAATTGTTGCAGTAATTTTCATGTCTTGGATAAGCTTAAACGCACAATGGGCTATAGCGTCTGGGGCGTTAGAATTTGAAACAAAACCAAAATCAGTGGAAAATTGCACGTATCAGTTCGAAAGAACTTCATTGGAAATGTTAAATTTCACCCATTTAGGGCATGCTGAGTATACAAAAATCAACATTTGTGCTACTAAAAGCTTTTTAATTTGTGATTTTAATACTTTAGAGACATATTCCCCCTCTACCGAGTATCTTATATGTGGTACACCTTCCTAGGAGCAATTGTAGCTATGATTGTAGCCTTACTTTGTACTTGCATTTGGGGTGGTAATGTACCAACAAAAGTGGACCCAAAGTTGATTACTCCACACATTCGAAGATTTTTTAAATACGACACAGAACCAAAGGTAAGTTTCAGTTTTCTTTTTCGGTAAAATTATTTCTAAGAAAATACTTGTTTTAGAACGGGATTAATACTCATAACATTCCAAAACTGGATGAGTCTGCGATTTAAACTAATCCTACTAAGTAGAGAATAAAAATTTTGCTTTAAAATATAAATGTTTATCTTTATTCAGCTACTGCCTTTATACTACCTCCTTTCCCTGGACCGTGAGCGAGGTCGCTTACTTTTTTTAGTTTTCTTCTTGTGGCGCTTATCATCGTCGGATGCGTCGTGGTATTTACGTTCCTTATCCTTGCATTTCTTTGATTTTGATTTCTTTTTTGAGCTTCGATGTCGCTCGTGATGATCACTATCTTCAGAAGAATCTGTTGACCTTCGCCTACTCCTGCTCCTGTGCTGTCGCCTGCTAGATTTATCATCTGTGCGTTGTAAATCATTGTTACCATCCCCAGATGTCCTTGAGTTATATCTTCTGTCATCGGAGGTTTCATTTTTAATTTTCTGCCTACGATAGTTGTCCTCATGTCTTGAGGTTTCGCGGGAATGTTTCCAGTCCTTTTCCTCTTTTACGGTTTCTGTTTTTACCGAGTCTTCTCTCTTCACTATGATTTGTCCATATTCATTTTCCATTTTCTTGTATTCTTCATATTTTACTGAATCTGAAAATGAGGGTTACTTTAGATATAAGTGTAAGAATTATCGAATGGTAGTAAATGGACTTACTGATTACTTTTCCGTATTGTGCGTACTCCTTTTTGGAAACAGGCTGTACCATGAATTCGTTAAGAGACTCTCGAGCTCCGCCAAGTGCTAATTTTATTATAACTCGTCCGGCGTGATCATCAAGTCCTTCGATCTTTAAATAAATTAAATTAGAAATTGTAACGTTTTTTATTCCCACTGCAGCTTACCTGTCCATACAAATCTCTATGTTTCCCTCCTAGGATTCTAACAAAAGAGTTTTTTTTAATCTCAAGCTTTTCATTTGCTTCTGGAGCCACTAGAAGTGTCTTTTGTTTAAGCACTTTATCCGCGCCTAAGCCCATACCTTTGGGCCGCAAAACTGGCTCATCCGATTTTTTCCCTTTCTTATGATCTTCATCCTTCCAGCCCATCCCTCTAAGCATTGCTAAGCCAAACTGAGTGATGGGGATGCTCTCATAATCATCAATGCTCGGTTCTGGGGCTCCTTCTAAGGGAAGATCGTCTGCTTTCACTGGCACAGTTAAGGTGGACAAAGGAGCCTCCTCGCCGTTCTGCCCAGACGCTTCTCTAAGTAACTCAAGCACAGCCTTCTCTTCAATTGTGCTCGCCGATTGCCCAGCTGGAAGAGCCTCCTGGGGTGGGTTCTCTCCGGGCTCAGTAGCCTCATCACCAATACCGTTGAGGACTTCTTGCCTTTTTTTAAGACTGGCTAATGCTGCTGATGTGCGACTACCTTCTTTCATAGGTATAACCAGTGGCTTGTTCTCTAGATTGTCTTTCTGGCTGGAAATTGTGAAATAATTTTTATAAATTGAATAAAGTTTTAATGGATGGCTATTTAACATACTTTAATAGCTGAATTGACTGTCCTTCGACACATTTAATTAGTTCAACTTTTGCGGATTCTTCTTCTTTCTTATTTGATGCCAGAAAATTAGGCTTTTTTATTATTTTACTGAAACCAAAAGAGATTTTTTTCGGCTCCATGGCTGTATGTAAACTTTCACAATTTGACATTTGTCAAAAGGGACAGTAGCAGTCTTCTTCTACTGCTAGCAGATGTTACCTCCATAGAATTTATCTTTTTAAGAGGTAGGAATTAGTCATAACACGAGAATATTCCAGCAATTTAACAACTGGTGCACCATCCACATACTTTTATGAAATGTCAAAAGTATATGCTTCTCGTTTTAGCGCATTCAGTTCAAATATGGCCATCTCTTACTTTTTCTGAAAGAAATGAGTAATTCGATAGTCGGCCCGGACGCATAACCTGCTCATTCCGTTCAACTGCACGAGTTTTCAGGGACTTTTCTGTGAAGGAGGAAAATTTTTTATTGAATTTAAAATGTTTGGTGGTCCACAGCCGATACTGGTTTTAAGTAAGAGGTTATTTAGTTTATAATGATGCTATTTAACAAGTTTTTATTCATTTTAGGCCAAAATACAAAGAGAGATTCGGGCAGAAAAGTTCAGCTGGAAAACATCAATGCCGGGAAGGTGAGGTTCTTAATTTTTATAGTTTTTGATTTTTTTTGTCTTATAAACTGACGTGTTAGCTTTAAAATAATTTATAAATTTTTAGAGCATTATTTTTGTGTTATTTCTACAACAGAGAACTTCGAAGATATCATTTTTGGGCACATAATTCCATTTACCTAAAATTCTATGAAATTGTTAACAAAACGAATCTTTTTCATCTAATGAAGTATTTAACTAATAAAAAAAAAATATTTAGGCAATCGCTGATGTAATTCGCACCTGCCTTGGCCCCCAGGCGATGCTTAAAATGTTGATGGACCCCATGGGCGGCATCGTGATGACCAACGACGGAAATGCAATTCTCCGGGAGATAACCGTGCAGCATCCAGCAGCTAAAAGTATGATTGAAATTGCTCGGACGCAGGATGAAGAGGTCGGCGATGGAACCACCTCAGTCATCGTTTTGGCTGGAGAAATGTTAACCGTGGCCGAACCCTTCCTTATGCAGCAGTTCCATCCAACTGTGATCATTCGGGCGTTCAGAGAAGCCCTCGAAGACATGAGCAAGCTTCTGCAGAGCGAACTGAGTATCCCGTTGGACATGAACAACAAGCAGAAGATGGCTGAGGTGGTTAAGTCGTGCGTGGGTACCAAGTTCATTGGAAGGTGGGCGGATTTGGCGGTCAAAATTGCCTTAGATGCGGTTGAAACTGTTACCCTCAAGGAGCACGGCCGTCTGGAGGTTGATATCAAACGGTAAGTGGCTGAACCTAGTTGAAAATGTAATAATCTAAGATGAATCCCCTATAGTTACGCTAAAGTTGAAAAAATTCCCGGAGGATCTGTTGAGGAATCGACAGTGCTACGCGGAATTATGGTCAACAAAGATGTAACCCATCCCAAGATGCGTCGGTACATCGAAAATCCTCGCATTATCCTTCTCGATTGCCCTCTTGAGTACAAAAAGGGTGAAAGTCAGACAAACGTAGAAATACTCGGTGAACAAGACTTTACTAGAATGCTACAAATCGAGGAGGAGCACGTTCAGCGCATTTGTGCAGATATAATCGCTCTAAAACCAGACGTCGTTTTCACTGAAAAGGGAGTTTCCGACTTGGCTCAGCATTATCTTCTTAAAGCGAATATCACCGCCATCCGTCGCTTGAGGAAAACCGATAATTTGCGTATCGCCAGGGCTTGTGGAGCAACCATTGTAAACCGTACCGAAGAGTTGACGGAAAAAGACATCGGGACCGGAGCTGGACTCTTCGAAATTAAAAAAATGGGTGACGAGTATTTCACATTCATCACAGAATGCAAGGATCCAAAGGCCTGTACTATTCTTCTCCGCGGGGCTTCTAAAGATATTCTAAACGAGACCGAAAGGAACTTACAAGACGCTCTTTGCGTAGCAAGGAATCTAGTTTTGGAACCACGTCTTGTTCCGGGTGGTGGAGCCATCGAAATGGCCATTTCGCAGGCATTGACCAGGAAACAAATTAAGGGACCTTACCAGGCCGTTGCACAGGCCTTAGAGATCATCCCGCGTACTCTGGCACAAAACTGCGGAGCAAATACGATCCGAACATTAACCGCCCTCAGGGCGAAGCACGCATCACATTCCGGAGACTCTGGCGTGTGTGCCTGGGGCATCGATGGAGAGTCTGGAGAAATTGTCGACATGAACGTTAAAGGCATTTGGGAGCCGGTCTCGGTGAAGACGCAGATCTACAAGACTGCAGTGGAGACTGCTATTCTTTTGCTTCGTATTGACGATATCGTCTCTGGATCGAAGAAAAAGAAGGACGACAATATGCCCGCTCCCCCTGCGGAGGCTGCTAGGCAGTAAATTTAATTAATTTAATTTTTTATTTACTCCGTTTTGCTTCTTCACTCCGTTTTCCTTCCATTGCACTATTCACAACAGGACTCGGTTTGGCCTGTTTCTAGGTTGCTTCATTTTTTCTCATATAATACATTTATTATTAAACTAATAAAAATGTAACGAACAAAATCCACATTTTTCAACTTTAAAACAAACGATGTCCTATTTTTATAGATTTTTTACAAATAGACGAAGCTTTCTGCTAGATTAATTTCCGTGAGTCCATCTGCCTAGATGGACCAAATTTTAAATAAAAATCATTTATTATTCTGGATTCTTTACTATTGGCATAACAAAATTGATGTCTAGACTATCCTACTCCGCAGGCGGGGGCTCCTTGAGATGTTCGGGAAGCGCCTGCAGTTCCACTTTAGTAGCCTTAAGTGCCACACCCTCGGGCAAATTTCGTTCAATGTACTCTAAAAAGGTGTCTAGCGTTGACCCCGTCATCTTGTGGAAATTCAGGTAATGGAAATAAGTCCGGATTTCATACTGGACTCTGTGTTTTTTATAAATATGAACTGATTTAAGAAGAACCATGCGGTTGTGGTGGGCTTTTCGAATGGGGTAACTGGAATAAAGTTTAAAAACTACTTCAATACCATTCTCAAAAAAGTTAATGTGACGGGAGCGCCTACCAATTCCCAACCTCAATTCCCAGGTGATTTGCGGCTGTTTTTGCGAACCACGCGTAACTTTTTAAAACAGCAGGATCAGCACACTTTAGCTCAACTTCCAATTTACTGAATAATTTGTCCTTTTCTTGTGACTCCTGTTGGGGCGCAGCTGGAGGAGCTTCCGTGACCGGAGAGGTCGTGGTCAGAGGAGTACAAAAGTTTACTCTGCTGCATTGCGACGTTGCTAAGGCTTGTGTTGGCCTCAATAATTTATTTAATGTCTACAAAACAAGAAAAGTTTATTATTTTCAAAGGTTATGAAAGGAAAAACTCACCTTGAACATTTTAAAGGATCCGCGGCCGGTTTTTAGGGTTTTGACAGCTCAAGAAAATGACGTTTGACATCCTTATCGGAATAATTTATTAACGAATGGGTTTAAACTATTAATAACATTGAGATGAAGCATTACAATATTTTAGAAATGATTTAATTAGCTTATAACTAAGGGAAATAGCTAAAATATGCACAGAAGAACTACTTAAACCGCTGTAATAAAACACACCTTCCCTACCATTCCAATTTTTGTATCTGAATGTTGCACAACCTGCGTAGGTGCCGAAGAAAGTCAAAAAGTGTCGTTGAAAAGATTCGTTTTGTTTTGACTCGCTGATTATCAGCTCCTGCGGCATAAATAATGCCTGAAAAATGCTGAAATTGATTAATTTAAAATGTCTATTAATATCACCGTGCATGGCAGTCCAAAGAAATGTTTAAATAAGAAAAGGTTCCTCCTAGACGACGAACAGGCAAAACGAGAACTGCTCGAAGAAAGGAAGAAGCTTCGATTGAAACAGGCAGGAATTTTTTGTTCTTTCACCTTGGGGACGTCTTTTAATTATTCATTGCGTTATGTAGGTCCGAGAAAAATCGAAGGAAGTTGCCCAGCAAGTGCGGAGGAATGTTGACGAAGCGAAGAGGAAACAGCTCCGGACCATTGAAGAAACCAAAACTCGTGAAATGTGGCTGTCTCGGGGAGAGAAAATGCGCCAGAAATGTGAGGAATATAAAAATACCCTTCAGCATGTAGGAGAATCCCACATAGCAGCGGCCGAAGCAAATTATTGTTGCCCGTGCTCTGAATATTCTCCTGCTTCTTGCAGGCATATTGGGGACAAATGGGGCGATATTCGTCCTACAGAACCAAGGCCAAAGGAGGCTCAGCCGGGTATGTCTTACAACTCATTTTGCAGGGAAAGAGCTAAGAAACGATTGAACAAGGAAAACCATTCTCCTAAGACTGATAAAACGAAGTATTCACTTCCAAATTCGGTCAAACGCGCACCAACAGTAAGCCCTTGCGGAAAGAGAAATCAATCGTACAGCTCCGACGCTAGCACGAGAGCAACTCTTTACTCCCCCTACAGAAGGCCAACACCAAAGCGCCGGAATGGACTAAAAGCCAAAAAGAAGCTGGTGAAAACCCCTTCTGTAATACTAGAAATTGACTCTGAAAATGATTCGTCTGGGCTGGAAGTGGAGGATACTCGCAACGACTCAAATATGAAGTTCACGCGTGTATGCTCCAAATCAAAGCATTATCCAAGCGCTACAACAATAAACGAGCTGCCTTACAATTGTTCTGATTATAAAGGCACAGACTCATCCTGTGCTGATCAGACTCCTTCCTGTGCTGAGCAGATACCTTCCAGTAAAATTCGGTTCACTCAAATTAGTGATTTAATCAAACAGCAGGACGATAAGCGGAGTACTTGTCCCCAGGAACAAATTAGGGAAATATCTTCACGATGTGTAACTGATAAAGAAGCCCTTCCAACAACTTCGCAATCATGTTCTCCTCCAAGAAGTCCACCTAAACCTACTCCAGAGCCACCCCAAAGAATTTCGAGTTTGAAAACGACTTCAAAAGTTTCAACAAAAACTGACGGCACTTCTCAGGTCACCAATCGTGTTCAATTCTTCGATTACCGCAATAAGTTCCAGAAGAGTTATCCTCGACCAAACGTGGTAAGAACTGAAAGGGACTGCAGCCAGCCAAACGCAATGCAGCAGGCTGAAGAAGAGAAAGATTTGGTCAATGCCTATTTCGAAAAACTACGAAAACTAAGGTATGTAGGTCTCATTATTAATAGACTTCAAGTTTTCTACTTAAATTAATGTTATTTTATTCTAGCGAAAAATGTGAAAGCCGTTCTCAAAAGGCTCTTGAAAAAGAACGGATACGAAGAGATTGTCAAGACCTAACGGCTAAGCTTGAGGCTCTTTCTAAAGGAAAAACAAACTATCAGTTAAATTCGGATGATGTAAGTGCCCGCATATGAATGTTACGATTTAGACTCTACAAAGCAACTTTGCAGGCTCATCAGTTCTCGGAGGCTCGCCTAAAACATGTCTCATCAGAACGCCAATGTAGGATGAATGACGCTGTCGAAAATGTCCTCAAGCGGCCGGTTTTAATCACATGCCCAGAAGTAGAAAGAGCTCCTCGATCAGAAGATCCGCAATGCTTCGGCAGGGCTACACCAAGAGATTTAAACGTATTTTCCCAGCACAAACTTACATCTGCTACCGGAGATAACACAGATTCTTTGAACACCTCAGACAGCTGCGCCTCGATCTTGCTTAAATACGTGAATAGTCAAAGCAAGAAAATATCTGATGATATTAGCAACTGTGATAATACCGAAAAGGTAGAAAAGTTAAAAGATTTGTTGGAGAAAATAAATAACTTGAGAAAAAGACTTTTAGAAGAGCTAGAGAAGGCTAAAGAGTCTGAGAATGGTCCTGAAATAAAAGAGGTTGTTGATGGTATAGGCACTCTAAGTAAGGAAAGAGAAACTATTTTACAAGAACCGGAGGTTCAGAAAGAAAGAAATTTGGAACAAAGGGAGAAAAAATTAAAAAAAAGAGAAGAGATACTTGAAAAGAAATTAAAAGAATTCTATGAATTGACAAAAGCAAAAAATGCCGAAAATAACTCAACATCTGAATCAGTAGAATCTGAACAAGTTGAGTTATCTGCTCAAAAACTTAAGTCAAATACTCCTTTAGAAATTATCATTAAATTGAAGGATAGCAATTCTACAACATCGAAGAAGTCTCCCTACAAAATCCCCCGCAAGCGATCTTCTTTAATAAATTCACCGCGAAAGAAAAAGGTGATTCCTAGGAAAGATCTGGAGTCTGAGTTGTCTAAAAAGTTGGAGAAATGCCATGCTGATCTAAAAAAGTGCCAAGTCGACCTAGAGAAATGCCATGACGACATGGAAAATGGAACAACTCCACAGAGCGTGGAAAATCATACGAGTTCGCATAGTGTGGAAAATCAAGCGACTTCGCAGAGTGTGGAAAATTCGTGCTCTACATTATATCGTAGCCCGCCGAATAAAATTTCTCCTCCTTTAAAAGCTGCTCTTGAAAAAAGGGAGAAGGAAAAGGTTACATCTAGCAGAACTGAAGTATGTAAACCTTCACAACCATCCCTAAAATCTTTAAGTTGTGAAACGACGAACAGGCTTTCCAGACCTCGGACTACTGCCTCGAATTTTAATAAGGATAAGCGTGTTGAATCTCCTTGCAAAGGCCCATCTAAGAAAAATTTAAATCCAGTCTTAGTGCATTATATTCAGCGACTGTTAGGCATGTCCCGAGGCTCTATTGAAATGTTAGGGGTAAGTACTTCTGAAGTAGATACACCCTCTTCCTCAATCATAAATGTTTCTGCTAATAAATCTGAAACTGAAAGCGTTTTGAATCACAAAGACAAACTAGCGCGTCTTGAAAAATTCATTCAAGACAGCTACAGTTTTGCAAGTGAAATTGAAACGTCCATGAGAAGCGTGAAGTCGAACTCAACCGATTCCAGTCCTAAAACAATTGAAGAGATTTGGAAACGGATGTTAAAGCAAAAGCATAAATCTGGGCAATCGTCCGATAGGTGTAAATCCCCGAAACCAATACTTAAAAAGGATAAACGAAAAAAATCTCCCCAAGCTTCCGTAAGTCCCACAAAATCAAAGAAATCAGAGGATACAGATAAAGTAAATTTGGTGAACAAGTACACCCAATTGACTGATTCCTGCGCTCAAAGAATTGCAGACCTAACAGAAATGATAAATAAAGTTCGTCAGGAGAAACAGAGGATACTTGATATAACTTTGTCCTCTGCAAGTCCTAGTGCTCGCAGTACAACGGAATATGTCGACTTCGCAGAGAGAGGAACCGGAAAGCCTGGAACACCCCAACAAAATGTCCAGGTCGAACAAGAATGTGAAAAGGGCCGATTAGAAAAGAATAAATTGACTGGAGTTAGTCGAGACAGTGGAATATCAACAACTTCGCGACCTGCAACTGCTTTAGATTTTCGCGAAAGTCCTGCTCTACAATTTTGCGCCCAGGGAAATGTTGTATTTGAACCCATACTAAAAGATATTCCTAAACCTAAATCATCTACCCCTCCTATTCAGCCAGTACCTCAGAAAGGAGTGGTTGAAAACAGCAAGAAAGGTAAACCACCTGCAACTATGGCAAGGTATAGCCCGCAATTGGATGAATTACCACATGAACTTTCCACAATTATTGAAGTGGACACTACTCCTCGTATCAGTGTTTCAAATGTAGAAAAGCAGTTGAAAGAGCCACTTGTGCAACTTCAAAAGGATATGGAAATAACACATACATATTCGAAATTTCCAACATTCGAGGAGTACGTTAGACAAAATAAAATTGATTTAACAATGTTGGATCCCGATGTAAGCTCGAAATTGCAGGTGGAACTCCAAGAACTTTTAAACGTTGCCAACGCATCGAAGAAGATTCAGTACAGAGAATTCCCATCAAAATGTAATAATATTGAAGACGAAGATGACGACATTCAGGAAAGTATTGAAAACTTGGTACAATCCCTGAAGATGCTTAATATAGGAATGAAAAGTTTCCCAACTCATGACGAATACGTTGAGCAACTGAAGCGCACCGACATCATGCATACCACAGATAAAAGTTCGGACAATGCTGAGGACAAAACCAAAAGCGAAGTAATGTCGATTGAAAGCCTTCCAGATATCGTGGGCGAATTGATTCGGAGGAAAATGCTAAAGCACTCATTCCGAAATGTTAACGATGCAAGTATAAAGAAAGAAGAAGATAAGCGGTCCAAGAGCTCTAAGAATGTTGGAAGTGATACTAGCAAATCACAGCCGGAAAAGGATTTAATGGGAAGTAGTAGTCCTAAAAAGAAAACTACTTCACGAAAAGATGTTGAAGAGGAATTGCTTTCTGGGCTAGAAATGTTGCATTTCTCTAACCAAAGTAATTCAGATAACATTGAAAAAGAATTGGAAGGTATGGGACTGAAGTGGGCTGCTTTAATGCTAAGAAAATCTCAAAACACCCAAGATATTAATAGTAGCACATCATCTAGTATTTTGTTCACATCGAGGCGAAAAAGTGGAAAAAAGAAGAGCGCTCAGAAGGTATGTAGAGTTAGTATTGATTATGATTTACTATAGCTCATATTTTTTACTTAAACTTTTTACTCTCATGAACTTGAAACGTAATCAAAAAACTAGTGCATGTTTCTTTTGGGGTAGTTTAATATCGATTAAACATTTTAGTTAGTTAAAATCTTAGACTCAAATTTGAAGCCCTTTTTTTTCTCAAGTTTTACAACTATTTTCAGAAGGAGTTCGGTTAATCAAAAACAACAAATTTATTACAATTTATTGCAGGAAGTCGTAGACGATTCAAAGGAAAATAAGAATACAACACAACAAGAAAGTTTGGAAGGGCGACCTTTGAATCTAAGAGATTTTCTCACAAAGGAGCTTCAAAAGCGAACCCAACTTTCATCGTCTTCATCCTCGCAAGACGATTCGTTAGCAAGCCAATTTTTACGCTCAATGTTTGGCTCGGATTCGTCAGAATCGCGTAGAATCACTCAAACTTCAGAGCAGCATACGAATAGAATTTTGACATCGACTCCGGTTCCGGCCGGATCAACTTCATCGTCGAAGCCAACAACCAACCATAGTACTCAAAAACTTTTTGCTGCAGAAAGTCTATCAACAGTAAGGTACAGCCACAGCGACAGTGATGGACCATGTAATTCAGCAGAAAAACTAATTCCACCGAATGTTCGGCTGGAGTCCAAAATAATAAGCAGCTCATCAAGTAACAGGGATAGCTAGGGAAGTAGAATTGTTGTTTTATTTTTAGCGATGATATTTTTTCGCGATAAGGAATCAATTGTTATTATATGTATTTTTACAAAGTTTATGACACTGCCCAATTAGTAGTCACAGGTGCTCTTATGGCTTGAGGATTTATTTGCGATGTTGATTTTACGAATGGCTATTATATATTAAAATTAAAAAAATCGTTTTTAAATTAACAATGCTATGGGAATATTTGGTTTGGTTTTAAACAGCTACATATGAACACAAAATAAATACAATTCTGAAGTTGTTGAGTGTTACAGAATGATAAAATATAAGATAAATCTTGTTTTTATTAACTACATTTAATATACTGTGCAGCAAAATGATGTAACCGACTTTTTAAGTTCTATATTTTGAATCCTGAATTCTATATTGAAAGAGATAGAAAAACCGATAAAATTCATTTTAACCCTTGTGAAAAACAAATTAATGGGAAAATTATTTTTTTATTTACAACTCAAGGTATTACTACTGGAGTGCAATCGGGAGCTGGGTCATCGGGGTGGAAGACAGGTTGATTGCCTAAGAGGATCTTTAGTAATTCCTTCATATCAATATTTGCTATTAAAGGTTTTGATAACTGCAATACAAATATAAAAAATGAAATAAGCGAAATATATAAAAGCAAATGTGATTAATAAGCACCTCTTCAACTTGTTTTAAAATATCTCCTCCAAAGTCAAGCCACATGTCGTCTAAAAGCTCAGGCCCAATTTCGTTAAGAACTTCGTTTATGAGATCGTTTACATCTTTGTTCGGTACTAAATTAACAATGTTGGCTTCAAGCTTACTAATAGAAGGCTGAAAATAATTCTGTTAGTACTCATGAAAATGTTATACATTAAATTACAATAAAACTGGGTAAATACTAAATCGCCGCAGAGCAGTGCTGAATAAACCGCTTTCCAAAGTGCATTAAAATCGCATTGATATTCTAATTCAGTGTAATATATTGTAGTTGAATTAGGAATTAGGCAGTTTTAATACTTTAACCCGTAATCCCCAAGGTCATGTGATCCGAATTATGTTAAGCAAAGGAAATCTTACCTTTGCTTTTAGCCCTGCGAGTTGTAACGCATTATCAATTGTTGCTAGACGCCCTGATGCAACAAGTTCGATACCACTAACCGTGATTCTGGCAAAAAGTAGAAAGAAAATTATTTACTTGGATAATGTTTGTATGCCTGAATATGTTACCTAAAGGATCCATCTCCATCAATGGGAAATAAGCCTGCTAGTGAACCTTTAAGCTTAAATTCCCCAGAAGCCTTCACTTTCGGGATTTTAATTTCAAAACTAAACTGCAATGTTGCGCTAAGCTTGACATTAACTAATTCAAATCCAGAAAGTCCCGCTACCCGTATGCTTGAAACTTGACCATTCAGTCTAAATTATGAATCGTATGTTTTATCATTTTAAAACTATAATAATACTACAGAAAAAGGGCAATTTACTCTGCCATGCTGTGGTTTAACTTCACATCTACTGGTTGTAGTTGTTGAAAAGGTTCCAATTTCGGTATTCCCATCGATGGTACGCCATGGCATAAGCGATTTACGATTCCCTTTACAATTTCTTTTATTTTAGGTTCTCCTAATCGGGGTGTTACTGAAAAAAATATGTGTGTAACTTATGGTTCAAAGTTTACTATTCCAGGGTACAGAAGTACAAAATTTATCACAAGATATTTTTCACGTTCATGGGCAATAAATAGACAAAAGTGATAGAGTTGATATCGCTACCAATAAACACGCATCACGTTTATGACTATTTTTAGTGAAATAGTACTTGAGAATAACTCCGTTTTAATGTAACCATTCAATATGTTATGTTTTAAAAATGAACTCATTCAATATTATTTTGAATAGTATTTAATTGCTCTCACTTGTTTGCAAGTTTTCATCATAGTCACTTTTGACGCTCCCGATAAACACAAGGGCGCAAATTAGTAAAAGTACTAATCTCATTTTTAAAACTTTATTAAAGAACCGCACTGCATTCAAAATTTAACTGATTAATTTAATAAGCGATCAAAAAGCTTTTATACTCCAAAATACAACTATAATGATTTATACAAGGAGCGATAAGCTGATACGGTGGTGATGGCCTTCATCAAGATTTTTGATACCAACTTTCAATTATAAGACAAAATGTTTCATATCGATTGCATATTTATAATGCAATCAATTGTATCCGATAATGATTCGATTTCTAAACGTGATAAATTGAAAGAGATCGCTGAGATCCAAGAGAAGGCACGGATCGTTTTTGAGACAATCTTCACGGGTCTAGAATTTGAAGTGATATAAGCGATTGAGGTGGTGGGAATGTTTATCAAATGGTATATTGTTTATAAAACTTGCAGTGTTTTCTTTTTCAGTGGTAAGAAAACCTCATAATTATTCTCAGAATGAATGAAGTTTCATTTTCCATAGATTTGTATGATAACTTCGTATCAGTTGGGTGTCGTTATACATTCTTTCGAGTAAAAATGCAGCCAGCCCAAAATTTATCATTGTTGCTATTATCAAAGCCCTTATCTTAAAAACAAACGAAATAGCACTTTTTGCATTACTATTAGCTTTACATTTTTATATCCTACATGCCATTACCAGTTGTAAAGAAAAATTTTCAATTCACACGAAATCTCCTCAAAAATTCGTTAATTATCTGCCTAGCCAAAGCACTTGGTGCATGCTGTTGAACCACTCGAATAACTGCTCAAATAGGGAATAGGTGTACTCGGATTTCAATGATATTTTGATGGAATCTCGCAATTGGCCTAAAACGATCGACTATATTTAACGAGATATTTAAATTTTAATTTTGATAAAATGTAATACTTTTTCTAAGTTAACATTCTTCGGTAGCTCACCTTATGGGTCATATACAGAAATCGGTACTCACCTTTTAGATTGGATCACTTAATTACTTAAATAAATTTAGTTTTAAAATGGATAGCCCGCAATGGGGAAATGTGTTAACAAAGTTAGATCATCACACTCCATATTTTTGATTTCACTAAAAATTGTTTCAGAGAATAAAGGAGAAATATGAATGTGCAGCATATTAAGTATTAATAGCATTATTATAACCATTCTTAAGTGGAAAACCATTTTTTCGCAATCTTGTTTTATCTGAGTAACTCAGAAGAAGGGTAACGTTATTCGGATGTATGTTTCGAAATATCTGTTTAATTAAAATACTTTTTACAAACCTATTCATTTTGAATATTGGTATTTGTTTCTAATACACATGCTGAAATCCAGTTCTTATAGAAATCCGTTCTAAAAAAGAAGCGTTGCAAATTTTTCTTCTACGCAAGACTTATTATGTATGCTTAATTCTATGGTTCCACTCATATGAGACTTAAGCGGCATAAACATTTTAATTTATTCATCTTGTTGGATCAGAAAAAAAAATTAACACAGATTGAAGTTACAAAATAAAAAAATTATAATTATCGACATAATTCAATTATATTTATAAATGATGTTCGGCAATATGATATCTTTTTTTTTATAAAGCGAAACAAGGGAATCATCAGTCTTTTAATTAAAACCCAAAAAACTGTGAGATCATAGATCTTAATTTTAAATACTTAATCTTTGAAATTATATATAAGTTTTGAAAGACAATTGTAATTTCATTCAATACCATGAGCAAATATCATAACTAAACCAGGATCAACCATAACGTCTTCAGTCATATGAGTGTTATCGCAGCTCAAAACAAGAACTGCTTGCTTCCCTGCAAAAAGAAAAAAAATAAGACGTAATGGTGTTGTTGTTTTTTTCTTTCAGTATAATAAAAATTATGAAGACAGTTTTTTATTAAAATCAAAATCATACCTGGAATTCTGCGACATACATAATTATCATAAATCCGCCTGTTATTTTGTCTTGTTTCTAAGGAACTTAGACCACGGGGCCAACGCCTTTCATGACAATTCTCCATCAAATCATCTAATATATGGGGAGGACAGCCAGATTCTGACAATGCTCTTTTAATCATCATCTGTAAAAGAAAAACAAAAATGTAAATTATATGTATTTTAAATATTATAAACACTGAACCTGTAACGCCTCATCTGGTGTAGATATCATCCCACCCCAACGTGTAACACGAGCTCTCGCCAAAGAACTGCTCCATCGAACCACTTCATCTCTCTCCATTTGATCAGCAATTGCTCGCATTGCAGGATTTGAAACTCGCATTGCCCGCATAAAATCTTTAAATAATTGAAGCTCTCGTTTTAATTCATTGATAGTAAGATTTTGATCGCTTATTTCTGTTTTTAGTTCGCTTAACTTCTGTTGTTGGGTATGTATTAGTGACCGTAATTCGCGAACACAGTTATGATCTTTAAATTCATCTTTAGGAATAACGAATCCACAACCTTTTTCACATGGTAATGGTCTTTTAGGGTTATGTTCGCATTCTTCCAAATGAGAATTCAGGGCATCTAGCTTCACAATTAATGTACAACCATACATAGCATTATCACAAGAAATAGATAGCCTGAAATGAACAATAAGTTAATTCGAAAACAAATCAATAACTGCGTTCAACTCAGCACTGCCGTGAGCGTAGCTGTCCGAGAAAAACGCGTATTGTTCCATATTTTTAATTGAACGAAGCCAATTAATAATATATGTAGTTAAGTTCTGTCTCAAAAATACTAGCGTCTGACTTAGCTTGGCTAATTGAGGCAGTGCCAAATCGAACGCAGCTAATACAATTAATATTCTACCGCGATAATAAATTCCGTAATATGCGGGGTACTGCTCTGAGATTCGCCGTTATTAAGGTATTCCGATCCACAGGGCATGTGGGTTGGCGCGACAACCATTCCGTAATGCAAACTCGACAAAAGGCATGCTCGCACATAGCTGCCTAAAAATATAACAATTATATTTTTACAGAATAAGACATTGATAAAATGTTTGAATTTTTCAAATTAATACAATATTTGTGGATTAAACAAAAGTAAGAATTTTGAGTTGATGAACGAATGTACCGCGCCATTAAAGAAAACTAAAGTTATCTGCTTTAAAAAATTGCTTGTAGCAAGGAATTACTGTTCCCACACCCATGTCAAAGTACTTGGGGATTCATAAACGACCAAAATATTTTCCTGAATGTAAATGATTTACGTTTTTAAAATAGTTAATTTTTATAAATATAAATTGCTTTCATTAAAAAAAGGTCAGTTTTAAACAATTCAAAATGTTTCTTCATCGTTTACCCAACGATGTTTTAAATTTACGCTGGAGTTGTTAAATAATAATAAAATTTAGTTTTAGAGTAACTGGAAGAGGTTGGATATATCAAGGGCTGCCTAAACTCCATGCTATCAAGACAAGACAGACTTGGACTGATCTTAAATCCTAATTGCTGCGCATGCTCAAAATTTTTACAAGGGATGCTCCTATTTTACACAATATTAATTTGTTTTACTGAAAAGGCTGAATGGACACTTGCATAAACAATAACAGTCATTCTGTGTAAGGAAAATATTCAATGATTGTGAATAAGATATGTGGGTAACATCAATACTAAATGTTTATATTTCCAGATACTTTGCACCAGACATTAGGAAACAGAACAAATGTTTTTTTGTAAAATTTGAGTGAACATTTGTACGAGTTTCACGTAAATATATGTAAAAGCTAAAAGAAATTTAAGAAACTCTAACTTTTAATAACTCAAAAAGTATTGCATATTCGTTCATTTCAAGCCAAAATGAGGGTTTCTACAAAGGCTTCCTAAATTTTATGAGGTAACCGGATTAGAAACTTAAACCAAATCTAGTGTTAATTTAATCCGGAAAATATGTTGCGCTTCGCTTCATTCCTTGAAAAAAAAACACTCATTACTTCATTTACTTATCTACAGGTAGAGGGAAAGATCGTAAATAATATATGCAACTTAGCGCAATAGCTATGTACCTGGAGAGGTTCCTCCAAGACCCCAGAACAAATCGGGCAAGTTAGTTCTTCATCAACATCTCCTTGAATTCTGTCCAAATCGTAACCCATTTCAATTCAGCTTGACTTATAAACCAATGTAGACTTTTAATTTTTGCGATCGGCGTAAACTCGCGAATGTAAAAATTCAACAAATCCCAGCTATTGCTAACATCTGAAAGGCTCAGACGTATAGCAATTTCCTCTAAAAGATTTGCAAATCTTCTAAATTATTCCTTGCTTAGTTAATACGTCAACTATTTCTTTAGTTCTGCTTTACACAATTTTTGTTCACTTCACGGACTTTTGGCTTTGATGACACTTGACACAATACCAACACCATTTAATTTGCACATGCAAACATTTATACGTTTACACGGTAATTTTATTTCGGATACAATCAAATGTACGTTTATACCAATTACTAGATTTGAAATCAAGGCCTGAAGGCAGAACGGAATTTTACGCTGGCCAGGACCCTCTACTGCCTCAAATTTTTAATACAACTATATAACTTTCTCATAATCATAAGTTTGCACTCGTTTTAATGGACCTAAGATTTTGAGTGTTGGGCTTGAAGTCAAATATTGTATGTACCTACTCTGTTTGAGAAAGCGGTAACAAATCTTCCGCATTAAATTTTGTAATCGTGAATAAACATAATTTTTGGATACGAACTTTAAATTTGGAAGTTACCACGAATTTGTTTCCATCGTTGGTTCGTTGGCCATAAGAAGCCCAATTACAAGAGAAGAACCCATTCTAGTTTGAGCCATGCTCTAACGAAATAAGCAGCCGCCCCAGCTGCCGGGCTCGTTTGACATGACAGTTTAAATAAGGGGGAACTTCAAAGTTTGAGGGAATTACAAAATTTATTTATAGTCACACGAATATTGAGTAAAACAATCAAGGAAGTACCCAATAGACGCGTTATCCCACAAATTGTAAAAATAACTCCTACACTTTCGAGCCCCCCAATTGTGATCGAACAAAACGAAAATTGAAAAATGTGAATTACATAATTTCCTAGATATTACGAGTACTTTAATGATATTATTCGGCATTTTTCTCATAAGCGTCGTGTAGTTATTAATGATAAAACAATAATTTATCAAGCCGGCTATTATGGTACCCCAGAATCAAGTAAGTACTTCAATTTCGTGCGGCTCGCTTGTACCTTCGTTTTCGCATTAAGCCTGAATTTGGTAGAATTTAACTGGTGAACTTTGGCGTGTCAACAGACTAAAACCTGTTCGTATGGAAGTGTTTGTGGCTTATTATCTTTCTGTTTCGTAAGACCCAGAATTTTTTGGCCTTGCCATGGTTCAATTGACGCTTCAGTGATACGGGCTGTGTAAACTCAAACTTAACCCATTCCAACGCCTTGTAGTGCAGTGTAATCGTTATTTCCAATATGGTTTGTATTAACTACCCTTATGGTTTATTAAATATCTTGCAGGGAAAAACTAGGTGTACAAAATCAGGGAATGTTTTTTTTATATGTGGGGATATAAAAATTTTTCCAACTAGGTCAAAAGGTAAACTATTGACCAATTGTGCATACGTCTTAACACAGTTTACGATTTCATTGCATAAATCAAGATAATTTGGAATATATCTTAACAAAATTAATATTTGCGATGTTGTCAAGTCCAGAAAAGTTAAGATGACGAAACGATAATCGTACTTCTTTTGGTCGTTGAATAGAAATCGCATGTAAGTCTTATCTGCTTAAAATTAATGTGATTTTATGAAGTCTCATTTATATGCGTAATAGTTGTGCCAATTAAATAACATATTTTGAATCTCTTCTTAAGTAGCAATCATCTCTTTAATTCGAAGATAAAGAAAACCGCATTATAATCATTTTTGTAATAACTTGACAAAAATTCTCGAAAAATAAATGAAAAATCTAGTACTTTACTTGAATCAGATAGGAAAACGAAAAAAATACAATTAAGTACATAATGTCTTGTTCACTTTCACTGTCTTCGAGATGCTATGTTTGCTTTCTATTTCCTATTTCTATTTTTTAAGGGAGCATATCTGAGCTAAAACGTTCAAAATAACGATTTATTTATTTATTTACTTAAAAATTCTGGGGTCTTTCGGAGTACAACGTTGCGAACCACAAATTTAGATTTTGGCGCGCGCAATGAAAACTTCTATAGATGCTACCATATCGACACTAATGCCAAAGTTGTTTGCATTCAGTTAGTTTTTAACACAACCCAAATTTCTTCATATTTTTAAAAGGTATTTTAATTGTTCTAGATTATTCCAATAGTAGTGGGAGTGATAACGATTGTTATTAGCGCCTTGGCTGTTCACTATTACTTCAGATCGAAATCCAAGGATGCAAAAAAGGAGTCAAAGCCAAAAGCTGCGAAGCTTAAAACGCTTCAAGACCCCAACGATAAATATTTGCTGCCACTTATTGAGAAAGAGAATTTAAGCCATGATACAAGAAAATTTCGATTTGGATTACCGTCGAAACAACATATCCTCGGTTTACCGGTTGGGCAACATATCCATTTAATTGCAACAATTAATGAAGAATTAATTATTCGCCCTTATACTCCGGTGTCCAGCGATGATAATCTTGGCTATGTTGATCTTGTTATCAAAGTATATTTCAAAGGAGTTCACCCAAAGTTCCCCGAGGGTGGGAAAATGTCTCAATATCTGGAAAGAATGAAAATTGGGGATACAATTGCATTCCGAGGACCATCAGGTCGTTTACAGTATTTAGGTAAAGGGAAATTTTCAATTAAGAAGCTTCGAAAAGATCCACCAAAAATGGTTCAAGCGAAGAAAGTAAATATGATTGCTGGTGGCACTGGTATAACACCAATGCTCCAACTGATTCGTGAAGTCCTAAAACACAAAGAGGATGATACAACAAAATTGTCGTTACTTTTTGCTAATCAGGTAGGACTTTTACTTAAATTTCATATATGCATTCATTTATTTGTACACACCAGACTGAGGGGGATATTCTGCTACGAGAAGAGCTGGATGAATTAGCTAAACAACACCCGGAACAATTTAAAGTTTGGTACACTGTGGATAGAGCTCCGGAAGGTGAATTATTCAAAACATAACAATTGAAATACATTTTACACATATACTTTTTTTTAGGATGGACTTATAGCACTGGATTTGTCAACGAAGACATGATTAAATCACATCTCTTTCCGCCAGAAGACGGGACTCTGGTTTTAATGTGCGGTCCTCCGCCTATGGTTAATTATGCTTGTCAACCAGCTTTAGAGAAACTAGGATTTCACGTAGATATGCGATTTGCTTATTAAGTGGTGAATAATCTGTAGGAATACTTGACTATCGTTGTTACACGTCCTATTACGGAGGTAAGGTCATCTGGTATGAAGTAATAATTGGCCGAGATATTTTTTTACTTTTATATGAATTGCTCCATTGCATTTTAATACTTTCAAAGATAGAATTACCTGAGATTTAAAATTATTAAGATGTAGCGCCAATATTTTTTTATAAGCGATTTTAGAGCGCTTCAGCATTATTTGCACTTAAGCTTGTCAGATTATAAGTTCCCGTTGATATTTAATGTTGAAATAATTAAACTTATTTGGACCGTTTTCCTTTTGTTTGCGTTTGATACCCGGCTCCAATTTCCTATTCTTATTTCAAGGCTTCGATAAGGTAAGATACTTTTAGTTTCTGCCGGTAAATAAAATTACAATTAATCGGTTTAATCACACACAAATAATACAAATAAACCAAATCAGTAAGGGCAAGTGATGTTCACCAGAATTGAAAGTTTTACATTCGTTGGTCAAAAGTTTTTCAAATATTTTTCCACCTTAAAAATTTCCTATTAGGAACAGAAACACTAAAATTGAACACAATGCGCCTTATTCTTGTAGTCGTTCGAATCGAATCGAAAAGAGCTTACAAAAGCACCTTTTATATTAAAACTCCTTAAAAAAAGTTTCTATGTTTTGAGTAAATTAATTTCAGTTACCTTTGACTTCAATTCAAAGTGGCTAAAATAGCCGAATAAAAAAATTCAATCGACTATCTTACCCACTTTGAACGACAAAATGAATTGAAATCAAAGGTGACTAAAATTAATTTATGAGAACTTTAGAAACTCCATATTCTAATACAAGTAGTTCCCAGGGACTTTTAAAAGAAAAGCAAACAGATTAAAGCAAATCAAAATTTTATTCAAACGTCTGATTTGATTAATAGAGACATTGAGGTGGTCCCATTGTCGATTTAATGTGCAATGATCTCACATTTTGCCAATGCTTCTTCAGCAATGAAACCAAGAAGTTGATGGACAAATGAATGTTTTGAGCAAGCTCCTCAGGGGTCATGGCCACATGGCCAACAGCAACAGAAAGACACAGCACCTTCTTCATTTGGAACTTAATGGTTGCCTTAACTTCATCAATCTTTGCCATCATAGATTCTTGGTGAGAAAGAAGTCCAGGGAATTTGCCAGCCTTGTTTAAGCCTGGACCCAGCAATCTTGGAATTTGTTTGATCAAAGATTCTGAAGCAAGGAAAGCGTCGTAAGATTTCGCAAGCTTCTTCACCAATTTTTTATTCTTGTTCAATTTTTTAAGAGCTTCGGCATCCATGCAAGGTACATCGTTGGCTTTGGCTTCATCGCAATGCTGCTGATCTCCTAAGATGCACACCTTCATTTTTGGGCGAGGAATGTTCTTTAGCCTGAAAAAGGAAATTTCTGTTAATTTTGGATTTCATTAACAATAAGAAAAGGTTTAAAACCAGTTGATCAGTTGAAATTGTGTAAACACCGATATTCTTCAGCTAATACATGCATATAAATTCATCACAAAATTTTTAAAATTTCAATTACTGCAAAGCACTCACCATCATGGTGAATTGAACACTCGTACTTATAATCTAACGGTAGGAAGACAAATTGTCTCCCACCTACTCAATTTGTTTTTAAGACCCTGAGTGCAGGTCCGCCAAACTTTTGGCTTCCTGTACATTCAATACCAATTTCTGCTTGGAATGCAATGCAAATTAAATCAAGACAAGAAATTGGTATGAATTCCAGGTAAAACGTACTTCACAGTTCCTGAGAAACGCTTATCCTTCTGTGGATCGTAGTTCTTCAGTCCAATCTGGAGCTCCACGGTTTCCAAGAACCGCCTCTTCTTGTCTTTGGAAGCCTTCAGCAAGCCGTTGACGGCTTCCATCAATGTGTCTCTTGAGACTTTTGACCTGAAATAGAAAACATATTTTAGTCGATTGCCAATAAATTATAAATTGTGCGCTTGTGAGAATTATTAACAATTTCGCAAATTATCATGTTCACATTGCAAAATAATGAGTGGCATTCTGAATTATTGTAGCAATCTTTTCCAAACTATTCACGACATTTTTCTCGTGCAGCTGGTTTAAGATTGCAAATCGCGGGACGGAATATTTTCTTCCATAAAATAATAATTTATATCGCAAAAGTTGACTAATAAACAAATCTTCGCAATATGATTTTAAAGTTAAACACAAAGATCACTGTAAAATTTAATGATTTTACTTACGACATTTTCGGCACGTCTTCTCTTCTTTACGTCTGGTAGTAAAAAGAAATGTCACCGGCAATTTTGAGTGAAGCTGGCTCTGATTTACTTTTAAGCTGCTTAAGCGACATCTAGGTGATTCATTATAAAATCAACTTTAGAACATTTAACATAATATTTATTTAATAAATTTATTTAAAAAGATGCTTATTTAAAAAGTGTAATAAACAATTTCCATCAAAGTAAAACATCAATTTGAATATTAAAAATAAATATTAAATCTTTAGATCGGATCGGGCACTACTATTTGTCACTGAACAAAGTTGACATTTGTTATTGTGGGAGAGTTTTTACTTTGTGGTGTAATTTTGCTTGCAACTCCTGCGGAAAATAATGAAGGAAAGATAGTGGAATTCGCTAAATATCAAACGGCTATTTTAAATACAATTGTTTGTTGGAAACGAACAAGTAAACCAATCGCAAAATATATGTTATGCCAGTTTATCGATTATTTCCCGTGTAGTCGTATTTAGTGGCGAGAGCAGTATGGTTAAATCACCCACATCCAATTGTTTGTGAAAGTTTAAAATCATTAGGAACGTCAGAGGTGTGGACTGCTTTATTCGATGCAAATCGTGATATTATTGAAGGCAGATTCTTGCGACGCCTCAATTGTTCCTTATTGCTATTGAACTATCGATGCAAAATGATTGTCGTCGGAGATTACGAGTACAGCACCAAAGACATGTTAGGACATGGAGCTTTTGCTGTTGTTTACAAGGGTAGACACAAGCAGGTAAAATTACTTTTGATAATCTCAGCCACTTGCTTTCGTTTCATCAGAAGTGTTATTCATTTGATGGTGGAGTTGGCTTAACATTCTGCAGTAGTAAATTTGTACCTTTCTTCTTTATTTCCTATTCCTTTCTTCAGTTTTTCCAGTGCACATGTCTGAAGCAAATCAAGCAATACTTTGGGGGAAGCTATTTTACCGGGCTAAAAAAGGGTGGCTTTTGAACAAATTTATTTCAGAAAAAGTGCTTTTTGTGCTCTAAAATAGCAATATCTAAATTACAACAAATGTTTGAACGAAGTAAAAAAGTAGTTAATTCAAACATAGCATTCTAAATAAATAGTTCGTAAATTACTTCATTAGCAAAAATTAGCCACAGCCATTTCTTAACAATGATTATGTATATCAGTTGTAGTTGTTACATTTAGTATATGACGTTAAATAGATTAAAACAAGATGACAATATTATTTGATGTGCTATATACTTACCAGTGGTTATATATCTGTTCTTATTTAATGTTACATTTAACTAAACTTTTCTTTTCGCCATCTTGTAGAACGAATCCGAGAATTTCATATTAAGACTTCAAAACGTTATGAAATGCTAACAAACAAAGAAGATTTATTTATTTAGTTGGTTCTACAGAATATAATTATGTAAAAATGGTACCAAATTACAAGCTCCTGAAAGTTGACAGGATTGATTGATAGAACTCATTAGAACAATATCTACGTAATAGGTTCATATGCTGGCCATAAGAAGTTCTGTGATAAGGAACCGATAATAAACACCTCCATCTAAAAGGCATGCCAGGTACATAAATATTAAATAAAGTTTATAAGACCGGCGAACAAATTTTATAATAATGTGTCTCCTTCGTACTTCCAGAGATTGTAAACTTCAAAATTTATATTTCGCGTCATAATCAGGAAGTTTACTAATTTATTTATGATGGAGGCTTAGAATCCCGGTGAGGGGCGCACTCATGGCCCATATTACGCAATAGAGTAGAAATATTGTAGAACTAGTTATGAAGTATTGTTTGATTTTCTTATAGGAGTATTTAGATTTTTAAATGGTTCAGGAATCCGGGGAGGTCAGAATTTCCTAGTCATTGGGGTTCAAGAAAGGTTTTGATGGCGCAGGGAATAAAATGTAGAGATTTCAGATCTCACCTACAGCGGTTTTTTTATTTATTAACCTTTAAAAAATTAATATAATAACGTTAAACTTGAGTATATAATTTTGTTCTTAATAATCTCAGAAAACACATACATATATTATTTAAAATTTGTTTGCATCTATTTGTTTTGTTTTAGAAGACGAGTTCTCCTGTGGCAATAAAGTGCATAACGAAAAAGGGCTTGATCAAATCTCAAAACTTACTCGGAAAGGAAATAAAAATTCTCAAAGAACTGACTGAACTTCATCATGAAAATGTGGTGGCATTACTGGATTGTAAAGAAAGTCAGGATAACGTTCATCTTGTTATGGAGGTAAGAATATAATTAATTACATGTATATTACTTCCCAATTGAAATTTTCCAATTGGCAAAATGTAATACATAGTGTTATCAGACTAACACTGGAAACGATTAGTATAGTTAAATCCAAGATCGGTTTTCTTTAAAAATATACGTCTTTACACTGTAGTATTCATTTAATTTAACTGAGAAAATCACCACGAACTTAATATCGGTAAACTGATCCTAATTTATTATTTAGATCTATACTACGATTGTGTAACAAATAATCTATTATCTATTAGCAGTGATTTTAATCCTATAAAGAGGGTATAAGTTGGTGCGTTGTTAGTTTTGGATCTTTGCGATCGGCAATAAATAATAACAATAGCGTTCCTAATTTTATTCTTTCCTTGATTATAATTTATTTCTTACAAAAACCTTTACCTAACATTTATAGTTCTAAAGTCTTCCTACTGTCACAACGTTTTACAAATTATTCTTATTATTATGTTTGGTTATCTATATTTACATCTATACATGCAAACAATATTTTTTTAACAAATATGTACATACATATAATTTGTGTCCGCTGGTATTTAATATACTTTAAATTCGTCTCAAAAATTTCGAAAATTTACTACAAGGAGCTAATGATTAAATTACGAATTTACATATAAGGATAGATATATATTAATTGACATGTGCGTTAGTTTCAAAGATTAACAATGGCCATGGAGCGAAAAAGCCTACCAAAATGTATAGGGGCACATTTAATTGATAAACAAGTAGTACGTGCTAAATTTGTGCACGCTGGTTAAAACAGTAGAGCTGGCTATTTTAGAGGTCTGTATCTTTCCCAAAAGTTTTTACCCGAATTTACACAATTGTTTCTTGAAGTCAATTTAGCGGTATTGCAAAATATAAATCAACCGTTCAACAACGACCCGATTAACTTTTCAAAATGCTTTTCGGCAATTAGAATATGAATATAAATCTTAGAATATGAATGTAAGGGATAAGTTTTGGCAATCGTACCAAACACGTTTATGAACGGGTTTTTATGTTTTAGTATTACAAAGATCAGTATAGGCATAAAGAAAGTAGTTTTACAATTTGCATATATTCCAAAATTATGTACTTTATCATTTGTAGTAATAGTAATTTATTTAATATTTGAATAACGTTGAAATGTTTGGTGCATGAACTTCATTCATTACAGTTATTATTTAAAGTAATTTATAAAAAATAGCACTTCAATATTAATCGAAGTAAACCCAAAAATTGTCAATTCGATAGTATTCAGTAATGCTCCTGCACTCTTTCCTTATTTCGTCTCGTTTCCTCAAGTGTTCGGTTCTTAAGAGCAACTCCAAAAAATGGTACGCACACGTACGGCATTTTTTTATACGTTTCAACTTTTCCTTATATTCATGTTCTAAGATTTAAATAAACAATTTCAGCGCCTGCTGGTACGATGGAGTTCGCACTATGTGAGTTTGGTGCATGCCAATTTAATCTATATCTACCCCTGGCTCTATAAACTAGCGACTTCTTGTTAGCATCCGTCCCTCAATTTATGCATCGCGCCTCAGTAAAAAAGATAAAAAGAATCTTGAAAATGAGCGCCATAAATTGCTAAACCTGGCAGTGGTAAAATTTAAAAGGAGAAAAAGGAAAAGCAAAATTTTGTATCAGTTGTACGATAAAGTAATAATGTTTAAATATCACGACGAATTAAATAAAAACAATGCAATTGATACGTTCAAGTAAGAATTTGTTTCATTCTGATATATAAAAAATTATGGAAAATAAAACATATCTGACCGCGCAAAATGAGATCGCGTATAAAAAGTGCTACGTAAATAGACCTATAATTTCCCGCAAAAAAAAAGTATATCTCAAACTAAAGGAACATTATTGCTTAACACTGTATAGCAACTTCTTTTAATCAGAAGTATTAAGAATTCTGTAAAGGTATTTACACTGAGCATTTCAAATATCCTTCCAGTTAGGTTTTATTTCCTGTTTTTAAATGTAATTCTTTAGCAAAATATAAGCTATGATTAATTTTGAATTAAAGCAACCATGTTTCATGCCTCATTCTAGTTGGTTATATTTAGTAACTTATGCTTTCATCTAATTTGAACATACATATAATGTATGTACAAAGAAATATCTCTTGGTTAATTGCTCAGGATAGCTTGAGGTGTTTTAACATTTGTACTTTTTGAAGTGGAATGAGTTTTTCATGCTCAGTATATTTCTTAAATATATATAAATTCTTATAACTTTTGTCCAAGTCAACATAAAGTAATCTATTCAATTTTTATTATACTTTATTTAATGGAACTTCTTCGGCAGGTCGCACTTGGTCAGTAGGTGCAGGTCGTCTTGTTCTGCATAATTTTGTTTTTATACCACAGATATCTTTTCGACATAACATTCCAATCGCTAGTCCAACAATGGCAATAATAATAATTGCTAAAATTAGATAGCCCAATTAGATTCGTCTGTTTTATATGAAACTGCATTACATTACCTATGAGAATATGATTAATGGTTTCTGAAGCAACTTCTACTTGATATGTTTCTTTCGTAGTGTCATCTTTAGTTGTACCATTATTTTTGTCTATATTAGAATGTATTCCTGTCCCTGTTTCTTCACTTAACTCCAATAATGTAGGTGCTGATAAGGTTGTTACAATATTTTCTTTGCTCGTTTTTTTATTTGATCCATGTTTATTTGGGAAATTCGAAGCATCTGTTAGGAATTTATGTTCAAAAGTCAATTCAAAAATAAATATAAGATGAAGTTACGTGATTTTGAGGTATTAAGTGATGTCTCTGTTATACTCTCCTCAAATGAAGTTCCAGAAACTAATTCAAAACAGCTGACATTATATTCTTTCGTATTAATAATATCTATAGAGGGCAAGACTTCGCACAGCCGTTTAAAATGTTCCTTTTCAATATGTGGTAGTGTGAGACTTGCTAATTCTTTTAAAGGTTCAAAAGCGTTCGCATTTATTCTCTATAAAAAAAAAAGAATGATTATGGTCATTGATACTTTATCAAATGTTATTTAAATTCTTTTGTTTGAGGTAGCTTACTAAAGTTAGGTAAATTGGTTAATAAATTTCTATTTTAATGAGCATTGCCTACATTTTGCAGAGTTTTTCGTATATCTAATCAGTTACTGCCGGGAGTCAGCAAAGTTTTAAAAAATTAGTAACCATTTCACCAGTTTTGGCTGTTTATGAATGTATGTAAATAAAATCTGTCGACTATAAAATATATTTCACCAATTCTTGCTTCTTGGAAAAACAAATTTATTTTCTGAATTGAATTGATGTTAAATTTTTGTGTTCCATTTACAAGTATACTTTTGCAAGCTCAAAAGTAGTTTTTATAAAATAGGTTATGTGTAATATACATATACTTACCATTCCCAAATTATTTTCACTTAATTCAAGAGTATGTAATGAGCTTAGATTTGCAAAAGTTTCATTATAAAGTTGCGTCAGTGTACAATTGCGCAAATATAATATTTTTAAATTTGGTTGATTCAAAAATGAATCACTTTCTGACAACCGAATTGGATTGTTATTCAAATTAATTTTAACCAACGCCAAAGCTTCAATGAAAGTGTTCGGATCAATTGTTTTTAACATATTGCTCTCTAAGTTAATGAATTCCAGTTTCCTCAAATTTACAAATAGCTGAAACAATTGGAAAGTATTAATTTTAAACATATATTATATTCATTCTCATGATAAACGTTTTTCATAGTTCATCACTCTTACCTCTTTGTCTATATTACTGATGCTATTCTCAGCTAAATCAATTTCTCGAAGCCGTGAACAATTAATGAAGTTCAAGGCGCCCAAACTGCTTATTGAGTTATGTCGCAGGTCAATAACTCTAGCTGTGTTCGGTATATTGCTTGGCACTTGTGTTAAATTTCTGCTGGAGCAATTTATAAATTGATAATCTTCATCGCAGTCGCAATTTACCGGGCAATGTGAAGTTGATATTGGTGTTGCTGGCAAGAAATTTAATGGACAAAAAATTTTCCATACTGCTTATATTAAAATAATATATAGGTACCAGTTACAGTCACGCCACTAGAAGTTGTATGCTTGTTTGGTAATTTAATTGTCGTTGTAGTATTCCTTTTATAACTATCTTCTCCCGGTATACTGCGAATAACACCATCGTCTTCATCATCTGAATAAGATTCATATTCGTAGTCTTCTTCTTCAAAATATCTTTCTTCTTCACTATCATTTGCTATAAGAACAGAGCAACTGTAAAATAAAATATGATTATTAAAGCCTAAGGGATAATTGTGTCCTAATAATATGATATTAGAATTTTATACGCCCATTACTTTAAATTAGTTAAATTGAAAATTTTCCATTATTAGAAGAAACAAAAAAGATATTTTGAAGCGAAAAAGAGAGAATGTCATTGATCAAATTACGTTAGTTGTTAGTTTATTGATTAAAGGTTGGTAAAACCTATTTTATTATTGCCTAGTCTTCAGTGCAAAAACTAACCAATCATGAATCAAGCATCGCTCCATCCCATTCCCTTTACTTGCTCGACACATCTCTCTCGTTCGTGCTTTCATCTATCTAATTAATTTTTGCATTTGTGCGCTTAATGATCGATTCATCTATTCAACAGATTTGTACCTACTATAAAATATATGCTGTAAGATTAATATTTAAAGTATGTACAACTTTTTGTATTTTAACCATGTATGGTCTTTCTCTCAATTTATTATTAATATTTAAATACATATGTGTGTTTCATAAAATGTATTTGGATATGTATTATTATTAATATTCGGTTTCGAAATGGAGAAACTTTTAAAGTAATAAAAATGTATTACATGATTTTCTTTTGAGGAACACAATATTCATATTTTTCAGCGAAGCGAACAATCTCAATACCTAATCTGTTTCACAACGCCCAAGTTTTTCACCAACATTTTAATATTCATGGAATTCAGCACTTTTAATAAATACCTAAAAATTTAATTTTCCGAAAAGGTATGGGTAATATTTGTTCCACCTTGAATATAAAAATAATTTTCAATCATCATATTAAGCCTCTAAAATCGATATATGGTGTAAGCTGAGATAGTGAATCTGATATAGATAAGGTTACTTTGTAGATGAAACTGATTCTTTAATTTGTGTTTATGCACACACATTAATGGTATACTTGAGTGAAATGCCTAGAGTATTTCTACATTTCGTGTGAGTCGCAGATAATTCAATACAAATGAATTTTTCGAGAAACCTTTAAATTTTTAGATAATTCGGCTAGAGATGCTTGCATAGTTGAATAAAAACCTGACCTAGCCCAGTAATGTCTTTATGGATTATATTTTTGGAAGAATATTGTTTGAATAGATCAACACAAATACCGAAAGGTTATCTATTTAAGAGACCTTTCGATTGCAGTGTCCACCGTATGGGTCATTTTAATCTTAATAATATAGTGATTGAAAACAAAATTTTATTATGTCATGATTCTTTTCTCGTTGGAATAGTATAGTCATATGTCCGGGTTTTGAATATTTAGATAATAAAATTTGGACATTTCGATAATAAATTTTATATTTAAAAAATAGGAGTTTTCGTAGTGCAGTATTGAGAATCGAACAAAACACTTATTCGAAGAAGTCATGTAGCATTTTTCCTATTTCATATAAGATGTGTCATATTGTCAATACCAATAATTATTTTAATTTCACTTCGTAATTAAGAGTAATAACATCTATTTCAAGCTCTTGAGCTGCTGTCTAGATGTTTGAGTGTTAATGTTAGACAGCAGATCCTCGTTTTTACGATTGACTGTTTGTTTTTATATGACACAATTATCTTACAAGGAATTTAATAAAGACATACCTATCAAATTCTCATTTCTTACTACCGGGCATTCCGAGAACACTACTGACATTGCTTTTTATTAATATAAACTGCCACCTGTAAATAAGAAAACAAGAAAGTGTAACATTTCAAGAAGTAGTGCGTTATGCGATTTTCTTCTTTGTAAAACGATTTTTTTAATAAAATTGCACGACAAAGGTGCCGAGCATAAATTGTTCTCGAAATGGAATTTTTTTATAAGTCTAGCAAGATCCTTTGAGAATATTCTTAGCTAACTACATTAAATTGATCTATGGTGGAAAAGAAAGGCTTCCAAAAAACGGTTGTAATTACTGGCTAGAAAACTAGTAGTCGTAGATTTATATTAAAATAGCCCCGATTGATACTATATAATAATATACATAATAAGAAAAAGATGCCAACGTTTTTGTAATTTCCTGGCAGAGTTCTTAAAAAATTGCTTCATATTCATATATACATACATATATGTATATTTGTACTCTACTATGGTCATAATGCATTAGACATTTGATGTAATTTCCCGTTTGATCGAGATTCAAGACAAGAGATTTGAAATTCAAAATGCTGAGGCTTATTTGTATCCCACCTTTCTAAAATTCTCTCAATATTCTATTTATATTGATAATTTTATTTAAATAGAGTAGCATTAGACTACGCCTAATTATTGCACCGAAGTGTATACAATAAATATTTTTGTCTCGTAATAAATTGTCCACCCCCTGCAAACCCTTTACGTTTTATAAATCCAAATCTTAATTGCATATTTAAATTAATAATATCGATGATTTTAAAAAAATGAACTTGTACTTTGCGACATGAGCAAACATTTGACAAAACGGCTTACTTCACAAGTTCAGAGACAGACTTAATAAATTAACTTTACGTTTTCTATTTTAGATAGTGTTCACAAAATATGTACCCAACTACAAATATGTGATAGCAAATTATGCATTCGTGTTTTAATAAAATAAAATCTCTGGCCTTGAGCGTCTTAAGGATTATGTTTAGTAAATTGAAATATTTTATTTATCTAATCTAAATAGTTGATTATAATTAAAATAGGTTAGAGTTTAATTTTAATGAGACGAATTTTTCTTACCTTATATGTAATAAAAGTAAAAAAATCACTCCTTGTTTATAATGAAAACTCATACTCGATAATTTAATATTTTAATCACAACAAAAAGTATAAATATTTGTAAAAATTTATCATCGATGATGGTTTATTTATGAAATTTAATAATTCAGCATTTTTAAGTAGATTCCAGGTTGATAATTATTGAAAAATGTTTGTTTTACTGACTGAATTATTTAACTTTGAACTAGAAAACACGCAAGCATTACGACAGTAGAACTAGTGGTGAAACCTCTTATCCAGAAATTCTTGACTTGTTGGTAATTATCTTATCACATTGGTATCACTTATTCATTATCTCTTGAAATAATATGACTAAAAGAGGTAGTCAAGCTAAATGCGAACCGCAATTTTTTGCAAGCGTGTAAACCTGGATTATTCTCAATAAAATGTTTGAAATTATTGTAAGTGACATGAACCTGTCACCATACACCACTTATTTGCTCCTCTGCAATCATTAGGGTTATTTCACTTGCTAAGATAGCGCACAGCTACTGATATCAAAATAATCTGAAGAAATCGATATCCCATTATGAGTAGGGTTAGCCTAGTCACTCCAGCAACCTTTAGACCTTGTTCATTGCGGTGAATATTTATATCAAATAATAGCGAAATGCCATGATATAATACGTAATCACACGTCACGCATCATACTTTGACCCTTGAAGAGGCGATAATAAGTGAAAGATTAAGGGAACGACAGAGCGCTTCACTTCACTTTCTATTTGGGCACGCAGTTGATAGATGGAAGCTGATTTTTTCACAGTATTTCCTAAATGCACTCTACACTGCAGCCCGTGTCTGATTAATTCATTCAAAACTTTGTGTTGGTCACTCATGTACACCCTGACAGGCACTTTTAATATCCGTATCTAAATAAACGCAGCTACCAGGCTTTTAAGCTGTCTTTCACTGAGTATCAAAGACAAATGGCTTGTCTTGTGCGTGCACCTTACTTGCACTATTTACTAAAAGACAAATTAGTTTGAGGCAAAAGCCGTGAAATTTGCTCGAACTTTGTGCACTCAGTTTTTACAATCGTGTCCGTCAATCGATGGCGACAATTTTGTTGTCTCTAGCTGTTTCGTATCTTTTCTGTTTGACATGAAATTTTCTCTTGCTCTCTTCTTAAAACTCTTAAAATCAATGTTGTTACTTGAAATTCTCCATCTAAACTCGAAAACCAAAACACACGGCGAGGCGATGCTTTGGTCGGGGCCGGCACATGTAGCTGTGAATGAGCTTCGAGTTTACAAACTATAAACTCCATTACCTACTAGCCCAGTTTAGATTTAGAGATCTTTGTAAATAAATTGAATTTTATTAGACTATCCCCGGAGCATTAACGGGCAAAAATTCAACGTTCTATAGTCCTATAAATGGGAATTCTATTATTTCCGAGGCTTTTTGATTAGAGAACGGTTTCGAAAACACTTTTTAGTAGGAAAGAAGGGAAAATTTATTAAAAAAATCTAACTCCCATTGTTTTTGCGATATTCATAAAAATAGTTTCCAATTTACAATAACCACGTACAAATCAAATGCCTTTGAATTCGATTTTCCTTTTACAAAATATTTCTATTAACTATGAATTATCCGTGTACAAAAGGTAGTTAATTTGTAGTAATAAATTGTTTAAATGCATTTCCATATTATTTTTGTTTTAAAAACGGACCATTCTCAAATCGAAGAACCTCGGATATAATAGGCATGCCTGTCAGCTCATTTTAACTCTTTTGGATGTAGACTGAAAGCTATGTATGTAGATAATTTTTACTTCTGGTTATTGCATTCATTTGAGATTGGCTTCTAATTTTTTCTTTAATATAATAATAAAGTCAAAAGTTTCAAATAAAACGTGTTTGCACTTTTAATGAAACACTTAGTTTTATTTATTTTAATTAGAATTGGGAAGTACATTATACACTGAATTTTAAACTACATATCTAATTTTTATGTTTTAGTTAAGGGAAAACTTATTTTTCTTATAATCATTTCAGTATTGTAACGGTGGAGACCTTGCAGATTACCTTAGCGTTCAAGGAACCCTTAGTGAAGATACCGTTAGGTTGTTTCTTATACAACTCGGTAGGAGAATGTAATATATTTGTTTATTTTGCATTTAAGAGTACTGAACTTATTACAGCTGGTGCCATGAAAGCTTTATACACAAAAGGAATTGTTCATAGGGATCTTAAACCTCAAAATATTTTGCTGTCTCATAATTATGGAAAATCTCTACCCCCACCATCAAAAATAACTCTAAAAATAGGTAACATGTTAATTGATTTTTAGCAATGTAAGTTTTTAAAATACTTTAATAAAATAGCTGACTTCGGATTTGCTCGATTTCTCCATGATGGGAATATGGCAGCTACTTTATGCGGTTCACCTATGTATATGGTACATTATAATTTAAATGACCGTTCGATATAGAGTTTTGAATTTCAAAATATATATTTAGGCACCAGAAGTCATAATGTCACTTCAATACGATGCTAAAGCAGATCTTTGGTCTTTAGGGACGATAGTGTATCAATGCTTAACTGGAAAAGCACCTTTTCATGCCCAAACTCCAAATGAATTGAAATTTTATTATGAACAAAATTCCAACTTAAGTCCCAAGTAAGAAAATATCGATAAACAACTATACATACATAGATATTTAACAATGTAATTATTACGATATTTTCCCAGAGTTCCGGTAGGAATATCTCCAGAGTTAGGTGATCTTTTAATCGGTTTGCTAAGGCGAAATGCCAAGGATAGAATTTCGTTTGAAAGCTTTTTTAATCATAAATTTCTGCAGAGACCAAAAACACCGCTCATACCAGGTGAGTTTTGTAAAATACATTAAAAATAATTTTTAGTAAAATTACTTCTCTTGTTAGGCGATCTTTCTCCTCCAATGCTAGGTACAGCTCTTACACCCCCAAAGACTCCTAGTCCAATTCAGCATAACTTGGAACAAGGTCATAAAGATCAATTTGAGCAGCGCGGTAAGTATCTTTCATTTTATAATACATATGTACAGTTAAAAATGTGCTATTGCAGAATGTTTTTTAATAATGTTTTAATGTTAATATGCTTTACTTCAAAATATTTTTCGTATGAAATTTTTTAGAACAATTTGATAATGCGACTACGGAGACTCTTACTAATGTAGGGATATTATGTGAAAGTGGACAAAACAGTGAAACAAGTAGTCCTGAAGATTCGGATGATTTCGTTCTGGTTCCGAATAATTTGCCTGAGGACCAGCAAATTCTAGATTATGAGAGGAGGTAGTAAATTTACTTGGTTTTCGTTAACCGCGATTAACTCTAATTATTATTTAGATGTGGCAATAGAGTGCAACCATCAAATCCTCAGCCTAGTCCACCAAGACCAAGTACTCTGCCTATTTCAGAACCGAAACCGGTTCCGACTCCAATACGCCGATTGTCGTCAGTTCCCAACGATAAGCAGAAAAGACAAGAACAACAAATAATTGCTGCATCTCCTCCGAAAAACATTACTAATCCAGTTCCACGCTCACAGCCAATAAGCGTTAAGCGTTCTGATCATCGCAGTAGTAATAATGAAATAAATTCAATATCTCCTCCGGCTGTTCAATTTGCAATTGGAACGCCACCACGACGACGTTCTACATCTGGTGGTTCCCTCTCAGAAACACCACCTTGTAGTTGGCAAATGAGTCCAGCGTCTATGCAATCGCCTTTGCGGCGATCTGGAAATAGTTCACCAATCCTTCCTACGATGAAGAACCTTCCAACCTTAGGAAGTCCAACTGTACTTATTGGTGAAAATAACAATCATGCACATGTACTAGGACCTAGAGCAATAACTTTACCAGAAATGGGAGCTACGGGTGGTTTGCACTCTCTTCTGGGTGCTTACAATAGGGGCGGTAAATTTATACCTGAATTGTGTGAAGAGACAATTATGGGACCGGAGCATAATGAAACTTTATCCAAATTAAATTTTGTTAATGCATTGACTGATTGTATACAAGAAGTTGCTGATTCTCGTTGTGAACCTCTTCCAGCTATAATGTCAGCTGACGCAGTTCCAATTCCTCCACATGCTCCAGAACATTGTAAACGTGTGGAGAGATTAGTTTTACTTGTGAGGTAAGAATTATCGATTTAATTATTTAATCTATTTAACTCTCTAATATATTTGTAATCTTATACCTTTCTTTAGAGCATTGCAGCTTTTGTCATCTGGGCTTAATTTAGCATCCCAATCTCTAAGAGGTGGAAGTTTGAAACCATCGGCAAATGTTAAAGCAGGTGCATTTTATTTATTAATATTATTGCATCAATTCTAGTATCATATAAAAAAAATAAAAGGTTTCTATAATGAAAAGATTGGCGTTGATATTACTAGAAGGCAACAAAATATATTTGTTTGTTTAATTTTAATTTTTCCTCTTTTGTTTGCCAGCTTTGCATACTATGAATGAAAAATACAAAAACATTTTATATGAGTCAAAGAGGTTAAATGGTGCTGGTCTTCTACAAAAAGCACATGCTTTTAATATAACTGCTGATCGGATTCTTTATGATTATGCTATTTACATGGTAAACATTTTTTTTAAATATAAGTGAAATATGTGCTAATGTATGATTTTTATTTTAGTGCCAATGCGCGGCCCTAGATGAACTTTTTTCTAATTCAAAAAATTGCTTCGAACGGTATAACACGGCACATATCTTATTACATTCTTTAGCTTCAAAGTGTACACATCCTCAAGATAAATTGCTACTCACTAAATGTAATGTATTATTCTATTTTCTATTAATTTATGATTAACAGTTTTAAACTTTTTAGACCGGGATGCTGTGGAAAAGAGATTGACCATCCTTAGAAGTCAGGGAATTATTTATTCAACATCTGACAAAGTATAAAGGGTTCGATGAATTTGGAAGGTAAAATAAAGCAAAATATACAAAAGAATTTTAAATGCGTCTTATTTCTCATTAAGGGCATTTTATTTATAAATTTTAGGGTTCATTTATATGAGTTTGATAGAATTATAATGTATAGAAAATTCGTCTCTAACAAAATTTTGTTCCTCGAATTTTCTGTTCGTTTTTTTTCTGACTCCCATTAGTTTATTTTCCCAAATGAGAGTATTTTCTTTATAGAAATTAATATATTTGACATGTTCATCCAAACCTGTTGACCTGGAGATAAAGTTTGACCAAAATCCTTTCCGCTTCTCCGGAGACAATTTTGTTCGTCTATTAGTGACCGTACTGATATCTCAATATATCTTTTAATTGCCTCCAAAAGGCTTATGAAGAATTAAATAGATATATATGTAATTGCTTTTAGTTTACCAAATTGTACTAATTACGTTTTAATACATATATTATTTTCAGAGAAGTCAGGATAATATGGGCATGTTCAAGTCAAAAAAGGGTGGATTTTTAATTCATAAGTATATAAAGTGAACGTTGAGAAGGCTATATGATTTTTTATACATTAATATAAATTATTATGTAACAATGTCTTTAAATAAATGTATATATAAAACTACTCTATATAAAAGCATAAATTATTCATATTCTTTATTCCGTGCGAAGAGATGAAATTCTATCATTAGAGTGTGCAATTGGAAATGCCAATTATTTACTTGCAACGGTGTTTTAAAGCGCAGAGATTTCTGGTATGTATTTAACCTACTATTATAAATAAAATTATGTAATTTAAGGCAAAAGGGTGTAAAATATGCGGCAATGACAATAAAATATCACTGGTTTCCCAAAGGCCCAGAAATATTGCGTCAATTGTTAAAAGTCTGGCGGGAAGGATAAATTTTCTTACAAAAAGTAAACTTGAACTCAGCCAGCGCAATCATGGATTATTATTTGAAACAGTACTGAAATATGTACTATAAGTATTAGGATAAAATCTTTTCATATAATAACTATACTTTTAAGTCATTAATTAGAAATTCTGCCATAATTTATAGAATCTAACCCTACTGCAAAAGCACAATTGTCTTTTATTTCCATGAAATAGATGCCTCGCTGCTGGATAGCTTTAAAATAATATATATTTTTTTTAATTTATTTATTGACTACACTACATGATTTTGCCGAAATTACTGTCTTTTCATGATGTTTGATTGGTCTTTAATTCACCAATAAGGAAAAATCATCCATGGCAGATCAAGTTGCGAACGCCTTACAGCTCAATTCGGGACATGACATGACCAGGAAATTGGCCAGGTCTTCGATGGTTTCGTCATTCAGGGGTGATAAGGCTTCAGCAAGGGGATCCCCATTACAAAAATGAGGGTATTTTTCTCTAGCATCCTTATACATACTTCGGGCAGACCAACAGTAAATGCTCTTCATCCTCAACTACCCCAACCCCAAACATAATTACGTTTTATGTCCCAGCCCCCCAGCCGGTAAAATGTCAAGCATACCTTGGCATTTGGCGATATGTCAACTATCACGTTGAGTTTTTGCGTTGAGGTTTTATTTACATTTGGAACATTATGGTCTAAACTCTAGTTAATGAAACGAAGTAAAGGTGAAATAGTAATTTATCAAAAGTTTATCAATAACAATGGTATTTCGTGTGTCCAAATTATATTTGCCTCTAATTACTACTCCAAAAAATGCAGTTGTTAAGTCTAATCTTCCAACGTCAAGAAGTCAAAAGGTATTTATATAAACTAATTTTATCACTTATCTTGCTATTAAAGACATTTTCAGCTGTTAACAGAGCATGGATTTATAAGGGCCACCGGCAATGGGTTTTTCCATTTACTTCCTTTAGCTCAAAAAGTGCTAGACCAATGCAATGCATTGATAGACCACTTTATGAAAAAAGTTGGCGGCCAGAAAATGACACTGCCTCTTTTAACAAGTTCTTCATTGTGGAAAAAGTCTGGTATAATTATATGAATATTATAAATAATTGTTCAATAAAACCTTTTTTTTCCTTTAAGGTCGCTTAGGAGAAGTTGCTGAGTTATTTGTGCTTAAAGATAAACACAAAAAGGAATTCGTGCTAAGCCCGGTAATTAAAATGTAACTTAGGTAGAAATTGTGAATAGTTTCAATATTCATTCTCTTTAAGACTCATGAGGAAGCCGTAACGGAGTTACTAGGAATGTCGTCTCCAATATCGTATAGACAATTACCGCTGAGACTCTATCAAGTAAGTAAGCTTGACCCCTGTAACCTTGTAAGCAAATTTTACAACTTACTTTTCATCCACTTCTAATTGTCGTACTTATCGATCTGGAAACTTACATCATTTGAATATTGAGAGAATGTAAAAATCTCTAAAAATTTTTTTATTTTTATTTTTTTTTTTGACTCAAGGTTTTCTTAATTCTTAGATTGGTACAAAATTTCGAGATGAGATCAAGCCACGATTCGGATTGTTGAGAACCAAAGAATTTATCATGTGCGATTTGTATACATTCGATGTAGATAGCAAAGATTCTCTGGATACATATGAGGAAGTAAACAAAGTTTATGAATCATTATTTAATACCTTAGAAATTCCTTGGCTTAGAGGTAAATAATAAATTAGTGATTATATTTCTGGGACGTCAAATATTTCAGTTATATTGCAATATTAAAAACAATTTTGTTTTGCGTTCGAAATTTTGCGGTCCCAAAAATTATAAAATAGGTACTATTTGCGTTCTAAAATAATTATTTATACATTCCCTTAGTAAAGGCCGATAACAGCACTATGGGTGGTTCAAGGTCTGACGAATATCATATTTTATCCCATATAGGAGAAGATAATCTTAAACTATGCGAAAATTGCAATTATAGCTGGAATGAAGAAATTAACACAGAAAATTCTTCTTGTCTAAGATGTAAATCTAATAATTTAACAATGAAAAAAGGTGTTGAGGTAATTACTTTTACAATTTTTTTAAAGCAGACATAGTCCAGCAAAAATAGACAAAAATGTAAAAGAGTAGAAATAATTCAAATTAGGCTTCATTTTTGTATACTTCATTTTTCGTAGCATTTGACCTCGCATAATTAACTCCGAAGGTGTCGGATCGATGATTATAAAATATTTTATATTTTTCACTAATTACCTGTACCAAAATGTATGCAAAAATTTAGCCTATTAGAAAATATTTCCATGCTTAATGTCTATTATGTCTGGACTAACAAGCTTATAGCAGCGTTACGTTTAACAGGTGGCACATACATTTATTTTGGATGAAAAATACTCCTTACCTTTAGGGGCAACAAGTCTGCTTCCAAGTGGTAAACAAAAGCCACTTGTTATGGGGTGCTACGGCATTGGTGTAACTAGATTGTTAGCTGCATGCGTGGAGTCTTTATCACATGACGATGCACTAGTATGGCCTGCACTGCTTGCACCGTTTGATCTTTGCATTATTCCACCAAAGGTTAATTATATTTTATACTTAATATAAGAATAAATTATTTTAAGATCTTAGGATGGCAGTAAAGAGCAGACATATGGAAGTGATTGGCTGGAGAAGCTTTGCAATGATGCAAAAAGAACTTATGGAGAGTCCGCTGTTTTATTAGACGATAGAACACACATTACTATAGGGAAAAGGCTTCTGGATTCAAAAAGGTAATTATAAAAGGAGCTTCGCAGATTTAAGTTTTGTATGTGGGTTTTTTTTAGTCTTGTATCTAAATTGGAAAAAAACTGAACATTTATAGATTTCAAGATACCTTCGGTAACACAAATTTACAAAGTTCTTAAAGTCTTAATAACTTTAGTATGTATTTTGATATACATAATAGCTATAATCAAATAAAGTGCAAGTTAACGATCAAATTATAAACGCTTTTTGTAAATTATTCCATGTATTTCACAAAATTTTATGTTTCTTTTTTTCAGGATTGGCGTCCCATTGTTATTAGTCATTGGATCAAGGATAACAGAAACCCCTCCAAAATTTGAGCTTCATTATACAAAAGGTAATTCTGTAAAAGTATTAGAATATCCAGAACTTTTAAAGGAATTAGTAAAGTATAAGGAAAATAAAGATAAACTGTGGAAGAATAATTTTGATTAATAAAATAAAACGTACTGGAAAATAAAAGTTTTTTCAGTTTAACTTCTAGAAAAAAAGGCAAAATAAATAATTTTCAGTATTGATTACCAAATTAAATAAAGAGATCAATTAAAATATAGTGTCTGTCGTTCGATTTCCTATTTCGGTCTTCAGGCTTCTAAAAAATAGCTTCCCGGGATATTTGAGAGAATTATTCTAGGGTCTCCAAATCCGCTTGCAACAATAAGATTTTAATCCTACCATATCGAAAGATTAGAGTCTGGGGTAATCTACCATTTTCTTTACTTATATTCTGAGTACTTAATTTTGAGTTTTATTAATATTTATTGTACAAAAAAGATTGTAAATTTTTTCGCACCATAAGCCAAATACACACATTTACCTATCTAAATTCCCAATTACCCTTAAATAGCTGCGTCTCCCTGTTCTATACCGAACTCCTCAACTGCATATCTAAATGCGTACCCTTTGAGCCAGTAAAGAGTCACTCGTCTTCTCCACCCTGGTACGACAGAGAGCTTCGCTCCTTGCGTAACAAGAGGAACAAACTCTGGCACTCCTTTCTCATGTCTAGGTCCGACATCGACTATTCTCCCTACTCCGCCATCTCCGTACTCTTTTCCGAACGTTGTGAATCCCTCTACAAGGACTACCTGACCATAATGCAATCTAAAATTATTTCTGAGCCCAAGCAATTCTACAACTTCATTAATGTTAAGCGCAAATCCAATGGTTATCCCTCTGTCCTCAAGCTCGGTGACTCATCCTCGTCTGACCCCACAGAGATCGCTAACCTGTTCGCTGAATTCTTCAGTCAGGCTTTTTGCAATGTTGATTCCACCCCTGACCTAAATTATTTCTCTGCCCTGGAGAACTCCGCTCAAACCTCCCTAGTCTCCATCAACATCGACTCCTCTCTTGTCGCCGCCAAAATCAGTAACCTCGTCGATGATAGTGACCCTGGCCCTGACGGTATTCCTGCTACGGTTCTAAAACGATGTTGTACACATTTAATTGAACTTCTCACCCATCCCTTCCAACTTTCCCTTTCCCTTGGTATTTTCCCTGACCTCTGGAAAGACTCCTATATCACTCCTGTTCACAAAAAGGGCTGTAAAAACGATATTTCGAACTACCGTCCCATCGCCAAACTATCCTGCATCCCTAAACTCTTCGAAAGCCTTATCTATGATTTCTTATCATTCCACTGCAAATCCATAATATCACCATCTCAGCACGGATTCCTCAACGGCAGACTCAACTCAACTACGACCAACTTGTCTACCTTTGTGTCTCGTACCCTTCTTTCTATGGAGAACCGTGCCGAGGTTGACGTTGTAGCCACTGATTTTAGTAAAGCCTTCGACAAGATTTCCCATGAGATCATTATCCTAAAATTAAACTATCTCGGCCTACCCCCCCTACTCATCTCTTGGATCAATTCATATCTTGCTGATCGTCATTATAGCGTCCGCTTCGATTCCTCCATTTCTAACGCCTTTATATCCCACTCGGGTGTCCCCCAGGGCAGTCATCTCGGCCCCTTACTTTTCATACTGTCCATTAACGATGTCGTGAACGTAATCAATCACTCCGACATCCTTATTTATGCCGACGATATGAAAATTTTCAAAGAAATTTCCAATGCATCCGATTCATCACTACTGCAAAATGACCTCGACAATTTCCGCACATGGTGCACTAAAAACTTCCTTGACCTTAACGTATCAAAATGCCAAGCAGTTACCTTTTCCCGTAAGCGCACCTCAACATCCACATCTCCCAGATCCTACACCTTCTCTGGAGAACCCATCCCATCAGTCACCTCCCTCTGTGATCTCGGTGTCATATGCGATAGTGAGCTCAACTTCCGTTCCCATATTGACCACTCTGTCAGCAAGGCCAACTCTGCTCTCGGCTTTGTCAAACGTTGGTCTAAGGAGTTCTCCAATCCTTATGTCGCCAAATCTCTCTACATATTCTTTGTCCGTCCCCTCCTTGAGTACGCCTGTCAGGTTTGGTCTCCCTCCCAATCCTCTCTAAATAACAGGATTGAATCGGTCCAACGTAGGTTCATCCGTTTCGCCCTCCGTGACCTTCCTTGGACAGACCACTTCAATCTTCCCCCCTATGAAAACCGCCTCAAACTAATTGACCTGCACCCTCTAGCCCTTCGTCGCGATGTCGCCGACATTGTCTTCGTCCAGCAAGTCTTAGCTGGTTCCATTGATTGCCCTGACCTCCTGCGTTGCATATCCCTGAACACTAACCCGTGCAGCGTTAGATCCGTTCCCACTTTTCGTCTTGAGAGTCACCGTACTAACTATGGCCACTTTGAACCCTTCACCCGAATGCTGCGGAAGGTTAACAATTGCCCTTCCTTTGACTTTCACCTGGAGAAAACCTCCCTCAAGCGTTCCCTGTACCAGTCCTGCCCTCCCCCGTAATTCTAGTCATAATTAGGCTAATTTAGTTCCTTAAGTATAATGTATTTAGTGTTAAGTCTTTGTAGCTTGTATTAAGCGAATAAATAAATAAACTTATTCTGTCCTAACGGGCAGTTGTGATAAACATTAGAGGATTAATTAGCGGTTTTTTTTTATTATTTCATTTAATCTTAGAGTCCATTTTAACAACTGAATGTATAGCAATAGCTTAACGTAGCAAATAAAAAGGTATATTTCGGGTTTAAATCTTTTTAATCCTGTCTAGAAACTCTTTGTCTTGAATAATAGCTGGATGTGAGTCAATGATAATTTGCGCAAGTCGAGGATTTTCAATAATTGTCATGTGGTCACCTGCAATGAATTTTAAAGAAACTTTGCCGTTTGTAATCTTAGACAATTCGTAGTCTTCGTCAATATCTGTTAAAGACACTTCCGACGATCGAACTAGTATTATCGGAGTATTAATTGGTTCGACATTTTCAAAATCGTACGTCATTGCCATTTTGATTCGGTTAAACATGCATTTAATCATATGGATGCTGTACTCCTTGCTGTATATGTTCTGTTTTTCAGCATATTCGGCAAATTTGTTAAATTTGTTATCCCATCCTTTAGTAGCAGTAAAAAGCGCTGTAAGACTTTCAATAGATTCATCGGGAAATACTCGATTAGCGGCACCAATGAAAATATTATTAAGAATATCTTCATCCGAAGAGCCGTCACCGAAATAAGTACTAGAAAGTTTAGACAAAAAGGCTGGAGCGCCGTCTATAAATAGTAGTTGTCCACGATACCCGGCTTTTTCCAACAGTTTTACTACCTCAATCGCAATACTCGTGCTGAAAGAGTAACTGACTATGTAGAAAGGCTCACGCTTGTTTATTATTTTTTTGATATCCTGAAATGGATGATTTACTAAGATTATTATTGTATAAAACTAATAATTGTGAGCTTACCTCAACGAGGACTTCTGCGATTTCATGAAGCGTCTTTAGGTGAGCAGTATGATTAAATTGTAATAAAAGTGCCTCAGATGTTAAATGTTTGCCGATCTCGTACCATGCTTGCCCCCCTACACCCTCCAAACCAGGCAAAATAATAATCGGATTTCCAATGCTTTGGCTGCTCTCTGTGATCAAGGGTAGGACGATCTTGTCACTGTTTTCTTCATCTCCAAGGTTTCTTATTAAAAGGTTCATTCCCACTACATTCTTATTTTCCCCTAAATATATCCTCACAGCATCCTTGCCTTCCTTTTCCCGAGCATCTGAATATTCCTTTAGTTTTTCGAAGGTCATTGAACGTAAATCTTGCGGATTTATGGATAACTCAAATTCCCTTTCTAATGTTGTCTTAATCTCAGATGCCATCAGCGAATCCATACCCATTTCTGCGAGAGTTGTTCCCATTGAAACTAATTTGAGATCTTTGATGCCAATTATATTCATCACAGCCTCAATAATATTTTCAGCTCCGCGAGCCCCTGAACGTTTTTCAGCCACAACCATGCTAGCAACAATAGCTTCTGAGCTTTTTAAAAGTGGATCCAATTCCTGCAGGCAAGAAGTTATTCGTTGTTGGAGAGTTCCGCCAATTTCCAAATCGATCTTTTCTTCTGCCATATCAGCTACGAGACCAACTTCTCCTACCGCGCCCCACTGAATAGCCTTTCCAGGAAACCCATTGGCTACTCTGTCTTCGATTATTCTTTCCATGATTGAATTGGCCATGCCGTAGTTCGTCTGTCCGGCATTTCCTCTTCCGCAAGAGACACTCGAAAAAACTACAAAGTGTTCCAGTTGTGGACACAGTTTTCGAGACAACACATCTAAGTATTTAGTGGCCACAGCTTTAGGTCCAAAAGATTCTTTGAATTTCTCAACTGATTGATTGGCGAATGCAGCATCCTGCAACCTTACTGCTAAATTGAAAATTCCTCCAATTGGTCCCAACTTGGAAGATTCCCGAAGTAAATTCTCGCATCCATTCCAGGTTGTTATATCAGCAGTATTAACCATGACACTAACTCTGCTGTTAGTCTTCCATAAATGTATTCTATAGGCTTGATAAGACTTTGTAATGCCGCGGCTAGAGCTCAGAACGATTTTTGTAGCTCCTCGCAATATCAGCCAATCAGCTAATTCTAGTCCAAAACCACCAAGACCTCCAGGAATTATGTAAACTAAATTTTCTTTAAAAAGTACCGTAGGCAGAACCTTAATAGGTAAAGTCATCTTGGATGTTTCATCTTGACGAATTTGGAGAATAACTTTACCAATATGTCGTCCACTGGCGAGATATCTAAAAGCCTTTTCTATTTCATTCGCTTTGAACACTGTGCATGGCAAAGGTCTGACTATACCCTTTTCTATATCCTGTTTAATCATGTCAGTAAACCGCTGAAAAGAATTACAATGATTCACGCTAAAGTTTACATTCATATGGTTAATTACCTTTTGCTGTTTTGTAGACAAGTAGTAGAAGTTGTCAGCCATTACAGCATGAAAAGATAATTCTTTCAAGAACGAACCCAATTCTAACTTTGAATTGTTTGCGAAATCGAATTTTCCTATTTCGAGGAAATTACCCTTCGTCGCTAGGCATCGTATTGATGCTAAAAGCTTGTCGCCAGAAAGAGAATTTAAAACGAAGTCGACACCTTTACCATCTGTCTCCAGCATAACCATTTTTTCAAAAGAGGTGTCTCGAGAATATCCAATGTGAGATTCTGAAAAAAAATGTTTGAAATACAATTTTTATTATTTATTTCGCTAATTTTCTTTATATTATTATTTTGTTTTGAGCAAGCTTATTTAATTGACTGACTTCTGATTTATTATGGATCTTAAAATATTTTCAATTCAATTCTCTCTTTAACATAATGGAAGGTTATGTATACATCTATGCAATATGTTGTTTTGAATTGCATGCAAACTATTCGAAATTCGAAGCAACTGCAGTGCTTCTGAGATTTTTTAGTATATTTTTATAAATCTTGGGGTACTATGAAGCAAACCTGCAACAGAGAGTTCCGCAGATTGCGTGGATAAAAGATGTAATTTTTCCATTTTACTTATTTCATGTAAAGTATGTATACTCCTTTTCTAACTTTAATAAAAGTGAGTTTTGGGCTATTTACCTTTAAGTTGAGGAAAAGTGTTTAGTAGAAATTGTTTCTTTTCGTTTGTGCTGCAGGTTGTAAACACCTCTAGACCATAAGCCAAAGCGACTCTTATGGCAGCCAGTCCAACTCCTCCAGTTCCAGAGTGTATTAGAATAGATTTTCCGTTTCGAATGTCCACTTTATCGAAGAAAGCATAATACACTGTCAAATAAACCACAGGTATAGTAGCGGCGTCCTTCATTGACATATTGTCAGGTATTTCCATTTCAAGTAAAACTCTTTCGTCTTGGCACGACGAAAAAGCCCCGCTCGCTATCATCGCCATTATTCGTTTTCCTTCGGTTGTGACACCGACATACTCAAGACCGAGAACATTCTTAACATCCTTGCTGTTCATTGAAGACAAACTATCGACTCCCAACCGCCCCGTAGCTAGCATAATATCACGAAAGTTTAGGGAAGCATAAACGACATCAGAATGCTTTTTAAAAGGCTTTTTTTCAAACCATGTTAACGACGATAAATCGCCGTAGGTCTTTATATTCGCCTCAACGAAGCCGTTTTGCGGTAGTTCGGGTATGTCTTGTTTCAACTCCAGATGACGGTATGTGCCCCATTTCCCCTTTAAAAGAAAATCTATAAAACATTTTGAATTGGTAAATAGTTAATTATACGTACATTTCTTAGCACATTTATAGGCATTGCCAATTTAAGTTGCGCCTTGTAGAAGGGATGTTCTAAATCAAATGGTGGTGCCTTAGGATCATCAATAAACATGCAGCTAACCAAGTGTCCATCTGGTTCCTTTCGTAAGCAATTCACTAGTCCCAATATTCCGCTAAATTTATTATTTTGAGCTATCACTAAAACTGGTCCTTCCACCTGGTAGGCCTTTACCTTTTCCAACCAATCGAATTGATTGTCCTCTGAAATTAACACCATCATTGGCTTACCGAAGAAATTTTTTCTCAACCGCATCATTAGTACAAAAGTTTCTTTGTCTGTAGGAAAAATAGCAAAACTATGGAATCCGGATGGGGTTTGAAAATCATCAATTCGCAATCCAGCTTTCTCGCGAGCTAAAAGGAAACCATTTTCTGCTAAACTTTGCTGCACTTGCTCCACGCATTCATAATTATTGATAATGTTTTTAGCTACTATAAGGTTGCAGTTTTTCTGCCCTGACAGCTTTGGATTATCTATTTCCACGCCAGGAAGTTTAATTTCGCGGGAAGTTAAATAGAAATAGTTCCCTGTTATCAATGGGAGGTCGTCTATAGCACTTATGAAGTGATTTATGATTGGCTCAACACTATCAGTGGAGTCATGTTCAACAATTTTTACTTTCGTCATAGGATAATTTTCCAACATTATTTGAACGCAACATCGTATTGCATCGGCTTCGCTTAATTTCGGAGCTGGGAAGTGAGGTATAAATTGGTACTTTTCTAAAACTGGAATGCCTGGTGATCGTCTCCTTGCCACAGGACTGGCTTTTATTCCGATCATTTCCACTCCACCGCAAACAATTCGGTCCAGTGCCTTGCTCTTACGTAATTCGAAGAATAAATTCTCGGGATCTTGGTGGCCGAGAAGCTCGGAATGGTACTTGCCATTAATTCTCAATTTCCTTATTCCAGTTGGTAGATATAGGGCCCGTGAGTTGTTACCAATTATGTGGGACTGCATCATACAGTCCATAAAGGTGACCCAGTTATAATTCCAGTTTATCTTGGCCCAATTTCCATCTGATCGCGCCTCTTGAACACTTCTAAAAGCCCCACTGTAGTGGTAGCCCCTAAGTCGCAATTCTTTATAGAAATCTTTTGTCGCTAGGACAGGGGCGTCTGACGGCTTAGGAGGTGGCAGAGATGTCGGAAGTTCATACTCAATTTCGCGAACTGTCCCAGTAACAATCACATCACTGTTTTCGCTTATCTTAAATAAAAATAAAAAAAATAGTAAAACATAATGTACATTACGTATAGTACATATATGTATATTTATATACAGTACATACATATTAGATACAAAATAAAAAATATAAAAGAAGGATATAAAGAAATCGAACTAAAATAAGTTAAACGAGAAAAATGAATAAAGTTAACAATATAGCAGGCTTTCGCATAACGTTGTTAATTTATGTCCGTACGATTTCATAGTAGTATACAACAATTTTCCTTGTATAACACGTTGACTATATACATATTCAGTTTAATTTTTTATATTTGATCTATTAAGATGGTAAAAATAGACAAATAATAAGTAGTCCCTACAACAACGGGCTTTGCTTGCCAGTCTTTAATAAAACGAAAAAAAATGTTATGAAAACGTTTAGATCATTTACCTCAAATTTTCCAGTCCCATAGTGGATCATTACAATTAACGTAATGATTTCATCTCTTGCTAGTGGAGTTGCTCGGATGAATCGAACATTTTCAAACTCTACGGGCATGTCAATGTACGATGGTCCATGGCGCATTAAACAGAGGGTTTCCCAAACATACAATAGGTACGCTGTGGCTGGGACAAGAACTTTTCCATCTATGGTGTGCCCTTCCAAGTACTCCCCGCTATCAGTTTTAATTCCAATTTGATATACCTTTTCTCCACTTTTTTTAGATTTGATGTTTTCAAATTTGCTGACGTGCCAATCTTCGCTGTGATCCCATCTAATAAGTGAAGAAATCATCGGAGTGCCACGGGAGACGGGGAATTCGATGGGAGGGTAAAGACGCTCTATCGCCAATGTTACACCATTCATGAACAGCCTAAAGAAGTATTACTGGCATTGCAGTTCAATTTATAACTAAGAGCACAAAATACTTACTTTCCGAGATTTGTAAGGAAATAATTCATGTTGTTCTTGCTGCCCCGCTGAGTGAGTCCAATGTGAACACCTTGTGGCATAGACCTTCTCAAAATTGCCTGTAGAAGACCATGGGGAGCAATCTCTATGGTGATAGCGTTCGGTGGCAACAAAACAGCTGTTTCCTCGAATAGAACACTCCTCAAAAGGTTGTTGGTGTGATACTCAGCAGAGCAAAATTGGTGTTCGACGTGATCCCATTGCGATTTTGGAACACTTGTACTCAACCATTTTTTGGATCTTTTTTTTGGCTCAGGTATAACTTCACTCAAACGTTTTAGCAGCGCCGGTCCCATATGAGCAATGTAGCGGGAGTGATAGGCGATATTCGAGCATGGCACTTCTTTTGCAAATACCCCCTTAGATTTCAATTCTGCTACAAATTTTGCAACGTCTGCAGAAGGGCCAGAAATGGTGCTGGAATCCTTGCTATTATGACATGCAACCTCGATAGTTTCAGGTAGTATTTTAACAATTTCTTTAAATCCAAGGCCGATAGCTGCCATAGACCCTTTAATTTTCTCAACTTCTAAGCTCACAATTCCTCTACTGTATGAAGAAAGTATCATTTGCTCAGCAGTGAAACCGCCGTCAGCATAACCGCATCCCAGCTCACCCACGGAATGGCCGATTAAGTAGTCTGGTTCGATTTTAAGGGCTCTTAACATATCAACAATGCCAATTTGTATAGCTGCGATACCCACAAATGAATTTAGAATATTGTCGAAAGTTTTGGGGTCGGGTGATGTTAGGATGTTAATAAGATTAAGCCCTTTAGGGACGAGGGCTCTGTGACAGCGTTCAATCGATTCTCTAAATATTGGGATATTCATTAGTGAGCTTCCCATTTCAGGCCACTGTGAGCCCATTCCACTAAATACATATACAATTGGGCGATTGATTCCAGTAAAATGGCAAACTTCTTTCGTAATGCACTGAGCATTTTTGCCCTCTTCATGAGTGAAAAGACCATAACCACGGAAGACCAAACCTTGAACAGGCTCAATTTGAGTGTTGTGAAGTAGACCAACGTATTCTGCATCCAAAGGTCTTGATTCGATTGATTCAAAGACGCCCATTACAGTATCTTCCGTTCGACCCGCAAAGTTTACTAGTCTAGGGAGGTTGTCGTTAGGAATGCCGAAATTTACCTTCTCCTTCATAAAACCCTTAACGAGTGCATGGGCATTAGCACCTCCAAATCCAAAAGAGTTGATTCCGATGTAAGGGCTTGTCAGGTCTTCTACCTCGCTAACTACCTTCAATCGCCCTTCTGCCAGTGAGGGAATTGTAGGTCGAACAGCCGTAAAATTGATATTAGGTGGAATTTTGGCATTATGAATTGCAAGACAAACTTTAACAATGGAATTAATTCCCGAAGCCGCTTCGGCATGTCCAACGTTGGACTTTACAGAGCCAACAAGAAGGGGCTTGTCTCTCTTGCTGCTCAGCACATTGTCGAGGGCTCGACACTCTTCCGGGTCACCTACAACTGTGCCCGTGCTGTGAGCCTCTAAATATCCTAAATCATTAGGACTTATCGGGACATTCGCATAGAATTCTCGGAGCAGCTTTTCTTGCAAACGACTCGAAGGATATGTAATTCCCTCCACTTTGTAGCCATCACAATTAGTGTTCGAGTACATGACCGTGCAGTATATGCGCTTAGCATCTCGTTTGCGCTGCAGAAAGATGCAATTTATTGATTCCGATCTAGTGTATCCTGTAGCGTCTTTGTCGAACGGACGACAGTAACCATCGGGAGACAGTACACCGAGGCTTAGAAGAGGCAGTTAGAAAAATAAAAATTAAATTTATTTATTTTACCGAGCAAATTGAAGAGTTAAATATGGATGAAGGATCAGATTAGTACCACCAACAATTGCGGCATCAATCTCGCCATTCCTAAATGCTGTAAAAGCATAATCCAAAGCATACATGGAGCTGCTACAAGCTGTATCAACAAGAGTAGAAGGGCCATTAAGACCAAAAGAGTATGAAATTCGATTAGCTAACATGGCACGACTTGACCTGAATTAAGAGAAATATCAGTTTATGTTCTCATATAATTTTATTTAGAGATACCCAGTTATACCAAATCCTCCAGAGACGACGGTGTCATAAAAGAACGTTTTTTCCGATTCAGAAACACAAGCTCCAACGAACACTCCTGTGCGTGTTCCTTGTAGTATTTTTGGATTAATCCCAGCGTCCAGAATAGATTCGAATGCTGCCTCCAGAAGTATACGACCTTGAGGATCCATAGTATGCGCTTGTTTAAAATGCACCCCAAAAAACGGCGCATCAAACTTTTCTAGATCGTAAATTTTACCAGTTCTTCGAGGGATCTCCATGTTAAAATGCCTCCATCGAGTTTCAGCATCATCCACCATATCAATCTAAAATAAAATGATAGACAAAATTCGGATTTCGTCGTCAATGGCTTTTTATTTAATGTTTCTGAGCTATTCTTTAAGATAATATTCTAATCAGATTTTGGCATATTCATTTAAGATATAATTTTTTTACAATCCGTCGAACGATATCCCCAAAATAAAAATTTTCGTCCTTCAGTTTTATATGAAAAGGCTTCCCTAAAAATACTTTTTGTAATTTCAGTATACAATTGTATGGTTATTCACATAAAAAACATAATTTGTATTTGTGATATGTAGTAATTCACTTTAAACTGCTTTACGCCGTTCCTTTACTCAATAGTCCAAGGGAAAAGCTGCAAGAGCACCTGTTGAATACTATCGTATTTTTAATTTTATTGCAAGAAATGTAAAAATGTAAAATACATATGATTGCCACTAAGAAAAACTGCTAAACAAAATAGAATACATATATATTTTTTTTTTATATTTACTCTTGCGCCCTTCGAAGGATTCGCCCTTAAAATGGTCTCGCTTTTCATCCACCAGTCCAGCAGTCAAGCATTATATGTATGTACTTACAATCCGTGGCTTTCTTGGATTTATTTAGAGTTCTGTTAATTTTTGCGATGTTGTTTTACAAATGTTTTAAAGAAATTTCATTATTATGCATGTAGATGAATTTAATATGGAGCATTTTAGTTCTATAAAGTATTCAACATTACTTATTTGCATATTTTAATTTTTAAATTCACTTTCGGTAGTGAATTCAATTAGAATGTAGGAGTTCAATATATAGCAAAACTATGAGTTGTACATAGTAAATATTTAAAGCTTATGTTTTTGCCCTTACCCATTTGAATAAATACAAAAATTCCTTCATTGATGCCTCTATGTTAGAATTTATCCTCTAATTTTTACAAGAAACTAATTTGAAAAAATTCGTGCCCATCTAATTCGTTCTGACCATGATCATGAGCACAAACGAAAATACAATCTCAAACGCGCTGATCTTCAGATTCTAACCATGTTTTTTTTTCTCGAAACTACTTTTCCTGAATCGAAAAGTTTTCATACACCCGGATTCCGGAGGTACAAAAATTATTATTCATTATCTTTAAGTAGGTATTCCTAAAAAAATAAATATCCAACTTTCAATTTTTACTAAATTAAGATCTACATCTAAAGTATCGTTAGGTATACAAAATTTCATATATTTCGATTCTTAACTTTGAAAGTAACGACATTGGGAAGGAAGGACTAGAGACCAAAAAAATAACTTACGTTCTCTCTAGTGTACATCTTGCACTGTTTCTGATTATAAGAGTTATTCACAAGTTATTATTAGAGAGTTTTATTGAGTTACTATTTTGATCGGCTCTTTCTGTACTACATTAAGTACCTTTATTTTTATTAATATTTCAACCATGCTATTTTAAAAATAGTTTTATTCTCAAAATGCTTAATACATATGTATAATAAGAATTTTTAAGGAAAATTAAGAAAACTTTTCTCAAGGGGACATGCTATAAGGACACGTTCACTGTTCAAAACAAATCAGTTAATGGAGAAATATGTTGCATTTTGCTTTTTGCCTTTTGTGTATCATTTAAAAAAAACACACACACATTTTAAGAAATTCACTGTACCTTATTATAGAGATTATATTCAAATTCGGCTACATTCCTGGAATTTGGGAATCTTCCTGACATTCCCGAAATAACAATTTCATCACCATCCGAATCGGCAACAAGTCGCGAAAACTTCTTGTATGATCGTGAATCACTTTTAGTAGGATTGGGAGCCATTTTTAACTTTTAACGTGTTACGCAAAGTATCCTTTAGCACACAAAACGGAGTGTCTTTTTAAGCACAAATATAAAAATTCCACTAAATAAAATTAAGAATTTATTGAGAAAAACTAACTACACCAAGGCAGATCTGTATGAATTGCTGTATTTGCTGCAATTGCTTCGTGACCGATTCGGAAGCCCCTTTTAAACTATCGCAAGCAACCCAAACTTCGTTAATTATTTCCGGTAACCTTATTTAAAAGTCTAAGTTGGGTCAAATTCTCTTTACATTTCCTATGACGCAATATTGTAGAATTACCGAAATTTTTGAATTATACATAAATTTGCTTAGATGTAATACAGTGTTGTTAAATTGAAACTATATAAATATTATACATATTTTTATCCGACTGACTCAGAAGAAGAAGGTAGTTTTTCGGGAGTATGAAGGTATGTATTTATATGCATATGTAGACATACATATATCATGTGTGTAAGTATGCTGTTTTTTTGACATGCCTTGCAGCTTTATGGATTTAATTAATAAAGGAAGTGTCGTTAGACTTGTTTTATAAATTAAATATATATACATTTATGTGTATATATGTGTGTAATAGTTAGTTAAATTTAATAATTTGTATAGGTACTCCTTCTTGTTCGCGAGTTCCATTTTCATATAAAACATATCTATTCATATAATAATTATCCCTGAGTTTCAAGCCATCTCCCCGCCATTTGCATACAAATCGATCAATAGTTTACCCGTCGATACTTCACGAAAATGAAAATTAGATCCATTTCTTTTCCTCTAAAATCCCTATCCTGTTGAACTTATCTCACCGTATAACTTATTTGCTTATCAGCTACTTTACAATATTTAAACAGTACGTACTGAACAACTCTTTACTTAAAAAAAAACACGCAATTGGATTGATATTTATTAAAAATAATATATGTTCTTAATCATGAATATACGTTTTGAATAAGAATTTCGTAGTTTTGTCATTGCAATCTATCAATTGTTCCTGATCAAATCTATAGAAAAAAAAACCTTTATTTTTAATAAATTATAAACATAATTTCTGCCATTATCAACAAAAGTTTGTCGTATTTTTTACAACAGTTTAATTCCTTTCTTGTAAAAATTTGGTGTTCCGTGTTCGCGATGCAAAATAAGGTTCAACGAGAGGTGAAATTGGTTAAGAGGTCGTCTTTGGTGTCTATAAAAACATACATTATTTAGAACACTATGCTGTGACGATCTTTAGATACAAATTGATCTCTGTATAATCTGGTTACCAATTAAGTTCAAACTTTCCATCAAAAAGTATTGATGGCCTCGGATAATTGGTATCTAAATAAATGTCATTGTTCCGTTAATCATGTGTATCCCAAAGGCTCTTCATAATTTCACGACATTAAACCTTTGATGACCAACAAAGAGTCATTCATTATCGACGCACGTCAGTACGGCCAAAATCAAAAAAAGCATACAATTACGAATATAGGTTTTTAGAAAGAACGAATTTTAAAGTTTTGGGAGTAGCTAACTACTATGTATAATAGTATGTCTGTGTGAAAACTGTAAAGAAAAACTTGGTCCAAAGTGTTAAATACCGAAACACTACAAATCATAGTACCCTTTATTAAGTTATTGTAAATATTTCTTACAGATCAATTCCAAAACCCAATTTAAACTTAAAATGCACTCGAATTCCTGAAAGTCTCAAACAAAATGCTATACGCTTGAAGTCTTCGGAAATTTAAATACCTTTCTTATATATTGATAAAAATGAAAACGTATGAATAAAAATAGTGAAAATAGATTCCATGCACTCTGAACTAAACGTATGCATTATTTATAAGAATTTACCGACGCCGAATTTTTTCAAATTCTTAATTTACTGAAAATAGTGCAAGGCATTATAAAAATCCACATAGAATAATTAAATATGTATCGCTGCAGGCCGTTGTTTAAATATTGTCATTTATCTATGTACTTGCCGTTAAAATTAGTACTGTCGCCGATGATTTTGATCTTGCCCTGATAGGTGATTGTTTTAAAAAGAAGTGCTGCTCGTTTAATTCACCCACAAAATGATACTTAGGGCTATCATATGATTTAGTAAATAGGGATAGTCAAGTTCTGTTATATTTGCTATTGTATCGTTGTAAAAGGGTAAAGAAAAGATATCGGTTGCTATCGAAAGTGCTATGAAAATATAAAAATTGTACATTCGATATAATAGGAAATATAATATCGGTCTAAAGAGTTCCGATTTGGGTCTGGGCTTTTTGCGGGTAACTCCAATAGTCTGCATTAGCTGCTGCACGATTATCGTCTTCGGCAGATAGCAGTAGATAGCTACTATAGTGGAGCCATTGGGCACACTACGGCAGCACCGTCAGAGCAGGCAAGAATCAGTGCCACTACTGTGACCACACAACCATCAGAGGAAGCTAGCCTATGTTCGGTCGGATAGAACCTGGATTCACAAGGCTATCGGCGCGAAGGTAGCCAACCTTAACATCCACAATCCGGGGTAATCGTAAAATGTTTTTAGGGGGCTGTACGTTTACCTCACGTTTTCGCGCCTTTATATATGTATATGCCCCTATTTTTTTGTTTTTAGTCTGTTGCTTAGAATGCACTCGCTTCAAGAACGTCGTGTTGTGGCGGATGTCACATTTGTCCACCAGCTGGCCAACGGTATAGTTTTTTCTCCATCATTGAGAACCTTATTCATTCCCAGACAAAATCCTCATAACCTTAGAAATGTGCCTTTGTTCCAAATTGGTACATCTCGAACTAACTATGGGAACATCCAACCCATTAATCGTATGTGTTTGAATGTTAATATGCATGCCGATTTGTTTAATAATTGTATTAGCAAGCATGTGTTAAAAAAGTCGTTTGATCGATTTGCATGTGACGGTTTGGTGGGTGGTATTACTAACACCGGGCCAAATGATGATCAGTTTCATGCAAGAGATTAATTTTCTCTGAAGCTTGAACTAAGCTGATGGTCCTATTATTTATTATTACCACCCTTTTAAATCATAGCCGTTTTAATTTAATTTGAGCGCGCCGACCCAAGGTCTTAATCATCAAATATGGGATTTAAATTTTGGTTAAATCACTTGCACCTTTATACTGAATTGAGGATATACATACTGTGTAAAACTTCTTTCAACACAATAAATAACAAAATTAAACGATGAAGATTTAATTGTTGGCTTTGAAATCCTTGAGCGTTAATTTTACATATTTATTGCATTTAAATTTTTTTATAACAATGACATCTGAATACAACATAACTTATCTTAATTTGCCTTTATCTAATACTGATTGGATGAACCATTCAGTGTTTTACAGCATGAAAGGGAATTTACTCAAGGAATTAGGGACAGTGTACACACATAATGGAATAAATGTGATTTTTTTTTTAGATTTTTCAAGCACTTTAAAAGTATATTTCTTGAAAATAAAAATCTAATCCTTGCGGAAATTCCTGTGCAACTCTGGCTCGATGTTGTAAACAAATTGAAGAATTTCCCTGATTACAGGCTCCTTTCGAGTTTGCAACGCACGGTTCATTTCATCTAGCTTAACTGCAGTGTCAGCTTCAATTCGCTGTGCAACGCCCTCACGAGACCCCATGTGCTGCAAAATATATATGATTAAAAATTTGGAACTCGGCTGACATAATGGATGTACCTTTGCCTCGAATTCCTTAAACTGCCTCTCCCTTTCCTGTCTGTACTTTTCGATTTCTTCGGTGGCTTCATCCTTGGCTTGCTTCAACCTTCTAGCCTTGCCTATATACATATTATGAAGGAATTAATTTACACGAGCCAGAATATCAGGTCCAATTGGTCACATGACGTGAAAACTTCCAATTTTATGGAACTTTTTCTAGTATTAAACTTACGTTTCCTTGCCTCTGCGACTTTATCAGCTGCTTTTTTCTCGGCAGCTAAAAGTTGCTGTATTCCCTGAGTTTGGCTCGTCATATCTCAAAGATTTAAAATTCTTTTGCCACAATTCCACAAAACAACTTCTTCACAATCAGATATCGAATGAGTGGAAATTCGCATTCAATATGAAATGTCAAATCATGTGATACATCGATTAGTTAACGAGTATCGAATCTTGGCCATCTGAAATTTAGTGTTGTCAGATACCTCTTAATGCTATCGATGCATTTGTAATGTTTTGAATAAAAATTTATTTTTTCAGTACTCTCAGATTCTTTATTCGACTGAATAATGCGGGTTATTAATTCTGATTTATTTGTAATTATGAGCTGGGTTTTTAAAAGAGTTGTTTAACGATGTAAACCACATTTCCCAGTAATGAACATTTCGAAGTTTTGCTGAGAATTTTTTTTAATGAAGAAGGTGTTATTCCAGCAACATCTCACTAAGAAATTTTTTGAAATTAATACATCGAAGGCAAAAGGGGTTTAAGCGCACAGGATACAATTAAAATAAATACATTTTTTTAAATTTGCCTCGTTTTGATGGCGCCTATCCTGCCTAATGCGAAAAAAATAGAGAGAGGTATGCTTCCTATATCTGAACTCTTCTAAGTTGAGAACTGTCAAAGGTGCACCATTTGAGACAGCAAATTGAGTGCTCCATTTCTATATGTGGGTGAATTTAATCTGAAACTGTGTTATGAAATGACATCCGGGTGTTTTCAAATTGGTGTTGGATCCACGGAAAACGTGAAAAAGTTCGTGTTCACTAGCAAGGCAAGGGTTAACAGCGGTAAGCCGGAGGAGACCTTAGAAATTGTAATACCTGAGGTGAGACTTTAATAAGCCGAAAAGAAAATCCTTGTTTTACTTTTCTTATTTCAGCTATTACAGTCAGGCTACTCGTTCTACACCTGGCCTTGTGCACCCGTCCTCGGTTGGTTTCTGTGGGAACGAAGGCATTCATTAGCAACAAAAAGAATTCTGGAAATTGGATCCGGTACATCTCTGCCTGGAATTTTAGCAGCTAAATGCGGAGCGCAAGTAACGCTCACCGATAGTTGCATCCTTCCAAAGTCCTTGGTGCATATCGAGAAGTGCTGTTTGGCCAATAATCTCATCCCCGGGCAAGACATTGCAATAAAAGGTCTTAGTTGGGGTCTTCTACTGAACAGCGTTTTCAACTTAGGTCCACTCGATCTTATAATCGCGGCTGACTGTTTCTACGATCCAAGCTTTTTTGAAGATATTCTTGTTACAATATCATTTCTTTTTGACCAAAATCCAGGAGCGAAATTTATTTTCTCTTATCAGGAACGCAGCGCCGACTGGTCGATTGAAGCTCTTTTAAAGAAGTGGAATCTGCAAGCGAATAGGATAAACATTGACAACATCGGTAGCATTTCGGGTATAAATCTTCACGACCTTCTAGGAGGTCATACTATTCACTTATTGGAGATTGCAAAGTGAATTGCACATACTACCAGTTAAACTATGGCTAGTGGATCTATCAGAAGTGCCTATAAACTTTTCGTAGCCAATTTGCCTTGGACTATAGGCAACAAGGAGTTGCAGTATTATTTCTCTAAGTTTGGTCATGTTTCTTCGGCATCTGTAGTGTACGATAAATTTAATGGATTGTCCCGGGGTTATGGCTTTGTTACTTTTAGTACGAAAGATGGGTACAATAGTGCCTTAAATAAATCTAACCAACTTCTCGAAGGAAGAATTCTTAATGTTCGATCTTCCAATACAAGTATAAATTAAATAAAACATAATAAATTCAAAAAATTTGCAGAATACTCTATTTATTTTTTCAAAGAAAGTCCACTATGGGTTATAGCAACGTGAAATACGTATAAAAATCGTAAATAAGCCCAACAACAGAAAGACCCATAGTACTGCGGTAAAGTATTTGGTCCTTGGCTCCAAGCTTAAGAAAGACTGGTAAGCCATCGGCGCATTGAAACCTCGCCTGCCAATACTTAATTCTTTGCAGTCCATCAACTTTTGGTTTTTCCTTTCCTTTCTTCTTTTTCTCCTTTTCCTCTTTTTCTTTCTTCTTTTTCTCGGCGGCTGCGGCTGCTTCTTTAGCTTTCGCTATATGTGCACATGGATCTTTCCCAGCCAGTGACTTGCAAAATCTCTGCTGTAATTTAAGGAGTTCACATGTAGGCCTGATGGGATTTAGCAATAGGTATCCCAAGTTTTGGCGATTAAACTGTCGAGATAGAATTAGGAAAAACATTTTTCTATTCAATACCGCAATATCAACTTAAATTGGCATTAAAAAAATAATAATGGTATACTTGATTTAAAAATCCAGGCTCACTTTTCTAAAAACTTATTTTATAAAGAACTACACTGCAAGGTTGTTCGCAATCACTTTGAAATCAAAATTAGATTTTTAATTGGACCATTCCGCACGTGTATCCGCAGCAGCACTAAGTTCTCTTTCTCAAAGTAGGATACTAATTAGATGTTTAAGAATTACAATTTTAAATTTAAATCTGATTAGTTTTGATAGTAACAAATAGATTTTGTCATGAGGGGTACTGAAGGAAGGTGGATGCATTTTCGAACGAGATTTGTTTTATGATCCTGCAATTTTCTTGGCAAGACTTAAGAAAGTCTAAGTGCAGTTCAACAAAATTTCAACTTAAAAAAAAAAGAGCGAATTGAGGGGTTTTAGATGAAGGATGTAATCGATTGGTAGATTCCTTATTTCTGCATGTCAGTACATCCAATTATATTACATATAACGTTTGCAAATAAAACAAGTTTTAATCTGCAGTTTATTAACTGAAATGTATTCCTGCTGAATTAAATTTTAATAAAATTGCCATAAAATCATCAATATCCATACTTCTTGCTCTGATACTTTGAAAACCAGCCTCTTCAAGGATGTTAATCACTTTTTCCTGAATATTAAAATCACTTGGTATATCCTGAAAAAAAAATGTTAAAATAAAACTGATTAGAAGCGAGAAAAAACCTTACTATATTCCTTAGGGAGCAATATACTTTGTGATTTCTTTCTAGAGTTTCTAAAACAGATTTTTGCTTAAAGGCAGCTCCCAAAGTCTTATTTTTTCTTAAGAACGCTATGCGGGTCAAGCCATCCCATTCCTGGAAATTAATTGGTGGTGGAGGATTGATAGGCTCTAAACGAACAACACTCGATTCGACTTTCGGGGGTGGCTTAAAATTATTCTTTCCCACCTGCATGAAAATGTTTGTTAGAAATACTTAATTTGTGTCAGATCAGAATTACCTTCATTAGCAAATCGACTCTTGCCAACAATTGTGTATTTACACTTAATCTGCAGTATAATTTGTCGCCGGGTTTAGCGACCAGTCGCTGGGCAAACTCTCTTTGAAACATTAGGACAGCACAGCGGAAGAACGGTCGGTGTAACAGCAATTTAAAAATTAGCGGTGAACTTATTTGGTAGGGCACGTTAGCTATGCATATATCGAAAAAAGGTAAATCGGCCTTCAGAGCATCGCCAATCAAAATCTGCAAGTTGTGTTGGAAGGGGGTGCCCTGGACGCGCTTCTGTAACTCAGCTACTAGCCTTGCATCAATTTCGCACGCGATAACTTTCTTTGCCTTCTCCAAAATCTTCACAGTCATATTTCCTGTCCCAGGGCCAATTTCCAACACTACATCCGTTGGACGAAGTGCAGACTTCTCTATCATGCTGGTGATGACCAAAGGATTTTTGAGGATATGCTGACCGAAGTCCTTATTGAAAACAATTCCTGAAATTAAAAATTTAAATTAATATTACGCTGCAATGGTTTTATTTAGGCATACCTTGCTTTTGAATTTCATTATGAATTCTGCTCTTTTTCTCAGTTTTGATCTTCGGCATTTTAAAATAAATGTATTTTTCTTATAAGGGAAATATGCTAATTTAATTATCACTATATAAATTAAACTTGTTTTTCGCGGTAGTGCCTTCGTTTGCTACCAATAAATTTTCTCAAAACTCTAGTGACATTTCAACATGTGCTATTTTCACTAGAGGAATTTGAAACGTTTTAATTCCACAAATTGACAGACATTGACTGCTCGTTCCACGCAGTTTTCGTTCCCTCTTGCCAACTCTTTCAAGACACAATTTATGTCTTGCTCCTAAAATGTCAACTGTCAAGTGGAGACCGTTAATGGCATGCCTAATTTCATGTTAAGACATAAATGTATCCACAGGTTTGCAGGGTGCAGACGTTTAAAATTTTTGTTCCGGAGGTATTTTTTTGTATATTTTGCTCTTAACCCCTGAACTGTCTACTTTTGTTTAAGACCAAGATTTAACCGCTTTTCCAGAAGCAAACATATAAAATATAAGTATTCTAGAAACTTATCACTGTAAAATTATTTGAAATTTGATACTACATTTAAGCGACCACGAACTATTTTTCATTACCTTTTTGCAAATAATTACTGAAGGAACTTTCTACCGAATGTAGTAACTAATATCTGCAGAAATAGAGCCAAGTTGAGACAGATCAGTAACGATTTAATTTATTTATTTTTTTAACAACTTACAAAGTACTTAGTTATGCGTAGAAAAGTAAGCTTATTTAAATGTTTCAATACTAGGCTTATTTCCTCCAATATTGGGCAAGCTTGTGAATTTGTTCTACCAATTGTGGCATTACAGCTGTAATTGAAAAATCTAAAAGTCCTTGAAGATGTTGAACAGCTTCCTCATCATTTAAGTTAAGCTGAAGATTCTCTTCAACTTTTTTAACAGCTTTATCGGGCTCCAACGCGATGTCTGGTATGGATGCATCAACCATGAGTGAAAACAGATTCAAGATAACGTTGGCGTGCCGCCTCAAGTGTAAGTAAGCTGTGTAGCATTGCTTTCTAAACTCATGATGGTGCTCAGAGCTGACGCCTCCCATGGCTTCAACCATTTCTTTGCTGAGCTTCATTGGAGGAGGCATAGGCTTTGGGTCGCGACCCAATATATAGCCAAAATCGATGTGAAAAAGATTTCCATTTGCTGTGAGTAATAAGTTATCAAGATGTCGGTCACCTACACCTGAAACAAAATTATTAATGCATGCAATTCTATAATAATATATTTGCTTACCCAATAGGTAAGTAATAACGCAGTACCCGGCACAGCTTTTAATATAAGTATCCATTATGTCGGGGCTAATGCCATATGGCCCAGTCTCACATGGATTGTGCTTACGAAAGAAATTGTGAATACTTCCCTCCTTTGCCAGAACATCGGCAACTGTGAAGGAATCGATAAACTGAAGAAATCCATGCTTTGAGCTAGTAGCCAGCACCTTATACGGTGTTAGCTTCAAATCGAGGTTCTCTCTTCTTAAAAGTTTATCCATGAGTGTAATCATCTGCAGTATGAGTTGATCCTGTCTCAAATCGTCTCCGTGTTTAAAAATTGCCACATATTCTTCGTGTGGGCTTCCAGTCGTTAATAATGTAAGCCTTAAAGACAAAAATGTTCAAAAGATTTTTTCGTGGAATATGTTTTTTACCTTGCTGGCATCAATGCGCTTTTGAACAGGGATGTTTTTTGAGGTATTATTCCTCGTATGTATATTTCAGGATCCAGTGGAAAAGGAATAGCATCAAAATTAGCAAAATTTATTTTGAAGTAATCTCCATCGGCTAGGAGTTGCTTGAATTTTTCAGTCTTTTTATTACGATTACCGGTTTCCTTGACGACAATCTTGACCAATTTTACAAGCTCATCAATAAAACGTTGTTGCTTTTCGAGATTTTGGCGTATTAATTTGAGATTATTATTTCCTAGATGTAGTTACATAAGTATATTAAATTAGGATATTAAGATAGCACTTACCATTTTCTAAAACTTTTAAGAACAATTTAAAAACCATTACGTACATATTACGGTCACGTTCGTCTTGCTTTCGTACAGATTCTTGATCCTCAATTTCTGGGGTAAGATACCAGTACAGATAGTTTGCAAGAACAGGGTTGTTGCAAGCCCTTTGTATAAGAAAGGTGCATAAATCATACGGTGTAGAAAAATTCTCACTCATAAGAGTGTTTGAAGCGTCTGATATTTCTGATGACGATCCGGTGTTCCCTGGAGAGACCGAAAGCGAGGACGGAACTTTACCAGATGACTCATCAATTGGTACACTACGTTTAATTACGCTGCTCTGATTGGATTCCATCACTAAAAATCATATAAATTAGCATAAGTTTGAAAATTTTTTTTATACATACTTCCACCTTCATTTGAACCTGATGTTGAGCTTTGATCCAAGCCATTGTCATCAAATGACTTAACAATATCCTTGTCTGGTAAAACTTTCTTGTATGAATCCATAATGTTGTTGAAATTTTCATATTTAAGAGCTTGAACTAGTTGTTGTAAGTACAGCAGGAGTTTCTCATCAGGAGCTTGCATTAATCTCGATATTGCATATTTTCTAACGTCTGGATGCGTGAACGAAGGGCTTAGTAACTCTAAAGCATCTTCAGCCTCAATGGGAACCCACTGGGCTAAGAGATTTAGTGCTTGTTTGACTTCAGATACTGTTTCCCAATTAATGCATTTAAGAAATTTTGGAAGAGCCTTCGGATGGCTGCATAAATAAAACCGATACTTCCACAGAAGGTCCTGTTCTTCACTACTTAAAGAGTTACTTGACGAATATCGATAAACGATTGTGTGAAGTTGATCACGAATGCTGAAATAATTGTAATGAATATCTACAATTCTAATAAATGATACAATGTATATACCTTGCAGTTGGTTTCGCATCCCGATCGGAGAGACCTGATCGTGCTGATCGTGCTAAACGGTGATGCTTACGTTCAACCAAATTTTCCTGTACAAATTTAGTGAGCAATATTTAGTTTGTTTAATCCGCGCGTTACTAACGTCTTAAAGCAAAATCTTGCACAACAGGCCACAAAAATAAGATTTAATATGAAATGGTCACCATATTGGATTCGTTATATTTTTTCCAAATTATGATAGCAAATTTGAAATTAGTGATCTCAAAATACACTTATTACTAAATTTCACTTAAACTCATTGGATTTCTCAAAATTTTGGTCGTTATATTGCATCCGACTTTTTTAATTCCTAAAGTTTGAAAGCGGATCCATAATCAGCATCCCCAAAACCGCCCAAATACCGGTTTTCAAGGCAATATCTTGAGTTCTAAAATTGTTAGCCACTATCTTGAGGTCTCTTTGGACAAAAAAAATATATATATAAGTATATATATATTCATCAAGAATTCATCCGTTTAAAGTATTACTCTTCGAAGCTATAGTGGCTATACTCCTTTAACTCTTTACTTTTTCTGAGAAAACTTTCTCTGATGCTGGGTAAAACGAAAAGCTATAAATTTAACGGTACGTACAGAAATGCACTGATGGATGAAGTGTATGAATTCAACATTTTTTTTAATGTGCACAAATAGTACTCACCAAGCATTTGTTTAACCATTTCCAGTTAAAACAAATCGTGAAAGTACAAATTTTTGGGTTTAATTTTGATGGCTACCCGCACAAATGCCGGAAAATAATACATAATTAACCGCAACTCATAACGAATATTCACCAAGGAAAGCAGCATCGAAACTGAAAAAAATGATCAATAAGCCAATGAGGCACAGTCGTGGCCACGATGGAAGAAGAGCACCGAGCCGAGTAATAACATCTTTTTTGTCACATTGGAGAGAAAACAAATGCACGCACAAGAAAGCGAAAGTATAATGTTACTGCACCTTATTGGCTTTACAACGGCTGGCAAGATAGAGAGTAGTTATAAAAAATAGCGTGCAGTCGTGAACTTGACCGACTTTTTAACAAGCGCTCAGTTGTACTTACTTGAGGAATGGCTCCGTCTAAAAGCTTTTCGTCATTCATAAGTTCGAAATTTAGCAAGTTTAAAATATGAAAGTTATGTAAAATATAAGTCTTTACAATTTTATTGTGGATTTTTGGAAGAAGTTGAGATTTTCAAATAAGACAAAAAATAAAAATTCTAGTTAAAAGGACCCAAAAATAATACCAATCATGCATTTTTTTCTTGTGATGCGTAGGCATTATTCTTTCTATTTCATGAATATACCCTGGAGATTTAACGGTGCAAATCCGAAGGATGGACAGAGTCAGCGGATACCACCTCTGTTGGGCAAAGCTCTCAAGATTAATTATTATTGCTTATAAAACGAATTGATGGTAGTCGTATTGAGACTCTTGAGTTTTCAATTTTGTTATTTAATTATGGGAATTGGTTTTTTAGAATCTCATAATACATATTCTTCTTATTATTATGAACCAATCAAACAATTTATTGTATTTGCTGAATCATGTGTAAAATACAGAACCTAAATTAGCTGTTTGCGGTGTTGCACTCTGGAAGAACCATACAATGTTGAAAGCAAAAATTTTAAAACAACAACTTAGTTTTGAAGTCATTCCTCTGCATAAGAAAATGTTTTATTTCTTCATCACTTGGGAACTTTAGAGCTCCTAACGAGATCATTTATATCGTATTTGCTGATCTGCGTTTCAAGCTATAAAGCAATTTTTCTACTAAGTCCACATATAACTTTTGCAAAATTATTCAATATGCAATCCATCTTCTGCTGTTTTAAGTGATGATTAAAAAACAAAATTTTATTTGCGAGACCGTTTAATGCAAAATATAGTGAAAGACAAACGAACATTATAATAGAAAAATTGATTTTATTCGCCGCAAATATAGGGAAGCATTTAAACACCGCCCTAAGCCTGTTTGCGAAATACTTGATCGCGTCGAAAATATTGAATTAAATAAATTAAAATTTCTTACCAATGATATCTCAGAATCAGGAACGGTGACCAACTTGGGCTTAGAGATAAAATTGTACTTCTTGTCCCCTTCAGGTTCGTAATAGACGATGGAATACTAAAAGGTTAAAATATGATTATTTAAAAAATCAAATAAACTTATAAGGCTTACAGGCTTCTCATCAACAAGTATTGTTGGAAATTCAATCATCAAATAAAGATAATCTGACAATCTTTTTTCTTTTTCATTTATCATTTCAATTTCTCGGAAAGTAAGTCTATCTAGCCAATCCACCTTTTGAATTTGCCCATTCCGGTGCTTCTTTGCAAGCTTCCCTAAACGCTGCATTTGGGATTTACTAGAATATTTTCCCTTTCCTGGTGTTTTCGAGGGATAACTTCCATCGCCTTCTACATTCAGCCAAATTCTCAAGTCGAACATTCCCTGACGGAAGAGCCCACTCTTGCCAAACAGGGAAATCGACGTGCCTCCGACGACTGCTGTTTGACCAGCTCCTATGCAGTCCAGAATTGTAAGAACCAAAACAGCAGTTCTGGGCAAATCCGAGAATTGGAGGGGCAGCGAGACCCACTCATTCCAACTCCAGCGCTTCGTAAAAGCCTTATATGAGGTAGTCACGGGGAGGCAGTAAGGATGGCCTTGATTAAAAACTTGCATTCGAACCATGAGTGGTGGGCACTCTTCAGAGTAGAGCCCTGAATATCGCAAGATTGGATTCTCAAGAAGCTTCTCATAACTGGGTTGATGTTTTTGACCCTCTAACGTTCCACTTTTAATTGGAGAAAAGTTAAGAAAATTTAGATAATTTAGGACAACTTTCCTTACATTTTTATCTGGACCCTGTGTTCCAGTAAAGAGCTGTACACATAACGGAATGTTTCCTCAGGTCGATCCATTTTCTTTTCACATGAACTGCACAATTATTTGGATTTTTTTTCAATAGTAAATGTCCAACCATAAACAGATACTGACAGTTTGAACAGCTGATTTCTGATTCATACCACTGACATGCAATAAATGGACCACTTATCCCACTAACTTTGAGAAATTGACTATTCGTGGATTGGAATCGCCCCATACATGGAGAAACAAACGAAAACGGAGAGGCTATTTAAACGTTTTTTCTTGATATTCCTCGGTTTTCATTTGTTCCTCCATGTATGGGGCAAGTAATTAGTTTCTAAATGTCAGTGGTGTGTTCTAATGAGTCTCCAGCCTCCAGCCGAACATTAAGTGGGCTTAAAATAAACAAACAAATCAAATATAAACGATGAATCTAACGCTCTCAAAGTGTGTCCTCGAAGGACTAAAACATCTTGGCACCACAATACCTATTGATTTGAGCAAAAAGTTGATTATAAATGCCGCAAAACACGCTCTTTATTCGGATGCAAGTGAGCCTGTAGCAAAGCTTGTTTTAACTGAATACGAATTATTTTGAGTTTTATTAGATATCCCATCGATTCCTGAAATCTACGCTAGTAAACCAGATTATGCTAAGCAAAGTGAATATGCCGTTGTAACCGTTCTATTCCTGGCCACCAAATATAATTATGATGCTCAGAAAATGAAGAATACTTTGGAGCAGCTAGAACTCAATTCGATGGCAATAGAGGAGCTCGTCAAGGTCTACGAAGCAAACCGAAAGGAACTCTTGGTGAAAAATTTAAAAGTCGGCTACTCTCTGCCGCATATTACCGATGTTGAATGGAAACTCACATGCGAAATAAAATCATCAGCATCCGACTGCAGCTCCGGCGAAATTAGCTACATGATAAGTCTTGGACAGTACAAAGAAAAGACTGGAGAACGCGAAAGCATAGTGGATTTTGTGTGCAATGTGGAAGAACTGCAATCCCTAATATATAAACTGAAGGAAATTGAGAGACATTGCGAAAGAATATCAGGTGTTCGAAAGTAAAACAGGAAGATGAAAAATTATTTAACTAACTGGGTTTATAAGGTGCGTCATTTTGATGCAAAATATAGTAAACAAAATGGAATATATTTATCTGTTAAAAACTCTGAGGATTTTGTATAAAATTATACAAAATAATATGTTATAAATTTAATTTTAATTTTATGTAAATGTAGCACCACACCAGGTCTTAAATAATTTCAAATGAAAAGTTTCTGAAACAACTGAAAATAATGTCGAACTGCTCAATTCACGAAACAATAATTTTAAGAAGCTAGTAATAGATTAATTACTTTTGGCTTTTTAAAATTGTTGTTGACAACAACAAAATTAATGGTTATTTTTACAAAATAATACAAAAACAGTGGTTGAACAGTAGGTATGTTTTATTTTTAGATTGACTGTATGATTATAAAAATCTATTAAATAAAAGTGGCAAAATGAATATACAGTAAATAAATTATACTGTGAAGGATGTATGAAGCGACACTAAGCAATTTCATCTTAAAAAAAAAACAATAAATAACTGCATTAATTGTACATTTTTTAATGGATTTCATCAAACTTCGCCGTCTAAAAAATATTCTTGAATGAGATGATCAAATGAGATTAATGACTCATTTGTAAAAAATTTAATACAAAATTAGTCAACTAAAGACCTCATTTTGCTACTGGGCATCATTTTGAAAGTGTCTGCTTTTAATAATTTCGAGGGACGTGCGCAAAAATTTCGTGTAGTTAACAGAAGGTCCTTAAGTATAAGGTAAATTAGATATATTTACAAGTAACAACGTCACTACCAACGTTGTGCCCCATGCTTAATATACTAGAGACGTGGTAAAGTCGCCAATCCTCATTTGTTAACCATACGTAATTTATCTTTGATGATGTTCCGCAAATCACGAACTACCTGAATATGATTTTCCCTAAAGGTTTCACATACATCATTTAGGAGGTTAGTTTCCGTTTTTGGATTAAGCGACATGCCAGCCATGCATTCAGCTAGGGAAGAACTCAAATTTGGTGATCTCCATCCAGCTGCAAAGATAAAATGATTTAGTAGCACCGGCTTTTCCAACAGACAATTTTTTTTTAAATCGTTGAAAGGTACACAAAGCTAAGTTAACGTAATAAGCTATTTAAAAACTCAATCTGGCTTTTATATTAATAAGGGTTTACTTACCAATAGCGTTGTTACAATTCTGGAATTGTTGCTTAAGATGTCTCATAAGATCCACAATAAATTGAAGTTTTTCTTTATCACTAACAGTGGAGAGGAAAGAATCATCGGTTATCTGTTGCTTTGTATCCTTCTTTTTGTTCTTTTTCGCCTGGATGTTTTGCGATGTTGCGAACTTTTCATAGCATACCGACAATACGAAGGCATATAAAGAGAGTATCTAAAGAAAAAAAAATTATAGAAAAAATCAAAATTAAGCTATACATGAACCGACTTCAATTGCACAGTATATCCTTGTTTGGAAATCCCTACGAATCCAAACACCATCGTCGGCTTCATTATGGTCCCGCACAGAATCACAGCAAATATTACTCACTAGAGTAACGAGCTCGTTCAACGACGTGATTCGCTCAGAGCAGAGATTATTTCCTATGTACAAATCGACCAGGAATTGAGTTAGATAACTGAAAAACTTATTATAGGGCATCTCCAGAAGAACGTGAAGATGCGAAGGTAGTAAATTGACTAGAAATTGATTAGATGGCTTAAGATAACTTTTTGATTGTAATCGTTTAAACAGATCATCCCATGATTGCTTTAGGAGTTCTAAAGTCTCCGTTGCAGTCACTTTAACACAGTTTTCATTTTTTGACTTGCTAGTGATGTGAAATAGATCTACCATAGCTGATACAAGTCGCAGAATGTGAGATCTAATGCGTAATGACTCTATGTCTTGATCAAAACTATCCTTCTCAGCGCTATGTTCCACCATGTCTATTGGATTCCAGCTGACAACTACTGATAAATCTCTGTTATCCGCCAATTGATCCCAATGAATGCGATCATCTTGTGGATTGATGCTCATTAATTTGTATGTGTTTAAATTTTGCGATACAGTTCCCGAAAGACTAACTAATTCCAAGAGTAACTCCTCAGCAGAGGAGGCAGCATAATGTAGACTATTTGATAGACGATCTCGGAAATCCATGAACTCTTGTAATTTGGAGAATGATCCAAATTTGTAAGACATGGCTATGTATTCTAATCGTTCTTTGTAACTGGTTGTGAAGAATTTTAGTGTTCCATCGTAAACGGTTTTTGAGACGGACGGGAGAGCCGTTCCTGGCAACAGAAGACAATGCAAATAGCCCATGGAATCTAATTGAACATGCTTAATATCTAAAGATTCGTATATCTGCTGAGCGCCAAGACCGCAACCAAAGTAGTGATAGATCTTCAGACACAATAACTTTGCATGAAAGTTGCTTGGACTGTTATTAAGGACATAATGCAGTAGGCAGAGGGCTTCTAGGAGGTGCTTAGCTTTATTTTCTTTGAAAGAAACATCATACATCACATGGGCTGGAAATATGTAATTAGATGAGTCAATTTTTTTTTTCTAAATTGATGCTTACCTGCCAGAAGAGCGTATGCATCTGATGGTCCCATATCTGTGGGAAGCAAATTATTTCCAAAAGTGCTAAGTCCATGCTCGTAGTGCAATCGCAGTGCTGTGTACAGTGCCAAAAGGTGTTCCGATCCAAGACCAATGTGTGATCCACAAATTCTCGATAACTGCAGAGAACATATATGTTTTTGCATTTGTTCACGCTACAAGACGTAAGAAATTAATCGTAAACATTTATAATTTACAATTTTTTCTCACGCTTTGCGGTAATGTCGTAGAACTAATTCCAGATTCTCTAAGAAGTCTAGAAGCTAATTCTAGCCGGTCTTGAAGTTCTGTGTTATTTAGAAACATTGCTATATCGTTCGTGCAACAAGCTTTGTGTCCAAATAATCTAAAATACTCCAGAACCAAATCCTTGAATTCACCTAGAAGATCGTTTGCCTTCATATTATTCTCAGTCATGCGCCTATGCATTTCCAAACGAGCAAGATAGGGTCCTCGAACTCGCTTACCAGATTCTATTAGCTGTGTATTGAAGTGAATGATTTTCCTTCTAACCAATGATATTAAAATTAAGTTTCAAATTACCTGGCATAGGAAATCGTGGCATTCGTCTAGTATTGGTATCACATTATCTCCTTCGGTAGTTTTCAGTTTACAAAGCTCGAAGCAGCTCGTCAAATATTCTTTGTAATAGTCCCATCGATCACGTCTTCAGAAAAAATTATAAAATTTCAGTCATATATTTATTTTAGTGACAAAATATAGAAATTTCTGAAGTAATGAAGAAAAAATATATGAGAAATTTTTAATAAAACAAATCTCTGCTCTTTTTCAGAAGAAAGTCGCTCTATTTTCGGGAAGCCTAGTCGTTGGTTTTTTTTTTTTTCTAGCATAGGAATTGTGGACTCGTGGGTTAGGACAGATTTATCTTCTAAATCGAATTATTGTACTTACTCTTCAATTAAAAGCTCTTTCACCAAAGTATGTAGTCGTTGCCAAGACTTTATTTTTTTTAGAAGTTCAATTTTCATGGATATTGGAGCTCCTGGATACAGTTTCTGACAAAGCGGACCTTCCATAAAATCAAGCGCTTCTTTGTGTTTTCCTTGCTCTTCTAGAATATTTATGTAGAGTTGAACTTCTTGCTCTGCATCCAGTTTATCGTCTGCAATTAATTTGTCCACCATCCGTTGTGCTAGGGCTAAATATAGTTTCCTTTTTTCTGGAATTATGCTTTCCGGTCCGCGTACACCCTGTAAAAATGACTAACTGCCAATACTGACTAAGGAGTAAAACACACGTTACCTGCAACACTACACTCATAACAGCCCAAAAGTAGTAAGGATTTTTTGCCTTAGCTTTGTATAGTTGCAATGCGGTTGCCTGTTGTGCTTTGTAATCATTGAGCCTCACATAAGAAATGAAGAGGTGCGCCAAAATTTCCTCATTACCGGGTGTTTGTTTAGCTGCGTGTTGATAAAGTTCGCAGATCTTTTCAACTTTTACATGAAATAAAGGACACTTTAAACATTCTAATTAAAACAATTACATTCACGGATATTCTTACGCTGCTCCATTTCCTTGTAACAAAAGGTGAGCACTTGCAGGGTAGCATCATCACTTGGTTTTTCTTCAGAAAGTGTCATAAGCAAAACATTGCTGTCCTCCTCCCGACCCAGCCGCAGAAGAGCTAATGCCTTTAATGCCCTAGCACAAGTTAGTGTCGGTGTTTTTTTGAGTAATTTCTCAACTTCTTGCAGAGCTTTTTTGTTGTTACCAACTTCCAAGGAGTCTGCAAGACACGGGAATTACGAGTAAACACTGCTATTAGTATAGACTTAGGAAGATCGAAACGCGGTTTTTATTATTTAAATACAATGCCAAATTTCATAATTGCATAAATAACAAATTGTAATACCATAAATTGGACGTAGACGCCTTTCAAAAACCGAACCTTCACACACGTGCTGCGCCATGTCTAAATTTATCTGACACTAAAAATTTTATCAAAGGGAAATGTCAAAGATTACTTCTTTTTTTTTACTTGTGGGAGAATTTGCTATACTTACAGTTCTAACAAAAAGTTTTTCATCAGAAACATTTCATTTACACAAAAGGTTCTTTCTTTTATTTCAATTGCATTTTAACTGAAAATTTTGATTTTTCAGGGCTTACCTCAATCAACATATCACTGCGTTTTTTATTTCCAAGGGCGCCGTGCAAAAGAGTGACATGTTGCGTCTTACAGACTAATTTTGACGAATACCAGATTATGGATATTCTAAATTTATTTTCGTTAAAGATTCAGTTAGTTCTTGTGCGATATGGAGCCCTAAATTACCATTTTAATTAGAATTAATTAGAAGTTATTATGAATAATAAAAATGAGGGTAATGGTTTAAATAAGCCTCCATGTAAACAGGGTAGTTGCTTAACAGTGTACTTCACGAAAAGTGCTAGAACTACAAGAAAACAAAATGGCCGGCTGTCATAACGTTATGAGCGCCTCTTGTGTCGAATCTTTGTACTATTTTGTAGCATAACCATCCTTTTCACCGAGAGATCTTTTGGTGTACACGTGTTTGTGAAAATGGCACCGTCGGAAAAAGTTAAAAAGCCCGATGTTTCGGCCAAAAAGAAGAATAAACATCCCCTCAACAAATACTTGGGAGGTGGAATTATGCGCTACTCCAAAAGCCAGGTACCTTTGAATTATGATTTCCTTAAAAAAATGCTTTTAATTTTTGGCAAGTGCGGTGGCAGCCATCTGGTTAACAACCGGAATTATGTTATTTTGTTGGGAGTTTCAACTTTACCTTTTACTTTTACTTTTTCAATTGCAATGCAAATGATTTTCCCTGTAAGGAAGTGAAAACTAAGTTTGAAAATTATTCATTACAGATGTACAAGCGCAGGGCGCTATGGCGTCTTAAGGGAGTGAAGCGCCCTGTTGTCAAAAAAGTGAAGAAACCAATCTCAAAAGTTAAGAAGATTGGAGGACAAAACAATGGTGGAGAACGTGTTGTTTTCCTTAAGAAGCCAAAGGCCAACTACCCAACAAAGGCCCGTGTCAAGAAGCGCCCCTCACGTGGGACTTTCAGTCGGCATCCACGATACATTCGTCGCTCCTTAAAACCAGGACGTGTGCTCATCCTTTTGGCCGGACGGCACCAGGGAAAGCGTGTCGTTCTTCTTAAAGCCCTGTCATCTGGACTGCTTCTTGTGACCGGCCCATTCGCTATCAATTCCTGCCCCATGAGGAGGATTTCCCAGAGGTATGTCATCGCCTGCAAGACTAGGGTTAATCTTAAGGATGTCAAGATCCCTGAGCACATCAACGATAAGTACTTTAGCCGCAAGCTAACCAAGAAGAAGGCTAAAACTACCGAAGGTGATATTTTCGCCACTAAAAAGGAAAAGTTCGTACCAAATGAACAGCGCAAGAATGACCAGAAGGAGGTGGACGCTGCCGTGCTGAAGGCAATCAAAGCTCATAAGGAAGCGAAATACCTGACCAAGTACTTGAAGAGCATGTTCAGCCTGAGATCCACACAGTATCCTCACCGTATGACCTTCTAATCGATATAAAATTATTCGATTTTTAATATTTGAATAAAATCTTAAAGGAATGATTCGTCTTTGTGCATACTTTCGTTTTACAGTTGAAGTAATTCTTCGTTGGTTCGTTTTACTACGGTTTTTTGTGTTACTGCATTCATGATAAAATCCTCGTGCTTGTAATATCTACTCTGAATGTGGCTTAGACCTCCAGCGGGATTTTGGGAGGTTAGTCATGAAGTTTCGATGAAAATCAGAGCGACCGTTAACAGCTGGATGCTCTGCATCTGGTTTCTACAGAAATTTTATATTATTCAGCTATTTAATGTTGTTTTGACTAGCTCGTCGATTTATTGGCTTTTTTCAATAGTTCGGTTTCAGTGGCAGCTCTAGCCCGAATTTGAACCTAACCTGAGTCGAAACGACCTTAAATAACAGTTGCATATAAAATTCCTTGAATCGTATACACGACATTCAGCTATTAAAACTTGTTTTGGATTTTTGTTGAATCGGCTTCTGACTACCGCTAGATGTCTTGAACTAACCTGTGCAAAATACTCGTCTGATTGTTGTGTTCTTATCAGTCCCATAGGCTAATATCTAGCGATCTAGATATAACACCAGGATGTGTTCAATTGAATATTAATAAAAACTCACATCGATTGAATTCCACCATCCACTATCGGAAATCCAAATATATATGTACCTATGTATATAGGCGCCTCGAAAATACGTGCTAGAGATTTTCCGTTCCTTTCGCGTCACTGCACTAATTATGGTTTTAAAGCAATCCTAACTAGATTCCTAAAGTGCTTTAACTCGGCTTCTTAATATATGCTTGTACTTAAGTCAGTAAATTAAGGGGAATAAAACAGCTTTAACTATATGGAAAATAAAATTTAATATTATGTTGAAAATTAACAAAATTGATTTGTATGTACATTATTTTTGAACTTCTTAACATAATTTCAACTTTTTAAACACTCTTTTTCTAATTTAGGGGAAGTTCGGGTAGCTCCGGATACATAAACTTGAAATAAAAATTAAATACAACAATTTTCGGTCTGTATTTTACTCTTAAAATAAAACAAGCAGCTTCGATAATCACTTTAATTAAAAATACATATATAATTATATTCAGTTTTTTTAAAATATAAAATTTACTTTGGTCTTTACTTTTGGAAACACAAAATATGGCAGGTAGCCCGCCCCGGTGGTTTTCAACAACTTTAGCTTCTAGCTAGCTTTTTTTCTAGATTTTTACTTTTTCTTGGGGAGTCTGTATTTTTATGTTTTTGGATTCGTTGGGTCTTTCGAGCTATATTAATAAACGTTTTTTATTCTACGTGTCTAAAATGTTTTTGGTGTTAAGAAAACTAACAATAGCTTCTAACTGAGTGCCAACGCCGCAACTGGGTTGCATTTTAATTAACTATAGAGAAGAAGATCCGAAAAGGATTAACCAGTTTTACTTTACACAGCGCGCTCGCTTTTGTTAGTTATTTAAAAGTCCGGGGCCACCCGATCCTCCCTTCGCTTTAAATGTGCTCATAGAAAATGCTACTAGCTCTATTGATTTACATATTATTACTATTATTATTATTTTTTATTTTTTGAAAATGTACTGCTTCATAAATAGCTAAGCCTCTTTCTTTACGCTTTTTGAAGAAATTTTCCAACGGGGCGGCCGGCGTAGATTTTTACATGGGAATCATTCCAAAGAAAGTAATCAATTGAAACCGAATTATTTTTAATTTCAATGAAATTGCTTAGAATGTTTAGTTGTTAAAAAAATATGCGTAATTTTATTTTTTTGATGCATCTGTTACGTATACGATTCTTTGAAAATGTTCAAATTTAATTTTGTTGTTGTATATGAAAATTAGGCGAATGAAGAAATTATGAAGTGTATTTATTTTGTTTAATGTATGAATATAATATAAAAAAATTCAGATTTTTAAATATGGCACAAAGTTACTAAATTAATTACCATGTTTTTAGGTAGATAAAGCTGCCCATGGCAAGGCAGCCTCATTGATGGTACGATAACGAAAAGTGAATGAAGCTAAAATTGATTTGGAAAATATCCCCAACGAAACATTTATGCACGATAGGGTGGCCGTTAATTCTACATCTTTCGAATTTCTTTAATATACTCCCTCAATCAATAGTATGACGTGCAAACGAGCGGTCGAAATTTAAATGTTTAAAAATTGAATCTAAAATAAATCACTTTTGATGCAACAGAAAACCATGTTTAAACTCATTCTTTCTAGTTTTTAAATCTTTTATTTAAACTTTTTTATCACACCCATTGCTCCTTGAGAGGTCGAAGGAAAGCGACAAAATTCCTAAATTTTTAATAAACTAAAACTATCTGAGTACAATGATCATTAATTAAAATGCCTGCATTTTCTTTATTATGGTGGAGGAGAGTTAAATTTTAAGAGTTCTGCAACATTCATTTGGTATTCGTCTTGTACTTAACTGTGAAAACAAAAATATTTTTGCAATATTTTGATCCAAGACTTGCAGTTAAAATAGTTTATATGAATTAAATTAAATAGGTAATTATTTTAATTTATATTATAAAGTTCTTTTAACTTTATTGAGTTTTTTGTTTTTTCATTATTTTCTACTTGACATTAATCAGAAAAGTGTAGGTTGTTAGAGTAACTGCAAAGTTCTTGAACTTTTTTGCAGGAGGGAAATCTTTACCAAGACAAATTGTTCGACTAATGATTGAATTCCAAGTATAATATACTTAATTTAATTTTTTGAATTGTGGATCCAATTATACATATTACATAAACTGAGTTCATAAATGCAACTTTAGCTTTTGAAGAGAATAACTCAGTTAACCTTTTTTTGTAATATTTGCCCCAAGTGTAATATAGGTAGTAATATATTTTGTTTACATATATAATACATATTTAGTATGCATTCATACAATACGTAGTTTTGTACATATTACTGCTATTCGTTGCTTTGAAACAAATTCAGAATAAGAATCACCTCTTATCTATTATATACGCTTTAAAAATCGATTCTATGTAATACGTAAAATTTATATTTCCTAGTAACTTACAAGTACTCGTAAAAAAGTATCCAGTAAGATATATTGAGGACAGAAAATAAAAATGGGAAGAAAACTCGCGAAAATCTGTCTATATTAATAGCTCTTTTCAAGCGCTCTTGTGCGGGTGTTAATTTTGGGGGCTCTGGTGGCTTTGGAGGTGGGGGCGGAGGAGCTATAGTTGGAGTTAGAAGAATCCTGCTTTCTTGTCGAGGTATCCATGGTCCATCCGAATTAAGATCCGTTTTTGGTGGTATGCGTCTACTATTCTGAAATTGTAGTGGAAAATAAATTTTTAATATAATATAGTCCAATTATGATGCTTACCATTCTTTTAGCAGGCATTTTATCATCAATAATTTTATCATTTTTTTCTAAATTATCGTTTTTTTCCTCCTTCGGTTTATCTGCAGAGGGCGGTGGAGGTGGTGGTGCCGCAGGTTTAGGCACTTGGGTATCGCCAAGTACAATATTTACGAGACAATATTCCATCAGTGCCATGAACACGAAAACCGTACAAACGGACATAAAAGCGTCGACAGCTTTAAGATACGAAACAGGTGGTAAGGCTGCTTGTGATTTAGCGTGCTGCGTGGAAAGGGTTAGTAAAGATGTAACACCTAGCGTAACTCGAGCTGGTGCTGCTTCAGGTTTAATCCAAAACGATACCCATGACATAATAACGATCATACAGGTTGGAATATAAGTGTGGAAAATATAGTAGCCAAGACGACGCTTCAGGATGAATATGACCTCTAAGCAGGTGAAGTTACCCGTCGAATAAACCTGCGTACAGTCTGCCGTTTTGTTCTCAATTAGGGCCAACTGCGGTAGTTCAATGTTCTCATCTATGACGAGAGGAACCTCCGGATCCCACTGGAATATCATGTCGTCTGTTGTATGGGACACTAAGAAGCAGTAAGTGTAATTGAGACAACATCCAATTAAGTTTTACCTCAAACGTGTTAACGTGGGTATGTGCAAAATGTTTTCGATTCCTTAAGCGATTATACTTTAATTTTGAAGTGAAACTTCTTTAGTCGCAATGAGAGCAGATTCATTCGAAAGTGCAACGAACGATTCAGAAGTGGGATAAATACTGTTAGAGCCTAGTGATTAGTCTAAGTGATGAGTAGAGTAGGAGTAGTTTAGATTTTAGATATTAATGTTATTATTAATTTTTAATAGCAAAAGTTTCTCAAAATTGGGAGTCTGAACGTGTTCCACGTCGAGGAGTATCAATCATTCCAGCAAACGAAAATAAGTGCCAGACTGCGGCTTGACCATTTTCAGACTCCAATTTTGAGAAACTTTTACTATTTTGTATTTATTATTATTATATATATTTGAATCATAGCTTTTATTATTATTATTTATATTTGAATCATAGCTTTTTAATTTAGTGAGACGAAAGCCTTTTTTAACTCCCGACGCAAATTATTAATGAATTCAATTTACTGAAAATGACTTACAGGGTACTTTAAAGAATCGAGTAAATCACAAGATTTTGCATTCTCATGACTTCAAGCTTTTGATTTGTTGAAATGATTGCACCATTTATAACTTCAAAATGAATGGCGATTTAATTTCTGTAAGTCCCAGTATCGAAGTGAAGTTAATGAATTAAAAAAAACCTTAATCAAAAGAGTCATTTGCCGAAAAGATTCAACCTTTTACAACTCTGCCACATTGACGCTTTCTTTAACAGAGCTGATTTACTGGGATTTGTAAAAGAGCGGTCGGAGGAATTCATGAATCCCTATATTATGAAGTTACGAGAACCATACCTAACCAGCCTTAATAATACTACTGAGTACTGCCACACCGTGTGGGTTGGGTATTATTAAAAATCTGAAATGATGGAAAAATAATTCTGTTGAATAACGTTTTCATTTTGATAGAGTAGAACAAAACAGTTGCAGAGTCGAGTTTCAACGTGAAATGAGACTACTCTGAAAATAGTTGTGTAAAGTTTTGCTTAACTTATATAGAAGGAGAGATACATTAATTAGAAATATTGTTATGCATCAGAAAAACAACAAGCTGGTGAGTCTAATTCATCGATTTCTTCTTCCTTTATTTGAACTTAATGGGCTTGTAATGTTGGAATTGGGAGTACTCTGCGTCGAATTTAAAAGTTTAATTCTTTCCATTTTTGCTGACTTTACTTTGGTGGGCTATGGTTTATTTGCTTGTGTTCATTTTGTTGAAAACTAAACAAACCAATCATGGTCAGATGTATTATAACTATATTTGCGTAATGATTTCTAAAGTTTGGTGTCCAGTATTTTGATGCTAGTTGCCTTAATCTACTTATAGTTTCCATCCTTAAATTTAAATCTCTTTTATAAGTATATTATATGCATATGTGCTATGCACTTTTGCACATACCCTTCACGTCTGAGTTTTATCATAGGCCCTTAAACTAATTTGTTAGTTTTAGAGCCTATGCCAGTTGTGCTATTCAAAAACCTACAGCTTTCCATTTGAAGTTTGCATTCTTGGGTGTCGTGTGGATATATGGCGAAATTCATCGCACATGATAGCTTCAGGGTAAGTTTAACCATATAAAGAATAGTTTTGTCTCTATATAACCACATATAGTGATTAGGAATAGTCATGGTTTGAAAGGTAACAGATTTAGCGTTCTTGAAAAACGAATCAGGCCTCCACATGTTCTTTAGCCAGTCAACTTCGAGAAGGCGATATTCAGTCGTCATATTTTCTGGTAGTCTCAAACGATGGTCTTTCCATGTTTGTGCGAAAAATATATCAGCGGCATACGTCATCGATGTCTCATCAATCGAGTCCAATCCCATTACAGTTACATGAAAATACACTGTTGTGGCTTGACCGTCTTTTTTGGGCGGACGCATTTTATCGTAACGTTTCGAATCCTCAGGGAGGATATCTGTGAATGCTAAGCTGTGTCTAAATTAAACAAAAATTGTAATTCACTTAAGTTTTTAACCTTAACTTATTTACTTACTGGTACTCGCCAACTGCTATAATCATTTGCAGACATATCGACAGAGAAGCTAGAAGGAACATAGAAGGAGTCATGCGTGTGCCTGGAAAATTAATTTTTGATCAATTGAATATAAATATATGTATACATAATATGACAGCATGACTTGTAGGATGATCTATTTTTACAACGATCCAAAAAACCTTTATTGCCGGATAATTTAATTCACATAAAAGTGGATTGCACTGCAAATCTTAGTGTTTTATTTGAACACACTAAAAGTGTTTTAATATGAGATCACCCATTTGATTAACATTAAAATAAAACAATAATTATAAGAAATGTCTTCAAACGTTAAAGGCTTTTTGTCTTATTTTAGAAACTAGTTGTAAAAATCTAGAACCTAGTTAAAAGTATTTATACCAATGTTGCAATAATTAATATGGAAAATAATTTTCTTAACAATTCTTATTTAAAATAATTTTTCGTAAAATTAATATAGTCGTTATTGGATTATAAGGACTCTTTATTTTCTCGTAGCAATAAGTGAGGTGCTGTGAGATTTATTTTGGGCTCAAAATTGCTAAATGATGTTCTAATTAAATGTTAATATGTAGAACAAATAAGGTGACTGCAGATGTCTTATCGTAAATTTAGGGTATGCCGTAAATGGGACATTTTTACTTTCCGTGTATTTAAACGGCTTGACGAAGTTAATATCTTAATTTCATATTATTTTCATTTGTTAACTTTGTTTTAAAATATCCGAAATGATCTAATTGGGCAAAAGATACTTTAATATAATATTTTTTTAAATATGTCATATGACATATAAGTCTTTCTTAATTACATTCTTAAGTACATATGTAGTATCACATGATGAAAATTTTTTTAGTGAGAGTTATTTTGGCTTGGTGCCTGATGTGTGATCCTAAACGGAAAAAATGTTAAGGTAAATCAGGATTAAAAACACTATAAGACGGCTATAAGAAAAATATCTTCACTTCCGAAAAATAAAAGGATAAGCGTAACCTTTGGCCATGCTAAGAAATATGTACGCAAAAACTTTTAAACTAAAATTGTGCTGAGCGCATCGTTAAGTTTTCTGAAATGCGGCCTTGTACGTAAGGGAAACAGACAGTCGTTTCCTCTTCATTCATCGCAAAACAAAAGAGCTCTAGAGACGAGTAAAAAGTGAATTACAAATAGAAATTCTTTGGAAACCTTCTCATACACTTTCTTAAGAGATATACAAGCTTCTTCTTCTGTAACTTAAATAATGTTAAATGCCATTGGTGACTGGTAATAGGGAAAGTTTTGTTTTTAAGTGAAAACACTTAAATTCATCTTTTTATAAGAAAGAATAAACGCATGTGGTGGCGTTGAAATCCTTATGGATTTTGCATAATATCATTTAATTATGCATTCATAAATATTTTTCAAAAATTCAATAACAATTCGATATTAATCATAACGTTGATGAATAATCGTCGATCATAATACATATATTCCCTACCTATTAATCGGCAATTATTTGATCATTTTGGGAAATATCAGTATCAAATGAATATTATCATATTTTTACGATATACTTATGCCATCTTATGAAAACTAGTATACAAGATTACTGTGTGTAAAAAGTCAATATATTCTTGCGATTACGATTTACTTAATTAATTTTTCTTAGTTTCCACGGCATGTCGCGCTTATCCTCTAAGACAATTTGGCGTACCCCTGCTCTAAAGGCTAAAGCCTCTTATTTATTTAGATGTACCTACGTATGACTAGTTAAAAATTTAACCTTTCATAATTAAATCGCTATCGGTCAATACAATAAATATCCATAAATCTAGTATTAATAAACTTCTAAGACTAACATTACAAGCCAGCTTCGCCTTCTTCCAAAGACTAAACTGGAAATACTTTTCCGAATTAGGTAATTTCAACAATTACAATTTACTACGTACTCGTACATAGGTATATAGCTAACATTTTATTATTTTGTGGTTCAAATTTTCAAATGGGTCGAAACACACTAACTTGGATTTTGCAATTAAGTATTTAATTTTCCCTTTAACTACCTATTATAACTATTTTGCCGCTCGCAGGCTATAGACTATTTACCTACTACTTGATTTGAACGATTGAGGCGTAAAGCAATAAAATAAAACGGACAAGTGCGAGTAGAACTCGTGTCTTGAGGATTCCGTGACGTTATATATTACCGTTAAACTTAGTAAATTATGTTTTTACTTTAAAATTACATTTATATTAATTTTGATTCTTAGGAAAAATACTAAATTTTTCTATAATTTTGATTATTTTTATTGCGTTAAACTGGATACTTAAGCCCTTTCTGAGAAAAAGGGCCTTGACACAAGGACAGACGGACAACCGATGATCGTATAAGGGTTCCTCTTTTTCTATTATGAGGTTCGGAACGAAACCCTAATTAATGATCTTCTGTTTTGTATGTAATAAGTACTACTAGTATTTACTGATAATATTTTCTAAGCTCTACTTCCTATTACTGAAAAGGACTACACATTTGGATTCCAGTAGGTATTTGCTTTTAATTATACTTAAATGTTTATAAGAATTAATTTTTTCTTGGTAAAGATTTTAGAATTGATCAAACATATGACAACGAATTTTGAGAAAAGAAACTTACTTTGTCAAAAATTAGAAATCGACTGTACCCCTAGAATCTTGTCTGAGAATTTGCGAATTCTGTACAAATGTTAGATGGAAGTTAATTAATATTAACTACAAGATTATCTTATTAAGTTTTAGATCCATTAACAAACTGTAGACTCACCAAAATCAGCAAACTTTAAGTAATCCTAAATGGGTTTTCTTTGTATTACATCAACATAACATAATATTAATTTAATCACAATTTTAACAACTTTGCTTTGCTTTAAATCATAAAAGTTCCATTTCCAATTAATAATGGGGCACTTCTAAACTTCTCACTGCACGCTTAAATTCTTTATTTTTGAAACACAATTATATTTTTCACATTAAAAATATTCAGATCGATTCATATTTCCGAAATATTATTAATTCAAAATTTTTTGTTTCTCGAACTGATTAAATGCTTTTAAATTTTATGCGACTGAGACGATGGGTGAAAGATTACTGCTTCCCATTCAAATTGCGCGCCGTCCTTATAAGAAGATTTCTTTCCCATGTAGATATAGTGTAAATTTCTAAAAAGTTCCACCACTACGAGTGCGCAGCAAGACACAAAGGCTTCTGAGAAATTAGTGTTGCTTGTCAAAGCTTTTCATAAATATTATATAAATATATATGTATATAGTCGGAATTTAATGAGCTTTCCAAAAATATAAACGTACATCACAACAAATTGATTATTCGAAGAATCCTTTGGATAAAAATCTTTTTGTTTTTAGTAAAAATTTTGAATTTGCAGAATTCAAATAGTGTATTATATCGTTTATTTAAATTGTACTTTCTTTCTACGAATAACAGTTACAAAGCTTTCTATAGGAAAATGTCCATCCTCTCTACATGCAGCAAATTTGAAATAGTCTCGAGCAGTCGCCGTGAGATGAATTCTGTTCTTAGGTGGGAGCTTTAAAAATTACGATGCTGTGCTGTACCATCTGGGAAGCGATTAAAATACGAAATAATAGACTAAAGCTGGGGAGTCACACGAAAAGATGTCTAGGCGCATTTTTAGTGTCCTTTACAAACGGATTCTGCAGACCTTGAGTGGTATGAAGATGCTTTTCCCTGCCAACCTTTTTGTACCGCCTAAGATAACGTGGAAATTATCTTTCAACTTTGTAATACAAGTTACGGAGCTTTAAATAACCCAGAAAATTTGAACATTTCTTTTTCATTTTTTGCACTATTGTTCTTCGCGTAATTTGTCATATATATTTTTTTTATTTTTCTCAGGACAATGCGCTTCCTTGAGCTTCTTAAAGTCGGTTATGTCCCAGAAGTTGAATGGGCGTAAGACATTCTCGGGTAGGGTAACCTAATTATTGGTCCTTAAGTGCATCGGGAAGGACTCCATGTTATGTGTGTAAGGACCCAGATTACTGCCTTCGTATATTGATTCTTACTTGAAAAACGTTTGAAAGGTTTTAAACTAGACAGCGATATCAAGTTGTGGTTTTTTTCAAGGCTTTTCTAATACTGATAGCTATGTACAATGCATCTATCCATAAAGTGATAGTACCCTTCGACTTTGATTTTCAAATATGGATGTTGAACCTAATTTTTCTTAGCATTTTGGTATAGATGTTAAAGATTGTATTAGTTCTATCCCTAGCGAATCACGATGCATTCTTGGTATGAAGATATACATATGTATATACATTATACGTATATAAAAATATATAACATTTATACATAATTCAGCGTGAAAAACAACCTCGAATGTTTCAGAAGCGAAAAATAAATTTAAATTTAAATGTTATCAGATTAGAGAATAAAAACAAGAAGCAAAAATTTAGGTTAATTTTAAATTAGCAATAATATAATACATCGCATCTATGATAATAATCTCACGAAATGCATATAATTATTCAACAATGCTTGCTTACTGTAAGGAAAAAATGTGTTGACGTATGTACGATCTGTGGAATGCATCAGGGGACCAAATTCATTTGTTTTCATATGGTTAGTTAGTTTTAATTTTTAATCATGTATAATATATGTACATACATATATGTATATTTACCTCAGTTTATAATTTTTCATTAATATTATCCAAATCTGTTCCTTTTCATTTTCACTTTGTAAGTCAGATGGTCTTAGTACCTGTTGATTAGATAAATAAATAGTCGTGCTAAATACAAATAGCATAGATAAAGAATGAAAACAATTTATATAGTTGTACAATATTTTTTGCAAAACAGAAAATATGCTCAGGGTAGGGGTCATCCCAAAATTAGATCACACTATAGATACTTTTGTATCATCAAGAATCGAAAAGAGCTCTACTGATTTACACGGCATTAAAAGGGAGATAAGAACGAAGTATAACTTCTATTATTTAAAAACAAGTGACTGCACTACGTCAATATTTTCATATGAAAGTAAGCAGATCCACGCAGCGATAGTAGTAGTAGTAGAGTTCGACGACAGTCTTACACAATTGGAGTTCAATCGAGAGAATAGGTAGGTACATTTGTAATAAAATAAAACCCAACATTTAGAGCTGGGATAAATTTCTACAATCCAAGACCGAGTATTAATGATGAGAAACTATTTTAAATGCGTCTTTAATCTGCATCACGAGATGTCTATAAGAGGTATTGAAATCTTTGCGAGATTATTGATCATGTTATGATCAATGCATGTATGCCGATATCTAATAGACGTCGAATGTCTATTGATTCCCAATATGCTAAAACATAATATATTGAAAAAATACAGAAATATTCGGAGTTGGTATAGTTGAAATCTTAAGGCAGTGGAACCTGGTGAAATTAAGATATATAGTTTGCAAGATCATGTGTGAATTATAAGCGAAGACAAATCTTACAACAATATCAAATATGTACATGTGTTACATGTAGGTATATGTTATATATATGTATATGTATAGGTAAAAAATTAAAAGGCTCCGGAAGCGAAACGTTTTATTTTAAAGTATTGGCTTAACAATAATTGTTTAATAATGTTGAACTGAATAATAATTGCAAGTAAGCAGGATGAATAGAAATCTTCAGTAAAACTTAATTCCAACTCAAAAGATACACTATTACTTGAAAAAAAGTAAAACTTTTTTCTCATGCAGTCTATGGTATTAATAATGGACTTCTAAAATATGGTAGTTAAGGTATCTGTTTTTAAGCTGTTCATCTCAATCTTTCGTTGATCTATTCAAGGAAAACGCGTCCTTTGTACAGAGATGGCTCCTCAACCTTAGCCTGACCATGATTTCTTAATTAATTTAAACTCAAAACATTCCCAGAGGTGCACCCTTGCTACAAGAAACAAAGAAAAGTGGTGAAAAAAACGTGCAGTGAAGCACTGCAAAAAGTCGTTTAATAGATGACTGCTACAGAATCATCCCCCCGGTGCTCCTCCGCCGTGCACTCAATAACAGCCACTTAACCTCATCTCTAGGCCTCTTAAGGGCATATTTAAATCGTTAGGAATTCCTTCACTGGTTTCCACTCTGTGCACATTCTCTTTGGCATGGATCTTAACAGTGGCATCTTGTCATCGTCGTCATCATCAGCATCGGTTCAGACTTCGCAGCGCTATTTATAGCCCGCCTCATAACGTCTTTACTGCCTCTTGCCTCTATTCAGGCGCTGAAAACTGAAAACTACTGCATCTACCGAAACTACGTCAAAAACTCGGAAAAAAAATGTCCACGAGAGAAAGTTTTTACTCGTGAAAAATATTCCTGACGACCCTATACATTTGCAGTTCGGGACGATGGGTATAGGTGGCGTGGTACCGCACATAAAAAATTCAGAATTCTGAGAAAAAAGGATGTTCGCGAAAAATGTTGCAGCGGAAAAGTGTTGTGAAAGAGCAAAAGGGGCGCTACCGAAGCAGCAGCAGCAGCAGCATCCCTGGTGCACCATTCGAGTGCCACTCTTCGGAGGTTTCAAGGACTTTAATTTTCAATCGTTTCGTTAGCGATGCTGCAGGTCTTCTTTTCCTGGATGGGCTCTGGAGGACTGTCGATTCAGAGGACTTCTTTTCTTAGTTATTGATTAGTTGAGCATAGTGCACTAGGACTATGGGTTTGAGCGCTATGTTCACACCAGATCCTTAAAAAATGCAGTTTGAGCTGCATCGGCAAATGAGATGGAATGCAGTTTACCGGAACTGATTTTTGGAAAATAATTAAAGAATCAATTGCAAGGACATCCAAAATAAGCACTGCTAAATGAAATGCTTTCATACTCTCTTTTTAAGTAATATTATATTTTTGATTGATTTTTCTACGTACTATCTTTATTTTGATTTGTGTTAATGTACATATCTACATATATCCTATAAATTGTTTAAAAAAAATATCTCTTATTTGTGACACAGTATGAAAATACCCTATAATTTAATATTTTTGGAAGCTTTCTGCTAGGTATATCACAGATTTAGGAATGTTATTTTAAGGACTTTAACTTCAATATCGAGACTTCGACCCTGACAGCATGATTGATTTATTTTCAGTATAAGTACTTAGTGGTTGGGTTGGCTTATATTCATATTGAATATTGATTAAGCTTACGATGCATAAATGATGCAAATGTACAAGTTGATAAGTGACCTCGAAATGCGCTATTTAAGTGATGCTTCTGTGCGTTATTGCAATAAAACTTCTTTTACATCTTTTTATAATCTGTAAGAATGAGACATCTTCACAGTGAGTACTCGTAATTGGAAAACCATTATGGAATTAAATTTAAAATTTAGAATCTACTTAATAAAACCTAACCTGGTTGGTTTAGACGCATACAATTTTGTACAGGACCTCCTTCTATAATGAACGTGAGCACTATGAAAGGATTTGTGAAAATTAATAAAAGTTCATCATTTACAAATTCATTTCTGGTACCCTATTGTAAAAATCAGCTCGCATCTTTAAATTAATGATATAGTTTTTGGTCGGCTAAATAATTTATCTCATTTATCTGTTTTTACAATTTATAAAATACTGTGGACGTTGCATAAATAGAAATATTATATTATATTACGGTTATGAATAAATCAAAACTAGTATTTTAAGTATTGCGTTTCAAGTTAACTTTATCTGTTCCAATATAAGTTGCATACATAAGTGGCTTGATTTTAAAAATTGAAACTTGCATTATCATTTTATTATTCCAAAGAAATATGAAAGACACATATATTTTTCAAACCTTTGCACGGATGCAGCGATTAGTGCTAATATTCTTCTGATTATTTTGTTAATATTTTGTTAACATGTTTCTTTTATATGACTGCAGTCAAATGTAGTACATTGTAATAATTATAAATTGTAAAATTTTGCGTATTTTCGTAATAAATGATACTTCACAAGTATTAAGTATCTTTTGTATCGAAAATGATTTGAGAGTTTTTATTGATTTCATGAATTTTGGCGGCGAAAATCACATTGATTTCATTTTTATCCTTTCAATAATCAGTAAATGCATTTTCGCCATCAAAATCGATTCTAGTCTTTCTTTAGTACATGTCCTACCGCAATGAATCCATTTATAACCCATCATAAAGCTAAATTTACAAAAGCTATCTCAAACAATACAATATGCATCAACAGGCATCCCCGTTTTTTTCGTCAACATAAACAAAATTCACGTGCTACGACTATTTAGACGACGCAAGCTCCGTTCAGTTCAGGCATTTCGTTCTAAACCTATCGATTTTTTCATGAAAACTCAATGGACAAATTTGTTGTGACAGTGCATTTTTGCTGGTGAAAATTAGTGCAATTTATGCTGAATATATTCTATTAGTTTTACACTTTTTATATCAACCTGCGCTGGCAATTTTATGCTTTCAATTTGTTCTATGAGGACAACCTTTTCAATCAAACCACGCCAATAATCAAAAGTTATAACGTAACGCGAATATGATTAAAATGCGACCATATGCACCGCCAGATAGAATTGCGATTAGAGATAGTATCGATGAGGAAATCAGTGATGATATAGAGGATGATGTCTTTATTCGGGACGGAAAGTCCGCAAAGGTGATGCATTAAAATTTATTCAAGATATTTATAGGTAACTAAATGCTCCTCTAATCTAGCTTGATGAGGAAAAGGGCCTCAAGAGACCACTAATGGCGCCCAGGCGAAAAAACGGCAAATCAGGAGATTCAATGCCTATCATGAAGAAACGGAGACGGTTCTGGAAGTGCTGTGAGCCATTTTGCTATGGGTTGGCGGCGCTCACTATCCTTATATTGCTTATATTGCTCGCAGCATTCGTTTTAACACTGTTTCCAATTCCTCTTCAAAAGATCAAAATATGGCTTAAGAGAGACCAGCCTCTTAGTATTCAATTGCAAAAGTATGAAACCTCCGGGATAGAGTTTGTTCCTTGCACTCAAATTAGTGTACAACGAATTTGGAGTCGGACATTTGCCAGGATGAACAGTGAATGTCCAGTGAGAAAAAGCGACCTCAATAAAGACGGCGTGCTTGATGTGATTTTCGGATATGGAATAGGTGAAATAATATAAAAATTAACTATAAAAAAGAATTCCATAGGCAGTCAAAGCTCTTTACTTGATATTTATAGCTATTCATGCTTTCTAGTCTTGAAATAGAGAATGTCCATAAATTGTTTTCCCATCGAAATCGTTAGGAATTAATGTTCTTAACTTATGCTTGGACCACAAAGTTTTATATGAGATTGATATTTTCTAAAATTTCGCAATGAGTTTCTCAAACTCAATCTGTCCCATATTTTTAATTTCATACAAATAAAGGCTCTACATTGAAATTAAAAAGGTTAACTATTTTTTGGGACCCTTATTTACGAGTAATTTTACTTCAAATATTGTGCAAATCTGATTCGTCTCTTATCAGTAGCATAGTTAAACATCTTTTGAAAGTCGTAATGGGAGATAACAAAACTTCTACGAATGTTTACAAATAATTTTACCTTTTGTCGTATGTGACTCAAGGCCTATTGATGAGAGGATGGAAGGGCAAGGTAAAATTAGTCCAAACAAAAGTTCGATTGTGTAAATACGATCATATTTAAACATCTTTAGAATTAATATCTTACATACTAAGAGGTAAGAAAATTTCCAACTACAATACATATTTGTTTTTGTCAGGTAGAAGAAAAATTAGCTTGTACTTGAGAAATGTTTCACTTTCAGCGATACATCTACTAATGTCCTCTTTTGTGCGACTGATTTCTTAAATTTTGATGAAATTTTCTTATTTCAGATGAAAGTATACAATATGAGGACATTCCTCTTCCAAACTGCATAACCGCTCGTCAAGATGAAAAAATACCTTGTGAGGGTGGGGTGATAGCTCTGAATGGTAAAAATGGAGAGATGCTTTGGCAGCAATGGTCTTCTGGAAATGTTTTTTCCCTTTTTTGTACTATAGACGTTGATAATGATAGCTATCCAGACTGTATAGCAGCCGGTGGTAGAGGAGTTGGTTAAATTCTGTTCATCAGTGTTAATTATATTAAAAATTTTTGCTTACAGCTGATTTTCGCAATAAACGGTCGAAATGGGAATATTATTTGGAATTTTCGAGAATTAGATGTCGAAACTAATTCACCTATTATCAACGATTTTTATACTATAAATTCTGTGAGAGATTTGGATGGTGACGAAATTCCAGATGTGTTGGCGATTCACGTAGAAGAGCGAAAAACGTCGAGAGCTGGTCATATTAAACTGATATCCGGTAAATCCGGTAAAGTAATTAGAAGCATACCAACTCCATTCCAAGAAGTTGTTTTTGTGCCTTTACAAGTGGTTACCAAAGAAGATGGGACGGAGCTTTTATTGGTCATTACTGGCGGTCAAAACACTTCTGGTGGGATTTATTCGCTTAGACTTCTTTCACTTATGAAATATGCCAGCAAAAAGCAATTCACCCCACTTTTCCAGACAGAATATTCGGGGTTCATGGTACCAGCTGTAATAACCGATATCAATGAAGATAAGGTTGATGATATAATAGTATCGTCGTTTAACTCTACTATTTATGCATTTGATGGAAGAAATTATTCGTTACTGTGGAACTACTCATTTCCTTCCTCGGAGAGTGTTAGTTCCATTATACCAGGGCATTTTAATCACGATAATGTAACTGACTTTATGATTAAATACAATAATGGACCCGGTTTTCCAGTATATTATTACTCTCAAACAACTATTTTAAACGGTGTTGATGGGCAACCACTATTGGATTCAATGATGATAGATTCTGGTGGGCCTAATGGCTTTCTGGGAGGAGTTTCTGTCTCGCAAACTTTTGGTGGTGATTTTTTCTTACATTGGCAAGTGCAATGTAGAGGACAATACAACATGAAAGAACCATATGATTTTGTGCCTGGTAGGATAATTTAGTATTTAAAATATAAAAGTATATTTAATTTTCCACAAATTTTAATTACAGATAGTGAAGTAAACCAACAAGCGAGAGCAGACACCTGCCTGCTTAGGTACAATACATCGACAGTGTTAAAACTTTATGCAATAGCTAGGCATGTGGAACCTCCTGGTGCAGTAATATTTAGCTCAGATGATCTTAATGTTCACTTGAATCACACCAACAATCTCAAGTTGATCCATCAAAATCCAGTATCTCCTTTAAAGCATCCGAAAATGCTTAAGAAAATCAATGCGAATGACTACACAACTAGTAACAGCCAGCCAATGTTACCAGTGCTTCGAAACGATGATAAAAGGTATGAAGATAGAGAATTGCATCGGAAACCAGTTAGCATTCTTCAGTTCCCTGAACCAGAAAGAGATCGTCCAGTATACGATCAGGTGAAGCCCTATATTTACAGATTGCCTGTAAGTAACCAACCTGGCCGAGAGTTTGTAGGTCTTCTTCATTAACAATGTATGTAAAACTTGTTAAATATTATTATTTTAGAAGGACTACGACAATGATCAGAGAAATCCTGATGAATACGATATTTTGTATGGCGATGATCAGCAAAATGATCGACCGATTCGGTTGAGAAGCAAATACCCAGGTAATCGAGGAGTTCGAAGCGATATTTTCGATTATGTTGGTATCGCTGCCAATGATACAACTACCACAAGTACGCCTGAAGAACATTCTCATAATGGTGATGAGCAACCTTTAAACCTCTGGGACTTGGAAATGGAAAAAGAAGAAGAGGAGGCGATTAAGGAGGCGCATAAATATGATTATGCTGCGAGGCAAAAAAAATCTACGGAGGAATCAGAAAGCGGCTTCCTGGCTGCTGTATCATCCACAGGTGTACTTCTACCATCAATTCATAATTCAACTAGCGCGATTGATTTTGCTTTCGTGCTAAATATCCGCGAATCTGAGAGCTATCCACCACTTTTTCTTCCTCAGGACGTAAATTGCGTAGAGGAAAAATTGAGCGCCTATAGAAGTAGGTTGAGAAGTTTATAGTTCACCTGAAAATTAAAACCAATGCTTTCTTGTACATAGGTTATTCAAATGAGGAACTAGTTAGCTTGGAGAAAAAATTTATTAAAACATGCTTAGAAGGTCGTATGGAAGAAACCGCACCCTCGCCGCCAAAATATGAATCGCAAATTGTGGTGACGAGAATATCAATAACTTGTACTTGTGGACCTTTGCAACAGGGTGAAATTTGCTCCGAACTGGAAGTTTACGATAATCAAAGATGGACTGAATATATGGGAAATTCTGGAAGTGGATTTTACAGGAACTGAATTGGGGAAATTGCTGACCTACAGAAAGAAAAACAACAATTTGATTATATTTTTCTTATTTGTAAGTACAAATAAAAACCATCGGTAGGTTACAAAACTTGGAAGTATTACTAGATATAATGCCTTGTCAGCAAATTACACACAAGCGTTTATGATTTGACCGAATTTAATTTTAATTTCAATTAAAAATTTCGACTTCAAATTAGGTATGTAACATATGTCGAATTGATTTCTCATTGCATCTTTCATATCTAAGTATGCACAGCCTATCTCCAGAATACATACATATATTATGTGATATTCTCGTTTACTGTAGATTAGTAAAAAAGAAAATTTATGATATACTATCATGTGAGACTCTCTATCTTATGTAAATTATAATAACAGCAAAAGGGATAAAACTTATAAGCAACATGAAGTTATGTTATGCTTAAATTTTTTATTGTATGCACATATAAACTCGGCTTTGATATGCCCTGCTATATTTAGTTTTTATGCCATCTATGATAATACGTACTATAAATCTTTTTTGTAGGATATTAATTTCTCAACAAAATGTTATGAGAAATTGTTTTACATTTTTTTTAACGAGTTACTTACGTATGTAAGAGTCATTTTTTCCCATGCTAATTATTATATGGGAACTTAAGAATTAATGTGAAATTCAAATGTACGAGGGGCGGCTGAAAAGTTCTGTGCCTAAATTGTTTGTGCTGCTCAAAATCCGTGAAGAGGTTAACACACTAAAAGGGAACGAAAATTGTACGGGGCGTTTTTTTTGATAAATGTTCAATATGTCCACATTAATTTAAAAACTTTTATGAAATGTGTATGGTGGTTATGCATGCATATAATATCCAGTGGCATAGAGCTCTAATATTGGTTCCAAATGGCCTATGGGACTGAAAAGGTGTACTTACAGACGTAATTTTTCAGTAAATTCAGCCAAATGTTTTTTGGTTGGTGTTTATATAGATTAGGCATTATTTCGATATTTATCTTTGCGTAAATTTTGCTAAGACTAATTAAAGCGCTATCATATGATAGAAAACAAAATCCACATCAGTTTTTTCCATTCAAAAGTCGCGCCAATGAAAAGGATTCAAATAAAATTTTCTATTGTGACTCATTTTTTGGCACAATTGCAACTGTTTTGATGACAGTCAACGTCAGCTGGCTGTCACCTCACCGCCTTTTCGACACTGCTTGCCGTGAGTACTTGTAAAGATTGCGGATATTTACATGAATTCCACTCAATTTCTGCGTTAGTTTTGATAACTACGATGGGAATCCTTGAGAAGATATCTGAAATTGAGAAGGAAATTGCTCGAACGCAGAAGAACAAAGGTAAATTGCTTTTACTCGGTGGGTTGAGGTTATATCAATTAGTTTAATTTTTTATGAAAATTTCAGCGACCGAGTACCATTTAGGACTTTTAAAGGCGAAACTAGCTAAGTACAGATCGCAATTGCTTGAGCCGCCTAAAAAAGGTGAAAAGGGTGAAGGCTTCGATGTCCTTAAAAGCGGCGATGCTCGGGTTGCCCTCATCGGTTTCCCGTCAGTGGGAAAGTCAACTTTGCTTTCGACACTGACGAAAACTGAGTCTGAAGCCGCCAGTTATGAGTTTACAACGCTTACATGCATCCCCGGCGTAATAGAGTACAAAGGGGCGAATATTCAGTTACTCGATCTGCCTGGAATTATTGAGGGTGCAGCGCAAGTAAGTTCTGTTCCTTATTTTCCTTTTAGTTCTTTAATGGGGGCTCTTTTAGGGAAAAGGTCGTGGTCGTCAGGTTATCGCTGTTGCAAGAACGGCTGATTTGGTTGTTATGATGTTAGATGCTACAAAACCTAATGTGCATCGTGATCTTCTAGAACGCGAGTTGGAATCTGTTGGTATTAGGCTTAACAAGCGTAAACCGAACATCTACTTTAAAATAAAGAAAGGTGGAGGGCTTAGTTTCAATGCAACATGTACCTTAACCAGATGCAACGAAAAAATGGTGCAAACCATACTTCACTCATTTAAGATCTTCAATGCAGAAGTTCTCTTTAGGGAGGACTGCACCGAGGATGAATTCATCGATGTTGTTACAGCGAATCGCGTCTATTTGCCTTGCATCTATGTCTACAATAAAATTGATCAGATTTCTATAGAAGAGGTCGATCGATTAGCCCGGCAGCCGCATTCTGTTGTAGTTAGTTGCAACATGAAGTTGAACTTGGACTATTTGTTAGAAGTTCTGTGGGACTACCTCCAACTAATTCGGGTGTACACCAAGAAGCCGGGCGCACCTCCAGATTTTGATGATGGTCTTATTTTAAGAAAGGTAGATACAAAAATAATATGATGAAATTGCACTTAGTTTTGGGATATTTTTCAGGGAGTTACGGTAGAACACGTATGCCATTCTATTCACAGGAGTTTGGCATCGCAGTTTAAATATGCCTTGGTGTGGGGCACCTCCACGAAATACTCCCCGCAAAGGGTTGGCATTAATCATATTATGCACGACGAAGACGTTATACAAGTTGTCAAAAAATAGACGGAGCCATCCAGCGGAGGGCACATTCATTATTCCTCAGGCTTTTACATGATCGTAGGGACTTGTATTGGATGTTTGTTTACAATCGATTAGTGGTACTGTTTACTTTCTTTCGATTTTTTATTTTCTACCAATTAAAAAATTTATTTAAAAAGCAAAATCCGCCTCTTACTTAAACACACTTGTACACACTTACCAAGTTTACTAACTTGCTTAACCATTTGGCTATGTTCCTCCTCCTCTAGCTGTGATGAAAATATCATCTACATAATATATTTTAGGTATATATCTACATATGTTTTCATCATCATTCATCATCATTCATCATCATTTTTTTGTTGAAGGGAAATTTGTTTGTTGGTTGTATATGAACACTGCGGACTAAATGATGAACTCTGATGAAATAGATTAGATCTTTTCTGAGTGTGAACTTTTCTGGTGAAGTTTTCAAGTTAACTAAATCTAATTTGGTTTTCCTGATATGAGTTTTCGCCTTCATCAACATCCAATTGTTAACACGACTCTGAGGAAAATCAATTTGCTTTAAACGGGGAAATTGATTTTTGAGTAAACTTCGAGCCCAATTTGAAAGTGCATAATTAAAGTAGGCAACAAATGTAATTCTGCTTAATTCAGTTGCATCGTTAACGCATATATGAACTCAATTTTCTTGGTCATTATCACCAAGTTTAAAATTTAAATGCTATATCAATGTTGCTATTTTAAGGCACATTTTGTTATCACGTTTACAACGAAAATTACTACGTAATAAGCTTGAAAATACAATATTACTCAAACTCTGTACTTAGACAACAAATACTAAAAATGGTTTGTTATACTAAAGGATAAAAGTTGTAAGTAATTTACTAATACCTTTAAAATAAAGAATTGAAATGTTACTTATCGGTTAAGTTGAAATGATTTTTGATTATGATTAAAACAAAACGGAACCCTTAGTGCACGAGTCTGACTTGCACTTGATCAGTTTTTATTTCATTGTTATAAAATATCTCACAATGTTCATAACGCCAAGGAGTACTAAATCGGTTGTGGAGTGTACGATTTTCACTTAAATTGTACCTAACATACTTAATGTCGGTGAAATAGAAAGTAATTGTTTCATTCCGAAGAGTCATTTAACACCACTCTCCTCTGCCTACTTCAATAAATGTGCTATCAGTTGAAATCAAAATTTTTTCGTATGAAAAAGATATTCGATAATCTGTTCTATATTTTATTAAAATATGTTTACATTATAATATTTCCCTATTATTGGAAATGACTACGTTTTATGAAAACCTAAAAATCAATATCTGCTTTGTGAAGCTTTAAAATTGATTGAGAAAAAATATTGAAGAATTTTTCCGTACTATTTGTTCATGAACGATATCTTTTGTGTTTCCAAGTTTGAAACATAGAAACCAGCGTGCAGCTGGCACAAAGAATCTTTAAGACCATAAAATCAGCCCAACTGGGAACCAGCTATTGTCAATGTCGGGACAAATCCATCATGTCATAAATATCTACAGGGCTTTCTAGTGAACAAAAATTTACGATTTTCAATTTGTGGCAATATTTCCCGTCAGCGTGCAACCCATAAATTTTCTAACGCTTCTTGCTGCTGTTTGGTGAAAATCGCAAAGGAATTGAGCATAGGACATACATACTATATGGTACTATAGATGCGCAATACTTATATCCGGACCACATTTTGTCTCATGATGGTCCTCCGGGATGATATCGGTTCTGCCTGATAGACGGAAGCGTGTACACAATTTGTTTTTCTATCCTGTATCAATAAAAAAGCACACAGTTCTTTGAATTTATTCCACTTTTTCGAGGTTTGCTTTCCCATTTCATCCAATTTTTCATCGTCTGTTCTTCCTAGTCCGGTTACATAACGACTTAGGATAGGGGGACTCGAATTTGCAAAAGTTTTTGCTCAATTTACAACGATTTTGCAAGGCTCCCGCTAATGGGAATGGGCGAAAATCTCGTCAATTTTTGCATTTGTCCTCCACAATTACTAATCGGATTAAATCAAGTAAATAGTTCCGACCTGAAAATAAAAATATTTTCGTACATCACACGAATAAATATGCTATGGTAACGAAATAAGTGACTTAACAAACAAAATATCAACACTGTCTTTTTATGCTCAAAATAAAGGTGTTCTGTGGCAAATCATTCAGCATAATCTGTCTTCTTACGAGTATTTGCGACGATAATGGTTCTGTTACTAGTTTACAAAATTCACTTTTTTGTTTGTAACTTTGCATGAGAATAATTTTTTTATTTATTTATTAATTATCTTAATTATTTACATAAAACTGTTTTTGAAAATACTATAAAAAATAACGTCATTTAAAACATTAATAGAAGAAAAACTAAAACGAATTTAGAGAAAAATTGGATCTTCAAATAATTAGATTGTTTTATTTTCTATTTGTAATGTTAAAAAAAACAGATTTTTACTTAGTTCCATCTTGATTATAACATTGTTATTGTTAATTATGACTTTGTAATTGGTAATTAAACTGGACTTGGGGTGCTTGAGGTGAACTTGAAGATTTGAGTTAAGCTTAATATTTTGATGTGATTTGTAAGTACTACCATCAGTCAATAATGGTTTGAAATAATTTAGTACGAGGACAAGTCCACCATACTTGCAATTTGTATTTAAAATTTTCAAGTCAAGATAGTGATAATGTATTGGGACTCGCAATTTTACAGATCTGCTTATAATTTTTTATAACTTGATTGCTTAGGGGGAGGATTTACGTTTTTTTTCTTTTGATGTAATTGTTTAACACATTGCTGGTTAAAAATTATTTAAATGTTTCTTTTAAATATTAACGTTTGGAAATATTTAGTATCTGCGGCTTTGTGACATGCTTCCTGCAATTTTCCGAGCAAAATAAACTCATTATTCTGTCTTAAATATTACACGGAATAAGAAGACCTTTCGAGTTTTTGTCATAAAAATTCAAGAATCTAGAAAGATATAAAAACTTGGCAGAAAATGATATAAAGTTATGCATCAAAAGCACCCGAATGGACTCATCATGAGACTTGAGTACTCGGACTACAGGAGGACGGGTGTAGCCTGGTAGCAGTGGTAGCATCGACATAATTCCATAAATAAAGTTGTCTACCTAAAGAAAGAGCAGATCGGTTCTTATGTTTTATTCATTGGAAAAACATCCTTTTAAGCTCCGAGTCAATGGTGGGCACCAGCCGCTCCTGAGATATTTGAGGACGACTCACTCAACAATTTACATCGAGAATAGCTGCATCTCATTGTGATCCTGGGGGGCTCCGATGTTCGATAGCAAGACCGAGTTGCTCTTTAAATGTCGATCGGGCGAAGAAGGGCACTGAAACATTCGTTCGAGTACCATCGAATGGCTGCGATTCCGAGCACTTTATGCGTGTCCATGAAATTTTATTGCCGCCAAACGAGAAGACATTTCGAGGGATAAGTGCTTCTGGGAAATTTCTTTGGTGGAGTGAAGGTGTATCTGTCCCTTCCCTATAATCGTTCGATTATTGAAATCAAGCCATTAATTAAAGAAGCTTTCCGGTAGGATGCTCAGTGATTTAGTGAAAGTAATTTCTAAAATCGAATAACTTCCCTGGCCAACTCTAGCGCAACACCTTCGAAGGGTTTAGGGCTAGGAGTTATAAATCGACAAATGTTGTCAGCGGTCGGTTATTGCTCATAGCGACTTAATGCCAGCAGCCAGGAACAGGAGGTACATTAGATAACAAAAGTTTGCTACTCAAAGCCGGGGATAAAATCGATGCTATCCGCTTAATGAAGGGATATTAATCCTCAATTAAGCACATTCCTCACCCGGCGTAGCTCTTATCAGCAGATAATAAATTCATATCTCGGAGCGATACCCATTCTTCATTACAGGGCGGGGGTGGAGCGACGGGTCGGCAATAATGGCATTGAACCCTGCCGCCAGGAAAAGTTTCCGCCGTGGAGTACCTCTCGGATGAAATAGCTCCTCAGGAAATTTTATTTTGGGTTGGGTCAAATGCTTTCAGTTCTGGAATTCACGAAATAAGGTAATGGAGAGCGCATTTAAGATGTTTAGCTGAAAAAAAAACAACACCAGCTCCCAACTCTTTGTCACTAATGTCTAATATTCATGAATACTTCTTTGAAGTTTGCATGGTGTATCCGAACTTCATATTTTGTTAATATCAAATTTGAATTCACAACTTATGGAAAAATGTTTCAGTAAATAGAGGAATATTGTTCTTGGAGTCATTCTGAAAATGGCACTCTACTACTTTGATAAAAGTTGCGTGTTTTTAATGAACTGGATAGATTTTAGGACGTTTTCTCCGCATGAAAACCCAAAATCCAGATTACGGGGAAATTTCAAACATTTCAGACTTTTTGGAATGTGGCAATGTGGATAGAAACCCAAATAAAACATCGGATTCGGATTTGCATTTAGAGAAATCGTACTATCATAAAACCTATCCAGTTCATTAAAAAAACGCAGCTAATACCATACAGAGATTAATATTTATTCAAACTAGAAATTTAAGAATGTATATCAAATCAATACATAACTATGTAGACAGGATGCTTTTTTATGTTTAAGATTGGTTTTGTTTTGCCGCCATTTTAACTTGGTTATAATTGTACAAATGAAACAAATTTTTTCGCATTCTACATTTGTATGGCCGCATAGTTAGAACACTTATATGTAAATCATAAATGTCTGAGTCAATTTGCAGAATTACCTACTCAAATATCTTAGAGTTTAGATTATAGGGGTTTTCATTCTTCGCTGTATTTGATCTTGTGTTATAGCAAATTCTTATTCCATTGTACTTAAATCATTTTTAGTATCTAGGTAGAAAACTGTGTTTTCCTATTCCAATTTACATACTCATACTTATTACATTTTTATCCAAACTCAAAAAATATCAAGTAATCTACTAAATGCATTTGTCATGGTAATTTTAAAAGGATGTATAATCATTTTTTCTTGTGCTCTACTCTTCACTGTAAGCTAATGCTACAAATTTGCTATTTGAATAGAAATATACCGAAGAGTGAATACCCCTTACCAAAAGGCAGTAAATTTAAAAATGTACTGTATTTACTTTTAAATGTATGCTACACGCTTTAATCAAATTGTAGCGCGAAATCTCAAATAGTTTCACATTGACAAGTTTCTATTGAAAAGTTCCCGGTGAATCGGGAGCCAGTAAAAGCACATATTTACATAATTGCAAATAAATCTGAATTAATTTGTCGCACTAAGCTTTCCTGTGTTTTTTTTTGGCAACATCGCAACATGGGATACTAAAAGAACGTTTTATAATTATATGTTTGCATTCTTTTTAAAGGAAAACGAATTATAATATAATTAAAATTGAAAAGATTCCCAAAATTCATTTGGCAAAAATTCAAATCCACAATTTACTTCAAATTTGTTTGTTTAGGAAGATTAAGAATTTTTTTCCGCTGGCAAACTCAACCACTTTTGGGAAAATTAAAGTGAAGGTGCATGATATATAATACGTACATATTAATTTAGGTGTAGTACTTCTACAGATGCACGAAATTAAAAAAGTATCAGTGGTAATTTTCTTGTAAGATGATTCTCTATTAAACCTTTCCAAAACATGAACAATTAAATATAGTAGATATTTACATTTTGTATGTTGCACATTATACAATATCATCCGGATTTTCATCTACTTTGAAAATTTAATTTTCCTTTCGTCGTACTTTCTGAACGATGCTGAACAGCGAACGTTGTTCTGAGGAATAAAATTTCTGTAGGCATGTTGAGTTCTTCAGTTACATGCACGCGGATCCAGGAGTTTAAATTTGTTGCAGTTGTCTTCGCCGGCAGCGGAAGTATAGTTGTTCTGGTGAAGTTGACTATTTTCTAAAACCAAACACCAACTTCCCGGGTAGAAAATACTATTTGGAGTGATTCGTATGAACTGTGGCAAATTGGACAACAGAAAGCAGAATAACAAGAAGCTGCTCTTAATTCTCAGCTTTCAGAGACCTTCGTTGTTCGTCATTGGTGGAAGTTTTGATAATTTCATTCTTTCCGAGCTGTATCCTGGAATAAGGCTGCTTTTCGGAAGACCTACATTCCATTTTGTATTGTCTTTCATTACGTTGCTGCCTTCCTCCTAAAGCTTCACGTTGGTGGTTTGGAGGAGTTCATGATATGGTACCTACATATAATGTACACTATGTTAAAGATTTAAGAAAAGTATAAAAACAAAGGATATTTATTTAATTTACAATTGTATAACAAATTCAGTGGCGCCAGGTCCAGCTAGCACTTTGCTTACGACGGAAAATTATTGAATATAATTTAGACTAGAAAGGTATGGATGGAAGGGGCGGATACAGACTGATTGCTTATTTTTCCTTTTAATCTAACCAATAAATTAATTCCGTCATCCAAATCAACAAGTATAATTTCCCTTTGTACATACATGCCTGTTGTATGTACATAAATGCAGATTTCAAGTATTTTGCATACGCCACAGTCGTGTGGACCGAACCGAACGCGTCCCCATATACAAGTTACAATTATATACAAATTAACATTTAGTTCAAAATTTTGAATAAAAGATATCGACTTTTTCATGTCAAAATTTCCATAATTTAAAAAAGTTACAAACTGATAAACGTCAAGAATTCGACATACGATTTTTAAGTTTTATTTTCCTTAATTTTAGTTCATAGTACCTACATATCTATTTATTTTATAAATTTTGATTTAATTTTTTTTAAATATTAATTAATAATAATTAATTATAATTTCGATAATTATTTATATCATTGTCTTTTTGAAATAGAGAGGACTGATTTTCTATAATTTCTTTAAATCGAAGTAATTTTCTTAATGATTATACATACCTATATGTATGTTAAATGTTTTAGTTTTTTCGTAAAATAGAATGGTGACATTATTCTTTATTTTCTTAATTGAAAATATTCTAGAGGTTTACACAAAATACATAGCTGACCGTTGAATTCCTCATTATCGTTATTGGGGTTTTAAAAATATATTAATAATTAATGGTAATTAATAAAGAAACATTTATGATTTTCTAAAAATTATTACTTCTAAAAACAAGATAGCAATAATTCTTCGATTTTTTAATTAAGAGCACAATGGAAGTAGTCATCTTTAAAACATATGCATATGTACGTATTCAATTCTTACTCCCCTGCTCAAATATTTTTTTCAGTGTGAAAGTTTTAAAATTTTAACAGGTTAAATATAATTAATTCCTGCTTTCAAGTTACATATAAAGAATTTAATTATTTTTTTAGAATGAACTTCCTTGTGGACTACCCTCCATGTGTTTTCAGATTTGAATAATTAAAGAATTTGGCAAAAGTCATATTAGGGTTGATATAATGGTGGCAAAACATAGAATTGTATAAAATAACTCCAGCTCGACAAAATTCCCAACTCTTTATTGGCAATATTTACACAGGCATGTCACCGAAAGTGTTAAACTCAAATAATCGTAAAAAGGTCATTGAGGGTACCTACCATAGCCGAGGGTATTACATGTTTTGGGCTCGCTCATGAATTTAACAATAAACAAGGAATCTCCAGCCAGCAACTTCTGTTCCCGGGTCGGGCTAACAAGTCCAGCATCGAGGGGAGAGGTTTATTAAGTTTTAGGCTGAGTGGCTAATGTTAAATGCGCGTCCCTCCGAACGAGGTATTAAAGTGCTATGAGGCTTCTGTGCTTGGGTAATCTTCGCATTATTCCTTGGAAAACACAAAAATATGATAATTTTCAACAAAATTGAAAATTAAAGACTGAGCAAATGCTACCAAACGCAGTGAGAACCGAGCCTAGACTTAACTGATAGACGCCTTAAGTGGTCTAAGTACTCTTTGGTTTTGTAAATACTTTTCGACACTAATTTACGGACAAAGGTACTATATAGTATTCATTTGGTTGGAGCACCCTAGACCAATTATATTTGCATTTTATAATATTTGAAGTCAACTTTTTCGCGTAGTCTTTGTTAATCCAAGCTCGAAAAAATTAAAGATATTACATATGTATTCCTTTTAGGACGCTTTAGTTTTGGCTGTTCTTCCGAAAATAATTTATTTATTTATTTCTGATATGTGTAGGAATCATTTAACAAGTTGAAACGACATCAAATTTTTATGTGTAGGTAATTTAGGTACAAATTTGATATACCTATGTAGTAACTTTGATATAGTACAGCCGTTGTATTCTTTGTAAATTTCTTTTTTCATATTAAAATACGCAAATTGTAAACTTTTTGTATGAGAAAGACGAATACGCCAGCAGGTAATCGCAATATTCAATCTAAAGATATGTATTTTTGGTTTGTAATATCGTATTTCAGTTCGAACTGTTCACGTGGGAACAATGACCGAGAGTTGTGTCATTTATTCTGCTGAAATAGAGGTATGAATTTATTTTCATTATTTTGTGTTTATACATAAATACGAATTACGAAGCAACGGATATATTTTGATTCCCCTGAAATTCAGGATAATCCAGTAACCTTGGATGACCTTGATTAACTTAGGATCTGAAGCTCGAAAGTCGAAAAGTACCTAATTCAATATATCGCAACATACATTTTTATGTTTATTATGAAGTCTCAGGTGGATCGTGGTAAGCATTCGTTTGTTAACCAACGCGTACTCAGTTCGGAGATATTTGCTTTTTTTAGTTTTGACCAAAAAGTCTTCATTACCTTTGATATACCTATCCATTGTGTTTTTAAACCAAAATTTGTATTTAAATCTGCTTAAGCGCTGTATAAGAAAAAACAGTCTTGAAAAATTAGTTTTAACTAATTTTTTCAATCCTAGGTCTTAATCAAGACAATTAACTGTTTTATTGTAGCTGAATCCTGAAAAAGATTACTTCTAATGGGATTTCTTTACAAGGATAATGAAATATTAAAAAACATAAACTTGATTGCATATTTTAAATATTGTTTTCATTTGTTATATCCTTAGGTATATGTATCTCTCAGTTTTTCTTTCTTTTCTATTAAGCTTCTATAAATTAAGACTACATTCATTACTAATTAGTTTTTGAATTTTTGTGGGTTGATAAAATGATTGCTTATGTCGGTCTAGGTAATGTTTTAATCATTTCTCGATTAAATTTTTTTTTTCAAACTCAAATATATTCCGCGCCTGCACTATCAGATCATAGGGATACTGATACTTCTAATAAAATTTTGCGCAACATGCAAATCTTTTGAGTTAAGTGTGCGCAAAGTGACAGAGAGGTGAAATTAACTCTAATCGCTACCACAAATCATAAGAAAGTAGGGGCATCTCTAGAATAATGTGAACATCTTGTACATTAGCCGTGAAGTGAAAAACAGAGTAACGATTTCGCGCTCATCTTAAGGGTCTTGGTGTCATTTGTCATGAACGCCACGACTGGTGGTCCGGGTCCGGAAGGTGAATCCTCGGGAGTGACAGGAACGCGATTAATTATGTTCACCTAATCGAGGAGTTCTTATGCACGACAGTGTTTGTCCAAAACTACTCGCAATTAGTTACAGCATGCCTACTTCTTCGGCCCCCCGGATTCATCTATTATGGACGTGGAGTTGAAAACAAAATGCTTGACGGAGACCGCCAGACGCATACTAATTATACCAAAAACATTGACAGGGATATATGGCACCGTCGAAATGAAGGATAAACTTACCAAGTGCGAGACGAACTTTTCCAGAATATTTAGGAGTTGCTAGATTAAGGGTCGAGCATACGTGACAGAGGACAAATTGGTCCAGGTCGGCCGACCCGAAACGATACTAGATTGGGGTCAGAGTCGAGCTCTGAATGTTCGACAGATTTTATTCAATCATAAAGGTGTATACAATTTTGTTAAATTTTTCATTTTTATAAATGGCTATTCTTACTTCAAGTTGAATAGAGAACATGTGTACAATTCAAGGATTTTGATTCTGGTGGCAACATATTGAGTTTGAAGCCTCCTCACGTATGTCGCTAAAAGTTTGTAGGAGGATACAATTGGAGTTAAAAATAACGAATAATGCAGAAAAATCTGTCAATGGTCACTTGTACTTCCCCAAATATTTAACTTTGAAATTTCGAAAAATTAAATTTCGTTTCCCACAAAGTTTCGTTGCAAAATGTATAAATACCTTAAATTGAGGACCTCTTCACCTTTTCATTCTAAAAAATTCTTCAAGAATCTTTAAAGTTAACGAATGAAAAGAAAATATCACTTTCGACGACTTATCGATGCTGACAAGCCTGCACGCATTAGTCTTAACTACAAATCGAAGTATAGTAAAATGTTCATTATTCAACGAGTGCTAAATCGTTTGCGTTAAATATCTTAGGAAATACATATGTATAAGCATCACAATCCTTATTTGCATATCTGTTATTTTGATCTTAAATGAACATTATTACAAAGTTTCATCAGGATTCGTGAATTCCAAACCCTGTTATGCCAAACAATTAAATAAAATAAAAATATTATATGTACATATGTATGTAGGTATATGAAGGTCTCAGCCTCACTGTCGGCATGAGAATTTAGATTTTAAAAATTTTTAATATATTTTTTATAGAGTCAGACTACAGAATAGTACCTACTTTCATCTTTTAGGTCTTCAGTCGTTTTTTTTCGAAAAATCAAATTAAGTGTTCTAAAAATTTAAAAGATAAAAATAAAAGTTTTTTATTTAACTGTTCAAAATTACAACATTTATGAAATAAACCTTTTCACGAACGTGTACATTTTGTCTAACAACATCTACCTTCTTAGTGAGGTGAGGTTACAAACGTTTTCTGCAAAACTTTTTCCATGCTTAAATATGTATTGTGGTATGTAGGTTTATGCTCCTTCAGAGCATATGGGAACATTATAAATGGAAATTTTAATGACTTCTTATCTTCCACAGAGCTCTTTACCATGAGCCCAGGCGTAATATCCAAGCTGAATACACTCAAATATTTTCCGGATAATTATTTGTCCCGGAAAGGAACTCCATTCTTTTTCTATCTGCTTGGTTGGTTTTTGCCTCATTGACTTTTTCAGACATATAAATTTAAATAATGAAACAAAACACAAGCAACATACATATATGAGGACAATCCCAAATTTGGCAAACTGTGCAACAGCGGTTGGAGAAGATATGATATCGCGGAAAACATATGAACGGTCCCTAATTTTAAATGAAACGTGTTCCAGCATCAGCATGTGTATAGAAGGAGAAAAACGAGGGATTTGTCATTCTTTCTCAATTTTTTCAATTATTCAAGCCAAATCAAAACAGTTCAAAGAGCCTGGATTGAAGGAATCGTCGGGGCCGGAAGACTCTTTAAATTGAAGATTACTTCTTAACAATTCTATTTTTTTACTATCAAAAAACAAATGTTTATTTTTAAAAAGCATACAAATTTTCGTATTTTTTTTTGAGTTAAAATTGTTAATGATTTCTCTGAAATTCAATTTCAAGAAGCAAATCGAAATCTATCTAGAAAATTGGTCATAGGTTTATTTTCTTTTTTTAACGATTGTCTAACGAATAAAAACCTTCAATAAATTGAAAAGAATTAGGAAACAGTTTAAAGTTTAAACTTATTTAATATGTTTAATAAGTTATCTTAGTAAAAATTTCCAAGTTTAAAGAACCTTTACTAACATTTAGACGTAATATTTAGACTAAAATAATATTTAGTAGACAAAAGTTTATTGCGTGATAATTTCCTGAGATATAAGGATATTTTTTATAAATTTTTCAATAAATATTCACTTTTGTCTCCGTTTGTATTTCTAGAACTTCCTTCAATTAATCGATATTAATCAAATTTGAAATTTGAAATAGAATGAAAATATCCTTCAGTTCAATATCCACATTTTATTGCTTTCATAATCATATCAAAATAAAAAAAAATTTATAATTAAAAAATTTTTTCATCCGGGGATTTGTGGAGGGCCCTGGGGCTCCCGTCTCGGCTGCCCCATAAATCCGAGTTAAGCAGTTCAGGTGACTTCCTATTGATTTTCTCAGGCATTTGTACTTACAATCAACTATAGGATTCTTTTAGCATTCTTTTTATGTTTCATTTAAAGTTTGCTATACTTGTGGAATAATTGGACGTTTCAAATTAGAAAGGACTTTTAGTTTTAAATGAAAAATGAAGAAATTTTCTTGAATATTTTAAAATTTTCTTAAATAAGGAGTTTCGTTGGAATTTCTTTAAAAATTCTTTTCGAGGGTTCTGTGCAAAACTCTTAATAAAGCCGGAGAGGGATCTGTAGCCTCCGGAGTAGGGAAGAAGTTTTCAAATTAAATTCACAAAGGAAACGGCTTCGATTTGGACATGAAATTGAAACTTGTTTTAAATTTTCGGAATATTTAAATTTGTCACCAGATTTTTTTAAATATTATAGCAATTATTTTATTTATTGTGACTTAATGAGAAGGATAAGTAAAACTCATTTTACTGAATAATAATCAACAAAGTTACAACGTTTTCTTTAGTCACTAGAAGAGCTAATTTTCGTTTGTCGACATCCTTCTTATATAGTCCTACCTACGGATTTTGTCTTAAGAATAATCAAATTTTTCTACTATGAAGTTATATAACATATGTATTGCGAATCTTAAAAGGGAATAAAAGGTACAACATATTTAGGTTGTCGATTTTTCTTCACAAGCAATACTTTTTAAAATACAAGTTAAATTTATAGAGTTTGAGGTAAACTGAAAACATCACCTTTCTAAAATGCAAAGTAGGATAAAAACAAATTTAGAACATTTTATTTATGCTTTTTATGTACATATTACACAAAACAAATTTCAGTATGAATTGCCATATAATTTTCAAAAAACGAATGTATCACTTGATTTTAATTATATGTATTATAAATTAGTTATATCGCCTTTTTTTATGGGGTTTCCTTTAGCATCAGTGCCGTGCTTGGAACGTACTCTATCAGCATGTAAGTGATTAACACAGGTAGAAATCACGAAAACTACTAAAATAACCCACAAAATTTTCATGTTGTTGTACAATAATTTGGTTAATATAGAGTATTTAACGACAATCTAAATTTGACTCACGATCTGATCGAATGGTTGTTCTATTTTATACTGATTCTAATTGGTAAAAATTTGGTGTTTATTGAATTAAAACATCTGGTTTTATACACGCGAAGATATGTAGATCAACAATTTGTTTGTTTCGTCTGCTTCCAATTGAATACAGGGACTGAACGTTGCGATGGTAACTTGCAGCCAAGAAATTTAACTATTTCAGAGAAAATAAGAATTTTTAGTGAAATTTTTTCTAACGAGAAAAATTTAAGACTTAAATTAAAAGTTTCCATTACTTTCATACAAATCGCGATTCCTTCACAACAAGCTAAGTCGTAAAAACACATGTTTTAAACATTTTCTGCGCTAGGTTTCTTGGTATTTGAGCTAAAATGGAAGAATTATTTTTCACTAATAACAATTTTCTTATGCATTTTTAATTCTTTTAATTGAGCCAAATCGTTTTTATTAATTGTTGTCGGGATCTCGAAATAAATATAGAATAGAAATAGAAAGAGGAGATGAAAGCTTGTAAGGGAGTTCTATCATTTCTAAGGTTAATAAAACCATGAAAATTGGTATTGGTTATGGGTTGATTTCCTATAAAACTTTCATCTTCTATTTTATTCTCTTAATAAAAATGAAAAAAAAATTAGGGGAAGAGTTTCGTAAAATCCTTTCTTAGTAGATTCGTACTTTACAAAAGAAAACTATTGTCGAAAATTCATGTATTTAGCTTCAGCAGTTTCGACTCGGCGTTAATGAATCAATCAGTCTGAGTCAAGACATGTTAGGGTACTTTATATACATTTTTGTAGGATTAAAAGTACCCTATGTTTTTCTGTGCTCTTTATTTTAGCTCTATGCCAAATTTAAGCGAAATCGGTTCATTAGTTTTAGTGTGAAAGAGTAACAAGCAGACAGACACACATTAATAATACAATATTACTAGGAATGTAATTAATTGTTTTTTAAATAAGAAAAATATTTCATGGTGCATTCACCATTGCTTAAGTAGAATTCTATTAAATAGAATTCTAGATTTGAAAACCAGATTTCTCTTCTTAATTATTTGTGTAGAAGGAAGAGAATTTCTATCAATATTGAGAAGTTCTTTGATATTTTCTTTTAGTCAGAAATTAATTAATTCTCTCTAGTAGGTTCTAATATGAGAGGAGCTCATGGCTAAATCTCAAACAGCACATTTGAAGAATAATTATAAAATTTCTCCTTGATGAACTGCTGCTCAAAATTTTTGCTCAAGGGATTTGTTCTTTATATCCTTCCTTAAATCCCTGAAGGGTTTCCTTTCTATTACAGCAAAAATTTTTAAAATAGGGCTGCATTTGGGGGCTCAGCAGAAATTATTGTATAACCCTATAGTATTTCTAGGGTAATTTTGGTTGATTTTTATACTGCTGGCCGGTTTACGATACCGCTACTCAAAATTTTTGTTCTAGGAATTTGTTCTTTATATCCTTCCTTAAATCCCTGAAGGGTTTTCTTTCTATTACAGCAAAAATTTTTAAAATAGGGCTGCATTTGGGGGCTCAGCAGAAATTATTGTATAACCCTATAGTGTTTCTAGGGTAATTTTGGTTGATTTTTATACTGCTGGCCGGTTTACGATACCGCTACTCAAAATTTTTGCTCAAGGGATTTGTTCTCTATATCCTTCCTTAAATCCCTGAAGGGTTTCCTTTCTATTACAGCAAAAATTTTTAAAATAGGGCTGCATTTGGGGGCTCAGCAGAAATTATTGTATAACCCTATAGCATTTCTAGGGTAATTTTGGTTGATTTTTATACTGCTGGCCGGTTTACGATACCGCTACTCAAAATTTTTGCTCAAGGGATTTGTTCTTTATATCCTTCCTTAAATCCCTGGAGGGTTTCCTTTCTATTACAGCAAAAATTTTTAAAATAGGGCTGCATTTGGGGGCTCAGCAGAAATTATTGTATAACCCTATAGTGTTTCTAGGGTAATTTTGGTTGATTTTTATACTGCTGGCCGGTTTACGATACCGCTACTCAAAATTTTTGCTCAAGGGATTTGTTCTCTATATCCTTCCTTAAATCCCTGAAGGGTTTCCTTTCTATTACAGCAAAAATTTTTAAAATAGGGCTGCATTTGGGGGCTCAGCAGAAATTATTGTATAACCCTATAGTATTTCTAGGGTAATTTTGGTTGTTTTTTATACTGCTGGCCGGTTTACGATACCGCTACTCAAAATTTTTGCTCAAGGGATTTGTTCTTTATATCCTTCCTTAAATCCCTGGAGGGTTTCCTTTCTATTACAGCAAAAATTTTTAAAATAGGGCTGCATTTGGGGGCTCAGCAGAAATTATTGTATAACCCTATAGTGTTTCTAGGGTAATTTTGGTTGATTTTTATACTGCTGGCCGGTTTACGATACCGCTACTCAAAATTTTTGCTCAAGGGATTTGTTCTCTATATCCTTCCTTAAATTCCTGAAGGGTTTCCTTTCTATTACAGCAAAAATTTTTAAAATAGGGCTGCATTTGGGGGCTCAGCAGAAATTATTGTATAACCCTATAGCATTTCTAGGGTAATTTTGGTTGATTTTTATACTGCTGGCCGGTTTACGATACCGCTACTCAAAATTTTTGCTCAAGGGATTTGTTCTTTATATCCTTCCTTAAATCCCTGGAGGGTTTCCTTTCTATTACAGCAAAAATTTTTAAAATAGGGCTCCATTTGGGGGCTCAGCAGAAATTATTGTATAACCCTATAGTATTTCTAGGGTAATTTTGGTTGATTTTTATACTGCTGGCCGGTTTACGATACCGCTACTCAAAATTTTTGCTCAAGGGATTTGTTCTTTATATCCTTCCTTAAATCCCTGGAGGGTTTCCTTTCTATTACAGCAAAAATTTTTAAAATAGGGCTCCATTTGGGGGCTCAGCAGAAATTATTGTATAACCCTATAGTATTTCTAGGGTAATTTTGGTTGATTTTTATACTGCTGGCCGGTTTACGATACCGCTACTCAAAATTTTTGCTCAAGGGATTTGTTCTTTATATCCTTCCTTAAATCCCTGGAGGGTTTCCTTTCTATTACAGCAAAAATTTTTAAAATAGGGCTCCATTTGGGGGCTCAGCAGATGCCACATCGAGTCGGATTGAGTTATGTAATTAAAAATTCTTCAATTAAGTCACTCTTTTCCTTTGCTTTCCTGGAAAATTTTGCTTCTGCTGGCGGCACCGCACCTGCAGGAAAAAACTAATAAGACTAAAAATGTTTCGTAATTTTTGCACTATCAAGTATAAATCTTTAGGTATTCGTAAAATTCCATAAATATGTTATGTGTCCCAAACTTTTAGTGGATTCCTTATTGTAGTCAAACACCTCATTTATGCTCGAAGCGACGGAAAACTTTCCTGGCAGGGGCTCACCTCGTTGATTGACGCAAATGCGGAAGATGCGGAGGATGCTGAGACGCGGTTTGTCTTAAGTTACATCTTACATCTCGCAGAAATATCGCAAATCCACGTGGATGGATTCTGGGGTGTAAGATCCTTTTGCCCTAGTTGCTACGCTACCACAGGGCACAGGTATCGTATGATGCATGGAATCTTATCCTATAGAGTGAAACCACGTCACGGGTATGTTGATTCGTCCTGGTGGTAGCTCGGGGAGTATCACAGAGGAGCTCGGCGGAAGTTCATTTAGGAATTCTTCCGATAGAAAATAATGAAAGCTGTTTATTATTCTTTAAAACTGGCAAGCATTATCTTAATGACCTGATTATTCATAAAAGCCTTCACACCCGTGTGCAGGGAAGTTCATATAGCCTCCTTTTTCGCGAGTAAAAGATACCCAGATGCATGCGACATCTTTGCAGGTTCCCATAATGTGGTTCGGTGGTACGAAAAGTGGTTTTAACATAGTCGAATATTTTAGAGATCGTCTTCTAAAGATGCAGGTCTGACTTGCTACCCTGTTTTACATCCACCCGGTGCTTTCCAACTTTGTTCTATTCTATTCTGTGAATGAATTTTGCGTTGTCGGTTTAAAAGCATACCCACGAAGAAGTGCTGCGGTAGGAAAATGTCTTATGAGACTTATCAGATGCAATACCAATGCAAACATTTAGTGGGATAAGGTGCTAAAAGTGGAGGCATTTCAAAAACTTTTATTATGAAAGGCTTTCACGTAACCATGGTTGAGAATGAATGCATTTTAATAATGAAATTGGATACCCGTTGCAATCGGTTTCATTAGGGATATGCAGGTAAGGCAAGTTTAGCTTGTCTTTAGAAGAACTACTTTTAGTTAATTATATTCCTTGTATATTGATACGCATGTCTGGTTTTCTCACTTTTTGAAATACCGTATTCATTTTTGAGCCGATTTTGATTGTAATTATAATTGTGTGTTTTAAAAAATGATGATTAGGACACCTCATAAAAACGCTTGGAATATATTGAAATACCTTTTCTGATTACCCGGCCACACATGACGACGGTTTTTAGTGTACCTAAAAATTTGTGACAGACTCTTTTTGTACGCCATTTTACCCACAAACGATTTTCATTTCTACAGCAATTTATCTTGACAGATGATAAACAAAGTAAAACAATGGAAAAATCAAAGTTGAGAAATATTTGGGACGGTTTTAAGTTTGTACGCCAAGTGGTCCAACACACGATCAATCTTATGTTTTTACGCGTGCTTGTACCTTCGCAAAAAAAAAAAATGGCTATTCACCCTGTATATACTTACATTAGGATGTTTTGTTTTTGGTTTCATAGGCAAAAATTTCAACTCCAAATCTAAAAGTATTCTTTCTGAAATTTCCGACTGTTGATTGTTAATTTCAATTTTTAAACATTTCTCAAAGCAGCACTTATAGAGATTTTCATTAACTACCAAAAAATCAAAATTCTCCAACATTTCTTAATTGGTATTGTATTGTATTCTTTTTATATTTCTCTACAAAAATATTAAGTACATATTAAGTATCAAAGGAGCCTAAAGTCTGAACGCGTTCTTTCAAAATGGAAAGTGGGAAATTTGAAAAACACATCCCGACACCGATTTTTCTTTTTGCAATAATCTTCTGCAAATATTTAACGACAAATTGGTCTCTCGACGGAATTCAATTTAGAAATGATTTGCTTGAGTCAATACAGGAAACGCCTCTTTAAGCTGCTTGTCCAATTTCTGGAGGAATTCTCTTTTTTTTTCGGAACATAAATATTGAACGCGGTTGAAATTTTTTCTTTTAGTTAGAGAGAAAATTCTTATACGAAGTGCCCTGGCCAAGAATTTCCCTCTTCTCGGAGGTACGTCTTAGATTCGTTGTCGCTTGCTGTTCTACAACTGAATAATTTAATTTTAAAATGATGCCAGGGTGAGAATGAACGAAAGGCTTAATAAACAACCAAGAGCTTCATAAATTCGGCCTATTAGTTTGTGAAGAAGTTATGAATGAATAAATAAAATCAGACGTCTGAAGGTAAATTGTTGTCTTGTCCTACCCTGACCTAGCGGCTACTTTTATACAATTTGGTGTCTTTCATTCACCAATATTTATGAAGTCATGGTTAGGTTGCCAACAGTTTAATGGATGAACAGTTTATAGAAGATTTTCACACTAGAACTACTACGTTTACAATTTTGTCCCACCGCCAATTTAGATCACCTCAAACTGTATTTTGCTTTTACTTTAGGGCAATGAAACTTTTTGACTTTTATTAAATTCGTGTATTTTACTAATTTTAAATAGATACTTTTAATGTGAATTCCTGACCTCGTTAATTAAAGTAACAAATTTTCTTTACTATTATATCTTCTTAGTCAACAAATCAATTACGGCTTTAACTTTAATCTAACCTTACCAATGCATAAGTTTTGTAATATTACTTTTTCTATGATGAATTTTATCTGCGATAGACAGATTTTGAGAAGTTGTTCACTTTATTTACATAGTTTTGTTTTATTTTTTAAGTAGTTATTTTGTTAATTTATTATTATTGTTCTTTTCGTTTTCATATACTTGTATTAATTACTGAATTATTATGAATGACGAAGACCGATATATAATTCATTAATGTAATGAAACATATAATCAAATTTATAACTTTTTCTTCATAATTAAAAACCAATTGTATTCAATTAAGTAATTAACAATAGTGTACGTATAATTTTTCGATACAAGTTTTATTTTAATGGTAAATTACGAGCAAATCCTAAAAGCTGTAACACAAACTTCTAAAATATTTAAACTTGAAAATTACTAGAAGATGTGGTAATTATTTTTAAACGGAATTTCAGTTGAACCAGCAATTATGTAAATTATTTGTTTAATAAGCTACCCGTAATTACTCAATTACGCTAACATAATTCTAATAAGAGGAGCCTGTAGTCTTTGAACGAAATCAGTTGAAACTAAACGTTCAAAAATGACTGACAAAAGTGTAAAAATTGTGGCATTTAGTCAATTTGTGAAAGTTCCTCTATTCTGTTATAAAGTGGTTGGTATCGAACCATATCAACAGAATAAAAATCGATTTCGAGCCCGCTTGCTAAACGTTTTTTTCTATTTCCAATTCATCAATATGAATATGAACGTGGTTTTAGGCGTCCTTTATCCGTATTTTGAGGGAGATTTTGAGAATATGCTTGAATTTGCAGGCATCCTTTCTTGTTTAGGTTTCTGCCTTGTTGCAGCTTGTAAATTAATTGCTGTCCGGTTTAACAAGGAAATATGTGCGAATCTTATACAGAGTTTAGAAAATATGTTTCCTACAGATAAAGTCGCACAGAATGATCATAATGCTTATCAACATCTACGAAGATTGTCTAGTGTAACAGTTCTGTTCTCAACAGTGTACTTGGTACAGGCAACTATTTTTTCGGTGTTCTGCTTGGTATTTTCTACCTTCCGAACTCTTTTTTTGGGGAAGGAATTTGATAAGCCACTACCATATTTAATCTGGTACCCATGGAATGAAAGATCGCCTGCAATTTATCCATTCGTCTACATTTCCCAATTGCTCGCTACGTACACTGCAGTTGTGTCAGTCATCGCAGGAGATCTTTTACTTTATAGTGTCGTCACGCAGCTATGCATGCACTTTGAGCATATCACGAAAATTCTTCGAGAGCTCAAGCCTCATGATACCTGGCAGGACCGTAAACAGTTGAATCAATTGGTGAAGCGACATACGTTGACATTAAAGTAAAGATTTCTTTCCATTATATTATTTTTGTACCGATTTTAAAAATATTTTCAGACTATGTGAAGACCTCAACAACTCTTTTAGTTTCTCTATTCTATGTAATTTTATGATGTCGTCATTCATTATATGTATGGTTGGATTCCAGCTGTTAATTGGAGAAGATCCAGTTGAACTTTTTTCCTATTGCATGTACATGTCTACATCCTTGACCCAAGTATTTCTTATATGCTACTTTGGAGAAAGACTGCAAAAGACGGTAAGTTAAACCTTTTTATTTATTTCACTGAGAGAAAAAGTAAATTTTCTTAGCTAGTTATCACCTTAGTTCAAAATGGTCAAAAATTGCATAAAAATTATTTAATTCTTACTGTCGAACTACTTAATAAAAGTATATATGTATCTATTAGAACAATAGTCAAAATTAATAATACTATATTTGACTTCAACTTATTTATTGTTCCTATTTTTAAAGTTAAACTACTTAAGATATTCAATTAAAACTAGATTTTTGTTAAAAGGACGAGGCTCGTTTATATAGGTATTTTAGAGTCAATTTGTGATTGTCTTCTAAAGTACTTAACAAATTACAACTGCTTTTGAAGAAATAACCAACTAAAGAAAATAGTTCTATTTTCCCTCAGTGGAGAGTTATGTGTAATGTAGAAATAACCAATTTTGTATAATTCTTTCTCTTAGAGCGTAGATGTCGCCTATGCTGCATATTGCCTTTCATCCTTTGATTATCATATAAGTTATAAGAAGTCAATTTCACTTATCATCCAACGAGCGCAGAAAGCAGCACAATTAAAGGCAGCAACATTTCCTCCCATAACATTGGAGACATTTTGCAAAGTAATTATATCGCCGTGATTGTTGTAAAGTAGTACATGCTGTACTTTTATATTTTTGTTGCAGGTCATGAGCATGACCTATCAGTTTTTTGCTCTCCTTAGGACAATGTATGATTGATGCTTGAAACGAATTAAAAAAGGTAAAAAAGAAAGTACCTACATACCTAATATATCTATTTGATTTTAGAAGAAATGCTGGCAAAATTAGTTGAAATATAAAAAATTATATAATATTATATTTAAAATTTTATTATTTGCTTCTTGTAAATTAATGTTTGACTCCTATCCAGTATAATTTCATAAGCTTTATCGCCGGACAATTGTTTTTATACTCAATCAAGCAATCATTAATTCATATACCATAAATTTAAAAATGCTTAACCATTTCGCATTATTTTATATAAAATTTAAAATTGTCTAAGTGCATCTTAATTCGGAAGATTTGAGTATGGAGAACTAGCATTCAAGTTTGTCTGGGGAAAAACGTATAAAAGAGCAAAACAATATTTATTTTACATTTAGTCAGATAGTAGGTACAACTATCTATTTTAAAATAATCCTCCCGATATGTTTAAAATAATCCTTCGATATACTAGTGTTCGTTTTTATGTCAATGTAAAAATCTCGTCGAATTCACACAGGAAAGAGAGGTATAAAACAATATCAGAAAATCAAGCTGGAATTCATTTAAATCAAATTAAATATTTTACAAACAAGAATACTTTTTAATTGAGACCTGTAAAAATATTTTTTCGGAGGACCCCAATTTAAAAGCAAAGTCCTCGAATTTCACGTGGTGGTGTTATCAAAAACTTAATAAATATTTCAGATTCAAGCGCTTCTACCAAACGCTTTGCAGGCAGGCAATCTTTCAAATTTTATCACCATCACCGAGACCAAAATAAAAAGCCCTCGCGAAATCTAATCGAAAATTCATAAGTTTCTAAGAAGCCTCCTCCTCCTCCTCCTTGGTGCGCACCCGAAGTTGGGGTCTATGTAGAGGTGAAAAATCATCCAGCGGCCAGGTCTGAAAGTCTTCCTTTAATGTTGCCACCATCCGCTCCGAGGCGTCGTTGTACACAAATTTTATCATTCTGTGCCCGTAGGACTTGGCGGGTGCCTCCCTACTGAAATATGAGAACGTATAAAACCGTGGCAAATTGCCTAATAAAGAGAGAGTAATGGTCGCAGACAGATTGCACCAGGAATTGATATTGAACTTATATCACACGCTATCACGTTTCAGAAGGGTTGCGCGGCGCTCCAATTTCCCTAAAAACTTAGGGACTTCAGTCACAAGTACAAAGAATTTGTGTTTTCTAGCAAATGCCTGCGACTTCGTTTCCGTGAAATTAATTTTATTACTTTAATATTGATTACCGCCTTTCTAAGTTCAACTCTAGAAGTATTAGAAGTACTACGAAGTGCAATTCAAAATAATTGGAATTACTCGAGTAAAAATATATAAGCCCAAAACGAGCCCGCGTCACGCCCGGAATTGAAGAAACGCTCGACATACGCCCGAATCGGGTCCATAGCATTTTTGAAGAAAAATAATATCATAGAGACACATACAACACGCTCGCATCACGCCTCTTTACCTCATAAAAAATATATATATAAGTCTTTAGTATGCCCGCAACGCGTCCGATGTACAAATATTTTCCATTTTTTAAGACTGCAACAGGCACAAATGCGTCTGCAACAGGCCCGGAACGCGCTTGTAGAAGACCCAAATTTTTATAAATTACACATGCAGAGTATTTTATTTATGTATGTATACTCTGATGACAAATTCGGTAAATACATATGTTGATCAAGCGCTTCTGGGATCTGTTGCAGTGCGTTTCGTGCCTGTTGCGAGCGCGTTTTGGGCCTGTTGCGGCGCGCATCTTGCGGGCACCTTTCGAGCCTGTTTTGGGCGTGTTTCGGGCGTGTTTCGGGCGTGTTTCGATCTTGTTGCAGGCAGGCGTTTTGGGCTTATTGCAGGCGTGTTTCGCGCTTGTTAAGAAATGCGGCTTTAAGAAATGCGGCTTTAAGAAATGCGGACTTGTTGCAGGCGCGATTAACATTAACATTATAAAAAGTAATTACAATAATACATAACAGGTTCATGCTAGCTATAAGAAGCCCTACGATAAGGAGTTGATAACAACGCAGATATATAACGATAACGAATAAATTCTATAAGAAAGACGAAATTAAAACGCTTAAACAATACCAAAGATCTTGGATTAAAAATACATAGATTGGAGATAGTATAGTCGTCAGAAAACTGAGTCTTCAAGCTACGATCAAATCCATGAAAAAAAAGAATGTGAAAAACTTCTCGTCAAATTTCCATAATGGCATTTATAAATGCCCAACATTTAAATTTTGAATTTGAAGTGTTGTCGGAAAAATAGCTTTGTGGATTTGTGCCTTTCTTTCTTCGAATTCGAAGACGTATTTTGAAGTTATTGAATTTATTTGAGTTAGCCATGATTTGGTTTTCCCATTTCAGTAGTTCATCTTGTTATAAAACATTATTTAATATATAAATTATTTGTATTACTTTACAATAAATTGGTACCTCAAGACAGAAGCCGAAAAGCCACATTATCAGTGGAGAATTTTCAAGGAAGTTCCCACTTTATATTTACAAGTTCATCTCAACATCCTAACCTTATTCCCTTGAATTATTTGTTAATGTCTTTTATATTTGGTAAATGGAATGTGTGGTGTCTGTGAGATTCCATTGTCTCAACTCAAATGGAGACTTGAGTCTCTAAAATCACCGTCATATCAAAACATCCTGAATGGATCGTCTAAAAAGACACAAATCCAGAAAAACCACAAAAAAAAACCTGTTTCTAATGTTTGTTTCTTTCCACTAAGAATGGCTATAGAACTCATTCTATAAAAACAACTTGATAATTGGGCAAAAAAGAAATTACAACTTTACAGTACAATTTCGGCTTCCTCGAAATTGCTAGGAAAACACAAGAATAAACTTTCTTCCGCCAAGATGCTGTTCACGGACTACTCAAGGCGTCGACGAAAAATGAAATATCACCCTGAAAAGTTTTTAACAAGATGCCGCAACGTGTCCGGTGGGCTCCATCAACATTAAGGTACCAGAAATGTTCTCTCATTATAAATTAATTATCACAAACAGCTGACTTGGTGGTCCCTTATAATTAATTTAACAAAAGATCCACTTGCATACCACAACCGAGAAGACAATGAATTCGAGCAAAAAGTTGGCAGTTGCGGACAGATTCGTAGCTACTTCTTGAAAGACGCTGCAGTGATTTTAAGGACAAAAGAAAATAGTGCTTGACTACGGATGCAACCCAACAGAGTGAATTTCTTTTGTGACATCGAATTTAGAGTTTTAAAAATTCGTGAGAATAATTCTTAATTTTCTTGCTGAATATTGAATATTGTAAAGTAAAAGTATTCACTGAAATTTGTCCACTTCTTTATATGTGACGAAGCTACATAATATCAAATCTTTTCTTAAATACTTATATGTATGTAGTTCAATTGAACAAAAATTTCCTTGAAAAACTTTCCCCGATCATCCAAACTCATTAACGAGTGCCCCAAAATAATTTACAAGACTCGGCGACTGTTAACCTTATTCCATCGCATTCATAAAAACCTCATATAATCAGATGATGCTAGTCATAATAGATTTAGTGCCTAGATTTTACAAATTTGGCTATTTGCAATCTCAAAATAGAAGATAAATGTTTACTTCACGTCACGAGGACTATAAAGGCCAATAGAATGGATATTAAGATCTTCATCATAAAAAGACAATTTAGAGGAAAAACAGAAAAGTAAAGGCGATAAAAATAATCATGATAAAAATACAGAAAGGTATAGGATCTAAAATAAATAAATTCTATATTTACACCTTAAAAAAGTTAAATAAATTACTTATTTTTAATTAATGTGATTGAAAAGAAGTTCCTTGCTTTATATTTGATTTGATTTTTATTTCAATTTTATTTTTGTACGATGACAAAAACGTTTTAAATTTTATACTAAGGTTTAGAATTATTGTTGGAAAATCCTCAATCACAACTGAGGAAATGAAAATGAATTTAATCCTCTTTACAATAGGAAAAACCAGTTGAGAAGGGACGGTATTTTTTGCCCTTGATCCAGAAAGTTCTCGATTAGAATAATGGAAAGTTAGAGGAATTTCTGATTTTACAGACCATCAGGAATAATCGACCTCACTACCCGAAAGAGGAAAATTAGACTTTCCTACGACTTCCTTTGCTTTCAGGAATGGCTTCCTCTGAAATCGAACATGCGCCCATCTCTGGGCATTTCTCCACCACTGCCCTAAGTTTTTATGTTTTTTTGGAGTGGCCGGTTTCTAAGTAAAACGCTACTCAAAAGATGATGTATCTGCCAAGAACCCAAAATAATGATTAATTCTTAAATTTAAAACAAAAAATCCATCACTATACTTATTTATACTAAGTAACTTATTTTTAGCCTGACTTAGATTCAATATTGCTTTTTATAAAAGGCTTAGGTTTGTTGGCTATATAATAGTTATAAAGTGCATAGCGACGATTACGAAGTAATTTTTATTTTTTGTGGTCGCACGATAATGATTATAAAGTAATTTTTTTTTGGTCGCTCGATAATGATTAAGAATTGATTTTTATTATTTAAATTTTTATCAAAAATAGATAACATAATAATTAATTATTACTAGATCGTTATAAAGTACTCAAAAAATAAAAATTACTTGATAATTGTTATTTTGTAATTTATATGTTTTTGTTCATAGTCATTATACATATGTATATGTACATAGTCCCTAGAAGTATATGCATCTCTTATATGAACATATGTAGGCACATTACCAACAAAACAAAAGTAAATGACGGGAAAATGGGTGCTGAGTGAAATTTCCTCTGAGAATGTGAAATAAAGCAGTTCTTTTCCGTCAAGAATCTAGATGATTAGTATGGGAGGTAGCTGAGAAAGGGCGCATCGAGGGGCTGGCTGCAAAATGAAAAGCCCTTTGAAGTGTTCTTTTGTGTCAACTTTGAATAGACGAGGAAAGGAACTTTTACGCGACCAGTACGTCTTCCAGGAAGCAACAGTTGTCGCAAATTACCTACTTAGGATAGCTTCTATTTGAAACTTAAGAACGGCCATTTAATTCTCTCCGCATCTCATCCATAATCTGTTTGTTTTCGGTTTCAAAAAGCCAAAGAAAACTCATCGTCCCCGCTGACGACAGCCGCAGAACTGGAGAAGGATCCGGTTCATGATAATCAATTTGCAACCACTGGCACAATGGAAACTTTCGCAGGGCTTTTTGCATAATTGGCCAATTAGAGAGCAAATAGGTTCCGCTGCAAGGAGATGTCACAGGCGTCCTTAATTGCTGGCGTTGTAAATTCGTTGGGATATTGAGGATTTTTTGATACAATCGCCGAGGCCCTTCTTTTTGCGTCCACCGTGAATCGGGCTAATGATCACTTTCCTGGGCTCTTGGCTTTTTGCCAGAGTTTCGAGCGCTTCTAACCGCCCGCTAAGTGCATTCAACGTAGCATATAGGTAAGTTGCAAAAGAATATAAGACCTTTGAGTGCTTGGTAATGGAAATCGAGTATTCTTCGTCTTCTACTATGTAATTTAACATTTTTAATTTGAGTTGCACTCAAAAATGGATCTGGCTGAAACACATTATACTCTTAAGTGTTAAGTGATACAAAACAATTTAGAAATAGTTTCCAAAAAGTTACTTAGGTAGGAAATAGAGTTCAAACTCGTAATGCAATACGTAGATTACCATTGATTACTTTTTAGGTTGGATCATCAGTTACATTTATGTAGCGATGTCATAGGCAGGTAATGAGTTATTGATTGCATTATAAAGTAATAAGTATATGAGGGTATTGAAGAAATTGCAATCAATTATTTAATAGATGATGACATTATGTAATACATTACTTGATAATCGAGCATTTACCGAGGAAAGGCAACTAGTAATGGAATGGAAGAATAAAACTATAAATGTCTAAATTTTGTAGAAATTTGTAATGAATAATGATAATCCAGTTCAATAAAATAAGAAAGTGAAGAATTCAGAAAATTAAGTGATATATTTAATTATTCTTAAATATAAATAACAGGTGGACAATTCATTTATAAATCAAAACCATATAGTCAAAAATTGAATACAATAAAACTAAAACATTAATAAAGAAATATTACTTTTTACATTACCATGTAATGCACGTGGAATTGATACCGAAAAGGTTTCTTTATTAATTTCATGGAAAGAAGACAACGAATGGAATTTTCATGGAATATATGGTACAGAATGAATAACGAAATACCTTGGAATAAGATTTTGACATTTATTTGTTCCAACAGTTCAAATTTTTGAAGCAGGGCGGTTTAAATATGCATTTTTAGTGGCATTGTTTTAATTAAGTCAACAGCTGGGACCAAAATACTCCCAATTTTTTCGATTGTTCCCACTTGTGCTGTTGTAGTGCTTAATTTTTTTATACATGGATTTAAGGCCTTTCCATTTTCCCATGTATTGATCCGGTATAAAAACACTTTGAGCGAATTCTCTGCATTTTGATAGATATTTCCTCCCAACGTTTTTTCTTTTGTAACGTTTCGAAGAAACTCATATTTTTTCATAATTGCCTATAAGGCATTTTATATTGCCTAAAATAAATAAGATTAAAAAGGAAATCTATTTGGTCATAGCATTACTTACAAGCATTTTGACCATCATAGCGCCTGTAAGTAGTTCAGTTCAGGCTATTATCTAATTTTGTACTTTTGACAGCGAGCAGGAGAATATTCCTTTTATTCCACCTCTTGAGACAGATCAAAAAGAATACGTTCGGAATATTCGGAATACTTTAGATGAATAAAGAAATGACTGCAAAGTGTTCCGAATATTCCGAATGAATAAATAAACACACCCACCATATAGTACGAGGAATACACATCTAGTTCATTATGATATTCATCAACTATGAGTTTTTCGACTTGAAAGTGAAGTAATTCGTTAAATATGAGTTCGTTATATTGTATTAAATATACTTGGCCATAAACGAAGGAGCTGTATTTTTCTCTTGCTTTCATTTGAGTGTAATATCATTGGAAAAGCGGCGTACTCTATATAGCCGTGACTGTCGCACCGGGTTCCCCGCACACCTTTCTGCGACGAAAGCAACGGTGAACTGGCCATGGACTGTGGAGGAATCGAGGAATTGTTTTCTGCTGCTCCTCAGATCTGAAGCTGAAGCTGAAGTCTGAAAAATGCTGCCTGTGACTGTCGTGTCGTTCCGTTCGTTTCGCGCCCGTTCGCTCACTTCGCATTCTGTCTGTGGGTCGTTTCCGTTTGTTCGCCGTGCTCAGTGTGAATTGCCTACTCGTGTGGGGCTGTGCGCGCTGTGTCCGTTCAAAAAGTTTTTTTCAATTATATTCCCGTGTTTGGCGCAATCGTGACATTTTCCCTTTTCGAAGTTAATTTTCTGCTATCTGTGTTTTTTTTTGTTTGCCCACCGTGCGACCTCAGGTGGGCCAGCCAGTGTTACTGTGCGTGCCAACGTCCACCGTGCCGCGCTACTCACCTTTTGAAGCCAGCCCAACCGGCTCGCTGAACTTCTCCGCCTTAACACCGGTGGCCTGATATGAAAAACGAGTAAAAAGACGAAAATTGCCAGGCACCTTTATTTTTGCGATATTTTTATGTGAGATTTTGCGCCGCAGTGTGTAGCGGTGCGTGCTTATTTTTGGGATGAGTTTTTGTCACGTGCATGAAGAAATTATGCGTGGGAAGTAGTTCGGCGGTGCATCAAAGCATATGCTACAAAGTGCAACATAACCTCATCTAAATCCCGTTCACTTTCTAGTACTAAAGTGTAGTGTTTGTGAAGAGAGCAAGCGCCGGTGCGAGCGAGAGGCAGCTGCCGAACACGTGCTCCCATTGGCTGTGCAAATCGGATGTTTTCATCAGATTTTCTGTTTGATAATTCTCTTTTTTTTGTATTTTTTTTTGTGTTCCTCCCACCCGCGGATTGTTCCGTTCTGTGTCTTGTTTACGTTATCTAGAAACGGTTCCGAAAAGTGTACCTGACCGACTTGAGCGACTTCAAGATAATGGTCAAAAATTTTAAGGTGCCAAGGGGCCAATATAATTTGCGTCACTTAAGTCAAAGTGTCTTCCGCGCCACGACGAATTTTGGGCTATTCTCGCTGCTGCTGGCCCTTTTGGCGGTGATAAATGGGCAAGTTGTAGGTGCCTCTGGTTCTGGTCTAACCACCGACAGTCCCTCACCAAAATCCGTGCTGCTCACTGAGACGAGGTCTCAACCGGCTAAGTCCAATTTTGTCGAACCAAAGTTCTTCGACTACAACGTCCTTAATGTCTCCGGAAAAGTTGGAACGTCACTCGGACTATGTAAGTACAAACAACAAAATCGTTGCTGTAAAAAGTTTAAATGCTGGGTCACCTTTTACAATTTATTTGGATTTAGCGCCAATATCGAAATTTGAATGACTTGCACAACAATTTAATATACATAATAATAACATACATATATTAAATCCCATATATTTATTTGTTTTCATTGTATTCAGAATTTGAAAAACAGTGACATGAATTTTTGCAACTTTTCCTCATTGTCACAACGTTGTAAATTAGTTATATTTATTGATTCATTCATGTAAAGGTACTAGAAACCTCACCCCACGATTATTCACACTCCAAATGACGCAAATCATTGGCATTGAAAGTCGTGACCTCGCACTCTTCGCTGTTGTCCGTTAAAAATATAAGCTGCTTTTTTCATCCGTATCCCGGCTTTGATTACTATTAAAATGAAAAACAAAACTGGTCAAGTGTGAGTTGGACTTGCACTATGAAGACTACATATATGCTTCCATACATAGTAAGAACTTTTCATCACGATCAGAAATTGACTCAACTCAATGATCGATAGTGTAAAATTTTAATGTTTTACTTTAAATGGAAATTTCAGATGTGATCGTAAATTACTACTTTTATTCTATTGTATTATAAACTATTTTTAGTATTTGTTGTTTACGTATAGCATACAGGGTCTAACTTTCAGCTCATCAGGTGCAGCCTTTTTCGTTAGAGATCTGGTAACAAAATGTACCTAAAAACAGAAACTTTAATAGGGCATGAAAAATGTATTTTGAGTCAAATATTAAAAATAAAAATACTAATTAAAGACAAACTCTGCGAGAGACCGAAGAGCCATCATGCGGATTGCGTCGAACTTTACAGCCAATGCCAATTCAATTACAGCAAAGGCGGGTGTGCAAGTCCACGTCCGAAATGTTCAACGGGTTTTAAAAATTTCTACCACTCTAGAATATAAAAAAAATAATGATCTGAGCAGCAATATCAACAACGGAAGGAACAATATGTGTTTTATGCCTACTAGGATGATTGTAAATCTTTACCTTGATCTGATAGAAGAAGAAATTTTATGCTTTGATGATATTGCTGAGGAACATTTGATCTTTTAACAAAAAAATGCTGCAGTCATTACAGCAAAAAAAACCTGGGTTTCTTTCCAGAAAATGGCTCTCCTTCAGTGGCCTGCGATTTCACCCGACCTCAACATTTATTGAAAATGTATGGGATGTATTATCCAATCCTGTAATGTTTATCAAGATGGCAGAACATTTCAATCGAAGGACGACCTTAACACAGCAATATCAGCTGAGTGGCGAAAACTTTCGCAAAATTATATTCAAAATCTTCATAACAAGCTACTCTATAGAATTTACGCTATTAACTTTTCGTGGAAGCACACACACATTATTATTAAAATATGGTAAGGTTAAATAAGTCTATCTATGAAGGTAATTCCCATTCTATTACAGAAACGGTTTTCATATCGAACTTTTCTAGAATTGCTAGACACGTGTCGTCATTTACTTCCTGTAAATGATTCGCTTAGGATTTTCAAAAATTTCAACGCGTTTCAATACGCATAAGACTTCTTAAGTGGGATTGCGAGGAAGAAAGCAAAAATACCTGCCCGTGGAAGGATCTGTATATAAAAATTGTTTGTAGACTCCAACCTACGCCCGTTCCCGCCATAAGGATCCAACCGAATCCTTTCATATAAGCTAAAAACGATGATGACGCATGGCGGGTACCTTTTCGGGTTGTGTGTCACTCCCCGCCAGCATAAAAAATTCAAACTTTTTGGATGCCGGTGTTTCGTGATGGAAATTTAATGTTCTAGGGGCCAAGAGAACTTTGTCGCCTTTCCCGACAGAGCAACTGGCCCCCGTAAAAAGTTTATAATGTTTTTTTAAAAAAACAACAATCGCGAGATTTCTTCGGGTAAAATTTGGGTAAATACAGTACACCTCCCCTCCGCACCTTTTTTCTTTCAATTCCCCCCCTTCTTTTGACGTGGGCAAATGCTCAAACGTGTGTAGCACCTGAAAAAGGGTTCTGCCCTGAGGGTTCAATTAAAGTCTTGTTAGAAATCTGCTGCTTTTTTTCCCTCAGAAAAAGTGAAGTTCTCCGCAATCACGCTCAGAGTTTGAATTCGGAGGTGAATTTTTGAACAGATGCCTTTTTGAACGACCAGCCTTCCTTCCTCTGTTCATCAGGAACTGGTGAAACAATTAAAAGAATTTTTTCAAAGTTTCCAGAATATTACTTTGTAATTCAATTTTAAATTGCAAAAAGACACGCACGGACTTTTTGAACGTTCAATAGACCGGTCGCAACTGGGTTTCGATAAGAGTGGGTCTACAATTTTTCATTAATCTTCTTAAATTTGTATCGTTAATGAATTATTCTTATCTATAGAATAGAATAGACATGTTTTTCAAAAATGATGTATTAAACATTATATCTCGTACAATAAAAAAATCAGTATGATATAGAAATGAGTATTAGACTAACTACTAAATCAGGTATTAAAACTTTAATCTTTTCATCCTGACACAGTTTTAAAATTAATGGATTCTTAGAAAAGCTACATTTTCCAAAGAAATTTCGCGGTTGTAAGGTCTACTTTTATAAAGCCCAATTGCGAGGAGGAGAAGTCCCAAGGTAAATTTAAAAATCTTTGATATTTATTTACAACATAATGGCTTGGAATGCTAAATGGAATATGAAAAGTTTATTGCTATGTTAGTTTTATTTAATACCGTATATATACCTAAAATATACACACATACATATGTATATGTTTTCCAGAAATGTTCAGCTTAAAATAAATATGCCCTAAACAACGCTGTTTTTAAATTAGGAGATAGAAACGCAGAAAATATCAAATGATATATGATTAGAAATAAGAACAAATTATGTATGTACATATGTATGTAATATAATCAAATTAACCTGGAGTAAGGTAGGTAATTTTCTCATGTTTGTTTTTAGCGAATAAGGACAATTTTCAAGAATTGAGCAATTTTATAATATTAGTTAGAGGTAAGTTTCTTGTCTAGGTAACATTCAAGATTACAAAATAATTTTTTTTCACAAAATTATTTTGATAAAGGACTTTTCGAGTGGTTTTAGTAGCTTAAGGTTAAAATTCTAAAAATTGTAGTAATGGTGCGCATTTTAAAAAAAAATAACACTTTCTTTGTGGTAAAAATTTTCAGAAAGGAGAGGATAAAAATTGATCGAATGCATATTAGGCAAAAATTCTATTAAGACCACTGGGTAACATATAATATATAAATCAATAAAATGCAACGAGATTTAAGCTAATAAGTTAATTATTTTCCAAGATACCCCAGTGACGCCTTCAAAAAAGGTAATTTCAAGATATCTTACAATAAAGTTATATTAATAATTATATATGTTTTTCTTTCTCCCTGAAAACTATTTATTTTAAAAAGAATGTGCCAAATTTAAGGATTTCAATTGAAATGTAAACAAATGTAAACAAATGACAACAATCAATAAAAAGAACGAAAGATTTCCGGATACGATTTGTTGGATTTAGAGAGAGGGCGTGGTCAGACATATGTAGTCCACTTTATGTTAAATATTTAGAAAATTAGTGAAGTCCAAGCGGTTTTCAAAAGTTCTTAGAATTGTTTCATTGAGAAATAGCAATTAGACGCAGGTTGTTTGTTACTTTTGGTTCTCGAAAAAAATTAACTACACATGTAGACTATGTAAGGTTTGGTTTATGAATCCTTTAACGATGTTAAATAATCAATACAAAACTGAAGACGAAAATGTGTCTTATGTAGAGGAAATATAAATTCCAAAAGCTCTTCCTGTTTAAAATGTTTCATCGCAATTTCTCTGAAAATTTAAAGTCCCATTCTCTTCTAGAAAATTAGATCTAATGATGGCTGCGGCACTGCAGCCGTGCAGATGGCATTCGCTCGGGTCTCAGATGAATGAGAGGTGGTCCAAGTCCAATCGCGGAGGAAACAGTCGGGCGCGGCTCTAATTTTAGAAATTGTCACTTGAATTGTTTCGATTCTTATGCGACGAAAATTTGAAAGAGCGCTCTTTAATTAGATTTCATCTTGTCACGGAGCACCGATCAGTGCGACGCTAAATGGCCTGGGATTGAACAATCCACGGATAGTCTTTTATTATGGGATAGACGTTTTTTCTTATGCAAATCAACCATTTGCCAAATGGGGTAGGTGAAAAGGTTAACTGCGGTGCTTTAGATTGATTTCCTTCTTATTTCTTTTCGTGATGACAATATGGAGCACATGTTCATATTATTTTACTGCTGTTGCTTTAAAAAGAAAATTAAGTATATATCGTATATTTCAACTACTGCAAACTTTGAGAATAAAACATGGGTTCACGATTATTTAACAAACTTATGGAAATATAAGTCCAACATCAAACCAGTTCAATGGTAATATAATATGTATTGTATATGATATAATAGTACTTTCATCAGAAGTACATACTTATGTGTATTTAATACGTTCCCTGCCACGTGTATCGAAAACGGTACACAAATGAAAGCGCCCTCTTAGCAAATGCCATTTTACGTGTTAAGTCTCTCACGAAAGTTATCTTGAAAATTCTGGCAGGAACGTGTTAAAATATCAGCTTGTATTGCGACTACGGGACCAGATTCAAAATCGATTCTGATTTCAATATTTGTATAACAGACAGACAATAAAGCAAGTTAAATATAATAAAATAAAAGCTTTTAAAAAGTATATTTTTCTTTCAATTTCCATTGATCAAACATAGCCCAGTTCATAAAGGACTTTGAAAACTACAGAAACGCAAAAAATATTATAAATGGTGTCCGAACCAATATATTTATGAATGCATATGTATACCTACATATATGTATGTATAGTTTTAAGTATTTTATTTAGATTCAGAATATAAAAAAATCTCATTTTAAAATCGCAATTATACTATATATACATGTAATAACCATTTTAGTTCATTTTGCACACTATTACACAATAAGAGTGAAGTCGTCGATAAGAATTTGCATTAAATGATCAAAGCATGCAAAATTATTCTTTAATAATAATAATAATAAAGGGAAAAACAAAAAGCTTTCGCAATGTTGCAGTTAGATGGACATAATAAAACCAGAATCAATTTTAAAATGCACATGCGCCGGGGGCAGGTCTAAACGCATATAAATAAATTAACTAGATTGACTGGTGTTTTTCGCATCTTAATCAGATACTCGACTGAATTTAATAGCATCATTTGTTTTTCTTCTTATCTAGCCCTATAATTCATTTCCAGCGGAAATGCTCCACTGTATTTGCAGTCGATAAGAAACTCTTCAAAAACGTGTTTTTAAGCTCTTGCATAATGATATGTAGTCCAAATTCGTTAAGCTTTGAACTTTTTGGCATTCTTCAGCGATTTACTACCTCCTTACCTTGGGGTCTCATAAAGATACCAAAAATGTGGTTCAATGCCAGGTTTCTTGTTATCGTTGATACCTAAACCCACGTTGTGGTTTTGAATTATAACTTTCTTTGCGTTAAGGGCGTATAGTCGTTAATCACTTACTATATGTATGACTGTGCTTATGACTGTCACCATTCCATATAATAAAGTCAATCTATTAAGAAACTTAATTTTGGGTAGTGAAAACAAGACTCTGTATTTCATTTGATTAGCCACATCAATATCTAAGAATACATCGTTTAACGCCCTTTTGGTTGACTTTTGCAAGCTTTGTTACTTTTTAAAATGATAGATTTATTTAGTGACTAACTTAATATTTGTTATGGCTGATATTTACGAGAATTCTACTCGTATATCAATTAAATTTAATACGGACGGTGTTTGGCATTCAAGCAGCTGTTGATTTTTTGTTAAGAGTGTATTATTCATACAATATCTACTATAGGTTGCTCACTTATATTGTAAGAAAATCTAAAAATCGGCAAAAAATACATCGAAGATTAATTACAACGACATAGTAAACAAAATATGTCGACCAAAAGGCGGCATTATTTTTCTGCGAACAATTTGAGCTGTTTGGATTGACTATTAAGAAATTAAAGCGCTGACGTGATCGGTGGTTACCACGCGATCGCTTCTCCATTTTTGTTTTGCGCAAGTAGCTTTACCAGTTGCAACAGGCCTTCAAAGGCGGTTTAATTCACCCAAAGCATCAAATTTCATTCAAGACCGCTAGTTACAGTTTTGATGATAAGATTATCACCATCTAAATAAAATCTTGTTGTATAAGATCTGGGTGTTAGGAGATCGCAGCCGATCTAGCCACTAATTACCTCTAAATGGCGCCTCAGGTCTCACTGGGTGTGCTGCCAGTCGGTTTCTGGAAGCTTTGAGCGGGTAACGAAAATTGTTAGGCGCAAAGTAGACAATACTGAAGCGCCGATTTCGACACGTATGTTTTTTTTGCTGTAGTTTACATAGGCATGTATATTGTATACCGCAAGCTCACCTGATATCAGGTGATTTTTACCAACGGTAACTGCGTATTATTTTTTTCTACTTTTACCTTTTGGAAATGAGAGAGAGAAAGTCAACAAGTTCGAGTTTGCAAAAGTTTTCCTCAATGGCGGCGGCGGGGGACGAAAATTTGCAATTCGAGCTTAAACATTTTGTGTGAAAATAAAACAGATAGTGTTCAATGATATTCATTTTGAGGGTCAGATTTAAGCTTTGAATGCAAGCACCAAAATTGGAATTTACATAATGACATAATTCATAAAGACATTAAGTACTTTGTGATCAGAATTACTTATCGGCTCATATTGTAACATTTCGATTGTAGCTAAGTAGTCGGAAGGAAGAGTTCACGAGGATTTAGACCAAAAGTCACTCATAATACTAGTTTGCTTAACTAACTTAACACAAATTTATTCCTACTACATATTAGTGATGAGCAGAATCGGCTTTGACCAAGAACAAAATGGATCCTTAGATAAAGCTTTTTAAAATAATGTATGTAATACACATTGAAAATTTTTATAAGGGTGCATCGAAGTATGTTAATTAAAACACCGAAACGTTTTTATTTCTATATTCTTTGCTCATCCAAGTAAAAAATAAACCGGCCAAGTGCGAGTCGAGACTCGATTACCAACAACACAAAATGGCTCAGTACAACGGAAATAATATCGCGTTTTAATTTTACCAGTAACGCCAAATAGCGGCGAGAGGACAAATAAACTGAAGAAGTTTATATTGAAAGGTTACTTCTTAAGTGATAGAAATAATAATTTTCGTTCAATCTACACTTCATTACCAATGTTCATGATTTTTTTCAGAATTACCTATAGTTTTTCAGAAATGCCTAAGTATATATATTTTTGAAATAACACCGTCCTGTATTTTGAATAATTTGTAAAAAAAAGTTTTCACGATAGAAATACAAAATATATTTTTGAACTTGCACTTTGATAAGTTTTCATTAGATACCCCATACATGGTTATCTATTGTAGAAAAACATTTTGTTTGAATTATTCGTTTCTGCCCAAAAAATTGACCCCTAAACTAAAATTAAGTTTTTTTTTTAATATCAGTTCTGTTTTTGGGCATAAATAGCTATTGGTTACTTAAACGGTGTAAGTAGCTGAAAGTTATTTACTCATTTTACTTAGATATAGGATCTGCAAAATATTTAAGTATAAAAGTACAAGATCAAGACCTAGACTAATTCTATTGATGCAAGACCAACGATCAAGACCATTACCAAGACTATGTATCATAAGTTTCAATTTTGCTCTTGTGTTGTTCATAACATAATAAGTACTACCTATATAATTTGTCTATTACAAATTGCAGTACTTTATGCTCATCTCAACAGATTTTTGGTCATAAGATAGAAAACATAATTTTTAGCGGAAAAATCTTATCCAAATAGCTACTTTGAATTAAGTGGTCCAATGTCAGTTAGACCCTTGAATCGCATAACTCACCACCTTTACGGGCAATGCGATAAATCGAAACTAAATCCTCACTCGAGTTAGAGTGGGGGTAAACCCCGAAACGGCAAGTCAAACGTCGCCATAAAACCATTTAGCACTTCCAGAAAATTAAGAGGAAAATCCTTGCTCACTATCCGGGCATTAAATCAGCGACAAATCAGCTGTCAAAAGTCGGTGAACTGCCGGGCAATGCGACCAGAGTGTCCCATAAACACAAAATTGCCATTTGTCCCCTTTATGCGGATCTTATTCTTCGCCCCTAGAAACGGCCACCCCTAAAATTTCTTCCTGGTGCAGGGGCCGGCCGTCGGACTTTATCCCTTTGCTCGGTCAGCTCAGTTCAAGCAAAATAAAATTGGGCAAATAAAACATTCGCCGTTTTGGGTTCTGTGCTCGTTCCACCCGGTGCTGGTCGATGTCCTGAGGCAGCCCACAAACACACGTCCCACACGTCGAAATGGCCGGGCACCGGGTCCAGGAGCGGCCTGCTCCGGGTGCGGGACAATGATGGCCAAATAATTTGTCAAGTGAATTTCAGGCTCTTTGAGCCCCAGTTGCTGGCCCCGCCGCGCCGCCCCGGTACATCCGCCCCGGGTCCGCTGTGCGTACAACGAACCGAACGAGCTGACCACGGAGACATGCAACGTTTTACAGGGACTTATTTATGGCTAATAAACTTTGATTTATCCATTTCAGTCGATTTACGTGGTTCCGTCCGCACAATCCGGCGGCCCCGACACAGGCCCACAGCTAATGGCTGCTTGTGGAATGGTTTTGCAACATTCAACCCACACCCACACCTTTTCTGGAACAATCGGGAACAATGGGACCGGTGCTACATCGACTCCTTGAGTCTTCCCTTTCCAGCCTTCCGGGCCCTTTTCTAGGACTTTCTGCAACACCTGAAAGTTCGGAGACGGTCAGCTCCTCAGTGGCTCCTCCTCAGTTTTTGTAACTCTCTACGTCTCAAGGGTATTTCTCGGCCGGATGCAAAACTTTATTTGCTGTCCCTTTGCATAAAATATTTAAGTTAAGAAAATCTCCCTCAAAATTGTCGTAAAAGGTATTGTATTATATAATACATACATATGTATACAATTATGGACGCTTGTAGTTACATTAAAAGAAATTTTTTTATATTTCCTTGGAGGGTATTTAATTCAAAGAGAATATTATATACTATACATATGTATGTACAAATATTGTATATCAGAAAAATTAAATTTCAAATTTGAGCTAAGTACATTCAAGTTAAATATTGCAAGAATTTAACTTCGGAAAAATGTTTATATTGCATACAGCTGTTTATCTATTGCGTATACAGTTGTGCGCAAAACTTCAACAACTGATTTTTGCAATATTAAAATTTATGAATATGATAAGATAATAAATTTTGTAGAGGAAAAATAGGATATGCTTTAATATTCATATTATAAAAAAGTTTAAGATAAGTAAAATCTTATAAGTAATTTTTAAAATCATACAAGGCAGAAGTAATTCCGTTAAATTTTCATTCAATATAATTCACATGTAGAGTTTAGAGTTTAGAGAGGAAAAAGGAAAATTATGTCTTACTTTGCACAACAATAAATGTAAATAACAACACACAAAATGTTGTCACAGGATATATGGTATATATCATTTCTATAAGCCTTTTTCCGAAGACTACGAATTCATGAACGAAAGTATCCCAACATGTCGCGTTTTGAAGACATTTTGTAAAACGTTGTTAAAAAACGAATTCTTACTGGAAATTGAAATGTGCGGGTGAAATGAAATACTAAAGTTTTTGGACTTTACGGAATACACTATCTAGGTTTACTCTCTATATAATATCTCTAGCTTTCATTGGAGATATGTATTTTGCGAGCTCTTTTCACGTTTCATTAATTTTTTTTTAAATCTTCACAAAAACCAAAATAGGAATTGTTTTAGGTTTTTATCCTATTTTGCTAAAAAACGTCGCGTGATAGAAAATTTTACTTTTTAATTGTGTAATCTACGGAAAAAAATCTATTGAAGTTACGTAAACAAACATAAAAAAAAGTTGTTCGTTTAATTAATTCGCGTAAATCATTTGTTGTTTAATAATTCACAAAGTAAACATTTATTTAATATGCGTTCTTCAAGAATATTTTTTTGTGCAGACCAGCACTCATTCGTGTTTTGAGTTAATACAAAAAATTAATTGATTGGCAAAATGCGCGCTACTAAAAAATTGAATGTAATAATATAGTAGTGTATAGTCATTTATACGAATTTTTATATATTCTAATATTTCGCAAAACATTGACATTTTTTATAGATTTTTCAATATACCATTTGTTTTCAATTAAGGTTAACAACGACAATTTGGAGACCTAAACTTAAATGCAAAGATGTAACGAAGTGCTCGCTCTATTTTGACTAAAGTATATCGGTTCAAGAACACCCGACTGTTCTCAAAAAAATTACTTTTTTTGCTAGAACCTGGTTACTAGGAGGATCTTAATTGCTATCCGAAAAGATTTGGCACGCTATCTTTAACCAGAATTACTTCGAATATAAGGTGAGCTCCGCACGGAAAGGAAATCTAATTTGCCACCCCATCTAACATTAAAATATTCCGAAAGACAGATGTCTTGACATTCCCGGCTGGAGGGTGAATTATTCTTCAAAAATCGAAGATTTATTATCCTATTAGCGGCGGCTAACCGTGACGTACTCCGTTCGGGGGTCCCGGCCCGGTACAATCTGAAGGGAGATTTCGTTCGGGAATCGCCCGGTCATCGCTCATGTCACTGAATAGTCCTTCTTCCTTATCTGAGGCGACGCCGGTAGGACCAAGGATGGGGTTTTCCAGTGAAAACCGCAATGAAGCATAAATTCTTGGGGATTTCTTACAACCGCATGCAGTGAAAGGTATGAGCCATTTATCACCCCGCAGTCGAATAGGCTGCAGGCAAAATTACTGCCGCAGGTTGTTGATAAATTTCTCCAATTTTCACCTTCATTTGAAGGCAATTTTTCTTTTCTGGGGCCACAGTAGGCTTTATTCAATTTTTGTAAAAGCAAATTCCATATCGAGGCCTCCTATGTAAAATTATACATAGATTAAACATTTTCTGCACCATGCCACTGAAACTATGAATGAACGCATTTTAGCCGATATATAAATTCCTTGCAAGCAGCAATCCAACCTCGTCTAATGGATTAAGTAGTTTCAAAAAAAATGTTCTACTTTAAATGTTATTGTTACCATGCATTTGAAAAAAAATCCCTGTAAAGTAGAGGAATAATTCCCAATTAGCTTTTCTTTAGTTACCCCTTGAGAAGAAAAATCCTGAAAAAACGTACGTTGAAGAAATCATAAATACAATGCGAAATCCGTTTCATCTACATATTTAATAAACAAAAAATTCTTAAGTATCTTAAATTCAATTAAATTTATATGTTATCCTCTTAAGTTTAGCAGGATTACGTTTACCTTTAAAAAGTTCTGAAAAATAACTCTGTTGCTGAGTTTTAATCTTACTTAAAACATCTTTTATAACCGGTGGTGGTGTTTAGTCGCCCACAAAAACGTTCAGAAATAAATCCTCCTCTTTTTTTAATCTTGCATAGCAATGGGAACAATAATTTTTAGTTATTATTAAAATTAATAATTATTGAATTAATTATTCAAAGTCGATTGAAATAAATATTAAACAAACTTTACTGACTTAAGCCATGCCAATACGGGAAACAGAACTTTTTGATGAAAAATATTGAACGTAGTTCAACTGCAAATGCAAAGAGCAGTGTTCTTGATTGATCTTGATCTTGAGTAAAAAGAAACTTTGAATGACCATAAGGTGGAAATAACATCTTTTAGACCGAATGTTAAACTAAAACTAAATAACCAGGAAATTCATTTTTCAGATGTTTAATATTAAGAAAACGAATAAGACAAAACTAGACCATGAGGAAATAAGTTCATGTTTTATAAGATTGTAATACAAGAAATGGTATTGATTTTCTCGCACTTATATTAATAAACAACAAATCTTCCAAAACAAAGTTAGCAAATAAAATAAGCGCTAGATTACATGCTATATATATACATAGTTAGTATATTTTATGAACACTGCTCTCTATTTAACTTAAAAGGTCATAAGGTTTTTGAATAATTTCTCTCACAAAAATAGATCATCTTGTACTCTTATATATATTCAATTGGTGTCATGAAAATGGATTTATTTTTTTCTTAGTTCTATGAAATTACTTCTAGGAAACTTATCAAAAATGAAAATAAGTTTGATTTATGTTTTCATTTTAGGCAACAAATTTCCATGACTGGTTAAGGTAATTAATTCATGTCTTGCTTACATATTTCTCTACTAGGTATCCTACAATAAATTGATTGTCAAGGTAAATTTTAAAAATTCGTGCCGAGCCTCATTTGTGTAAATAGCAAACATTTTGCGTGTTTAATTTAAAAGTAGATTATTGAACCGCTCTCACAATTAGCATTGAAATAGAATGTGCGAGGAGAGCAACTTTAAAAAGTTCTTTGGCCACTTTCCAGCTGCTAGTGACGTGCCTTCCTCTATTTTTTACCGGGCCATCTACAGTATCAGCAATTAATAATAAATAATGAAAAACAAGAAATTTTTAAGCGTGTAAATCCAGAAGGAGTTTTATATAGTGCGCATTGTCTAGCTAGCTAGTGGCTAGAGAGTCTAGAGGAATTTGCTGACGTTAAACGTTTTTCTTCAGTTCAGTTCTGGTCCGCAAAAAAAAAAATTGATCAATGACGCTAGAAACCATATTGGTTGTTTTAATTCTATATTTCTGGTTAGCCGTGGTAAAGGAGACCCATCCTCTGAAAAGGTATATGTCCAAGTTCTAGAAGGGCAGAAGCCAGAATCAACTATGTCATTGCTATCCGAATTGCGATAACTACGTCCTTCCGTTTGCTCCCTTCGGAGTTGATATTGGCAACATGAGAATTTAAGCAACTGGTTTTGTGTTAACTTCGCTCCTACATTGTCCTGTGTTCCTGATACTGCTGCAAATTTTATGGTCACTTTACCTGAGAATCGAAAAGTTTGTGGTAGGTTTAATAAATCACACTACCTGCTAATGGCCCAAGCTAATGAACATGTCCATTTTGCGGTAACCCTAGGAAGACATAAAATATTTAAACTTAAACTGTGGACATGCACGAAAGGGTGAACTTCAAAGGTTTGTCATGTCTCCTTCTAGGATTAGAACGACTTTTAAGTCTATATCCCACTATCAATTTACCATTCTTCAATATTATGAAAGATTTAAGCAGAGCGTTGTTATTTTAGAATATTGAAATATAAATACTATGTATGTAGGGAATCCCTTTGCATTAATTATAGCCCTGCAACGATGATTCATCGACGTCACTAGCCTCGGGAAACATTTTGGGTTGATCGCATATAAGGTTCTTTAAAAATTACTATTTGGAGCCACTAAGGTTCTTATTCAACGTAGTATAATTAAATATTTATTAAAAGCAATATTTTATAAATTACAATAGTGTCGGTCTAGTTACGATTGTGCACAATGTAAGGAATTCAACTCATATATGTATGTAGGTACGTATGTATGTTAAATAGCCAATTTTTTGCCTTTACAATATATGTGGTCTTTTGATATTATTAATTACCTTCCCTTAATAACTCTTCTAGGCATATTACATAGCCATTAACATGGACCAATTTACGAATTTTATCAGACAATGCTCGGTTGCAGGGTTCACACTAGGGAAGCGCTCGTGGTGCTCAACACACAATTTAAATGTTTTCAGTGGAGGAGCAGTCGAGTTGTTTTACTAGGAGCTGAATTCAATACCCGAATGACCTCTTCAATTATCCAGCTCTTGTTTTCGGGAAGTTAGAGGTCAACTCTACCGACATTTCTGGTATTGGCCCCAGAGAAGTTCATTCGAGACCCGGATCTGCCCTGCTCGAATAGTGGCCACTAGAACAGTTCTAGTTCACTTCTGGAACGTGGGCAGAACCACTCCCGATAGTCCACTATAATTTGAAGTGCCCTACTCGAGAGCCCGCACCGAACAACAGTGTGGCAGTACGAGAAAATTTAATCTCACTTAGGTGGGCCTTTGTGAGGTCTCGGAATTTCTGAAATGGGGGCTCCGATGGCAATTAATGTTGTATGCCGGTCCGGGTCGTCCGCGTCGTCGTCGCACAAACATAATTTCCCAGGTTTCGAAGTAGCACAGGAATTGAGTAGTGGCACTGTTCGTCTGTATGTTGGTGGCGGAAAATGGAAGCTCCGCACAGACACAAAGTGACTCTTCTGTTCTCGTGAATTTATGCGGAGGGACGGTAATAACACAAAAATTAGATAACCGTCGTAAATGCTTCACAAAAGACTAAGCACTTGGGACTCGCAGCCTCCGGGAGAGGTGCTCTGTATCCAAGCGCTTTGGCAGGGCTGCACGAAGGACGGCCAGAAGAATAAATCGCTGTTGTGGTGGTCTTATAAAATTAACGATTTTGTTCTGATTGTGGATCATGAACGCCTTGCCACTGATGGAGCTACCTGGGAAGTGAGAAGCATATTAAATGTTATTGACACATTAACGCCAGGATTACACTATCCTGTACAAACAACTATACTTAACAAATAGCATTCAAATTTCATATTCAGGTATTTTCAAGTAAATTCGGAATCTAAATTCAAATTTTAAGAGAAAATGATCTTCATATGTAGGTACATATCTACATTTGTACATTATATCCAGAGGTATAAACATTTATAGAAACCAATGTAATTTAAAATACTTTAAAATTTTGAAAACTTTGTGGTTTAGGGCGTGCACAAAAGTGTTTTAATTGCTTGCTATGCCTATAACAGTTTTACTTAGCAAATTTCCGAAATTTTTATGCCCCCGTTGAAACTATGTCTATCAGCATAGGCATGTTTTGAGCCAGTAAAATCTTATCACCTATCTTTTCAATTTTAGTACTTACCATATATACCGGTAACAATACTGCCTAATAGTTTGAACGAGTCATAATTCATCTAAATATTTGACAGCCTGCTTATTTGTTTATTATAAAATATATGTTATGATGAGAAATAATTGATTTATGGGGGTGTTTTATAAAATCGCAAATTACTACATAACAGCAAGCCCATATTTTTCATATAATTTTGGCGTGTTCTAGTTACCCCGGCTTTTTTAAAATCAATTCTTTTGCTCAAAATGGAATTTCAATTGTATACTCCATTTTTTAAGAATGGTGCCCCCCCCGTTTATCAATGTAAAGGAGTTTTAAACAAAAATGATGAGATAATCTATAATCTCTGTCGTAGAAGCTCACAATGAGGGATTACAAGCTGATCTGTTTGTATGACTTAGGGAAATTCCAAGTGTGAATTATAATAAACAAAAATTTAGAGATTTACGCAATACATATTGGAACAAACGCAATATAGTAGCCGTGTAGTATTTAATAATATAACATCCTACGCAAGACAATATTGCTAATGGTGCTATGAATATCTTGGCATGTAAGATCAAACAGCTTTGTGTTATTTTTGTTTACTTAATAAATGGCCATACCTATTATTGCACTGGTGAAATATTATTTATGACATTGTTCGTTATATAAGCGCGTATCAATTATTATTAATTTGTTATTATAAAGTAAATATAATGCTATATAGACAATTTTGAAATTCTGATTTTTTCAGTGTAGATCGATAAAATGTAATAAATTGAGAATCTTCCAATTAATTTGGATGAGAAATTTACCGACATTTTTGAATTATCCATGAAATGGAATTGTTGAATTACACAATTTATAAAGTAATACTTAAAAACGCTCGAATATCGTCTAGAAGAATGTCAAGATCGCTCTATATCACGTATGTTATATGACATCACAATTTTCGCAAACAACCTCTACGGAAAAGATGTTTTTTAATTTTTCTCAGTAATTGTGTCAGGATATGGGGCGATTCAAGCAACTATGTGCCATTGAATGCTGACATAAGAAGTGATATACACAGAAAGATCGTCTTTGTATTCAATAGCAGTCTTTAAATCTGTATTATATATGTACATTGCAATTAACTTTGATTATTTTATTCAATATAATTTCGTGACAAGGTTGGAACTTGTACCGGCGAAATGCGGGAGGTTTTAGTGGGGAGATCTTTGAATTTTTTGCTAATTTTATCGCATTTTTTTCTATCTTGGTTGTCAGTGACGGATACTTAAATTTTTATTTATTTTTTTCTTTTCAGCTACATTTCAGGCAAATTGCCAAGAAAAACAGTTTCAGTGCCATGACAAGAGCTGCATCAATATAAGATTTTTGTGCGACGGAGAAACTGACTGTGAGGACAAAAGTGATGAACTTGTTGAACTATGCAGTTCATTTTATGGTGAGTAGTATTTGTTTTTCATTCCACATTGTGGTTTTAAATATTGAGACACTATTTAAAAAAAAATATAATTCACTGATTATAAAAAAAAATGAACAAATTTTGCTTCATCAGTGTTATTCAAATTTTACTTCTATACAGTGTGGAATTTCGTACATAATCTGTTGCATTATTATGGAACTAAAGAAAAGCAAACAATAAGTAATTGATGCATAAATGAGTTTCTTTCTTGTCCAATTGCTTACTCATTTAACTTGCCACAAATCAGAATAGCGAATAGGTCTTCTCTTTTAATACTCTGAACAGATGAGGTTGGAAATTTTCTGGAAGTTTAGAATTTCGCGGACAAAGATCGTATCGTTTTTGAATTCATTAAAGAAAAGAAAAGTATCGAAAAAAGGCTCTATATTTCTTAATTTTCTAGATTTTGTATAATCGATATTTATGAAAAAGGATTGTAAATTAAAAAAAAAAAAAAAAACAATAAGAAAGGAAAGTTTTTGTATTTTCGAGAGGATTACGGTGAAAAAATGAATTTGTCATTATTTTCGATATTATCTAGACTAAAAACAGACTTAAAAAACACGAACAAAAATTCAACTAGGTACCTATTAATTTATATTGTTGAAAATCACTTTTTTTTTCTAATTAAAAGTAAGTGGTTCATTCAAGTTATTTTATTATTATTATTATTTATATTTTTATAAAGTTTAAATGTTTATACAATAGGATTTGATACTTAAGTGCTAGACACTATAATATTATTAATTAGTACTGAAATTACGTATATTCTTTCGTTGAATTTGTTTTCTTTTAAACCCAGTGATTTCCTATAAACTACTTTATATCATAGATAACGTATCCTAACTATACTATTTATACTAGTTAAGTTATTTTTTTAGTGTCAATCATCAAAATGGCGAAGACATTTTTCCAAAATATGTTAACGTTTGCTTAATTTTCGTACTATAGACTAACTTAACTAGGAAAATCCCAAATTTCATCTAATATGTACTTGTATGTCGTCTACGCACTTTATGCCCGTATTTTCTTCATCAGTAAACAAAACCAAAAACCCGAAATTATTGCTTCATTAGCAGTGCGCATTGACTCCTCGCTTGGAAGAAATTTCACCTCTTCTATCTCTGCCCAGTGTTAGTTTCTGCCCTGGTAAGGACATCCGTTTGGGAAATCGACCTAATTAGGGATGCAAATTGCACTAATTTCTTACTCCAAAGATTCACTTCGCAATATGTAGATGTCTCAGTGATAGGTGGGTACAGTGGTGCTACTTAATACTGACTTAGCTTAATTGGGTTCGTTTTTCTGGGAAAGTGTCGAGGAGCTGTTACGCTTGAAGATAAGAACTGAGAACTGAAATCGTAAATTTACAGATACGCTGGAAGTTCTTGGGTTCTTTCTTAATGACAAATTTGGGTAGTGCCTTGAATTCTCTGCAACAAACTAATCTGTTTTAGTGGAAGCACATCGAATGCGATTTTCGACGGTGTGCTCTCTTGATCCTTATTGTGCAATCTGCATTATTGGTAAAGTTTTCTAATTAAGATTCCGTGAAGATTCCATTACACGAGACAACTCAGCTCAAAATTTGAGTATGTGAAATTCATACGTTTCTGCATGTTCCCACGAGGTTTAGAGGATTCCATTGATGTCCTTATTTACGTATATCCCAGTCCCATCGTTTCATGATAACAGAGTATCTACAGGAACTGGCACCAGCCCGCCTGTGAAATAAAGAAATGAATAAGCTGCCAGCAATTTTATTTGAATCTACATATATTATACATATACATATGTAGGTACATATGAGTATATCTGGAAAAAAATTATAATAACATACTTTCAACACCTTATGAAATGTTTTTTTGAATATTCTTGTTCCGGGAAAAAATTTGTTACAATGAATATAGAATTTTCCGATGTACATATATGGTAGTTATACCTACATTAAATATACATACATACATATATTGAAAAGCAGCCCAATCAATACATATATTGTAGGCACATACATACGTACATTGACTTCACATGCAATTTTTCGTTAAACATATCTCCTACAGTTGAAACCGTACTTGACATAAGAACTTTCAAATTAATTTTCCTTGTCAATATCTATGTCGTTATGGATTACTTTTAAACTTTGAAATTCGTTTAGAGTCTTATGTTAAATCATGTCGATTATTATTGGGCCTTTATGCATAAGGTAATTTTTCTGGTCATAACGAATAGAACTGGGTTCGGAATGGAACAAAATCCTTAAAGACAATATTCCGAAGATACAAAATACAGCATCAACAAAATTCAGAAATAATAAAATCTGCAAATACCTATACAATAAAAATCTAAAAACGACAGAGTCTTTATAGTTAATATTATATTGGTGATTTTTTTTTTTTGATACTAATTTCTTCAATTTTTATTATGACGGTAATATCAGCACTTATATACAAAACTACATTTATCTTTTATAGCATAATTGGGTTCGAAGGTATCTTCATTTTAGATTTAGATCGACAATAAAGTTTCAAAGACTGTACGGCCATAAGTTTAAGATATTATAAACAACTCCCAGTTGCAAAACACAACTAAGTTTAAGAAAAAATTAATTTAAATAAGCCATGAATTTGAATTTTAATTCCTTTTTTTAAAATTTTGAATTCTTCGATTAAGTGATAATACGTAATTTTATTCACATAATTTCAACAATTCTTTATCAAAATGATGGCAGTGAAAACAATTTTAACAATATGTAAATAAATATGTATTGCGAAAATGTGGGGAAGTTATATTAGTATAAATTATGGCTCTTTTAAACCAGGATTGGCGATATCCAAGAATTAAAAAAGTCAGTATAGTTTTATAATAGGGCTGAATTAAAAAGGTGTCTACTTGTAACCTGATTTATATTCCTTTTTATTTTTATGTCTTAACCTCTTTAGACCTGAACTAATAGTGGCAGTGTTAAGTCATTTATAAGAATATTGATTTAAAAAAATTTCAAAGCTATGACGGTGTTGTTGATGTAAAGCAAAACTTGTTCGCCTTTTATTGCAAATTAAACACCAGTTGGTGTTTTCTCGTTTAAATTTGGCTTTAAGTGGGTTCGAAATTGATTCAGTCTGTTAAAGGGCATTAAATACATTTCGGACAAGAAAATATTGAGGCAGATTTTTAAATTAAGCGCATTCGCTGATTTCAAAGTGGATATTTTCCCTCTCATTGCAGAGCTTTAAAAACGTGAAATAAAATCCTTTTCCACTATAGTCCTAACGTAAAATCTCAACTAGAAATCACAGGGTGTATTTAGGTGGGATAAATGAGGCCTATTTGTTCATGGGGATCTTCGGCAGTCGCAGCGACAGCAACAAAAGTGGCGGCGGCAGCACGGTGTAATTTATAAGCATTCGATTGACGTTGATTGAATCTTTGATTGAGATTAATCGATGGGGATGTTGGAGCCATTACAGCCATTTGCCTCGACTGCTGGTGCTTCGCGTCCGGAGACAATTACTGGCGGTTTGCGTCGCAATTGTCGATTACGATAAAAAAAAACACTACTCGGTTGCGTCGTAATAAATGGCTGTTCCTAAACATTAGGAAAAATTTATATAAGAACTATAACCGAAATTGTTACGTCTTTAAAATTTTCTGTTCTGATGAATTAGCTCGTACTAGAGACTAGAGAGCTTAAGGAGGCAGCGACTGATTAAATTTCACTTTACTCTCGGGAGCCAGACGGTTTCCTTCCAGAGCAATAAGTGCCAAGATTTTAGCTATTAGCTAAGCGTTCCAACCGAAGAGATAAGTGCGGGGATTTGCATAATCCATGAATTAAAGGGTTTTTATTACGTCTCGAATGCAACCGACTGGGACGGACTGAATTTGTGTCTTGCTTAGGGTGCGCTTACTTACTTCATTTAGGTACTAAAAACACGGCACGGAACCTTTTCGTTTCTAGCATTTCACGTGGATAAAATAAAGCAACAAAAACGCTCCCAATGCACTTGAAGTACAATGGTCGAAAGAGGACTTCTTAAGCTTCTTAAAATTACGTAATAATTACTGTACCGTTTTACTGTAAGACGAAAAAATGTCTCAACGAATTTGAGTATGGTTTTATTTTTTGTAAGTAAATCATCAAGTACCAAATGCTTTTTGGAAAATAATTTCTATCCTTCGATATAAAAATTTGATTACGATTTTTTAAAGTTGATATTTGGTAAAAATCGTTTAGAAGATTTTCAGGTTCTACATATAAGAGAATGTGAAGGGATTTTAGTCTCTATTGCAACTGAATGTTTTTCGACGAAACTACATATACTGAAGATAAGAACAATATTTTATTACCGCTATTTAATGTTTATTTATTTAATGTTTATATGTAAAACTTTTTTGGTCAAGATTTTTCATTACGTAGTATATACTAAAAATTCCTGAAAAAGTATAGTTTTATACTCTGTAAAACAATACTCCAGTGAAATGTTACCAAAGGTCCAATCTTTGGAAATCTGTCCACCGGGCTGGAATTTTTTGTAGAAGTAGATACAACAGATCGTAAATATCTAGCGGAGAATAATTTCCTATTGATTTTAATGTTTGAAATTATCAGACATTTTAAATCAAAACTCAGCAAAATGGTGGTATGTATCGTTTTTAGTTCTGTCTAGACGCGAGGAGGAAGGAAATACCCTCACAAAAATTAATTTTAAATAACAATGGCCGATTCCGACGGATGAAAATTTCAAATAGTGTCCCGTCTTTTAATTTATGAAGCTGGTTTTTGAGATATTGTAGTCGCAATTTTAGAATCACCATTTTGATTTTTTACATTTTTTTACTAGGATCTAAATTAAAAGCTTCGATATCATTTTTATAATTTCCAGTGGTAATGATAAAATCTTTTACTTTTGAGAGATTTAGTTGACCTAATTGGAGCAATTGTTCCTCGACAGATTATCCTACACCGTAACAAGAAGCGTAATAGCAAAGATTGTGTAACTATAAAGTTATAAAGTCTTATGGTAATAGTCTTTTGTGAAATTGTATCCTAAAATCCTAGCTCTTTTAATTAGGTTGAATAACATGGAACAAATTGCCAACAAACAAAGCATTAAACTAGTCTTCCGAGATATGTGTGCAATATCTACGTCAACATCCGCTCCATCATTTCCACACGTCATTTGTTTGTCCGTACAATGAATGTATACCCGAAATAAGGAATTAACCGCTTTCATTAGTCACAATTTGTCTTTTAGAAGCATCCTCCGAGCTGAGCAGACAATATTCTCGAGGATGACACAACCACATGGCATATTTGGGATCACTGGCCAAAGCATAGGTGTAATCTTTTCCCTGTCACATATTTGTAGCTTTAAAGTGTAGCGCATTGTTGACACACCACTCCATCACATCATCCTGAAACTGGTTTTGAGCTAATCCTTTGTGGCCGTCTAGAGTTATTTAGTCAGAATATTTCTGCTCTATATTTGCCTGCTGGTGGCTAGCATACACCTAGAAGTTAGAGGCAAAAGAGTTGAAAGACAAATTTTACATTGCCATGCCATGTCCATGGAGTCTGTTGAGAACATTTTCATACATGTAGCGAAAAACCATAAAGTCGCTATTTATATTTTCCTAGTGTATATATCTCGTCTTGTTGTAAAGAAACTATTTGCTTTACCAAAACTGTGCTGGCGTAGAAATTTCAGAAGGGATACCCTTTAATTTCTGCATTGGTCGTAATGCAATCGAAAATATTTATATTCAGGATTATGAATTCTATCAATTTAAAGGAATCCGCTTAGAAGGAAAGGGCAATGCTGATATCTCCAAATTTCGGATGGACTCGATTTGCATATATATTACTCGTACATAGCCAAATATATATGTATGTATAGTACATATATTATTCTTATTAGCTTTTCTAACCGTCCAAAATCCGAAAATTCAATTCATTGATATAGTTACCCGGCTGGGAAACCCTCCCGCATTGCTACATTGACTGAGAAATTTGTCTCAATAAAGCTCGGAACATAAACTTCCATTCCTGCACCGTTTGTAGAAAAAGGAACTAAGAAGGGAAAAAAATTCCAAGTCTTTTCGAATATCCTTACAAGAAGGCACTTCTCGTAGCGAAGTTTTATTTGTGGTCAAGGTATTTCGACCGGGGAGGGATACAAAGGGCAGGGATAATATCGTCTCATTCGTATTAATGTCAAGATCATCCCCTGACAGCCATTGAAATTGATTTTCTATTCCCGGGGAAATGAAGAAAAAAGACTTGGATGCTTTGGTTCCCTCTAGCAATTCTCTTGAAACGTGGCTGCTGGATTTAACCATCCCCAAGTCAAGATGTAGCTGGACCAGCTCCAGCATCTTCGTCCTCAACGAAACCAATGAGTTCATCTTTGGATAAAAACAGAGTCGTAAGGTGATTGGTTTATCACGTGTCACACAAAATAAATGACGTGAATGCGCGATACCTTCCGCTCTATCTAAATTCACTGCCAATACTGACTGACTGTCTATGATGAATAGATAAGCAGGTTAACGCAAAGATTATTCTGTACCTCGAGCAAGTATCTGATTTGATCCAGAGTTATTCTAAGTAGGGAAGTATAAGAAGATATCTCTTTTTAGGAGTTGTCTTATCGTTTGTACTATTATCAAATAAAATAGAAAATTGTTCAGGAATAGGTTGATTTAACATAATATTGTATTTTAAAAAAAGTTAGATAAATATTATCGAATTATTATAGTTAAATAAATCATATTACAGTTCAGTGAATTGTATTCTGCAGATTTTCTTTTATTAGGCCAAAAACCTTTGGGGATAAAAGTTTTGTTCTGTTCTGAATTATGATATTTTATGAAAACAATTTTGAATTTTTTGAATTATTTTACAATTAGGTACAATATCATTTAAATGTTTTACAATGATAAATATTCGAAGACCAGAACAAAGTGGGAAAGTATTGTCCTTTCTTTATATGATGGGTTTTTTTAAAGAATTATAAAATATTGAAGACCTATAATTGTATTCTTAATAGAGTGTGGGACCTGTTCTAATTTTCGTATTCGTATGAAATACATTTTCGCATGAAAACTATTTAAATGTTTTTAACTCTTTTGAAATTTTCGATTCTGTATGAGATTTAGCATAGAGCATGACATGTAATACTCAAAACCTCTTAAATCTTATTGATGTAGGAGGATAGACAATTTTCACTATTATTTGAATTCGGTTTCGAACGAAAATGAGAACAGGGGCATGTGTGTAATATTCTTTTGCATCCGGTGTATCAGAAGCAGGGTAAGTTTTTGAATAGCGAACCACATTTTTGGTTTTGAGACCCATAACTAGCAAGTTTAGAACTCTATAGCCGTTTATATAATCTTTTTCAAAGCCTACAAATTACATGAAGACAATTAACTACGTCAGAGATACTTGTTTCTCCATATTTTTTGCCCGATATATTATATGTTCTATTTCAGAACCTCAGCTAATTTGAGATTGCTATAGACAATTTTACCCTCTACAATATTAACGCAACTATTCTTACGATATCTGTTACATTCAGTTTAAGATGAACGTGCAAAAATCTTAAAACAAATACACAAGCATTTAAAGTCAACGAGTTTATCAGTATCATCCTTTAAATTTCTTCAACGCGTTTAATAAATATGTGAAAAAATGTTCTCAAAAATGTATATAAAAATTCAAATGTCAATACTTCACATTTACATAATTCCTAAAGTATCAATTTAAATCTACACGTGCGCTAGAAATTTCCATGCAATCTCGCCCAATTTTCATATTTATATCGATATATTACCAAGCTGAGAGCCACCATTTATAAGTAAAAGCAACATCAAATTGTTCCAGTAAAATTCTCACGTGTATTCAATTGAATTGGACCCCTCCGTTGGGCTCCTCCTAATAGGCGTCCTATCTCTGTAGATTGCGAAATGTACCAAATAAAAATGTTTTTATGTAATAAATTATGTCATTCATTGAAATAAATTTTCCGTTGGTGCCATAAACAAGAAAATGGCAGATAACAGGCGCCCTAGAATGACATATAGGAATCAGAAAGTCAGTTAAATACACTTTCGCTGGTTCTATTACGTGCGGCGGGGTCTGTTGCTGGTGTTTATATCTTTTACAGGACCAGCCTACACCCCAGGTTCTAGCAACCAGCTGAGAGGGTGAAGCCGAATTGGGCCTATATATTCGATAGACCCCCGTATGGCAGTACCAAGATAGCGAATTAGGGGCGTGGGAGCAAAGGTACCTTTCAAGGCACTGCTGGTCATCACCGTCGTCTTAATAGCATCTTTTCTAAGCCATTGTTTTTCCGTTGATGCCAACCCCATTTCTTCGGAAATTTATGACCCTGTACCAAGCTAATGAAGGTCGGGGAGAAACGTTTGTATGATTACTTATACTTCGTAAGGAAGGAAGTCTTAAGAAGGTTTAGAAATTTGAACGCTGAATACTATTGAGCATTATTTTCTAACCTTATACCTTCTCTATAGTTCCTATTTATCGAAAGCTAGTGGTAGTGGCACTTTGGCCTTTCCAAAACAAAATTCTCCAGTCGTCTGCTTTATTACTAAGCGTTTATTTATCAAGATGTAAAAGTCGGCAAAGTTTTCCGTCTTTTGTTTTATAAATTCGCGACATCTTAGACGGTAAGGCGTTTTATGATGAAGAAGGGAATTTTGCTGCCGCGCACCATTACTGACGACAGAAATTAAGCGAAATGCTGCAGGTGCAACTACTTCGATAAAAATTAAAATTAGCGCACAAACAGCAGATGGAATTGAAACTAATTTATATTGTCGCGTAGTTAGAGATGAATAATTGAAATATTTTCTCTTGGGTTTCTTACAATTTTACGTTCATGCTATTTGAGACGGCCGTAGGAGTCTCTCGGACAATTGGGGTCAATTACAAGATTCGAAGCGCTTCTGTCGGTTATCTGGCCTGATCGATTAGTGGTGTAATTGTCTAGACCTTCTGATTACCCTCGTTCGCTCTCCAATCAGTATAAAATTCGTGAGAAGACAAGGGGATAATTTTGAATCCTTAAAGGCCCTACAAGACTAGTTACACGGCCCCATTAAAACTGGTAGTATCATCCCTGGGTAGGGTAATTTGCACGTCTAATCGCATGTCCTTTAATGAATACAAATTACCCCGGATTAGCCTCATTAGCCCCGACGGTCCTCCTTTATCACTGTTAATTTCACCTCCCGCGACCCGTGCTTTCTCTTTGCACCTGATTCCCACCGAATATTTATCTGAGCCAGAAATTAATTCCGCTTTATGACGCATCAATGTTGCTATAAAATTTCTGAAATTCGACTCCTTCGAATCGATTGAATTGGGGGCAGTTAAACGTTTTTTTGTACTCGATGACGCGCAGGGCTCCAGTGCAATTGGTGTGCGCTCTGACGGCCTGGCACTCCTGGTAGAGAATGGCAGGCCTACTAAAATGTACCGAAATTGTAATGAAAAGACCAGAGCCAGCCTTCATAACCCAATTTCCGAAATGTTTTACGTGCCCAGTATGCACAAGGATTTCGACATCGACATTCGACTGGGAATCGGCAGTTAGGAACAGAGTCGAGGCTGAAGGCAGCAGCGCCTCCGCACCGCGGTTGGGGGGCCGGGGCCCCACTCGTCATAAAGCAGCCAGCAGAGGAACGCAAAATGTGTGCCTTTGCCGTTGCTGTGTCAAGCCTGCCGCAGTACGTCAACCCTCAATTCATTTTCCCATCCAGCTCCGGCTCGGCCCCACGGACATATTTCATCCTCTGACATTTATCAGAATTACTGCCCAGGGAGCCCCCGCTCGTTCCGCTTTTGGGGCGGGATTTGTTCGTCATCAAAAATGTATTGAAGATGCTCCCGGAGACGACCCGTCTTTTCTGTATTGGGGGGCTCCTCTTGTTTCGACTTTCGGAGGCTCTTTCCTGACTTTGAACCGAACCGAAACATGTCGAGCTAGAAGATGTCCCTGCAGAGGGGCCACTCACCCCGAGATATTTACGTTGAGCCGAACAAATTGTTATCATCGGTTTACTCGCGCTGGGAGTCGGATCGATAGTCTTCACCTTCATCGGGGTTGGCACTTTTAATATGTGCCCCCCCAGTTCGAGTTTCAACGACAGAATGTGCTCCACTCGAACTGCCATTGGAGTCAATCTCAACGGGATCAAAGTGTCAGATCAGATGGTTGCGCCCTCTTCAGGATAAAATACCCGCCGAAGAGGGCATCGTCAGCTGATGCCGTATACCCATTTTCCGGATCCTTGAAATGTGCAGCACTCAAGCGCGAGAAGAAATAAATTTATAGGGTTTTGCAATAACTTTGGGCAAGTACCTTTTAGGCTCTCTTAATTGAGCCAAGAACTTCCGGCGGGTAAGGGTTAAGCTCGTTCTGCGACCCCGTTGACGTCTCGACGACCTTCTAATGATAAAATCGCACCTCTCAAGGAGTTGAGAAGGGCCCCGCACGTAATGAAGGGCTGGTGAGTGGGTGCTGAAGGGTTTGAATAAAAAATGAGTTTTCAGAGGTCTCTTCGTTGGTATTCATGGCGAGCAAGAAGCATGAAATTTCATAAGAATATGTTATCACGCCTGGAATTTAATAAGAGGAATTCGGCATCAAGCCTACAGAGGTAGCGATTCTATCCCCAACAAAATATAGTTCCTACTGATAAATGTCTACTTAGATTCTGCAATTTATAAATGTGTCACGAAATTATTCGTACACCCAGAAAAATTTTGATGTTGAAAACTTAAAAATCGGTCAATTTTAAAAATGCCATAATTAAAATAGCATTTCGATATTATGGCATATCTTGAGAAGATGCAAACTTATTTGTTTTAATAATTTTGTTCATAATTCTTATAGATTTTTATAATTTCAATTTCTCAGCTTTTGTACTTAATTGAAAAACTTTTTCCATATGAAAAGTACACAGAAAAATGAAATTTATTTGATAATTGTTATGGGGACATCGAATTACTTCATAATTATTATCTAATTATTACCTCTTTGTCGTTACTATTCAATTTATAATTTTCATCTAATCAAATAAAACCTTTTATACGTACAAAATATATTATTGAATATAAGAAGGCTACAAACGAAATAAATAATTCTAGCCAGGGATTGTAGTTTTATTTTAAAGCTTTTTGTTCCAGTTACTTCTAAGAGTTCATTAAAGATTTTTATTTCTTAAAAACTTCTATAAAAGTTATGGAAACGATTTAGATTTATTTTTGGTCACAAGTAAAAATCATCAAAAGAGAAATATAAATCACGAATCATGAAAAAATTTTATTTCACTGATTTAAGAATATAAATCATTGGAGGATTTTTATTTTGTTGATCAATAAATAAAAAGTATCTGCGCAATTTTTATTACTTGTTCAGAAAAATAAAAATCACTTGATGGTTTTAACTCCTAATAAGAAAAATAAATGTCTTTATGTATTTATTATTTGTAATCAGCAAAAAATAAAAATTACTTAATGTTGTTATTTATGACCAAAATATATAATGAATAATGTATTTATTTATGACCAAAATACTATATAATTGCAAAAAATAAAAACCTTTAAAGAGCCTTTAGAAGCGACTGAAGTTATTATAAGTTAAATTTAAACATTTAATTTGGATTTTAAGGTAGTTATATATACAATAGGTCAATAGGAGATAATGGTCTGTTCGGTGTATTTTTATTCAAATAGAAGACTAAATACGTAGGTATACTTAAGAGCAAATATCCCTATAATTTTTTTGATAGAAATTATGTAATTTTCGAAACAACTACTAGTAATGAAAAAAATTACTTATTCCGCAGTTGATTCTTTAATACAACGTGCAATTTCATGCGATTTTTTAAAATAAAAATGTAAAGCATAATCTTATTTACAGTATCTGAATCTAGCTTAATATAATAGTGATGTTTTTTTGTTTATACTTTCAGAAATAATTGTTATTTTCGTTCCCTGAGTTTAATTTAATTTAGTTTAATTTAATTATCTACATCAAATTTACACAAAAGAATGAAGGTGGCACTAAAAAAGCTCAGCTCGGCACGGCGCGATGTGTAGCTTAAGTTTACATTGTTCCACGTTCCAGAGCTTCCAGCTCGAAATAACCTTTTGCTCCTGAAAGTATGCAATCATTGATTATTCGCGGTCCGTTGAAATTCATCTTGGTTTGTTTGCCGTCAGTAGGAGCAGCCACCGCAAGTAAAGTGACTCTTAAGAAAACAGACGAATTTAACAAAAATATAATGAAATGAAAGAAAAGGGAGAAAAGTAAATCTAATATAATATATTTTAATACTCATTTTGTCCGTAATGTGGATTTTGTGTTATAAAACCAAATCGAACTGAATTCTAAGATACATAAGACTACAATTAATTGGCAATAGAGGTCTATACGTGTACCAATATAAAAAAAAGTAACTATCTTCCAGAAAATTACCAACCAAAAAAACCAGAAATTGAAGCTTATAAAAGAACATCGTATCATCGTATTTTATGGATTGGCCACATATTGCTCGTTTGTTCATCATAGCCTTGTATTTTTAAGCATATGCGAGGAAAACCGTTGGTGACTTCATGGTTTGACCGATTTTTAAATATTTTTATAGCACACAATAACTTAACTATATTGATTGAAGACAACTCTTCGATCATCAGGCGGTAAAGTGCCAGTGCAGAGTGCTCGTGTGGTTCTTGTCTGATGCACTTTCTGCTCGAAGCTTCTAAGCAGTTCTGACCATAAATTGAGATTTCCCTACCACTTTAACCCTAAGAGAAGGTAAAACTCGGCAAAGAGTAAGTAACTTTGTTAGAAAATATGGAAATTAGGTTTGCTCTACAATTTATCAGATTTTCATAAAATGTGATTAACTGCTCGTCGTCCCACGGTCGACTGCGCGTAACATATTCAAATATAAATATTTAAAGTAGTTCTAGATAGATACTCGTTTTGCTTTTTATCTCGATTAGAAAAATTGAAAAATTGCTTTCAACTATGAAAGTAAAAAGAAACTATGAGCTTTATTGTATTGTTACATTTTAATTAACTTGTATTCTTCAAATTCTGAAAACACTTAAGAAATTGCGACGTGTTCTTTTAAGGCTAAAATTTTACTATCATATAAAAAAAAATTATTGAAATTAATAATTAATTAATACTTTCCGGTAAGTAAAATAAACGAGTGGCATCATAGAAAATCTTAATGCTTGTAAAATTATTCTCTATCAAATACCTCTTTGAAAAGTTTTAATAACTTTCAGATCAACTTTCGCTGTGTTTTTAAATGTGACAGAAGTTGATAATTGGCGCTATTTTAAGGTATAATAATTATTGCTGGCAATGTTTATAGAGAAGTAGAAGCAGCTATAAATTTCAAAAAATTCAACAAACTTTATCGCAATGTTGAAAAGTGTGTTTTAGTATTAAATTGTTGATCTTACTATTATTATCTGTATAACTATAATACTTCATACCTTCAAGTTTACTGCGTTCATATTAACTGCAACATTAAAGTCGTCAGTGTTCTAGAAATTTTATATGAAAAGTCTGAAAAAATGACGGTGCTCCATCGCAACCATGATACAACTAACAGAGGAAAAATCGTTCATGGGTAAGCACCATAAGCCGTGCAGAATCTAGAAAGACCCAATTCCGCACGACAATCGCATTCTACACTAAATGCCCGAAAAATCGGAACAAAATTCAGAGAGCCGCCGTAAAATTTCATGGTAACCAAATAGATTTTATACGAGTGACGAGAATTTTACGAATTCTCACTTACATAATAAAAAATATAGAAACTTTTTAATTTTTCTTTCTCTATTCATGAAATTTCCTGGAAAATTTTAGTTGTATCGCGATTACGGTGGGAACCGTATTTTTGTTAATTTTTCTCTCTGTATATCGCCCCGGCAATTTCATGATACGGCCATTCATTAAAATAAATTTATCAGATCTTGTTGTATTCCAAATGAATATTTCAGTGAATAGAATGTAACGCAATGATTATATAGCATTTAATACGAGGCCGGTGTATCATATATTGTATGTACATATATAATATAAAGCACTATTTAGTAATTTCCACGTGATGTATAGACAAACAAACATTTTTAAAAACTGCTGTTTTGGTTCCTAAATACATATAGATTATTATAAAATGCTATATATTGTAGTTCCGCGCTAATACGACTATCGATTTCTCCTTTTGTAACATTTCATTCAATTCAAAGATCCATTAAAGCGTATATTAATTCATAGTGGGAAATTGCACGCTCAGATAAATTGCGCAAACTATAATATTTGGGGATGGTATATAATTTGCTCTTTCGGGTTATAGTTTAGATGTGGTGCATTCTAAATTTTTTCTCAGTGAACGATTAGTATTATTACAATAGAACAATGATTTTCTGTATTTCTAATTTCATTCAGTGTTTTTCTCGGAAATACATATGTATATAACAAAAAATACAGGTCCTTTTGCCTGCTTTTCCAGTAAAAAAAAATAGCTACATATTATATCAAACAATTGATATTGCAATAACTTTTAGGAGGATACTGAGATTCAATTAAACTAAGGCAGCAATGAGAAGCGTTAATTTGAACATGTCATAATTGGATACAAGAAATTACAGCTCACTTTTTCAACACATCAAAATTGAATAACAAATTTATAAAATTGAAGTTAGAAACTCTTAATATGTACTGATAATATATGTACAATACTAGCTATTCAGTTTTAATGAAATAACTTTCCCGTATTTTCATACAAAATTAAATTAAACTAAAATAATTTAGAGTTAAGTTTCATTTAAAAATGTTCTTAGTGTATGGATATCGCTAGTTCTTCTTTTATTTAAAACATTGCATTTTATAGTCTCAGTTAACTTAAAGTATTGCTTTGCCTGATAACGACCTCCAAACTTAAGCACAAACCTCATGTGAGTACTGAGAAAAAGTTTCCGTGTTTTCATCGCTTACCGAAGCGATAAAACTGCTGACCCAAAAGAACCTTCAACTAAGTCTGATTTTATAGTCTCAGTTAACTTAAAGTATTGCTTTGCCTGATAACGACCTCCAAACTTAAGCACAAACCTCATGTGAGTACTGAGAAAAAGTTTCCGTGTTTTCATCGCTTACCGAAGCGATAAAACTGCTGACCCAAAAGAACCTTCAACTAAGTCTGGTCGTTTAAAAAGAAAACAGCTCCCATCAAAGGTTCAGTTTGCAACAGCACCAATCCAATTCGCTAAAAGATCGAAGTTATCATTCCGTAAAAAGATACGCTGGTTCACCACCGCCTGATCAATAATTCTTTGGGTATTTTTTTAGCTAAATCCACCATTCCCACGAGAACTGCAGCTATATTTGGTAAATTATTCATCTCAGAACCTTTTTCGTTCTACTATCTTTGTAGAAATATCTCGAACGCTAATGAATACAAAGACGAAAAAGTCGAAAAATATTACCAAAAGGATATTGTGCAAACCGGCGAAGAGGCCCCCGATTGTATCCTTTTTAAAATGCAAACAGTCCGAATCCAATATCCCTTCATCGATTTCATTTTATTCAAATGTCTGCCAATTTTGTCGGATGAACAAAAACAAAAGGCCAAAAAGGAACTGCTTTAAGATACCGAAGATACTGAGGGGTTTTTGGGAAATGTGCTCCCCATGTGAGCATACAACCGAGAGGTACTTCCCGGGAATGTGAATTGCAGGAGTGGGTCAGGATTCAGGCTACGATTATGATTATCGGTTTTTAGAGGTTGCCTATACAACTGCGATGCCTCAATGGCTGTCAGTTGGTATTCCTGCAGATTCTAGAATTCTGGAATCCTTTTGGGTAATACGAGTTGCCCCGAGCACTCTGCAAGACTACAGATGACACCCACGCACATTTTTATTTTTAAAGAGTCGTTTCATGTGCCATTTTCGGAAAGAGGACAGAAACCGCACCCGTCACCCTGCCTCGCAGGGACATGAATCTCCAAAAAGTTATCCCATTTTTTACCGGAACTGAAAGGCAGAAAAAAAAGGAAAACAAACGACTGTCGCTCGGAGGAGACTTACAGCCGAACGACTGGTTGGCTCCATAACATAAATCCAATCCCGAGTTAATCCAATGGAAACGAAACTGATCCTTTTCGGGTAACGTCCGTTTGCACTTTCGTAAAAGTTCGCTTTTATAGGACGAGCTGCCAGAGCGGGCCAATTCCCAGATATTGCATGTACCTGAAGTCGCAGAAATTGACATCGAGGCGATAAAAAGGAAGCAGGACAAGCATAAAGGAGATTTCCTGTTTTGCCAGGCTCATTCAGGCAGCCCGGAAAAAACGGGTTGGCGTTGGACACGCTCCCGGACTCCTGGACAATCGCATTAATAATACAGAGCGCCCAAACGGAATTGCATTAGGCCGAATGGTTTACATGACCCGGATCACATCATCATCGCGCTAAATTGGTCTCGAATAAGGTTTCTTATATTTTCATCTTTTTTATTTTTGAAGATTCGTCCAGAGCAGGAAATTTATTTTAAACTAGCTGACCCGCCATGTATTGCTATGGTATTTTTGTATAGAACACAAATAAAGTTTAAAAAACCTTAAAGTTATACGGTTTTATTTTAAATCAACAGCTTTACAAAAAGACTAGAAATTCCATCATCAGACCCTCGTTACCAAATTGAAATTTCACGAGAACTCAATATGTGTGCAAAGTTTCATAAGAATCGGTTTAGTAGAAGTAGTTGAAAAAGCTGTCGAAGGATTTTAAACATACAAATATACGAGGTCAAGCTAAATAAAACCGTTTAATAAAAAATAAAATTTCATTTATTGAAAGTAAAAAATGTAATAGTTTATTTCTTTTATATACAAATAATACAATACCACATAAAAATTCAGCGCTACCGATCCAAAAATGTTTAAACTATGTGTGTTCTAAACCTTCCTGACATCAATACAAACAAAATCTCTATTGAGCTCAATTGGTTCAGTACATCCCATGTCTATAAGCTTCATACAAAAAGGAACATTCAATTTTATGTATTTATATATTGTATAAGATAAAATATCTATTATTTATTATAAGTAACTATCAAGATTCCCATAAATCGACAATTTGGTGTTGACCTGTGTTACAATATTCTCAATTCTCTAATTACTACTCTTAAGTATTTATAATAGAATCTAATGAATCTAATTTATAATTTTGAAATGTTTCTTAATATTATTTCCTATTTAAAAATCGAGGGTAGTTTTGGTATTTTCGAAGTTCAGGATGTGGTTTATTGTTATGCCCACTGACGTCGGGTGCATCCTCTTTGCGATGTTCTCAAGAAAAAATGTATTTTCGTCAGCAGCGTGTGTCTGTTTAATTATAAAGTAAATTTTAACAATTAAGCTAATACTAGCAATTGCTGGTCTTAAGAAAAATTAAATAAGGGAATATTTTGCGTTAAATAACGGCAAAAACGGAATAGCATCAGATGAATTTTGATAGTTCAACAGGTCGAGTTCAACAAATCTGTAAAACACTGTCAATGCGGCCGCTGCTCCTTCTTCGACCTTGATTTTTAGTTTGTGTCTTTCGTCGCATACTCTAATAGACCTTTTCTTTGAAATCGGAAGATAATAAAAATATTTCCTTAATGCCACTTTGCCTTAATTAGAGGAGTCAATTCAATTATTTATTTCCCCAAAAGCGAAAGGTCCCTTTCTGTGTCATCAGAGAAGAACACTTTCTGCTTTAGTGAGGCCTGCAAGTCAAAACAAAATAGCGGGCCATCCGCAGAATAGGATTTTCCATTTTAACATTTTATATGAATACGGAGCCCGGGGGTCGCTTCTGGCTGTTCCTTTTGCACCTTGCGGTGGAAGCCATTTACCAGGTGGTTTTTTCCATCTCATCGCAATGTAACTTCCTCCTGGTCCCAACAGAGGTCGTTCAAACAGCAATACCTTTGCTGTCGCTGGTACGGTTTTTGTTTTATCACTTGGGCCAGCCGCACTCCGTATGTAGCTATGTTAGCCTATGCCAACATTCATGTAAGACAATATTTCACTTGACTTTTTTCATCTTTCTTTGCTCCAGTTCTATCCTGCTCCACCAAGGGAGACACTAGTCCCGGAAATTTGTTATCAGCCACTTTTTGCTTTACCAGAGCTCCTACGTTTCTATGTATGGTCTCAAATATACATGTATATTCGCCTCTGTAAAAACCTTTAATAACTACCTACGTTCCTTCCTCATTGCATCGTTTCCTGGAGGAAATGGGAAAAATATTCAATTCGTTTGAAAAATTGAATTATAAATGATAAAAAAAATCTTTTAAAAACACTTCTGTAAAAACCAAGTCCGATACACAAGTTTGTATTTCACTTCACCTGTTAGGATTAAATCTTGCAATTTAATTTTAAACCCCACAAACGATTGAGCTAAAATTTTGCATACACATTTGGTTTTGGTGGCAATGCACGATTAGCTTAATGACGTCATTCAAATCCAATATGTCGGACGTGACAAGATGGTGATGCATTATTTTCATAACCACCTCTCGACATGGGTATCAAATGAAAGGTTTCGACGTGTAGGGCTTGTTTTTAAAGAGAAGATAATTTAACACGATAGTAAGTAATACATATCATAAATGTATAGCTTCACTTATGTTAAATTTATTTTCTTGCAGTGGTTTAAGCTACTGTTTTCCCCGAGCAGGTACACGCATACCAGGAAATGTGGCGCGTTGTTTATTATAACATTTCCTCACTGTATTCTGGAAGAGTTATTAAGGCGTGTTTGTTTGGCTGAAAGTATGCAAAGATATTTATGATTATTGCAATATCTTTATTATGCCTTTATCTATGACCAAATTTTAAACAGGCTTAAGTAAACTTAAACTAAATTTGAGCTATGTTTGAGCCAAGCCAGACTTAAATTAAGGGTTGAGCTAGGCCTTTAGTAGGATTGAGCCAAGGTTGAGACAAGCTTGATTGGGATCGCTGATTTCATATGTGATGCTAAATTTTAAAAATTCGATATGTTTTCACCTGAGTAGGTACAACAATGCGTCTTAATAGTCCTCGTGTTATAGGATATGTAAAAAATATACAAAACATCAAGAACATTGAATCGCGTTTAGTATCAAATGAAATGTCTTAATTGCCAACAAATCTACGAATTTAAAAGAAGTCCTTCGGGTTTTGACTTTCCTCTAAATTATACTTTTAAGATTTTACGTAGTTTTAGTTTTTAAACTTTTTTTTTATAATTTTACTATCTATATCAATTCGGGCTTATTTGAAAACCAACTCACTAATACTCTAATGTTAAAAAGTGTGAAATAGAAGTTTTTACTTCAAATAGTAGGTACTTTAACAACCAATTTTAACTATAATGTCTCCATATTTTACTATATTTGATATTGGTGCGGGAACATAACTATAGTATATAGTTATAACATATGCTCGTTATGTGTATTATATTATATCTGTTTACACTTCAGTTTCTAACTTTCATGCAGATCGCTTTCTAATAATAAAGAACATTTATTTTCCTAAACATAAATAACTAATATAAAACTCATACCGTTCTGTTCTAAAATGCGCCACTGGTTTCATGGAATTTGCCATCTGTGTGCTGTTCACTTATTCAGTGGACTGTAAACAATGCAATCCCATCTACGTGACAATCCACTGGAGCTCCTGAATGAATCATTCAAAATTTGTCCTTCATCCCCTTCTGTCTCTGACTGGTAGACTATTATATGATACCCATAGAATGCAAATTTACCAGAACCAACTTAATCATTTAATATAATATGATTCCGTCATCGAAAACATAAAATGTCAGCAAAAGTCCACTTATGCCTCATAAGGGCCACCGCATATCAAACCATCATCCGGACAACAGACGTAATTTTATCCAGCCATCGATTTGCTCCCATTTCACACATTGCCAGAGGTCGTCCATTTAGCAAAAATCGGTTTTATTTTTGTGACAGGCTGAGCATAGGAAGACCCTTGGTGTTTCTAACCCCTCCCTTAAGTTCATTTTTATCCTTGATAATGATGACCTTCACGCTTCCAATGGCTTCTCGTTTCTTTTTTATTATTTCAAGTTTTTTACTTACTTTTCTGGCTGGTTGAATGAGTCTAGGAGCCATTAAATGTCTAAAATAAGCCCGATCAAATTAAAGCCGCTTTCTGCGGGACTCTCTGATAATTCCTTTAAATGCCTCACAAAATTAATATTCTGGCTTTGATGTTAGCAAGATTTTGCTGGCCTTTGATCAAGTCAGCTGTCCAGAAAATTGGTAAAAGGAACAAAATGACCACGAAAGGCTGGGACTAAGGAATAAGGATGAATTAGAAAAGTTCCATCATCCCTTACCATCTAAACTCCATTTTACCGATTTCTTAGTACCTATTCTGGCCGCAGACAAAAGCGCGTGGGAGAATATTTCTGGGACGATGGTAGGTTTATCGTACGGCAGGCACTTAGTAAATCAGAAGATTATTCCAAAAAATTGTATGAACTTGAGAATCAAAGGTCTGTGAAATTGATATCTCTCGCAACGAAGGGCAGTTGTTGGAAGGCGAAAATTGTTGAGGATCACTGAAGCAAACATCGGACTTTCAAACAAAAACAAATCGGACAATTGCTTCGAAGGAAGTCACTCTCTTAGAAACTGAAGAAGAAAATTTGATAAAAATCATGGTTCAGCTCCTCTAAAATTGGTAGGGGAAGAAACCAAGCGAATTTTGAGGGATATATTTAGGTTTTTCGACATAAACAGCTCAATGGACCATATAAAAATATAAAAACAAATTTTCCGTTGAACATAATGCGGAGTACTCTAGTCAAACAATGAAGCGAAGTCTAAAGAAAACTGGAAACTAGTTCAGCGCTTACTTGTCCCAGAGGTTCACCCGGCGGCGACGAGGCAAATATTGTAGAAGAAATCAGCATTAGCAACTGCGACGTTAATAAAGGCACGAATAGTCGTAATTGCAGGGACAGCAGGACCAGCACAAAAGCAGCAGCCAGGTTAAGCTGGAGACGCTAGAACTAGAGACAATGCCTTGCTATCTGCTAGCTTAAAGTTATTTAGGAGGACTGGGAAAATATTACAAAAGCGGTAGGTGCGGTGTCCCACCAGGCGCAGGAGAGAAAAAACTCGTTTGCCTCGTTGGACGACAACAACTAAACTACCTCCAGTTTCGCGCTGTATATAACGCAAATGAATGCATTTGGAGCTGCAAGAAAAGATAAAATGGAAAAAGTAAAATTTTGCCTCCGTCCTTAATTTGACGACATTGGTAAGAGGAAAATAAAAAGGAAACTCTAAGGATTATGATTTAAACTGTCGTCTGAAAAGAAACAATCTGAATCGCTTCCTTAAAACTTGTAAGCAAACGGAAATCGAAGAAACCGAGACAAATTTCGCCAACAGAAGTTTAAGCTTCTTATAGTATTGCAATTTTTGTTGATTTCAATCATATTATAGAAAACTCACTAAGTTGTACGCTTGTGCGAATATTTTTCAAATCTCGCAACATGAATTTAACGCACTTCCCGATGGATAAAATGGCGAAATTTGGCCGAGAGTTTCATCTCTGATGACAATACAATGATCCATTATAATATTGAGACCCGGAATTTACGATTTCAAGATGGTAGACTGTTAAATTTTGAAGTTTATGCTATTTCTTCCAAACTTGGTACTTGGGAGTTTACGGGGCCGCTGATTTCAACCCGACTATCATAATTTACGAATTCAAGTATAATTCCTCTATAGATTTGGCCTACTAGGGACACCGCAATAAAAAACCCACAGAAAATAAAAACAATAACAACTACATTATGTATTCACAATCATTAAGTACATTTAATTAAGATCACACGCTTTTCTTTTTAATAAAAAATTAAAAATATTTAACAGTAATTAAAATTGTAGTTAATTTTTGGTTGCTTTCAAAGTGATTGACAATTTACAAAGGATGTAATAAAATTAATTATTGAATTTTTCTTGTAAAAACATTATTTAATTTAAAAAACATGTTTTTTAAGAAACATTTTTTTCATCGAAGATACCAAACTCACTCGAGTATTTAAATTGATTTTACGATTTTCGTGATGCCCACATATGAACATTTTTTAACTAACACAGTAAAAGGCAACAAGAATTGAGCGTCTATGTAATAGCTTTTCCAATTAAAAGTCTAATCGATGTAGAATGAGGCATTCTTCAGGTTTCAATTAACAATAATTAATGTTAGGGAAATTTTAAGATAAATTTGTCTTATTTCCAAATTTTCTTATTTTCTAGTAACATTAATTATGCTTGTATTTTAAAAAAGCTGCTTATGATGTATTTTTAGCAAAATTGACTGAAAATCAACCAGGGCTTAACATTAGATACTTAAATAAATTTTCTAGATTTCAGATAACTTTAAAACTTTTCTGGTAAAGCAGACAAGAATCCTGTCTAGTTATATTTCCTAAAAAACACTAAACTTAACTAGAAAGTTAGGAAATTATTAGAACGAAATTCTAGTGATTTACTTTTCACTGTACCAAGTTCTAAAATAGTTCGATAGTTGAGAAACAACTATTTTGTGCAGAATTATTTATATTTTATTTTTCAATGTGATAGCTGACAGCTGCAGACACGTTTAAGACACGTGCTTTATTTAGTTTTATTTTACAGATATTGCTGCATGAGCAAGTGTAAGCTTTTGTGCGTTTTTCATAGTTAATGGGGTCAACGTCGATTTTAATCATTGGCATAGTTTGATATCTGCAATTACTCTACCAATGCTATATTTAAGTTAGCATTCAAAAGATAATACGCTCCAGCCGGACGTTGACGCACTTTGATTTTTAATGGATCGCAACGCGCCGCAATGATAAAAAGTACGAAATGTAAAATACGCATCAACCCGTTCGTTCATTCCACTAGTTCAAGGTTTTATTAAATTGCGAATTTATAAATATAAAGCAGAAGAGTTCAGCTTTCGCAGCATCCTAAGTTTCCGTGTTATCACTGTAACAGTGGCACGTTTTTGTCCGGCCTTTGGATCGACACATGAAGAAACATTTCCATGAAAACCTAGAAAATGTAAAAATTCAAAGTGGTGCGCAATACTATCGATTAATTGTCGCGTGTCTCAGACTTTCTAAGTGATAATGGCCTTAGTAAATTGCGCTTTGAAGCATCTTAGCACATAAATAATATTAACTTGATTTTACATATTAATTTATATAAGTGGATTCGTTTTTTTGCTGTTTCGATCGATTAGAGATAGAGTAGAGTTTTAGTAGGACAAGCGGCTTGATCGAGTGTTTTGCCACGTTTATTGATCAGGTAGTGTAGACGGCGGCGAAATCGAATTCTTCGACAGCGCCATGAGCAGCGAATCGGAGCATACAAGTTTGCATGAAAAATACGAGTATTTCCAGTCACGAGATGATTGAATGATTGATTTGCGACAGAACCCGCAATTTACCTTTCCCTGGCCATGCCAATTCTTATCGATTCCACTTTGGTGCCGGGTAAATTAATTAAAAAAAAAAATTGCGAATTGGGACTGATGCAAGACACTGGAAAAATTAGTGGACGAAGAGAAGATCGCTGCCTCTATCACGAGAAGGACTTTTGCATCTCACGAATTGAATTTTCTCGAAACCTGTTTCAGCCTTTCCATGGCAGGTGATGTAATAAGACAGGTAAAATTGCAGCATGATGACGGTAATTGTGGAGCGCTTGCAAAAACTGAAATAAAAGAAAAGATGAAAAGAATTGGCTATCATTTTAGCTCCTTTTTCAATTTTTGCAATAATATCATTTTAACTCTTATGCATAATTTAACCAGAGATACAACAGAGCGCAACTGCGCTAACTTGAAGTCGAGTTAGGTAAGACCCTTCGTATTTTATTTTTAGTTAAGATAATTGAAGCTTGTACCTAATTTACCCAAGCAAGAGGTAAGACGTAACATCGTAACAACTATTCGATTTTTTTTTTTTAGAATTTTCTATCAACAAAAAACTTTTCTTTTTATAATTTGATCTATGCGTAGTACTTTCTTATTTTTGTATGAATAAAATCATGGAAAACATACAAAACTATGTCAATAGATGCATATTACATTTCAAATGCGTCTACACCTTTTATCAGATGTTACGGACGTTAATGTTTCAATTTGGTTTTCTACGATACCTTTGAAAATCTTTGTAATGTTTATTGTATAAAAGGGTAGAGCGTATTTTACTGTCAACAAACTTTCTTATCTTTGGTGAAAAAAAGTTTCAGGAAAAGAGATAAGAGATTATTAAATGCGTTTAATGCTTTTAAGATTCGTTTTTTATTAGTATTTTCGCTACCCTAAAAGTGGTCACTAGTTTTTCCATAATAAATTCACTATATTATATATTGATTTTCAGGTGGAAAAAAAAATATGGAAAAAAAGGATTTTTTTTACAAAATATTTTTCTTAACTGAACATTTTCCTTATATAAGATGAAGTAATAAATAGTTTAAATGCATTTACGTATTGTTTTTATCTTAAAAACTGACTGTTTTCAAATCACTTAGCCTCAGATATGATAAACTTACTTATCGATACATTTTTTTTATAGTTAAAAGCTGGCGGCCGAAAATATTATTATATAATAAATTGTTTTAGGAAAATAACAGTCAAGCAAAATTAACTTTTTTTTTTCCAATTTATGTTTCGAATATTAATATATGTATGATTCATTCCAAAAAAAAAATCGTTTATTATAATTTTATAATAGCTTATTAATACTATAATATTCATGCAGAAATTGATCAAGTTTATTATTAGTAATATAGGAATAGCCTTCAATAAAGTCTATAAACAGTAAAGGTCTAAAGTCTAAAAATTAATGAACGAATCCTCTTTCTTCCATTCAGTCCTTATCTCATTTTACACGGCTATAATGAACATATCTTCGACTTTCCTTTATCTCCTTTAGATCGATTTACACGGTTTAAAGTTTAATTGAACATATCCTTTTGCTAATTGGTATGACTTCTGTGTCTTGTTTTACACGGTTTGTCCGTGTATTTCGAGTGTATATGTATTTCTTTTAAAAATTATTGAGTACACAGTCCTTCAATATGTAGGACATTTAAAGGAAAGGACAGTTAGTGTTTCAGAGTTATCTTCTGAAATGGGGATTGCAAAATGTTTTTTTCCCAGAATCAGAAAAGGTTTTAATCGCACAAAAGAAAATTGCTGTTTGATGTGAGTAGCGTCCCCGACTCTAAGATATTCTCAAACTTTAGTATTAAATTGTGCGCGTGCCTTTCTCGAGGCAGTATAGAGTGGAATCCTCCAAAGACGTCACGAGTATGTTTTTAGTCTTTTCAAAAATTATCAAGACGTCGATTTTTAAGCGCTGACACTTTTATCACTTAAGAGTGAAGTCAAAAGAAGATCGTCTGCCGACATCCGAAGTGATAAGAGCAGGCATGCGCAGATGAGAATGTGGCGCAGCCATCGTCGATGTCCCGTTAGAAAAGCTCTCGATTTTGTTTGCAAAAGCTGATGCAAACTCCTTCTGCGCTTGCCAAATGCCGGAGAAGTTAAAGCCCCCGTCGGGATGGAGAGATCTGGTTTTCCATAATTCCAGGTCCAGAGCACAGCCACCAATTTGGTGAATGGAAACTCAACTCAGCGAGAAACTGCTTTCGATTCCCGCATATTTGGAAAGCGGACCGAACATTTTAGCTCCTTTGTGCGCCACCACCGTAGACAGCATCTCACAGCATCCCACAGCATCTGTCTGCAGCTGAAAAACGAAAAGAGTCGGAATGGTCCAGACTTTACCACAGACCTGCGGAGATGTCCGTTCGTCAGTTTGCTCTCGACTCTAACTTAAATCGGACGTAAAATTTTCTGAATTTTCGCAAAATTCGAACGATCATAGGCTTAATATAACTTACCAGATTCGGTAAATTTATTACAGTTACGCGTCCAAGCTTTTTAGTGCAATATAAAAATTAGTGGACATTTTGGAAACGAAAAAACATTTTTTATTTATATATATATTTTTTTTGTGGTTGCCACGCTGCAAAAATACATAGAAAAGCTCTGCATCCCTCAAAAAAGGGAACTTCATCGCCGCCATCCATGTGGCTGTGGACTTTGGAAAAATTAACTTTTCTTTTTTGACTTTTATCTTTTGTTTCGACGTTAACCCCGCGCGGAAATTAGGGGGTTCGGGCTGCGTTCGTTCTGTTCAAAAGCGTCCATAGAAGGTGGAGAGGTTCCGAAAGGTTTGCAGGTTACCGTGTCTGTCTTTTACGCGGTCATGAGTGTTTGAAGTGCTCCTTGATCGTCCGTGTGTACATAGTGCAACGCCTTTTTTCCTTTCTGTCGCTGTGGGCATGTCGTTGCGTAAAACCGTGTGAATTTTTCGTCTGAATGTTTTTCGGCAAAAATCGGTTCGATGACACAAACCTAAGTTCCTCCTGTTGTTGTTTTTTTTAATTGTCTCAAACCCATCTCTGAAAAGTAAAAAAAATTGGGTAAAAATAGTTCAAGTGTTCAATCGTGACTAGAAAAATCCAAACGTGGTCCGTATTTCTTCCACTATTGATCACAAATTACTTCGTCATGGGCCACATTCGGCTAAATCTTTGGTGGATGCTGATGGTTAATGGAATACTCTACGCCAGGACATCTGTCCAACTTCCAGCTGTTTCAAAGGTTCCAGGTAAAGAATTTTCGCATATAATTTGCATATGATCCCAGTTATAGAAATCCCAAGCAAACCACATTTATATTGATTCAATTCTATGCTGGTACCCAACTTTAACAGAAAGGTGGTTTGCTGTGGTTCCAACCAATTATTCAAAGTTTACATTCCTTCAGGTGGTGGTTGAGGCCAAAATTGCGGTACCCCTCGGTCTCCGACCGATTTCGAGAAAAGAGTAAAATCTTAGTTTGTAACAAGTCAATTATATGAAGTAGGTCAGGGAAAAAATTCATTGTTGTTTTTCGTTGCATTCATTCAAATTCAGAGTATCCTTTTAAGCGGTTGAATTACAAACAAAACAAAACCAACAAATTTTTAAAAATGAAACACTCATCACGCAATCGTTTGCATGTAAAAAATAAAACAATATAAATTAAGTTTAAATGTGGCAGCATAGCTACAATTAATCAGGCCGATTAAAACAACTAATTAAATTTTAATTATATTTCGATGTATGTAATTAAAATTTCATTAATTTCGCTTCATTTTTATCCACTCCCTGTTGTTTGCTTCCAAAACAGATGCAACAAAATAATCGAAAAATGGACGCAAATTTGTTATTTTGAAATTTAGGATATGATTGAATATTTTTGGAATTTAAATAGTTATTTGTACAGGCTTAAAGTTATCTAAAAGAGGAGAATAGTAATTTTCATATCAAAATAAGTTACAAAGAAGTAACAATTGTAATTTTCAGATTTACAGTTCAACGGCTTTTCTACAATTTAGATTAAATAAATGAGATGCATTAATATCTACATACACTACACCTGTATCTATAGGTTTTGAATACCTAAGTCGAGTTTGGAAATGCAAACAATTGTTCAAAGAGATGATGGTCTCTGCTTCTAATTAACTGGGATAACTCCCATATTTCCTTAATCTATTTGTTCAAATTTTGCGTACACATTCATTGGGTTAAAATCTTGACATATTTTAAAGCGGAGAATGTCCTTGTGGATTTGATATGGTCTTTTATGGCTCATAAATTCTATACATATTTATTGTATTTCTTGAGGTTTGTGTTTAAAAACGGACAAAACTTATTCAAAATATTTCTACTTTGCTGATCTACTATAAATGTCATTTATTTAAAAGCATATTATTAAGCGTAAATTGAAACCTAAAAACACTTATTTCAATATTCAAACCACTATGACCAAATATATCTTCAAACTTGTAGTTTGGTAAAAAATCACAAAACAAATCATAATTCGTAAACTAAACAAAATTGCGTAACATACGTGGCAATTATTCGCGAATAATCTGTCTCTGGATTTCCGCGTTTTTACTTTTTGAGACACCCTGTATAACCCTCTTGCTCAATCCCCGCGATCTGCTAACATCAATTCAGTTAATGCTTCGATAAATACGTGATCAAAGTATGTTCGAAATCGAACAAATGCGGGGGCAAATGGTAACAAATTCATTTTTTATCATAGTTCTCAACTTTAACGCGTAATTGTGGCCTTATTAACTAATTAAATTCCCGACATGAATGTGTTGAAGAACTGTTCTCAGAAATATATTTGTTAATAGAGCTATTGTTTCTCATAAAATGCATATTGAAATGTATTACTATATATATTAAGGCCCTTTCATATTATCATCCATCAATCATTTCCAGGTAGCAGCTTTTATGCTTCCGGCACGTGACGTCATTATATTTTTGCACGTGCACACAGACAAGTGCGTATTATTATGATGAAATAAAGGAAATGTGGGTATTGTCCATTCATTGTTCCTATTTAAAAGAGAGAAAAAAATATAAATCGTGTGAAATATTTCTCACATCAAAGAATTATACTCATTTTAAGTACATATAAGCTGTGTTCTTTTCGTCTATCCAGAACAAAAGGCGATTTTATATTGAACGGAAACTTATTTGCAGTTTCTCTGAATAAGAATTTAAAATTTAGAGTAATTTTTTACTTCAAAGTGGAAACAAATCAGTGCAATTTAATACTATTATTAGAATTTTAAATCTTTGCTGTAGGAAATTCATATGATAAATTTCAAATCAATGCGAAATCTCCTGTTGTTCTGGATAGACGAAAACAACATAGCTATAGAGTTTTTTTTGTTTATAGGACGGAAATTTACTTATTTTAAGGAAGGTTATACATACATTTTAAATAAAAGGAAAGTTTATATGAAATAAGGTAAGACGTTATTCCAAAAGGCAAAGCGTGGGTGAATAGCAGCTTATGCGTGGGTGGAATCCACCTACAAATGCCACCAGTTTCATAACTCTTGGTAAGGCAGATTTGACCTATAACACCCAAGTTAAATAAAAGTGTTTAAAAAGCGCTGATCAAACACATTAAATTGGCAGATGCTTGAGACAGGATTGAGTAGGTACTCCATTTTTATATGCCTGTGACATCAATCCTTTTTTTTAATTAAAAAGTTTTCCACTTTATTCGTTACCCGGGTATCATCAAAAGTGAGTATCACCGGCATTTCTCAATTAATTGTCGTGCTGAAGCTCGTACAAAAGAAGAAAGGAAGTCGCCGGTTTCTGCCAGAAAAACCAGAAGAGAAGAATACCAACGACCTACATCTTATGCGACAAGCCTGTCTGCAATAAATCAGACTGTAATTTATTAGATATTAAGAATATAATTAAAGAATTTTTTTCATATTAGCATATTTTGGTCAAATGTTGTGTTGGGTACCCGGGTTTACATTAAATTTTGTGCTTCTTCAGTAATTATTTACAAAAATTTTGAAAAACATAATTTTGAATTTATATTATGTCAAAACCTAAATGAGCTTTACTCAGGTTAAGTTTAGCATGTTTGCACGTTTATTTTTGGATTGGTCGATCGAAGTTTTCACTACTTTGAATTACTTGAAAGGTAGGTACCAGCGAAAAGTGATACAATTATGGACAAAAAAATAAATACAGTGTTGTGTAAAACAATAGCAACCGGTCCAGTACAAAAACTTTTTGTAGTTTTTCGTCGTTATATGTAGTGGAGCATAAAAATCTTTATTTCTCCTTGCATGGAACACTAGAAATAGTTGACTTCGACATAAATTCACTGCTCACTTTAATAAATAATTTAAAAATATAACGAACTTCAGTATATTACATTACATACTTAAAAATAGGTTCAGAAAAATATGAATTTCAGTAAATATTTTGAGATATGTATGTTAGACTGCATTCATTTTTTGTCCACTAAACAATATACGAGTACCATTTGTAGAATTTTGTTTAATATTGTAAGTATATTAACGCAGGAATGTTTTGTATCTGGATAACGTCATTGTTTTAACCCTTAAGTGTATATATGTATATGTACGAATGTATAGTGTTTCTCTTAGTGTGCAAAATTTGGTGTCATCGAAGTATAAAATCTTTAAATGTGAAATTGTATGCTTTCTTTGTTGAATTCACTACGTAATTATTTCTTAGACGTGTAATTTGATGGTACTTTGAAGAAAGTTTGAGGTGACATAGTAGAAATTTAACGGTTCGGTACGCAGAGAGGCGTCTGTAAGTTTTCTTCCCTTTAACTTCATCGATTAATCTTGGAGTCAATTAATTTTCCTGTAAAACCCAAACAGGAAATTATTTTCAGTTCCAACATCGGTCGAATTGAAGCCACACCGCACTGCGCTGGTGTGTTCTAAAGATGTCATAAAACTGAGTCAAATGCCTTTCTAAGATACCTTCACGACGTAAGATCATATGTGCCCCCGGCGGAAGGGAGGCGACGCTCCTGTTTAACAAGAACATCCTAAAAACAATATTAAGGTATAGTAGCTTACTTTGCGCCGACGGTGTGCGAAAAAATTAGTGAGATGCCAGGCAAATGGGAACGTTAAGTATGAATGGTACGTGATTAACAATCAACTTAACGTCTTCCTTTCATGCCCGTGTAAAATGGATGCCGGAATGTGTGTCATAAATTATATGCCCTAGCTCCAGGTCTAGGGATGCTGGATGCTGGATGCTGGAACGGGGGCTCCAAAATATCTCCATGTTCTACAGAACGCGGTGGCCACTTCATATGCCAGTTTTGGGTTGCTTTGATTCATTGTGAGCATTAAAATCTGAGGCATGCCGTAGAAGGGAAACCTGCATGTGGGGATGCTCCTTAATGCCAACTTGATTAATGTTGCTTTTTCGCTATTGTCGACTTAATGAGTTCCCCCGGATCGAGGGGGACACCGCCGCCGTGTCGTCAAGTGCCTAAACCTGAGGGATAATTGGGAAAAGTCAGGCTCTTGGGTTTATTACCGACTCATCGGGTGTGCCGTGGGCGATCATCTCAGAATCACATTCTAGCACATTATCACACCTTAAGTTCCTATTTTTTTTTTTTCTTTATTTCAATCGTGTTATCAGGTGGAGCCATACCTGGAGATCCTGTGGTGCGTGAGGTCTCTCAGGGCAATTTCGAATGCTACACAGGATTTAAACGGGGCAATTTTCAGTTCATTTACTTGAAAACTTTTCCAAACTTGAACAGTTATTGTGGCTGTCAGAGTGAAGTACCGCCAGGAGAGGCTTTATTAAGTGACAACTCGGGGCATCAATCACTTGAGGAACGCCTCGAAGAGCTTTAACTTTTCCGCAGGAGGCAGGAGCTCTTGTTGGTTTTTATTTATTTTTTTACTTTTTGGGGGGAAATAAAGAAAATCAATACTCAGGGCATCTCCTCTTACGGTCTGCTGCTTAATAATTACAAAAAAAGACAGAGGAGAAATTGCTTCCGTAGCCCTTGGGTGGATCATCTTTGCTCATCCAGTGTACATAAATATTTGAGGATTTAATTTATAATATCGACATGCTCCCCAGGGAAGAAGCACCCTCGTTTGTTTTCGTTCCTCCTCCGTCCTTCGGGACGGCCCTCCTCAGGCCTCCTTAATCTTTTGACTGTAGTTGTTCGGCGCCTTCTTCTTTATGAGTTTCAGTTTGATTGATTGGACCAAGTATTCTGGGGACATTTTTCATAACGCAAGTTTTTAAGAGTTTTTGTTTGCCTTCCTTCCCGAATTTATAGCTCGAAATGTTTTCCCCCCAATGGGACAATGACAAATTCTGTCCAATTGACATCATGTGTGTATTTGGGATTTTCTAACATTTCATTCGATTGATGAATTCAGGAATTTCATTTCGCAGAGAGAACTTATAAAGAGAAAAAAAAAATTAAGCATACAATTTCTCTTCGGTATATACAATTCACACTTGAAATTTTAATCAAGTGTATATAAGGACCGGCGTTCAATCCGCACGGTCGAACGATTGTGGCGTATGTGGCAGGAGCACTGACCCAAAGCCACACTGATGAGATTTGACTAATGCTTCGAATTGAAACGCCGACCATTTTTCTGGGTCTCTGGGCCTAATTGTTATTTGATATCGTACACGATTAATGATACCTCTCAACTTGTAAATAAAAATTGCTGCATTAAATTTATATTTGGGTCCATATAAAACATAACTATGTTAAAATTTAGATTCAGAATTCAGTTCATTCACAACTGTGTAGGAAATTCCAAAATAGGTTTGAATATTTGGAAGACGAAGGGAATATGAGGAACAAGTATAAGTGAACATTTCTTAAATATGTTAATGCAATTTAATCTCAATTAATAAGTGGATATATTTCACTTTTGGGAAAACCGAGCAAAATCATGAAAAAGTTAATGAATTTTCTTATCGACAATATTCAAATGATTTTCTCAAAAAAGTGTCATGCTAGAAAGAAACGATAACGACCATTATCATCATTGTTCAAGGTTCTCGCTTTGAGTGCCTTGGTCTTTTGGGTACAATGTAGTTTAATTCAGTATTAATCATCTAATCAAACAAACACGGTAAAGTAATTTTTTTAAATTCTCCCTAATTTAACTTATTATACTAAAATTTGCTTACAGAAACTATTTAGAGTTGGCGACACTGTAACGTTATTTGTACAATATAAAATCATAAACTTGTTTTTTAATTTTCTATATATATTACGTAGTTTCGTGATATAATGTACCTAATAAATTGATCATGATAAAACGTAAAATCATCGAGATAAAGTGGCCCCCGTGAAATCTCCATATGAAACCTCTACAATTTTCATACGAAATTTCAAGCATAAAGGTCTAAAACTGTAGAAATTGTGAGGCTGTGAAATGCGGATGGAGATAACAAAATTACAACGACGTCATGTTTATTTATGGAACCCTAAAACAGAAAGCTGATATCAGTGTTAACAAAGAAAGCAAACCTTCGCATTTTTAAATGAGACCCTTTCGTTAAATATTACGCCGGACAGTTACAGGTTGCCTTACTGACTGAAAGCGCCGAAATTCAAAATCAAGCTAAGGATAAATGGAGTAGGTAATCTGAACACCTCCATTGAATTACCTTTTGTTTTACCTATGATATGTCCTTTTAGAAAACGAATAAACTAAAGACAAAACAAGTTCTTGCGATTTAGCCATTTTCCATAAAGGGTCCTTACATATGTTTCAAAGGAACTAATACTTGCATAAGAGAATATTTCAAAATTATGGTACCATAACAACAAAAGTTTCCCCAAATGAAAGTTGCCATTGAAATCAATCCTTTCACTGTAATCTTATACGTTAAAATGTTTTTCGATACAGTGTAATTTCAAGCGTAATTAATATGACTTGTTTTTATTGACAAATTCCGCATCGATCAGGCGATTTTTATTAAGGTGCGTCACGACAGCTCTTATCAGCTTGTAATCTATTTAGTACTTTTTCTCGTATTTGTAAACAACGTATTTTGAGTTTAGAATAAAACGACTCTCTAGATGTTTTCTTTATAATGGACGGAAACAAGTTTATTTTGATCAATGTTTTAAAAATTTCCTTTTTTTTTTACAGGGTGCAGGGTGTTGTTGTTTTCCAATAACAATAAGATGACAGTCAATTTAAGAATATATATATATATATATATATATATATATATATATATATATATCATATATATATATCTAGTGCTGAAAAAAAGAAATCTTAAACTTAATATAAGTACATTAATAAATTCTAATGCATATAAATGAAGCTTAATGTAAAACGTATAAAAAATGTATGTTTTACCTCGAAAACTGTACTATATACATATATATCGCACAGTTAATGCGATCTCCATTTATTAACATATGTATTTTATTTTATAACTTCTGGAATAATCTTACTTATCGTACTATAATAATATCTTACTAAACTACTACTACTTACTACTTACCGAAAGACTTGAGTTTTGTTTGTGTGTGGGTTTGAAGAAAGGACATGAATACTGTTTATATTATATACATATGTATTTCGGAATACTTGGGCGTCATGCGAAGTTTTAAGTCCCTAAGTAATTCCGTTCCTACGAGACTAGAGCATTTTACTGCATGAGATCAATTCGAAATATCAACAAATACATGTCAATTCAATTTAGAGCGCGCTTGAATTTATGTTATATGTATATATTATATACATATATATATTTTTTTACTATATTTGTTCGTATCCTATAATCTAAAATAGTTTTCTTTTTTGTTCAGCAATGCACGAAGAAATATCTTACATCACTTCCCAGTGTCTGCTGGGGACTTCCCTCCCCATTTCGACGTCTGACATTTCGAATGGGAACGACTTTATCGGGAGCAAGTCCCTTATGGCAAAGTAATAGAGATAAAGTGCCCAAGAGTGCAGTGCAAAATATGCAAGTTGCTGTGCTGGAATGAAGGCCTTAATTTGTTTCGATATATTCACTACATACTCCGCGCACCTCGCTCTTAAACACTTACTTCCGAATTGTCCTAGTTTTGATGTCGCGATATGGTCCGTCGTTATTGTAGTTGTGGGGTAGACAAATTGGAGAGAGATTTCGAATTATAATTATATATCATCGTACAAGTTCTACAGAGACACAAATCTTCGTTTGATGATTACCACGCATTTTCTATAATCGTATTCGTTTTACTTGTGACAAGTAGTAATCGCCATCGTAGCATCATACGAGTATTAATCGAAACCGTTGGGAGAAATTGGTACAACAATCAAACTTTAAGATGTTTCATGGTTTTTGTTTTCAGGTGTAATTAAAAATAAAATAAAAATGAATGTCAAGCTGACGTGACATGCAAAAAGTACTTATCCGATTGAGTTTTTCAAACGTGAGTTAGCATTCCAGTCTCTACATACATATGTATGTCATTGCCTATTGATTTCACAATTTAAAGATGGCAGACTGTCAAATTTTGAAATTTATGCGATTCCAACGAAACTTGGTACTTGAGGGTTCCAGCTTCGCTGATTTCAAACCAAGTATCAGAATTTACGAATATAAGATGGCGAACTGTCAAGTTTTGAAATTTATGCGATTACCACCAAACTTGGTACTTGGGGGTTTCGTGCGGGTGAAGTTAAATATTCTTAAAAGCATTTTTTTAGGTACCCCTAGTTTTACAACAATAATAAATAAGATATTGAAGAAAAAAAAAGCGACGTAGTTATAATAATTGCCAACAGGTGTATCATCTCGCTAACCTGAAGTTATAAACTCTGATCAAGTATTATAAAAATAAATCTTATAAACACCATCAATAGAGAATTAACCTGTAAGAATGGAACAAGAATTTCTGAAATGACGAAATATCTCGTAGTCTGAAATAAAAATCGTTACGATTACATACTCGCAACATGGTGTAAAGTATTCGGCGATTATTAATCGACTAATTCGCCATAAGATTTGAGCACCAGCGTCCCAGACAGATGCAGAAATAGCTGCATGATAATTAAATCCATTTGTCTCCAAAAGCCATTCGATAAAAGGAGTGGTAATATCTTCTATGCCACGAAACGTGGCAACATAATGGTCTTACAAGAGTTCTAACTTTTCGGGATGTAATTTACATTCTAAAGAAAGTGTGCAGTGTTTTGCTTCCTCATTTATTCTGTCCTATTCTCCTTGATTAATTAATGTCACGAATGTAGCTTAACTTGTAATTTTGGAGTCTCACTTTTGGGGAGTTGAATTCGTTCTTCATACACACAAATTTAAATCTGAGGCGAATAGAAAATGTGTTTGCATAAAGAAATGAATAGGTTTAAATAGAATTTGCTATAGTATTATATGCCATTCTTTCCGAGTCTAAGGGAATCGGTGATCGAGAAATAACTCGGTTTTGGTTTGATCCTTTCTTATTTCTCGTTGGTGGCTTTATTATCTGCAACGTGTCATTAGATTACTTTAAGATGAAGTCGAAGAAACATCGACCCAACCTCTGTCCTAAGCCAGGGCCACCATATTACACACTCGCAGCAAGAAAACAAGGCACATTTTTGGGGTAAGCATGGAAATGAGGGTTTGAGTTTGACTATGGTAACAGAAGACGCCGCCGTGACTTAAATTATTATTTTGCCAGTTGCCCCAACACATGATGCGAAAAGTTTATTTCTTTCAGTCACAAATGTCGGGACAGTCGGAGTAGAAACGTGTCTGGAATTTTCAAAATGGTGGCATTTGGAAAAGGACTTTTTCTTTTTATTTTTTGTTTGGGACTGAGACTGAAGCACAATAGAAAACAGGGCGACAAAGCGCTCATTGACTTTCTCTTTGTTTCCAAGTAAATTGCTGCGAATGTTTTTAATCGAATGCTGTTTGCTTTCTAACATTAGATGAATAGGGATATCAAAGGACATTTTACATTTGAAATTGTTTTGAAATTTTTAATTTATAAAATGGTAACTATGATCTTATTTGTTAATAGACCTGAAGTTTTATTAGCATTCGAAAGAATAAATAGAGATGTAATGACCGAATCTAATTGGGATTTTAAAATCCTGTTTATGGAGGACAAATTGTACCAAATTTGTTTCTTCACAAATTATTCCGAAAAATATTACTATTTTTGAACATTAATTTATACAATAAAACATATGACAACCTTGTTACAACTATATTAAAGTTTTATCTGTACTTTTCTTTTCTTTTCGTACTACAGTATCATCGCCCATCATCAGAAAACGTTTTGATAATCATCATTCATAAAATTCTTTCTGTAATATATACGTTAACATTGTGTTGTTTCAGTGGTAATGAACCCAGTAAATTTCGCGGAACTATCGCAAATATCAACTCATTTCCATGGTTATTGAAACATATATTGCTTCAAATTGTAAGCACTTCATGTATTTTGAGTAAAATATGGGTATGAAATTATTGTGTTTTCAATTCACTTCTCTTGACCATTTAGTTAACGTTTTTCCAAATATTATAAACAAACATTTTGAAATTCAGAAGAGTTTTCATACATAATAAAAAATAAATATTGAGTTAACTCTTGTCATGTTCTGGAGGATATTTGAGTATTTTTCCTTTTTACAAGGTATAGGTACTTTTCACTTACACTATACTTTTTGTAAACTATGTAATGCTTTGTTATTTTACTAGAATAAGCTCGCAAACGCCAGGTGAGGATAGCCAATTAAAGATAAATTAAACCTATTCAGCAATAAATTTTTGCAATCGTTTAACGAATTTGCTATAAAGTTCAATTATTCCTCTTTTAGAGATAACTTTAAGCTAATAAAGCTGCAGTCGTTTTAGAAAAATTTAATCTGCACATATTATACGTTGGTAGTTCCTTTTATGCCACATTTTGCCATTAAACCGATGAAAATATCTCTATAAAATTTCCTCGGTAAGGAAAATATAAATTAATTCGTCCATGTGGGATACTGGGAAGCTGCTACCCCTATTTAAAAGAGTTTCTAAAGGAAGCGTATCCGGTTATTTCAGTGAAGCCACATCCCTAAGAAAGCATTAGTGGCAAGATAGGCGATTGACGGAAAAACCGAATCCCCCTTTAGTACATATTGTGGTTGAACATTGCGATCCTGGGCGGACTAATCAATATAGAACGTTCAACAAAGGTCGACCATTTAATGAATTTTAAGTGGCATTTTGTGGGAAGTTGGAGGACCTACCTATCTTAACCGACACTATTGGTATGGACATTACAGGGTGCTATAAAACAATCTGCATGATGTAATTGGGTCCGTGTTATCTGCTTCGGTGGTATTTAAGATGACAAATAACGTCTTTATTTTGCCAAGGAACCTACCTCCAGTACATTTATACATGAGTGGGTGCTTTGTTCCTGTAAGGTACCATTCAAGTACTACGCAAGTACCTTTAAGTGATGAAGGAGAAAATTAAGATGTTTCTTGGAGGGTATTGCAAATATCATTTTTCAGTTAAATCGAAAGCCATAAACAATAAAATGCCTGCACTTTAAGTCTCAAAAATGATGTCTTCCGTTTCGATTCGACTGAAAAACGATATTCGCAATAACGAATCATTTTTGTTGGCAAGAAAATTCAGGGCAAAATTTATTATCTGTATACAAACTCCATGTATACATAAATAGAGACAGGATCTCAGATATCCTAAAAATTGCTTTTATTACGACTGCCCGTTGACACTTAAAATAAAACGCACATAACAAAGAAACGATAAAGGTACTAAAACTTGATAGAAACATGATATCTAAATAATGTGTAAGGTTTTTTCTTCTTTATATGTAGGTATATTAATTTTAAAAGATCCTGTTGTGTAAGTCTGAAGTTTTCTTACGAATTCGTACATAATGCTCTCATTTCATATTTGGTATCTACTTTCATATACAACAATCCTTGAGTCACACTTTATTACATGCCAATAGTTTCCAGTAATTCACGCTTTTAGTATTGGATCCGGTCGAAAGTAAGCACTGATTTCGACCTAGTAAATTACTTTAGTCCTGTCCTTACCCTGATACACAAAATCTTTAAACAGATAATCTATACAATTTACAGTGTTAAAATGGCAACTACTCTGACCTAAAATATTTGATTTTTCACACATGCGTCACCATAATTTCATAATTAAATCATCTGATACGCTTAACTTTAGTTTGATTAGCCTTAAGTGATATAATATTGTAAAAATTCATCAAAATCCGTCCAGTGAGTTTTTAAGTGATACGGCAAATAAGCAGCCATGATACAGTAGTGGTGATACCATAAATATTCTGTTTTTCCAAATTTAGTACAAAATACTAAAAACATACAGTGCAGACTAAAGTTATAATTAGTAAGAAGCCAATTTTAAATGCTATTTAATTGACATTAAAAAAATTAAAGCTCAATGTTAAAAATGGGTCTTTACCTTGCCATGCACCTATGAGATTAACTGGCTGAGTTTAGTTTGAGTCCCCTCAAGGAAGCGTTTGTGGCATCGTCTCACCATCTGAAGAGTCACTAGATAAGGTGCGTGTCATGGGGCAAGGGAGGTCAATTTTAGCTCCGTGTATGCGATAAGACGGTCACAAACAACCGGCGTCAGATAAGGCAGAGTCAGCGGTCTGTGAAAAAGCCGATATGACATACAGGGACGCCTTATTGATTTTGTGCTGTCGTCAACCGGGCTCTATTTTCCTACGATTATAATTAAGTAGGAGTCTACAGTGGCACTGACTCACAGGAAAGGCACTAGTATGTGACGAAGCCCGACACTATGGAATTACCCTAATCAAATAATTTCAATTTAGCGTCTTATGTCGAAATTTATTATCAATTTTCTGCCCATTAATTTTTTGCTGGGCGACGAAATGGGATTTGAATTTTGACGCTCTCCGATAACATCGAGGGCACCCAGCAAAGAAATTTTCCTCGCCTTAGGGCCAATGTAGTGGAAAGTAAAATCCTTAGACCATCAGAGAATCCTTCAGCTCTATTGATTTCTAAATGCTGTCATAACCACGGCTTCAACTTTAGCTCATATCTGGCTGAGGCTGAGCGACAAGGACAAAGCGAGACAAAGATAAAATTCGCCTTGCTAATGCTGTCAGCGTAGTCGCCACTGATCTCTAGACAGAAAAAAAATACTTTCTTTAAAATAAGAGGAGGAGTGAAAAGACCAAGGACCTGTCTTTTCTACAGTATGTCTTTATGTTGTTCTCAAAATCCTTCAAAGGCTGTAAATCCTCGCATTTCGGAAGTAACTTGTCCTGAAAATGTCAAAAGTTTGTGACATATAACTCGTTATCCGAAAAATTTAAGAGCATCAGGGAAATCTTTGGAATATTTCCATTTATCTATAGCTACGTATCACAAAGACCATTACTGAGCCGTCCCCCTATGTGGCTCACACTGAAACTTTCGATGATCCTTTTACAAGTTTCAGAAACCTGTCTCCCTTGAGCTGAGCCCATCCTCGCAGCCAATGGTGTCACAGTCATTTTAAGAAGTTACAAAAACTCCAAAAAACTTTTCTATTTTTCGGCATTAAGGGATAGATATATTGCGACCTCGAACCGAAACAAAACGTCACGAAAGATTTTAAAGGAAGATTTTTGGTATTTTGTTACTTTGGTACTCCTCTAGCCGTATGGTATTTCCTCGAGAAGACTATGAACTTTTTTTTCAGTATGAAGGGTATGTAGCTGGGTATATAGAAATCGTGCTGTGGCATTATCCTGCAGATACCTTTTGTGGCTATGAAACGCACGTGTTGTCTACGTAGCTAAACTTTTCGGCAGCCAGTTTAAGGACATTAAGCTACTCGGGTTGGTAACAAGTCCTGCCGCCTGCTGCCATTTTCGACAAACTTATAAATTTCATCTTAAAAAAATATGAAGGGAAAACTTGAAAAAGTTAGTGCTCTCAACAATAGCATTTATTATACCAGCGATTCGTTTTTGTGGGCACGTTGTGTTCATGGTCCTTTTTTTTATTTTCCAGATAAAACTTGCGGGCCTGACCAGTTTAGATGCACCAATGGATACTGCATACCTCTAAAATGGAGATGTGATCTCGAAAAGGATTGCAGCGACGGTTCAGATGAAAACGAAGAATTTTGCAGTAAGTATAGATTTTTCTAGAAGGCTTTAAAAATTGTAGCAGAACTTGTAACACTTTTCAACATATTTTTCACAGAGTATTTGATTTTTTATTTATTTAATTATTTTGATGGTTAGTATACATATGTATACAGCCCTATTCCGATTTATTATTTTTGAGTACATCGGTTTCGGTCCGTAATTACTAGAACACTTAAAAGTGAGGTTTTTACGCTATACTTTAATTTTTATTACTTGAAATTTAAAGGCAATAAACATTACTTATTGAATTTAATAAAATTATTTAAAGCTGCATAGTGATGAATTGCTGTTTCAAAATACATAAATGAGCATTAAAATACTTATTTTGTATTTAACAATTCTGCCAATAGATTATAAAATATTTTTAAATACATTATAAAAAATTTTTAATATAAATTTATTCAATCAAGTAAAAAATTGCACGAGAAATGAATTTCTATGTAAAAATAGAGAAGCTTGTATACCCGTTGAATGGGTTTGTGATGGGTCAAATGACTGTACCGACCAGTCTGATGAAAAACATTGCGGTAAGAAACAAATTAAACTTCGAATTTTGGGTGAAACTAGATTAAGGAGTCCTTTACCCGAAATCGAGGAAAAAGGGTATTTTATTTAAGAATTCGTTTCTCAAAAACTTTACAGAATCGACTACAATTTTTTTTCTTGATCCCATTTCTAACAGTAAATTAAAAAAGAAACGATTTTTTTTAAATGCATATTTCGAGTAAAGGACCCTTAAAGTACCTATACCTGGCAAAATAGGGGTTTAATTAATAATATAATATATAACACTAGATTTACGGATATTTGTTGCATGATTCTCAAGGGTTTAAAAAAATATGGTTAGAATATAAATATGTAGGTACTCATATTTACAGATGGGATATGACTAATTTAATCAAAAATTAATATATTTATTATTATTATAAATTTAAGCACGAAATATATAGTGTAAATAAAAAGTTAAAAGAGATATCTTTAAACGTATATAAATTGTGCGTCGAAAGGTCTCTAAAAAAAGAAACTTAACATCAGGACGCTCTTTAATCACTTCAAGGTTTTTCTTAAAGCACTAAAAATAGCGCTAGAACTCTTTCAAAGGCACGAAGCAATTTTCATTAGCATAATTTTCAAAAATGTGTGAAAGTTTTTTGTTAATTAAAATGTACAAAGGATAAATGGTGCCCTTGAACTTTCTTAAGCGGGATATATGTATAGAATTAAATGCTTAATAAAAACGTGGGATATTTTGCATGATGGCATGTTCGGGTATCTTAAACATTTTCCAGCAAGTATCTTCTGCGAGCAGAGCCACGTCCGGTTCTGAATTCGGAACATTAAGTTGAAGTTTTTCCTGGTGTAAGATCCTTAATTATTAACATGAAATAGTGCTCTTTTCAGTTTTGAAAACGTTAAATTGAGCGCGAAATGGAAAAGTGCAGGCGATAAATACTAATGGGAAAAGTTTTCTTCCTTGTATTTATGCACTTGCTCCTTTCAGATGGGAGTCAAGCTAGGAGCAAATAGCTGAAGGATTTTGCATTTTTTAGGTAGAATTTTTCCGTTTGGAAATGAATAACATATTTATGGTTGCGAAATATGGTAGTTTATACCAACATCACCCTCACTATTGAATTTCTCTGCACGAATAAATTTGAAGGTATTTTACTCAACAAATACGAGATACATTTCAGTTTCAAAATGAATTTCAATACAAATAAATATGCCGGCGCTAATTAAGTTTTATAACTTATAAATATACATATGTAGATGTATAGTTTCGTAGATTTCATACACCTACCAAAAGTAGCCTCCTCGAAATTCAACTGTTTTATTTTTGAATTACAATGAAGATCAATTTATTTCAAATTTTGATTTTAGATTGTGAAAGGTCATATTCAAAAATATGTACCCGAATATAAATTTTGTACAAAAATTTAAATGCTTTTTATATATATATAGTAACAATATTTTCAAAATAATTCATGCCAAGATATTTTCTATTGCTATTAAGGCATTAGAGTAAAAACGATCAGGATATGGATCCTTTTAAAGTGATAACTTTAATAACACAAAACAGAGACTGTTGCTATACTAAACTGACTACAAACAAAAACTGTTTTCTTTATCGCTTTCTAAGGGCAAAGTCATTAAGTCATTAAAGGCTCAATTTAGCGCTTACATGAGCGCACCAAGAAGATTACAGAACCTAAGGAAACATTTTAATTGAAAAAACAGCTACAAGTTTCTTTGTCCTTAAATTACTCAATGTTGCTATAATTAACAACTACAATTATACAAATTTATCTTCTTTTCTTGTCAACAACGAACAAAATACTCCGGAAGATATTTTCTATTGTGGGTGGATCCATATCCTTTGGATTGGATTGGAGTGAAATTAAAAATTGCCACATTAAATAAGATGATGGCGCGAAAGTACTCCAGAAAATGGTCTAATAATATTTTAACAACAGCAGATAAGTGGAAAAAAGGTCCTTTTCAACAAGATAGTGCACTGGCACAACAGGTGGAATTATACCTACAAACATAAAATAGAATCTGAATAAATTTCAAAAGCCCTGCACTGATTTATGTTGGCGTTTCGTTCATTTATTATGAAAATGTAAAGGGGAGAAAAATGAAGTATTTTACCTACCCGGAATTCTTTGCGAAAATCGAGGCTGCCAGTTTCTCATTTTTTTAAATTATGTATATGGCTTAAATGGCTTAAATGTCAATTCAATTCTAAGAGAGAGGGGAACCTCGCTTGCTGAGAAAATAAACAACAAAATGGCCTTACTCAATTAAAGGAAAACCAATGAAAATGGCAGAAGAATTGGTGGTGCAGATTTTTTTACGGCTTAATCAAACGCGCCACATTCAGCACGTTTTAAGGCTTTTATTAATTTTCTTAAAATTAAAGCCTTTATTTTTGCTTAGAGCTGGGAATGGAAAAATTTTCCCAAGCAACAGACATCCGCCACAGCAGCAAAAAGATTTCCAGGCGGATTTACTCGGAACAGGCGCGAACCCTTCCGCGGAAGAGCATGGAGTACAAAAAAGAGATAAGCAGCAAAGCCAAAATTTAATTAGCTTAATTGTTCTCGTGTGCACTCGCTCGCAGTCGAACGCTATGCACATGTTGTAATTAATCGCGCCTAATTATTAATTTAACGCCTTTGGGAGACAAGCTAAACTGCGCTACCGTCGCGGACGTAAACCGACAACTTCCACCTTCTCACTACCGACGTCAGCACGGCGGAAAGATTAAGGATAATCGCAAAAGGAGACGCTTTGCTGGAACATCATCCACGCAAAGAGTGTTCAGAAGCGGGGTCATGTTGTGATTATTATTTATGCGGTCCCGGAGCTCTCCGCAATGGAGTTGTGCGCAACGCGTATACGTAAGGAGCCTGTTTGTTTTAATTAGAACGAAACTCGGTAAAAGACGCTGCCTGCCTTCATCCAAGAAATGTACGAAGTTCTTGAATTAAGTTATATAGGCAGTTATTACCGCTTCAAAGTTGCCCTTTTAATGTTTAATTTTGATATTATAGGGTTGCTTCCGCAAGTCGAAATTACCTTTATGAAAACAGGCATATAAAGAGATATTTTGGGGACTTTTGTAATTGTAAAGATCCCGGTTTTGTTGCGAAAATAATTTGCAATTTTAGCTGTCTTTACTTTAAACATCTTATGTTAGGATGTTCGTTTATATATGTTTTATTTAAGGTTTATTAGAACATGTTTTTTTTCTGTCTGTCAGGATGCTACTAGACAGATTTAAGTGAAACTTGGTATGTAATAATAAGTAATGGGTAAACGAATTTTTATCCTAAATAGAAGTGCCTGTAACAACTATAACATACATATGTTTCTGTTATCAGTTGACGTCGCAAACAGTAATGCTTGCGCTATTCGCCAAAAGATGTCGTCACGAGCATTTCAAAACTGGCTTACTCTGCTTTAATGATTCTTTGTAGCAGACAAAACTCAGTGGTATTTCAGAAATTTTGAACTAAATAGATATTTCAGATGTAACCGTGTTAATCTACTACCAAAAAGTATGATCACTCACTTCCATAGCCCGAATAATTATTAATTTTTATTAATTTAAAGGCTCAAACGTCCGTTAGGAACCCAAATAAGACACGGTACGCCAAAGCAAACATTTACGTTGTTAAAATATAGTCCGCATGAATTTATTAAATATATTTTCTAGTCGACATTTTTATTATTAATTTATATGAAAACAACAGCTAATTCGGATCAGATTATAAAAACAAAACTGTTTAATTAAAACGTTTTAATTGTGATTTAGTGAAGAAACGTAAATTATTATTCCTACGAAAAAAATAACATATTCAAATAAGATCTATCTTTGAAGTTATTAGAGTTAGTCTGCTACATAAAATTGTAACATCGATTTTCTTAAAATTTCCCTCTGTACCGTACCTAGAAATAAGGCGTTTTCCGTAAATGGATTGAAAGCCGCCCGAAAGTTTCGACTCTTCTGTGGCGATTTTTTCATACTGAAACAAAAATATTTTTTAGTGAATCTTTTGTTCCTCACTTTAGAATTCATTTGGAGAAATTGCATTCTTATAATTCATACTAACACAAAACATTTTGGGTATTTCTTTTGTATAATTTCAGGCCAGAGAACCTGCACGCCAGATGAATTTTCTTGCAAGTCTGCAAAAGGCGACTGCATACCACTGGCATGGATGTGCGATCAAAACAAGGACTGCCCTGATGGTTCTGATGAGGCTGCATGCAGTAAGCGTTTGCTTTTGTTTTACTAAAATTTGATTTTCGTCTGCTTTTATAGTATATGTAGTAGTTGTGGTTACTAGATAGTCTAAATAGCATGATGCATGATATTATTAATAATTAACCTATTGAAATTTTATACACATTACATTTATTTCGACCATACTAATAAAGATAATATTTGTTTTACTTTTGTAAAAACTGACTGCAAAATTCAAAACTATTGTACATTTATAATTTTTTTTTTTTTTTTTGCGGAATGTAAACCAAAAATAAAAGGTTACAACCTGGAAACGTTTAGTTATTTAAGCTTATCTTCATATTCCTTTGTATTATAATTTGATCTCGTTCTTAAAAGTTAAAGTCTTAACTCTTAACTTTATTAATTGTTCTGGACTAGATAAAGAACTAAGATATTTTTTAAATTTGTGTCTAGTTTGAGCTTATAGATAAGATTTTTGTCCATTTTGTCATATGTCCAATATAATCGAAATTTGCTGAGGAGAACATTCATTAAATTGGCATCGAGGAAGCGCGAAGAAAAAACTTATATGAATATATTTGCATACGTATGTTATGAATTAACTATGAGAAACATTGCCGAGTAAACCTGTTATCAAAATTTGGTACTTCCAGGCGGTTCAATATGGCAAACCAAAGAATTAAAATTTATAAGGATAAGGGTGAAAATCATGTAAAATGTTAAATAAATTGTTAATTTTCTCGACAACTACTCTTTAAAGAAACTGTGATTAAATGCAGCAAAAACAGTATTTTTCTGTCATGGAGTTGCTATTTATTTGTAAAAACAAGTTATGATAAAATTCTTGGATACATCTTAAAGAAAAATCAATTTTTCGCTGTCATAAAAAAGGACGTCTCTTGAGAATATATTCATGTGTTGTCACTGGAACTATTTCCAAATTAAATTCTCAGCAAACTGAGTGCGACCCTAACATTGATTTATGACAGTAAAACCTTTTGTAAGCCCGGAATATCCTCGTTACCCAACCCGCATAAAGCGACTTTATCCACCCACCCCAAAATGTTGCTGCGCCAATATCCTTTGCAAAATGACTTAAACTTTTATTAGAAACTTTGTTGGGCAAAGTTTTTCAGTTAAAACTTTGTAGCTACAGCTCAATCATGCAAATATGGCCCGAAACAGAAACCTGGGCCAGGTTTTTACCATGTGCGCGATTTGCATTTTCTGTACGCAGCTCACGTACCTTGTCCAAATAAAGCTGAATAAAAACTACTGATGAACAACAGCGGCACACAAAGGCGCACACTAAACACGAAAAGGGCGAAAGGTTGTTGCGTGTATTCCTTTCAGAAAACAGCTCTCGAGGGCCTTGGTGCTGGTGTTTGCTTGTTTCACAAAAGAAAAACAAAAGAAGAGCAGCAGCAACTTTATGTAAATGGGGCTCCATTTCATCAATCATTCAGACCTTTCATCCACACTTAAGGGCTATCAGCCCCCGTCGAGGACGCCTCCTCCAGAGTCGAAGACCCTAATCCATAAAGATGTACGTTTTCTGGCCGGAGTCGAAGTATACGAGCATCTTTTTTCCTTGAGGCTGAAAAAATCGGGGTTAAATCGAAGAAAATATCCAAGACAATGGAACTGCTCGAATGGCACCATAAGAGGTATGGATCCACTAGCACCAAGGATGACGATGCCATGGTTACTATTTTTTTTTATTCATACCCACTTGCAATAGGTTTCGAGTATCGGACCAATTGGCAGTTAGGGCGAGGTTTTATCGCAATCGCAACCAACCACTGACGAGTTTCCTGTACTCAGAATGAGGACTTTTAGTTTTTATATTTATAATCAGCGGTGATCGATTTGGTGCAATTGTCGCGATCAGATAGCTTTCTAAGATCTAGGGTCTGTCTGCTAACTCTAAAACTTTTGCCAGGTAAAACTGGTAAGGACGTTTTACTTGACAGTGTCTCTAGACTTGACGAAGCGGAAGAATTAAGTTCTTAAGAGCACCATTTTACCACCTAGATTTTACTCAAGCCGCTTAGTACAAATAAATATGGATGAAATCACCGAATGTTTTACATACTTATACCCAATGTTATACTTATACCTAATTATCATATATGTACATATATTACTCAATTTAAACTTGAAGTCATGTGGTAACGTTTGATATGAATCCCCACTGCCATATCCAACTTTTTGCCAGATTTTTACTCCAGAAAATTTTACCCAAAATTTACAGTACAGACCTATAATATTAATCAATTTTTCCAAATTTAGTAATAATAAAAAATGCTTTGCATTCCATTAAAATTTACTAATTCTTTACAGAGATAAATATTTCTACATGATTTGTTTTCAAAATAGTTTTTAATATAATAACACAAAACTACAACTAATATGCTACAAATTCCGAACACCAATCAATTTTCGAGTTGACACTTATGACCAAAAGTTATTTAAGTTCAATCATCCAATTATTTATTATTACAAATCTGAAAGGGGTGACGATATGCACAAATATAGTTTCATTATTATTTTAGTTAAACATTGGTGTTTTAAAAAGTGAGGATCTTAGTAAATTGACTTAAAAGAAGTGTGAATCACATTTTAAATTTCCGATCGATCAATATCAATATTAATCGATTTTTTTTAGTACACTGAGAAATTCAAATTCGCGAATCTAGTTCTAATTTCAAGTTGCCGATTTTGAAAAGCAAGGCTATGTTTAGATTAGTCCTGTTTAATTTTTTATGAATAATTGTTACAAGAAAGTAAAATAACTTCAATTAACGAACTTCTAGAATCAATGAAATCAAATTTAAAAATCAATTTTGGCAGAACCTAAATATCCTTTTTTATTGCTTTTGCTGTAACATGCCTATAGACTTCTTGTGTCGCATCAATTCTTCTTAAGTGTATAATATTAATTCAAAACTCGGCATGCGGCTGGGATTCCTATACTCAGGAACTCGTTAAAACCACAACATTTTAGTGTGGCATTGTTTATTGGCTGAAATTTGATATTTATCTTAGAATTAAATAAATTATGTAACATTATGAAGTATATTTAACGAATTATCACAACTGCGTCGGGCTCCGCTGCATTAATTCTCAGTTTTTGCATGTTTTTGTGGTGCCAGGTATTGCTTTTATATTTGTAATGCAAAAATCATAAACATTTCATTAACAAAAAGAGCGGGTAGCATGGTACTGAATAGATTAATTTCAACCTCTGCTCGAGGTTCTGTAATACATTAAAATGTATGGTTTAAGGCATATGTGGTGCAGAAAATTAGAAATGCCGTGGGGTATGTTGTGAATTTGCTGCATGAATTTATTCGGACAATTTATTTTCACATTGCCTCTCAAAACTACTGAATGTTTACCCTTTGATGTAATAATTCGTTTAGACGAAACATGCCGGTCAGATGAGTTTACGTGCGGCAATGGCAACTGCGTCATGAAAAGATGGGTCTGCGACAGGGATCAGGATTGCGAGGATGGTACAGACGAGAAAGACTGCCCTTTGACCCAATGCAATCCAAAAACAGACTTCACATGTGCGGATGGATCATGCATCGTTAAAAAGTGGATGTGTGATGGCGATCCCGATTGTGCAGATGGATCTGATGAGAAGGTGAGCGATTTTGGTTCTTTCATTTGTTAGTTTTTAGGGATGATTCCAATTTCGAAGGTCTTATCTATATATTAATACGTGAAGGGAAAACTTTGTACCCCATTTTAAGAATATTGGACGGACGGAGGAGTGTGAGATTTGGCATAGTTAAAGTTTGTATAGAGAAGAAGTGCAGAAAGCTAAAATTTATATATAATATGTATTACAAATACATTAAATTAAATTTAATAAATTCATTATTTACGTTCATACTCTCTATGTCGAACGCATAGTAGTCTGTGGTCAAACTGTCTTAATTTTATTATTTTTTATATTTTATTTTATTGAAAGTGCCAATTTCAAACACATAGTAGGCTGTGTACAGTCGTATTTTTCGTAGTAACCCCGGTAGGTCGAATTTCGACCACAGGGCGACAACTAGTAAGTTTTAATACGTCAATAAATTATTTAATATCCTTCAAAACGATTAACCTAAATGGATATCATTTCGTAAAAACACTTAACAAAATCGAACGATAATTATCAAGACTGCATTATGTAAGTTGATAGTTGAAATAAAAAGAATTCGAGGTATGGGGTCTGTTTACGAGATTTCGTGTAAATTAGGGATTCTTTTACTACACCTGATACTGAACCACTCTAGCAAACAAACGTTGATCAGTATATCCCTGCGCAGATCTTAATGCAACATCCATTTAAAATCTTCAAATAAAAACGAAAATATTATTTTCAAATTGCGAATATGTATAGTGTAAATTCGGAATTGAATAATTCACAAAGTTATTATTTAAGAAAATTTTAAAACTATAACAACCTTTGTTTACATTTTTTGTTTTCTAAACATGCTGGTTGACCAAGTTGCGATTTTAAACCTTAAAACTATTAGTTCAGCACTTGTTAAATTCAAAAAGCTAGAAATCACAATTAGCTACGTAAAACAAACCAAAAAATATTCAAAAGTTTCCCGAAAAGTAATTCGTGTTAAGCCTACGCATTAAATTTTTTGCTACAGGGAAGGCAATGATTAGTTGGCTTATAGTTTAATATTTTATTTTTATTAGACAATGGTCAACATACTGGTGCATTCATCGTATATAAAATTTATGTTTAAGTACATATGTACGAAGCTTTAAATATTGTTAAAAATGCATTTCTAAGTTAAATGTAAAAAAATAGGAAATGAATAATAAAAATCATTTCAAGCATCATGCGTTTAGTCATCGTGTTAGTAACTAGAGAAAATATAAGTTATGTAGGGCTCAAAAATTAAAGTAAACTTAAGAAATAAGATTCATTTCTAATTTAGATTTCTCGATTTTTTTTTAAATTTGATATATTGTACTTGTTAGCAGCTAGAGTTTTCTAAAGTACCTAATTTAAATATTATGCTATGAAATCGGGTATTACAAGCTGAAGTAAACTTTTTAAGTAGGTATTGCTCGTTTTAAGAACCTTTGAGATTTTTGAGAAAATCATTCCGAGTCATGAAAGTTGATTTTAATCCTCGAGCAGGACTAATCGGTCAAATCTATTTGGGATTTTTCAGGACTGCGCAAATGCCACTCAGCTGCCGTCGCCGTGCGTGTTCAAGGAGTACCAGTGCAATGACCGGGTCACCTGCATCCATCGCACCTGGCTCTGCGACGGGGAGTCCGACTGCCCCGACGGGGACGACGAAATGCCCCCGCATTGCCAAAATGTGACCTGCCGGGCGGACCAGTTCCAGTGCACGGACCGAACCTGCATTCCCGGGAACCTCATCTGCAATGGGAATTTCGACTGTGCGGACAGGAGCGACGAGAAGAACTGTGGTAGGTCGCGTGAAAATAGTAATTGTAGACGGTATCTTCAGGTATTTGAAAATTTACTTTCAGGCACTGTAAATATGACCGAGTGCAACAAAAAGACCCATTTCGACTGTGGCGGTGGCATTTGCATACCCCACGAAAAAGTATGTGATAAAGAAAAGGATTGCCCTGCCGGCGAGGACGAACCCTATGGAAAATGTGGCGTGAATGAGTGCGAGATTAGCAACGGTGGGTGCTCCCATAAATGTGTCGACACCCCCATTGCCTACTACTGCGACTGCAATCCCGGGTAAATTAAGAATGACAATATTTTTTAGGGAAATATTAAATCAGTTTTAATTCTTCTGCCATCGCAGGTTCAAATTAGTCAATAATAAAACGTGTGTAGATATCAACGAGTGTGAAAATCCAGGCGCATGCTCTCAAATTTGTATAAATGAAATTGGTACCTTTAAGTGTGAATGTGAAACTGGATATATGCGAGATCCTAGAAATCACACAAGGTGTAAGGCTACAGAAGGTCATGCCTCATTGCTTTTTGCTAGACGACATGATATCAGAAAAATTGCTCTGGACCACCATGAGATGACGTCCATTGTAAACGACACCAAATCAGCCACTGCTTTGGATTATGTCTTTAGGACAGGAATGATTTTCTGGAGCGACGTTTCAACTCAAAGAATTTACAAGTAAAATTCTCCGATATCTTTTATTTTAATTTTAATAATTACTAATTTTGAATCTAGAGCCCCAATTGATGAAGGAAACGACAAAACAGTTGTCCTGAAAGAGCATTCTATCACATCAGATGGTTTAGCCGTCGACTGGATCTATAGTCACATATATTTCACAGACACTCATAAGTGTACTATTGAAATAACAAACTTTGACGGAAATATGGGCAAAGTTCTTATTGAAGATGAATTGCAAATTCCGCGAGCAATAGCCCTAGATCCCACTGAAGGGTATGTGAAAGGCCAAAAATAATTTGTAATTTTACTAAATCATTGCCTTTTTCTAACAGATGGATGTACTGGACCGACTGGGGCGCAAGTCCTAAAATAGAGCGTGCTGGAATGGATGGAACTCATCGGCAGGCCATTGTTACCTACGATGTTAAATGGCCTAATGGTTTGACCCTTGACCTGGTAAAAAAGAGAGTTTATTGGGTGGACGCAAAACTCAGCACAATTTCGTCGTGTAATTATGATGGCTCGCAACGTCGTCTCATTTTATATTCATTGGAAGCACTCAGGCACCCGTTCTCTATTACAACGTTTGAGGATTACGTCTACTGGACCGACTGGGATAAGCAAACTGTTTTTAAAGCAAATAAGTTCAGTGGTGAAGGACTGGAGCCTATTACGGCTCTTCATATGGTAAGTCAGTTTAAATTCATTCCCTAATGTTTTTAATTCATAAAGATAAAGAAATCTATTCGATTACAAAGCAAAATCTTCAACTCTAATTGGTAATTAAAAGCAAGTAGAATAGGCCCTTTTGATATACAGCACTGTGCCCGTTTTAGAAAAACAATTTTAATGTGCTTGAAAAAGTAAGAAATGAGTATAGGACAAATGTTCTTTTTGGCATTCAATAACTATTAATAATTTATGAAAAAGTATAACAATTTGTTTTCAACAACAACAGTGAAATATTTTATTATTATTTTTACATAATATTATACATATATAGTTCTCTCTAAAGCCAGAATGGCAGTATCCTTTTATTTAGTAGCTTCTGAAGCTTATTACATACATTTGATATTCGTCGTGACATAGACTATATTAAATGTTGGCCAACATTAAATTCTTAATAATCAGAAGTAACTACTTCTACGATGTTTTCATTATCTCCTTAATTATCATAGTTTTAAGTTTTCTTACTCTTAAAATTCGAGCGGAGGTGGGAGACTTAGATCAGAGTATTTTGGATAAAATATTACAGGAATATTGATCAGTATTATCCTACAATACTTAATTGCTCTAAAAACGACGACGATGATGATGTGAGATTGAAAAAGACGCAGAATGAACTTTAAACAAAAACTTATTTCAGAATTGTATCCGGATAATGATCTAACTTAATCTGTGACCTATATTCTAAAAATTTGTTTAGTTTTTTGCTTTTTCGCGTGATGCTTAGTCTAAATAAACATGGTTTTTTCTCAAAAGCTCCAACATCCAATGACAATACACGTGTATCATCCCTACCGACAACCAGACGGAATAAACTATTGCCAATCAGTAAATGGCCATTGCTCGCACTTATGTCTTCCTGCACCAAGAATAAATGAACGTAGTCCCCGCATATCTTGTGCATGCCCGTCTGGACTGAAACTGATGGAAGACAGGCTGATGTGCGTGGAAGACAGTAAGTATTATTTTTATAATTCTACCCATAAATGGAAATGGTACTCAGTTTGCCTTTGGCGGTCGTAATCATTCAGTTGTCGCCCAATTTTTGGTTTTTTTTTGTGTATAATTTAAAGAACCCTTTTGTAAAAAAAAAATGTAAACCTTCCTTTGTGTATCCTGAAGCTACTAAAACAACAATAGCACCACCACGGAAAACAACATCCCGCCATCGACCATCATCAAACTCGAGGAACGCCTCCATGGTGTCGAAGACGGTCACCGAGAAAGGAAAAGGTCCTTATGAGGGTAATAAGAAAAAGTCAAATTATAGCCTAGACACACATCAACCCATAGCGTATCGTGAGTAGCGAACGACACTTTTCTCTGCTTTTCTTTTCCGTTCTGGTGGTGGTTTTTTCGCGATAATTAGTAGAAATCGCTTAGTTGGCTTCTGCTGGATAGTTGCTATCAACGCAAGCTCTCTTGCTGTAAATGTGGTTTGTCGCAACTTTCTTTTAAATATGAAGAAGGGTCTGCTTGATGAGTTATGTTCTGGTTCTAAAAAGGTGGCTAATTTTTTCCGCTTTAAATGGCTGCAATGAGAATTTACTGCGCTTATACCTCAAATGAAATCTAGGGAATGAACATAACCCTCAGCGGCCACTTTACCTTATATCAAATCTTTTGTAAATGCGACCACTAACCTGAGTAAAATCATTTCATCGTCGTACAGCAGACCTAGCCAGCTCGTATGATACTTTCCCTGGAGTTTACTTGTACGCATTATGTTCAGATTTCTTAGAGAGATCTGGGGAGCCCTTGCTTCCATTGAAAAAAGCCGAAAGAAATGTGAACTCATCCCCGGAGGATGGCCCCAGATCAGAGTCAAAACGATTGAGCCCATTAGGCGCTATATCGAACGAATTTAACCGTGGGCAATCAGTCCCCGAGCTCAGTGACAAAGGCCCGTCCGGTGCCCCAGGCAAGACGTTGGCCTCGATTAGCATGTTTCAATCAGTGTCAGCATCACTATCGATTCTGCGGTCCATTTGGACAAGAGTGCGGGGGGCTGATGTTGGGTCAACATCGTCCCCAGTCGCGTCATCGTCGTCATCAACTGCACGGTTTCCAACAACGTTATTGCAATCAAAATCCTCAAGCGGAGGTGGCTCAGAGAAGACATCGAAAGGTGCTGATTGGCACTGGGAGGATGAGAAAACAGTGAACATTCTAAAGCAGTGGAATATTCGTCGGACGATTGCTAATCAACGTAATGGCAGGAATCAATCAGATGTCAGGGACATGGGTCCTCCCAACTACATAAGGTGGCTCTGCAAAACGGCCCGAGGTTGTATACATTCCCTTTTTGCACGTTCACAGTTTTATGTTGTGTTGGACGGGACTCGGGGATGAGGTTTGTGTACGTGTATACTTCTTACTTCTACTTCTTTTTTACCTTGTATTAGTCTCACGTACCTTTAGACTGCCTAGACTTGTTCTTTGCAACTCTAAGCCAGTCGTTAACACGCTGTTCAAAATTCTATCTGAAGCGCCGACGCCTCTGTCTAAGGACACACGCGCAATGAGCACTCGTGACGTCACGAGCAACTTGACTGCGATATAACTCGAAAAAATCTATTTTAGTTAACAAAAGATTACCGTCTACCAGTCTGTAGTAGAAAAACCCATTTAAATACAAAACTTTTTTTATAACCATTTATAGAGCTTTTGAACATTTTTTTCCTCATTCTCAAACGTTAACAGAAAATTACAGTATTATTATAAATTTTGGTATGGCTATCCGAGCATCATACCAAATATTTTCAAAGAGAAAAAATTTTGTCATTTATGTATATGGTCTCTTCGACTACCGACTGGCAGATGGTAATCTTTAATCGACAATTTGCACGCTATTTATTTCTTCTTAGATTATTTGGTTTAATTGAGACTTCAGACTTTATCGTTTTTAAAACAAAATGTAGGCAAACAATTCTGACATTAATATCTAATATTAATACATATGTAGGGTTCCATTCTTGCAGTCATTCGAATCGTATCGTATCGAAAACAGCTTACAAAAGCCCCTTTTAAATTGAAATTCATTAATAACCTTCCTAAATTTTTAGTAAATTCATTTCTGTTACCTATGACTTTAATTAATTTGTCGTTCAAAGCGGTAGGAAAAGTCGGATAAAAAAATCCAATGGACTATTTAAACCACTTTGAAAGACAAAATTAATTGAAGTCGAAAGGTAATTAAAATGTATTTGCGAGAACTTTAGCAACTTTATTAAGGAACTTTTGTTCAAAAATGGCTTTTGTAAGATCTTTTCAATCCGATTCGAACGACTACAAGAATAGGGCCCATAATGTGGTTATTTATTGTGCGAAGTCTCATTTAAGAGGACTCTTATCATCGACAGTATTTAAAAAAGTCGAGCATATAAAACAACACTTCAGTAATGAAATAAAATTGTTTGAGCTATTATTAATGCAGATTTACATATTTTGTTATTATTATTTATTAATAGTTGTGACAGTGAGAGTCCCCTTAAACTATTAACTTTTTTAACTTTTTCATTTCCGATTTCTGATATACATATTACAGTGCGGTACATGATCGCGTGGAGTACCGAGGTCTCGTTATGCAAGTGCCCTTATGCAATAAATTTTTTTTTTTTGCATCCTCGGGTCACCTGGCCTACATCTTAACCTTCCAGTAAAATTTGGCATGTGACTAAGAATCAGGGGAATTTACACTATTTGGATGGGTGCACACTATTATGTATTAGGAGTAGTATATACTATATAGTATCTATATAATTAGAAACTCTAAAAATATTCTGCTTCGTTGATTAGTTTAGGAAATATTCCGAAAATAATATGCCAATCCATTTCTTGAAATATTTTGTCCATTATATTAATATTACCTAGTTAAATTCCTTTTTAAAATAGAACACATTTAGTATTTTGTGGTAAATGTAGTTTAGTGCAAAAATGTACTAGGATACTATATACATTATTATGCGTGTAAACGAATACTTAAAAGTTAGAATATTAGTTCCACCCTGACTTAATTAACGAATCTTTGATAGATTTGTTTACTTTGGCTAGAAGTTGAATGGATTTAAAATCAGATCTGTAAACGGTGTTGTTATAAATGTTACGAATGGACGGTGCTCAATTCGGGCAATAGTACAAAATAATAAATCGTTGGAAATTATGGCGGAGCTCGTAAAAATATCACGTTCATCCCATTAAGGAAATTTATACTTTACCGCATCAGAGCGTACTAAATCTGGCAATGTTCGGCTTCTGGGCCTCCCTCGCACCTGTATGTAAATATGCCGTCGGAAAACGATTCCAACTTCCAACCAGCAAGTGTAAATAGCCCAGAGAAGAACCGGGCAAAACACAAAAGTCTTCACATATCTTCATTAAAATGCGTGAGGGAGTGTGAGTTATGGAGCGCGTGAAAAGCCTTTTGTTTTTCTTCCTGTTTTTTTTTTCTTTTCGCAACACAGATTGCGCGTGGATATAACTTCGCGGAAGATTGGGTTGTAGGTGGGCTTTCTCAATAAAGTAAATTCAAACCCCTAGTGGTGGAAAGAAATATTTCGCCCACAGCAATTTCTCTTGAATTTTTATTCTTGGAGAATTTCGCCCAACTGAGGGATGAGACCAACAGAAAAATAAAACGATCCTCTGCAAAGAAGGAAAACAGTGAAAAGATAATCGGGTCCAGAAAGAAAGTTTATCTCGGCCTATATACCCCAAAAGCTTCACAGAAAAGAGGATGAAAAAAAAAATGAGGAAGCTGTGCGCAACGTGCTGGAGCAGAAGGTCCTTTTGTTCAGCGACACCCTAAAATTGAGAATTATTGGCTGGTGGTGTAGAAGTCAGACGTAAATCGTTTTTAATTTCTTTGTAATCCCACACCATGAAGATTTGTCTCAGTCGTAGAACACAGAAGAGAGCCTGGACCAAAATCTTAGCCCCCACTCGTATATCAGAAGATTCAGTAGCGTGGTCCATGGAGAGGAAGAAGTCCCTTTTAAGTTGTAACCGAAGAGAGGTACACTGAATTATTTTAGCGGCCAAGAAAGCTATTCTGGTCGACCTCTTAAGCATGAAATAACAAAGATGTTATCCCCGAGTAGCAGGGACAGCCTCTCACAGCACTTAAGGAATCGTCTGACGCAGGAGGGAGGCCTTGATTAAATTTTATGAAACCCACACTGAATAGTAAGTGGCTGGAGCTTAAGACGGAGACCACCAGCACTTTTCCTTTTTCTAGAATCTAGAGTCTAGAGCTGGCCGAACCTTCGCTTTTATTAATTCATTCAATTCGTATTTCAATGAGCCAAGTAATCCATTAAGACAAGCAAATCCAGCTGACTGACGTCGACTCCCAATTGGGCGCTAATTCTTTTGAGGAGTGATTGATAATAAAATTCTCAGAACGACCGCAAGCCTTCTGATGAACAGAGCTGCGGCGGCGACGAGCCCATAATTTTTTTTATTTCCTAGTCGGGATCAGCCCTATTAACGACTCTGGCACAGCCCTTGATATCCATTCATCCGCGTAATTACAGTGGTAATCGCGATGTGATATGGATAATCTCGCAGGATGCTCCTGATAAATAACTTGTTGGTGCTGACTGTCGAGAGGCAGGCAGCTTTTACTTTTCTTATTAAACAGCCGTACTATGGATCTGCTATTTAATCATCTTACTTCAAGTTCTTGCAATAAAAGTTGGCTGGGTCTGGGCAAGTCTTAGACTTCTAGACGTTAAGTAATATTACCTTTTCTCAAATAATATGAAATGATGATCCTCATCACGTATCTTTTGATACAAATCATTATAATACTTCTTATGAATGTGAATGTCCTGGTTTTTGGTGAGCTGCAGCATAACGCTTCTGCTTTCTTCGAGCAAAATTCGTGATTCTGTACTTTAATCACCGACTAAAATGGTGCTGGAAGATTGTGTTTTTGTTGCCACTTAATCTTCAAAATAAAATTCCCAATTACCTTTTCCTACTCTCTACCTTTTTCCTCATCAATTTTTACTAAATTTGTGTTTGAACTTCTGTTTTCGACTAATCCTGTAGAGTTTTATTTGAGTTTAATTTTGTTAGCATGTCTCCACTTCTTATTTGGTAAAAAAAAACATCTGATTTATTTCTTTTCACCTTTAAATTTTTGTTTGTTTTATTTTTACAATTTATTCTTCTTACAATGTTTTTTAAATATTATTTAATTCTATAGCAGCTGGAATTAGACCAGTTGGAAGCAACACAACACATGATGATAGAACTATAGTTCAAACGCAGCAACATGATTCCGGTTATGTTGCTTTAATCGTGATTGCTAGTCTGTTAGCAACGTCCTTAGTCTTAGGAGTGGTGAGTATTTTTTTTTTTTTTTTTTGTGATTATTGTAATTATTTTTTCAAGTATATATATTAAACGAACGTCACTATTTCAATACGATATTAATTTCTTTCACAGCTCATTTACTTAGCCTACCGTCACTGCAGTCGAAGAACTCTGACATCAATTAACTTCGACAATCCAGTATATCGTAAAACAACTGAAGATCAATTCAGTTTGGAAAAGAATATGCCACCACGAATGTATCCTAGCACCGTTGACGATGAGGTAAGAGCGCTTACGCTTGATGCATGTCCAATTAGCATAAGATAAGGGTTTTACTTTTATTCATTCCTGTCATACATTTCGTATAGTATAATATCTCTGCGTAATTTGAGTTTATATATTCTTGATTAGTTAAACTGTAAAACACCCCATCTAGCATGTAAAGTTACAAATAAATGAGTATCCAATCAACTAGACTGTAAAAATGTTAATATATTTAAGAAATTTTAGGAAATGAGTCAGATCAGGAAGGCATCATACAAAGTATGCTATTTTAAAATTTTTACCGTATTTTCTATGTATCGAACCCCAACCGATATTTCCTACTTATACATATATTACCAATTCTTCGATTTGCTCTTGGTGATTTCAAAAAGTTTTTAAGAAATAACAATTGAAGGTATATAAGGTGCCAAAATGAAGGGATAAAATAACCTGAAAATTATAAATAAAAAAGTTATGTGGGTTTGTAAATCTAGTTCTCGACTAGAAGATTTCAAAATGGTCGATACAAATACGTTGCCTTTTCATACGGAGGTTGAAATTTTAAAATATTTCTTATCGTAGAGCTTCACATAATATGTATAATATCCAATAATTTTGTTGATGTAAAATATCAACCACAATCAATTTCGTTTTCGTGCAGGCTTCAAGCATTTGGTAAGGATAAATAAGGATATCATGAGTATTATTGAGATGAGTCTCCTAACATTTTTAAGCTGATTCGATTTTTATTGTAGTATTTGTTTACCGGAAATTTGACAAGAACATCATTATTTTTAATTAACGCTTATATTCAATTGTGATAAATAATTCATTGTCCAATCCAATTTAATACAAATCTAAACAACAAATCTCCATAAAACATATGCAAGGCTTTGTGCCTGTTAATGAGTAGGAATAAAAATACACTCGATTATGATTAAGCTCAAAACTTCACTAATTTAATAACAGCTCTGAAAATGCCAAATAGTGTGCTTTATAATGAATAACTAATTAACTTGTCACTCAGTTTTATAAGTTTGTAAATAGTTTTAGGTTATTGAAAGTTCATCCTACCAGTTTTCTATTCTGCACTATAGGAAATTTAAAGCTTATTGAATTAAGTGTTAATAGTTATATTATAGCTAGAACTTGTATATACAGGGTGTCTTACGAGCAGTATTCTAAAGGCCATAACCGAGGAATATCTTTAGAAGTTATTTAACTTATCGACTTTCGTGAAATTTGTCACCTATCATATTAATTAATTAATTCCAAGAATGTCTGCTCATTGAAATGAAATGTCGCTCAAAAAGTTGTTAATCATGTTCCCTAGGTGTCGGCTTCAGTTAGAAGATTACTGATTTCGGGACACCCTATATATGTTCGGCGGCCGCTAATATCATTTCAAATTTTGGTTGGCCATTGGGTTCTTTTCGGCGGCCATTGGGTTCTTTAAAGTTATAACATTTCGATCTAAACTATTGTAGAATAAATGTTCAGAATTTGAAATCCACTAATACTAAGGCGTTATCAGTTGTTTTAGCTGCATCATTCACAAAAAATAATTTTTGTACAGTATTAAAATAGGATATTACAAATTATGTGAAAATAAACAAACAGCTATTAGCAACTACAAACTAAAGACATACCTATCAATGTCTCTTTATTTTCCTCCTACCATCCCAGCACGTTGGTTGTTATCTAAAGGGAACTATGATCAAACTGAAGATCAAGTCTTTGCTATTGTTAAAAAAACATAATTAATGTTGAAATTTTGTAATTAACTTTATGAGTAAAAACTTAAGCGTTGTACATAACCAGTTTCGAGGCTCCATGGTAGACGTAATTTTGGGTAATTTTGGATAAGTCTTATAACTTGAGGCTTAAATATCGTGAGAACTAAGAAAGCATACCCCAGACGAAATCTATTAAAAATGACCAGTGGAGTACGTAAAGTTAGAAAAATGGGGAGTGTTTCACAAATATCTCCATTTTAAAATTTTTAAGTACCACTCTTTGTCAGATCAGGCCATATCAAATTTACGCACGATTGTCGTGGACTGCTTGAAAATCGCTAAATTTTTTCGTATGATTTAAAAGTTATTTGTTGGTACACATAAGCGGTATGCCCGGTTTTAGATCGTATATTCAAAGGTAAAACCAGATGATCTCGTTTATTATCCAAATACCCTAGGAAAAAAAAGTAACTGTTAGTTGAAATATTATATCGAATATATCAATTAATTATTATCAATAATCGTTATTAGTTATTTTCGACACCGACTGACTTTAAAGAATACTTGTACAAGTATGGTTTGTGATTTTATTCTCCTACTTATGCCATACATATGTCGTTACCAAATCCTAATATCATAAAAATATGTTTCAATGTAAACACCGAAAGCTTTATTTTATTTTATAAATTTGAAATGGGAAGTAATGTTTAATATTTTTGACTTTATAATATTTTAATTGATAACATCTAGAGCAGCGAAGGTAATTCTAACATTGGAACCATGAATTTCGGTAATATTAGGCTTCAATACATGCATACATACATTTGTCTGAAAGTAAAACCTGTGTTTTTTTAAAGCAATATTTTTCAAAATGGAGTTTATAGTGAGTTTTATTGCATTTTTTTCATGCTGCGAGAATTTCATTTTAACATATTAAGGGAAGCAGTTTAAGATATCTTTTGTACGGTGAGTTCTTATAGGGCCTAATGAACTTTTCAAGATTTCACTAACAGTTCCTTAAAATTCGTTTAACCACAAAAAAATTCAACCAAGAATTTTTATTTACAGGCACGAGAACCCTTAGCCAAAATGGGAACTGAGAATGTGTGAGAAGTTTCTAAAGATGGCAGTAAACAAACAAACGCTCACATCAAACAACACAAAACTGAATATTTGTAAATATATAAAAAAAACAAGTTCTCTTAGTGTTAATATTTAGGTGTAACATAAACTGTAAGCAGCCGTAAACAATTTGAACATAGCAAAAGTTGTGTAAGTTTTATTAAATTAATTTCTTAAGAATAGTGCAGAAAAAAACTTTAAAGAGCAAGAGATGTGCTCTACTTTGGATAATGGCGTTTATCAGTTCTAAAAATCATTGTAATTATAGTCCTCAACTATATGGGATGAGGTTAAAGGTACATCGTATTTACCTGCATTGTTGCTGTTTTATATTGAGGTACTCTTGTCTTATAGTTAAATTTTGAATAATTATCAATACTGTACTGTAGTCCATCCAGATACTTTTGTTTATTTTTCTTTTTCTTTTTACTTTAATTTGTGTTTTCAATTTCCTTTCTTGTTATTTTTGCTGTGATCTGTTATAATTTTCAAATGTACGTTTGTAAAAGGAAAATAAAATACAGTTTAAAATTTACTTTAATATGAGTTTTTACGTGCGATCTTACATAGGATTCTTGCAACAACTACAAATGAGCCTTTATGTTTTAAACCAATATTCATCAACTTTTTGAAATCCATATTTGTTTAAGGGTTATGGAACTGCAGATGGTTTTGAAATAATATGTTAAAAAAGTGGGGTTTTACCACTTTCAGAAATGGCGACTCCTATAGAACTTTTAATAATCCTTGACATTAAGAAATAAGCGTTAATTTGGCTAAAACCGAAACAGAGTTTGTATAACCCAAAAGGTAGGTCAGTAAATGTTATATTTTACATAGTAGAATATTTCTCCATTTGAAGCAATTGTATTAAATATAAATCTTGAATTTTGCGTATTGCTAGTATAAAAATTGGTCCAGCCGTCCTAAAAATAAGAGGTTACTAACATACGCACAAATGCATTTTCAATCTAAACTCATGAGTAAATATTTATTTAGATCTTTTCAAATTTAGAAAATTTCGATTTTATTATTTTTACAGCTTCTACCTTTATATAAAAAATTTCACCAGAAATGCATAGAATAAACAAAAAACAAATTACTCTCAAACATAAAGTGCATGACATTCTGAAACGGCACATTGCCCAAAGGGTTAATAAACCCCTTTCCTTTGTTGTACCATAGACAAATAAAAATATAGATAACCCACTTCGAACAACCAAAACGCGACCAAAAATTCTGAGAGCTCCACAGCCATGCCTCCACATGAGCGATGGCATCCGACGAGTTCGGCGAAGGAGAAGTCGCATTAGTTCGGCGCGCGATGCTTTTCTTGTGGGCATGCGATGCTGTGCACGGCCTGCTGCGGCGACGCTGGCCCTGCGGTGGGCTTGTTTACTTCGCTGCGGTTCTGCGCAAGGGGCTTGTGGGTCTGTTCTACCGTGAAGCGCGAGGGGATTGAGTTTTTCTAGGAATCCTTGGAGTGCGGACTCTGCTCAATCAAGGAATGAAATTCCCACGGGCAGAAGGCATACGGACCGATTCATAAGTTTGAATTATCTAACGAAATTCAGATTTTTTCGTTTTCGGTGTTTTTCATTGCCTTAAGGAATTATTAAAACAATATTCATATATTGACTTTGATTGTGCATGCTGCATGCACCGGTCCTAATACGTGATGGTGCAAGTAGAGAAAAATTGTAGTGCTCGTGCAGATGAGCGTCAATTAACGTTGCGAAACCGACTGCTTTTTATATAAATTTAGTTGTTCATATCTTCTTTACATTTTTCACATCTTAATCGTGTACATATGCATAAAGATTTCTCTACTTTTCTTTAAGCTAACAATTATATGAAAAAACACCGAAAACGAAAAAATCTGAATTTCGTTAGATAATTCAAACTTATGAATCGGTCCGTATGCCTTCTGCCCGTGGGAATTTCATTCCTTGATTGAGCAGAGTCCGCACTCCAAGGATTCCTAGAAAAACTCAATCCCCTCGCGCTTCACGGTAGAACAGACCCACAAGCCCCTTGCGCAGAACCGCAGCGAAGTAAACAAGCCCACCGCAGGGCCAGCGTCGCCGCAGCAGGCCGTGCACAGCATCGCATGCCCACAAGAAAAGCATCGCGCGCCGAACTAATGCGACTTCTCCTTCGCCGAACTCGTCGGATGCCATCGCTCATGTGGAGGCATGGCTGTGGAGCTCTCAGAATTTTTGGTCGCGTTTTGGTTGTTCGAAGTGGGTTATCTATATTTTTATTTGTCTATGGTTGTACCCCTTGGGATGGGTAATAGCACCAGAAACTAAATTTTGTCCTGAAAAATATGTGAAATTATGTACTGCCCGGCTGTGTTCAATAATTTTTGATTTCAGTTTATAAGTTTAGTAGCTGTTAAAAGCAAACTCAATTAACTTCCTTTTGGGGTTTACCTATGAATCTTTTAATTTCGCTATGAACAAGTTCTCAATGAAGTTCGGACGAGAGGTAATATAATAGCCAAGTGTCAGTAGAAAAGCCAAATTTTTTTTTAATCGTGCGGACATAAAAGTGTTAAACCATTTCTTGAAATAAGAAAAATTGAATACGTCGAATTGTGCATTTTTCGTTTACTTTGCTTAATTTCAAATATGAAGCCTAAGCATAAGCAAAATAATTCGGACACTTTGTCTTCGCGTTTCTTAATCGTTATTAAACTTTATTGGCTTGTTGGCTGACGTCACAAAAGGTCATAACAATATGAAGACTTCAATTTGGACAGGCCTCAAATGAGCATACTGCAAAAAATGCATCAAAAGTATTGGCAAAATGGATAAAGAATGGATGGATACTTTCGGATGAAATCAAGGTCATTTTAGTCGGTTCGGATGGAAAACTGTTAACGGTTTTACGTGGTATAAATAGTGGTTTTGAATCTCGATATATGTATATACATACATACATATATACTAAGAAATGTGTAAAGTTCAGGGGAGATAGCGAAAGAATAGAATGGTCCACCACCTGTATTTTCAAATTTTAAGAGAAGCTCTAGAACGGTATGTTGAGGAACGTTTCCTTTGGAAATTCCAACACGACAAGGATCCAAAGCATGTAGAACAAAAAGTCCAAGAATATTTAAGGATAAAAATATAACCGAGTAGTCCTAAACACGAAGCAAGAGGAAATTGTTAGTCGAAACGAAAAGTCTGTTGTACTGCAAGTACGCCATTCAGTTTTTTGCTCCTCCGGTGAAATTGCATTTCTTGTGATTAGTAATTAACATCACATTTCTCTTAAATTAAATTAATTAATTAAATCTTTTTTTTAAATAAATTTCGCACTCATAATTGTCTTAAACGAAAAACGATCACCAAAGGATCAATCGTCTCAGCAACGAAAGCGAGGTAATTTTAATTTTTCTAGGCAGTGTTTCCATGGCGCTTTGTCGTTTTCGTCTCGTTTCGTTTTGTTTTGCTTTTAAAAATTAAATCCCTGCATCGAGCCCCGATGTTAATCCTACAAAAATTCTATGTTCAAAAATGGAAAGGTGACAAAATGTTAACAAATGAACTTTATTAAAGCCACGAAGAAGTTTGGCACAATAACCCAAAGTTTACTCTATGCCTCAGAGACTATTGCAAACATTTTTTTAAATCATAGAAAAATAAGTGTTTGAACTTAAAATACTAACCAATAGCTTGGTTTTTGTTTAAGTTTTACCAACATATAACAACTGAAAAATAATTCCAATATCACGATTATGAACATCAACATGCAAATGTACCCTCTTAATAAAGTATTGTTGGCATTTTGACTCATTAATTTGCGTCAAATTAGGTTTAATATGCAATAAATTTGAGTATAACCTTACTGTTTGTGAGTAAAATCCAGTAAAATGCAACCACATTCACCTTCAAGCTTCATTAAATCAGTTTTTGAAAAGATATTGTACTTACTTCTAAAAATGATTTAATATTTTGTATATTTGTTCCCCAGAAGAAAACGTAAGTAAAATAAAATATACCTTTAAACCAAATTAAAAGTTCTTTTATATTTTAAAAGAATGTGAAAATTTATAATTATATTTATAAATGAACAATTTTTATACATAAAATCCAATATGAAAATTAGTGAAAAGAAATTTATACCAAGGAGAGAATGTTATTGCTATTATCCTAGTTGTTAAGTAAGCAAAGTAAGATAAAAGAGATTTTTATGTAAAATTTATTTATAAAATCCTTAAAGTAATTGAATAAGTATCTTTTATAAGGCGCAAATTCAACACAATTTGGGGTTGACGAAAATCTTAGAAAAAAATTAATTATTATCATTGTTAAGGTGATTACTGTACATACTAAAGAACAAAATGAATAACATTTATTGTAAATTAAGAAAAGCTTTGTTTGTGTTTACCTCAGGCAAATCCTAAAGTACAATAAGTCGTAATTCATCGTCATAGATTTTTCTATATGAATTTGGTAAGTACATCCCACTTCTTTTACCATTTCTTTAAGTTTAAAAGAGTCTTTACAGGATTTTGTGATGATTTGATTTGATTTAAGGTTTTAAACTTCAATATTCAAGAGCTTTATGATTATGAAGTTGCTAATGATAATAATAAACAAAAGTTTATTCTCATAGACAACTGTAATTGCGAGTCAGTGTGGCTGATTATTTGAAAAAACCTTCAAGGTGGGTTCCTTTTTTATTGCAAAACTAAAGGTAATAATAAAATATGTCTTAAGGGTAGTGCAACCGAATACGTAGACATAAGTTTTCTCTGCGTGACCGGAAACATAACTGACCGTTGGACCATTTTTAGACAGAGACTATTATATCTGAAGAATTTTTCAAAATTGTAATTATTTTTAATACAAACTTACACGAAATAGGTTTTGTTTTAACTTTCAAGTACTGGTCACAAATGCACCAATCGATGAAACAAGTAAAGAGGCATATTCATAAAATATACTTTCAAATTTCAATTCAATTGCTTTATGATATTGATACCAAATATGAACTTATTTATTAAATTGGTAATGCACAATATCCTCAAAATTGCAGATACTAACTTGTTTTAATTCCCGCATTACCACTTTTCTTTCACAACATAAGCATTCGATTTTTTTAGGCGTATGTTTCAAAATCAAGAAATTCAAAAAAGTCGTCTCATTTGGTATATTTTCCAGACCAATCGAAGAGAAAAAGCTTGACTTTTTCAAACATTCGCAAACATATCATACACGCATTTTTAGCAGGTTAAAATAAAAAAAAAATGTGATAGAATGACCCATAATCCCAAACTCATTAGAAGTGTTAAATTAAATATATACGTATATTAGTTATTACTCAGTGGATGAAACCGGAAACCAGAGTTAATAAACTTAATAAATGACAACATATCATCTAATCGTGCCCATAATGTTTGAATTAAGTAAAAGTGAAAATCAACCAACTGCCCTAATTGGAACCGGGCCAATCCCGGCCAATAAACGATAGTCCGCCGGCGGCGGGATGCAGCTGCAACAAGTTCCAGGATTTAATCTGCCCTAATGGGCCTAAAGTAATTTGACCAAGTCAGGTAATGCGTTTTGCGATTGCTCGTGTGCCGGCGAGGGCGGCCCTCCGTCGGACCCGTCGGTTGCCATGCCATAAATATATGCATTCAGTTTGCGCGATGAGATGAATATGTGAGGAAATATTCATGACTTGGAAATAGCTCAGGGTGAAATTCAGTTTACCGAGTCATCTGTTCCTGTAACTAACGCCTTCCCGTTGAGGGTTGCCGAGTCCGTGGGGCAGGCTTCCGGAAAATCAATAGAAGATGGGGCTTGACCCTGCTGCTTAATCGCAAGGAGGATAGGGACAAAAAACCAAAATAAATTCGGGTTGCTTGGAGGAATATTAATATTAGCTAAAGATAGGCGTTTCATCGCAGACATGTGACAACTGGGACGGGACGATACGTCCGCAAAATTCTGTAAAATTTGCATTTCAGCTCAGGAAATGTTATTTTAAGTCTGGAGTTGCCTTGTTCGGTCGTTGGAAAACAGATACTCAGGAAAATTTCGGGGGAGTTTTGTAATTCCAAATTGTTACATGAACAATTGTTTCATAGCAACTCATATATGTACATACATATAATATGTATGTATGTTCATAATCGGGGCTATTCAATTCCACGTCTAACAAATATTCATGTATAGCCACTTGTTCTAAATCCATCTAATTATAAAGGCGGGAAATACAGGGTATTGTTGTTCTACCAACTTGTGTTGTTATGATTTCAAATGTTTTTGTATGCTTTTGGATGTATGTAAACTCTAATTTTTTTATCGCTAGACTATAGTGAATCTAAACTAAAGTTCGTTACCTAGATATGTATGCAGTTTAAAATATAGTGAATAGCGAATTACCCGGGGATGTATTCGGTCGGCATTGTATATTTTCTTACGATATGGGGCTTAAAGACATCGTTGATGGTATAGCATTAAGAACTTATAAGAATGCTAATATGATTAATTGCACAATTACTTTTGACATGTTAATTTAATTATGGAAAATTCGAAAATTTGAATATTTACATGGGCAAATACTAACAACGTACATTTAATAATTAAGAGTCCTAAAAATGTGAGTTTAATCATTCATATTTTAGTTTTTTTCAGCCAATTTAAGATGGTTGTGCTTCAACGATACTACATACATATGTATACGTACTCGTATTTACATATATAGGTAGGCACACAAAATTGTTTGACTCGTCTTTATTAAAATATTGAAACAAATATCAAAATTATTTTTTCGCTTAATCTGCAGCGTTTATGTAAAGTTCTTTGTTTAATTTTGACCTTATTGTACAAATACGATGAATAAAAGTTGAATAAAATCACCTATAAATTGTAAAGAAATAGGATAACACAATATTTGAGGTATGTTAGCATAAAATTCCCTAGCAACATACGACTGGAGCCTTGGTCCCTCTCGGGGAAAGCCCCAGTGCGACGGCGATTGAACTATACTAAATATCTTTATAAATCGATTTTAGAGAGGTACTATTTATGTTGAAAATAAATGGCCTGGGCACTGCTTAGTCCGCCGAATGGAGCCCTCCAAAACGACTTGTTTACGGGTTGAATGCGTCCCGAGAAACAAGCGTCAGCGGGTCCAAATCGCCTCGAAGCTCGAAATGAACTGAAGTGAAATGTAAGTGACCATAAAGTGGAACAAATGGGACGCCAATTGCTGATTGATTACGTGACCACAGGGCGACTAAAGGGGCTTCGACAGGGCGGTTGAGAAGTGTGGTCTGGGTCTAATTGCACTTAGGAGACAATTCCAAGTTCGCTGATGCCATTTTACGAAGGACTTCGAGTTCGCAGATCGAGCGGTAGGATATATGGCAACGAATTGAGTAATGCAATGCACTTTAAGCATTTTATTACATTTTTGTTGACAGAGATACTATAAACGTTAGATAAGTTTTATAGCTTGAACAACGTTCGTAAACATTTTTTATGAACTTTTAGTTAGCTATCATGAATCAGATACTGGTAGGTGTTAAAATGTCAATACAAAAGCAAAATCTGCAGGGTATAAAATCCCTAAATTTAAAATGTCAATTAGGTTAAAATCTCAATAGTTACATTATTTCAAAAATCCATTGATTTCGTTTTACAAAGTTTTAACAATTTTTATAAGATTTTGATTTGGAGATTTTGTACTGGACTCTTCAAATAAATGTAAGTACAAGTGATACTGATTATTCCGATTATATGCCCCCCAATAATACCACACGCCACATACTATTACTACTCGTTTCTGAAAAGTAATTCAATTGTAATTTCGCAAAAATCCTTTTAATTTTAATTATCCAAAGCTTATCTGAAAGTTTGTACTTTCTAAATAATTTATGAATTAGAAGCTTAAAAATTTTCATATTCTGCTCTGTATGCTAATCGACGGAAGAGTAAGAAAAATTATCTCTTATAATTTTCTATGAACATTGAGAGTGTGCATGAGGAAAAAAACTCTGTTTACACAAAATAAATGGAGACATTTGAAAATTCATTAGTACCAATACAATAAACATATTAATTAAAAACAACTTCATACGTTAAATTCTTGTAACAAAGATTTAGGGAATGTGTTTAAGATTTTATTGCGGTTTGCACGACCTTTTCTCTTTTTGTCAGAATTTTCACTTAACGGAATACAAATTTATTATTAAATGAGAACTTACCTACCTAGTAAACACTTAAAGGTTATGCTATATGAAAATGCGGCAATGTTCAAAAGGCAAAGTAATTAGCCTTAAGACGCCCCTTTTGGGCTGCTTTCTCTAGCTAAAAGGCTTAATTCGTTTTATCTCTGGTTCCATTCTAAGGCTAGATTTTATAGAGGATTTTAAATAAGGTGCCGTTTAAATTAACCGTTTAAATCCGCAATCAGATTTTCAATGAAACCGCATCCATTCAAGTAATTAAAAGAATTATTTAATTGATTTTTAAATGAGACCGATTTTTTTTCCATTTCATTTAATTCTGAAATGTTTCCTCCCGTCCGGGAGTGCTTCTTTTTATCGGCACTTCGAAACTTGTTTGTTACAGATTAATAAATTTCCAATGGATTCGTTTTTCCCTCTATTTCTACCCTTTCAGAAAATTTGTCGCTCACATTTTGGATTCTGTGGGTCGTTTTATTTAAAGAAAAATGGATCGAAATAATCCCAGAGTAAGGGTGCTGCTTACAAGGGATACAAAGTGGTTTCGTTACGTCTTCTGTTTGGAAGTTATTCAACTTTACTTATAAGATTAAATATTTCAAACACTTTCAAACAGGGAAGATGTAACTTCAGTAAATTGCAATTACGTAAAACTATTATATAATATACAAAAATTAGTAAAGTAAAGCACATATTTATCTAGCCAAAAGATCTCTGCTCCAACTCCAACCGTATCTATGTATGTACATAATTATAAAATAAAAATTAAAAACAGAGAATTAAAAATATAGTTTTAATTTTGCTATATGTATTGCTGTTATAATATTGGATATTATTTCAATGAGTGATTTTATTATCACGATAGTTGCCGCATTTTTTAATGGATTTTGATCAATCTTGGCTTATGCATTTATCCGCTCGGCTCGATATTGTAGAATTTAGATCATATTCAAAAATTATGAGATTTGGGGAAGGGAGAGCAAACATTCACTTCAATACGTTTATTAATTTATTTTTCTCCAAGTTTAGCAGATTCTAAACGACAGAATTGACTGAGTGAGAAGGAGATAAAGTTCAAAATCACCATAAAAATGAAGCTAAAAGCATACCGTGGCACTAACAACGTAATCAAATGAAGGAAGGCATTCATCTTTCACAAAACTCAAAGCTAAGAGCACCTCCTTGATTTGCCCGCCTCACGCAATTCCTAGAAATATGTAGCCGCCAAGATGGTTTAAGTAAGTGCATTTCAACTTAAAACAAAGTATGGAGGGATGATTTTGGGAATTTCTGGAAGTTTGGCGACCCGTTTCTTAAAATTTTTACTCCAGACCTATCCCGATTTTAAACCTGGAGAGCTGGTCTGGTCACGTTTAGAGAACCTTCTTAAAATATTGAGTTCCTACGGTTTTTTTCCAATCTATTTAGATGCTCTTTTCTATCAAGTGAGCCCCACTTCGAATAAATTTTTACTTAAATTTAACACTTCCGGGAGTTTATCGCCCCGTATCTCGAAATTGTTGCTTCATATTTATCCTAAGGATTATTGAAATTATCATTATAATAGAAAGGAAAGCCTTCAGGAATTTAAGCAAACAAACACGGCCAGAGCAAAATATTTATTTTTTAAACGCTGGTACCCTAAACTAAGCAATTAGAAATTACCAAGGAATTGGCTCAGCTTCTACTTTAAAAGCCGCAGAAGATTCAAATTATACCTGATTTTTAAAACTTTAATTTAAATAGAAAGGAAACTAGTTATTGCTATTAATTTCTGAATTTAATTTCTTAAAATCTAACTTAGAAAAATTAAAAGTGAGCATCGTGAAAATCATAAATAAAAGCAACCAGAGGCGGATGATTGTAAATATCGCCGACCACTCAATCGAAAAATAAAAATTTTGTAGGTACTTGATAATAATAATCGACCGATCGAAAAATAAAAACTATTTAATAATTGTTATTTTATAATTTATATTTCTTTGATCATAAAGTTTCGTTGTCATCAAATTTTACATTTTTATACAAAATTTAAGCTAAATCAAACATTGGGAAGTGGGTCAAATCAATTGTCCAATTATTGACGTTACATAAAAAAAAATGTAGAAGTAACATTACATTTATATGTACATATTACATACATATGTAGCTTGGTCTCTATATTCGCGTTCCCAAGAATTTATTAAGCTGAGAAAATCCATTAAACTTTATGATGTCAGCTTGATCCCAGCATGTGTCTCGCTATAATTGCCTTCTAAATGGGTTTAATCTGGAGATAATGAGAAAAATCTTGGCTGCAACGATTCCCTCTTCTGATGAAAAATCCCAAGAAGCTCTTCTAGACGTGATGGATGTGCGTGCACATGATGTCCGCTCACACATAAAATTGTACGTAGGTTTCATAATGCTGGGCTCCTTACCTGAGCAAAAAAAGAAAAAGAAAATTAGAGTTTCTTGGCTAGCTAAATGACGTTGCGTACAGATGCAGCTTGGGCCCAAAGAGATCCGGAGTAATTCCTTTCAGAGTCCGATTTAGAATACTAAGACGAGCCGTCGGAAACAACAAAAGAAAAGGTAAGGCAATAAGTGCCAAGATGACACATTTTCTGAGACTACGTGACTGACATACACGTTACACGTACCAAGCCATCCCGGTTGACTTGTGCCCCAAAAATAGCAAAAGCAATTTGGAGCCCTGATAACGTGAGCATACGCACTTTTGTCGCCCCCGGGAACTTCCGGCGGCGCTGTGGTCGACCCAAATTCTGGAGTTGCCTTCACTAAAACGCTCTGCGTAGTAAAACAACTCTTCCTCGGGGAAATGTTCACAAGTTTCGCTTATTAAATCCCTCGCAGATGGCAGTTAGAAGGGAACATGAAAGTTCCATCATCACCCTGTCGACCTCAAAGAAAATAAAAATAAGACACAAAGAGGACATTTCGACAACATAATTAAACAATTAAACTTATTTAATTGCCTGCAATCTGTAGTTGAGCTTGGCACATCTAATCATCTTTCACCATTGCCACCTTAACTTTTAAAAATTACATTATATGGTATTTTGGTAAATGTAACTAAGAACACGTTTCGAAATGTATCATCCAAATATTTTCCCACCAATAGTCGATCTGTATCGTAATCAAAATAATTAAACTTAATATACAATACAATCATTACACTTTGAGCTCAATATAGAACTTATTTTCATCCATCTATTTCTAGAACTATAAATATACCCGAAAAGGTAAAAATATGGGTGAAAAGAGCTGTGATATTCATGGAAAATACCAAATTTCTTTTGGGAAATCATGTATTATTAAATTAGATTTGTTGTCAAGAAATTGCGACTTCATCACATATAACTTCCTCTCTAACCTAAGGAAATTTTATAGCTTTTTACGGATTTAAATTTAGTTCAAAGCAGTAGGAAAACGGAATCAACATACAAAAAAGAACTAATTCTCAACTTTATACATATATAAAGATTTTGTCCCATTGAATTTAGATACCTATGTATATATAATTTTATTAACTTTTTTACTTCCTACCACATTTTGGTCTGAAGTTTAGGATATGATGTCTTATTATTTTAGAAATAGCTCAATACAATTTTTTGGGTAAATAGTCAATGAAATGGAAAAGTTTTTAAAATAGGTTAACATCAAACACTTATTTCCCACCAAACAAAAGTAAAATATCACAAAAAGAATTAATAACTCGTAAACTAAACGAAATCGCGTAACATATGTAAATAGGGTTGATCTACCTCTGGGCTTCCGCTTAACACTATTTTTTCGGTCACCCTGTATATGCAAAAATTGATTGAAGTAGATTAAAAAATACGGAAGTTATCTACAAACATAATACAGAAAAAAGTAAGTCCCCTCTTCTCTTTTCATCAATTGTTTGCATTTCTAAATTCAAAAAAGGGATTTAGCTTATTCTAATGCATAAATAAAGTTTGATTAAATTTTCCTGCCTTTTCCCGGGGACAACTTTTTTTCGTATTTTAAATAGGTACCACATTGAAACCTGCCTCTTCTTGCCGGCTGCCTTCGAAATTTATACATATTTTATATATGCAGGCTCGCAAAGTGAGACTTTATGACATCAAAACCAAAGTTTAGCAACGCGACCCGAGAAATGTGAACACAACTCTTTTGCATTCGGTTGTATTCTTATTACTCAACAGCTAGCCTTACAGATTTATCCAATTTATCTCCCGCTTGATATCAAAGTGACAAAGTAGTAAAATTATTTGCTACAGTATTCAGAAGCGCAGAGGCTTTGTAAGCTCATATTTTATTGCTTTACAAGTTGGACATTCTCCTTTGATATAGCGCTTACTTAAAAGGTTGAAATTAAAACTCCTCGAACGTCCTGAAATAAAATTAAAATTTTAAAAAAATTCCAATTAATCCTTTTAATTAAAGAGAAAGGCATCATCTGCTTAACGAAAAAAATTTCGAGAGCTTCGCATAGCTGTCGTCCTGCCGCCCGGAGCAATCCATCACGACCATCTCCATTAGTCCCTTTTTATGTCGTATTGAACTAAAATGTTCCAAAAACATCTTTGAGCAGATTAAATTTTTCCGACTTTCCTTTTAACCTTTTTACATAAAAACTTTCATCATCAGCTTTTATGCCGTAATTCTAAAAGGAGTTACTAAATAAGAATTGACCAAAACATTTTCATGGATAATTCTTTTCGTTGATAAAAACTCCTAACATTAATTCAAAGTTGAGTTGGTTTATAGAATGTTCTCAAAAAAAAAAAAAAAAAATATTGTTAAAATGAAGCTATTATTACTATGTACATAATGTATATATTTTCGAACATATTCACTTTCATTATTCGCAACAAAAAGTTGTTTCACTCGTTTTTACTAATTTTAACTGGAAAAATATTTGTTTCAAATTATCTTTTTACATATATGTAAATACATGACTTAGAAACATTCTTCAAATAAGTGTAATAAAGTTTTTGTATAATTAGTGAAATACAAATTCCCCTTTTCTTATTACAAAACTGACTTACTTATCATTTAATCACCACTTGTTAAAACGTTTATTGATTAATATGATTCAATGTAAACTGTTTACACAATTTTCATAATTCATATAGAAATAAGGTTTTAACCATTAATTCCCTGTAAGCAGCTTTATTTTATTCAGACGAATTTAAAGCAAAAATTAAATCAAAACTGCGAAAAAAGATTTTTCATAGCTCATGGTGCTAGCAATGACCTCCTTACAAATTTGCTACTAAAATGCAGTTGATTTTACATGGCAATATTTGTAAATTATCAATGAGCATATACATACTTACGTTATAAAACTTTTAGTAATAAAAAGGTCTATGACTTTTCATTCTGATATTTAAAAAATAAGTAGAAAATTGTAAATTCATAGATCTGAATAGGGAAATGTTGAATATAAATCGAAACTTGTCAATTTATGTAATTTATGGCTTTCAATTAACAATTTCGTAATGGTAATTGAAAATGTACAATATAGAAACTCAAATGTTTAAATTAACATTGATTCGATATGATTTAACACTGCCACTTTTCTCTGGATGTAAGGACGGTTTGGGTACTTGTAATAATTGTATTATCAATCTTGTAACTCTTTTCTTATAGGAAATTTTATAGGTACCCGGCTTCCCCTAGTTCCCCTATGTATGAATATATCGATAACATAAAAACTATAGGATACCTGTACCAACATAAGATCCAAAAACCGTAAAGAAAAGGGAAAAAATGAAAATCTGCCTATTCGTCTCTAAAATATATTTTCAGATTGGAAATGATTGATGAACTGGAAAATTATTTTAGTAAAAAAATCAAAACCTGACTATTTCTGCGAAGAATCGTATGAACATTATTAATCAATAGATATTGATTTTTGTATATCTCTTCAAGAAGATGATTGAAATTGCCTAGTGGTGAATATAATGTCGCAGTAGTTAAGGAGCGATTCGATTTTTATACATTTTACTATAGAGGCATTCAGGGTTTATTATTGACAAATGGCAAGACTTATATTTTAATAATAAAAAACAGAAAAATCTTCTGTTTTTTTTCTCTTGAGTCGATTCTCATACAACCAGAGTATAGAACTAAAAAATTTTTTTCGAAAGAGGAAAGTTCATAGCAGCGCTCGTAAATATCTGAGGGTGACAGAGCACGCAGTGAAAACAAGTAGCGACCAATGTAGCAGGAAAATCCTGAAATCCTAGCGAAATTTATGATATTATTCATGACTATGTCAAGGCGTCTAATGTTTCAGTACCACATGATAGCTCCTTTTATGCAAGGATGAGCACTGTCTGGACAAAAGCCCTATGCCTTTCCCAGAACAGTTGGACGAAGTATTCTGTCCTGATTCTAGTCTTGCTGTCAGAGCAACACGAGACCAACAGAATTAATATTTCAATTAGTCCGGCTCCCCTTCGCTGACCGCGCCCGTTGGCTATTTCTGCAGCGACGGAGGCTTGCAATCAGCGGCAGGAATGCACCGCTGGTGCAATGGTGGACGAGTCTGAAAGATGCACATGGCAACAGTTTGCTCCTTGGGTGATGTTTGGGATCATTTCAGTCTCTTCGCTTCACTTCACTTCGGGAAATAAGCGACCATAATAAAAAAGGCTGAACAAGACTGATGTATGCACCTCGCATGAAATGGACTGCAACAAATTTATTGTGGAATGGGCACTAATTAGTTTTAGCCAGTTGAACTAGAAACTTACAGCACAGATTTATATAATTGTTATAATAGCTGTGTCTTTTTAACAACGAATTCGGTTCTGGGTTTATTACGAAATTTTGCATTGATTTGGATTTAAAAAAACAGTCAACTATTTAAGTATTTCAAGGTTTCTGAAAAACGCATCAAATTGCCATGACACTTAAGGGGACTTAGCACCTTCAAATTTTTAAAAAATCAATCTTTGTTTTTTGATAGAATTTGTTAGAATGAACCCTTAAAAACAAAAAAAGTTAGGTATATTGTATGGTCCAGGCATCGCAGATTACATTTCGGTAAGGTTTATTACAAAAAAATATTGAATTTTAACTTAAAACGCAATTTACTCGAAACAATGTGTTTAAAGTTGGCGTGCATGATTAAGAAAAAAGTATTTATCCAATCGTTCTGAAATGTTAACACGTTAATCTACACATTTTACTGCTCAGAATGAACTACGGATGAAAAAATCGGCATTAAATTTTTTGAGTTATAACCGATTTTCGGGGAAAAAATAGATTGATTTTCGAAAAAACGCCGCCATTTTGTTATTTTCCAACCAAATTTTTTCTTTTAGTTCATTCCAAGGCCGCTTTGATGCTGATTAAAACCCTGTTTTTTTGTTTTTTTTTCGGACTTCTCTGAGGGCAGTTATCATGCACGCCGTGGTTTTTTGATGTTTTTTTAATAAATTTGTAGCAGACGACAGTGGGCCACAAAAAACATTTAAAATATGTTTTCGTGTAGTTTGAAAACAATTAAGTATATGTACATAGTTTCATTAAGATATGTCTTTTTATTCAATTCAAAATTAACCTTTGAAAAAAACAATTTTTTGAAAATTTGAAGGTGCTAAGTCCCCTTAATCATTCAAACTTCAAACCTTGAGCCAAATGAAGTTTTCGATTACATTTTTGACGCAAAGTAGGTATAAGATAAGGTCTAAATCTAGGCAATTCGATTTAATGTTCACGAAATAAAATAAAGTTCAATATGGGTAACTATGTATGTATTCATAAATTACAATTCGTTCAATGCAAAATTTTCTAGTAAACCTGGAGCCGGATCCGTTGTGAAAAAACGTAGCTTGTTATTTGTATAAAATAAGTATGCAACTTTAAAGTTATATTGGCTCCCCTATCTATCCCTGCTGGTCCAGAGATTGAGTCGTTTGAAAAATACATAGCTATTATTTGTAAGGATTAAACATTTTTTTTTTGATGATATTTGTTTCCTTTTATAACGTTATCGACGATTACATATGTATATCATTGATTGATTACATTTTTGATTGGACACGCCTTGGGACTAATTCCATGCAACATTACGCGAAGGAAGACAAAAAACCATCAATGAAAATTTACCACTGGCCGCAGTGATTCGCTGAAATCATTGTTATTCTTAATTACCGAAATAAAAATACTTAGTCATTGCCGACATAAAACCAAACATCTATAGAGAATGGAGATTTAATTCTACGTCTATCACGAAACCGAACGAAGATGGATTTGATGTAGCTACATCCACGCCATGTACAACCAGTACTGACTCAATTTGCTAGTGGAGTTGGGGTCCTTTTCCGGCGTCTAAAAAATTACTTATCATTCACAAACGCTAAAATTGTTTAAGACACTGGAATCCCAAAACAACTTTAGGATGAAAATCACTTTTCGTTTAACACTTATCTAGGGCGATCTATAATAAATAATTTAATGTAGAGCTTTAATCGCGGAAAACAAATTCAAATAAAGAACAACCTTAAAAAGCGAATTTTGGCATCTTTTTCGAAACCTTAGATATACCTACATAATTTATAATCATAATAGCCATAGATAGGCTGCAATGGGGAGTATTTCATATGAAATCTACTAAACACAGATGGAGGGAAATTTATTATTAATTGCTTATTAATTATTAGTTAATTATTATTAATTAAATATACGTACCTATTATAATCTACATAATTCGCAGTTATTTTCTTCCATAGTTTGCTTTGCTTTGTATGCATCCCAAAATCGTAACGTGTAACAAACATTAGTAAGTTATAGTCCGTCAAGATTTTCATCAAACGCAGTTTCTAGATATTTGAAAAGTTTTGCAATGAGTTGCTGGAGAGTGGGTATGAAAAGGTTCAGACAGTAAAAGTTCATTAGAACTACATTTTTAGGGTCTGCTAGCTAAGACATCCTAGATAACATTTGGTGCATATGTATTCAAATCCGAATGGTCTTGTTTGGGATGGCTATTTTAATAGAAAGGTGCTAAGGGATGCAAAGTTGGTCAAAGTGCTTTCCTGGGTAAAAATCCTTTGAGGACGCAGATGCTGGCTCTACTTTTCCTTTCCTATCTCCAGCATTTTTGTACTTTTTAATCTTTTCCATGGGAGTTTCCTCCCCATCATCAACCTGAGTAATCTTTGTTTTTAAAACGATCTTAGCAAAGTCAGAAGGAAAAGACGAAAGTGCTGCGAAACCTTGTGGGTTATTGGATGTAGGATAAAAAGCACAGGTCGTGTTTGCATTAAATTTCCCTTGGGGGTGCCAAGTTTCACTTGTGATGGAGATATTATTTAATTTGTTAGAACATTCTTGGTAGCTTTAACGTGAGTGGAAGCCCTTATATTATATCCGACATTTTTGGTATTCTGACAGGAGGCTTATTTAAAGTGTAAGTTCACTTGAAATTGAGCCTCGCGCTGGGAACTGTTTGTCAGCGATATTGTGGTGGATAAATATTTATATCAGGGTCTTTCTTTCTTTTCATTTTTAAAATCATGCATGAAAAATGAAAATTTTCATTATTATTGTAATATTTTTTTAACATACATTGAGTTTCAAACTTCCCTACCTACAATATTTTGATGAAACTTTTAAAAGTTTGTTGAAAATAAGGAAAATTGTTCGTTACTTCTATTTGTCATTTTAAAAGAGACTTGTCACCGTATATGTAGATTAGTAGGAATATTATACGTTAATTTCAAAAACTCGCTTGAACAATTTTTTTAAAATTAAGAGGGAGACATTTCCATATTTTAAGGTATTTATACATCAACTTGTAACGAAATTTTAATTTTAAATATCTCATGCTGTCCAAATTAAATTACCATCAAATTTCTCATTTTTGAATTCAACTGAAAACTCCTACAAAGTTTTACCAAAATCCATGAAGAGACCTTAAACTTAATATGTTCCAAATATACATAAAAAAAAATCATCAATCAAACTCTTCATAGAAGTTTATAGCATGTGTCTAAAATATTTTATAAGCTAATTAAAAAAAAGGAATATAAAATCCAAAATAAATTATCAAACTAGAAATTTAAATTGTGAATCCATCTTATGCTACTTTTTTTAATTGTTTTTTTATTATACCATATTTTTTGGTTGGTTGGCATAATATTCTATGCCTTTAACTTTTTCAGCTAATAGTAGGCTAATGCAGTATGTAGAATGAAATAGTTGAAAGTAAATAAGGCTTTCGTAAAAATAAAATCGTTCTACTCACAAAGTTGTTTACTTATTTTTTTAAATTTCGTCCTGGCTCCATTAAACTCAGAATTCTCTTTTAGTAATGAATCGACCGAGTTTGAATGATATTTTACTTTAAAATTTAAGCTTTAAGATTACTAATCATTAATTTCACATCTAAACGATGAAGACATCAAGGCTCCTTCTCCAATAATAATATAATAATGTTGGCTACTCATAACTGCTGCTTTGAGTTCGTTTAACGAAATTACATGTCGAAACTTAAAGCCTGAAACCCGAAAAGTTTCGCATCATCAAGCTCCTCACTTTCCAGGCCGTGTACCACCGCTTGCATTCGATTCTTACGATTCGCTCTGACTTTGATCTCCCGTAATTCTATCGTCCTTTCATGATGGCGAATCTAATTAGCCTTTGTAGCCTTGTAGGGTATGCAGGACGGCTCCTTGTTACTCAAACTTCAGTAGTGTCGTGCCCTAATTGAAACATAATCGAAATTAGCTCCGCGAAAATTTTGTTAATTTTGAGCAGAATTCCACCAGTATAAAATACTTTCACACATTCTGTTTCTCATCCCATGGCACGAGATCTGGTTTGAACTGAACCAAAGAGAGCTATTTAGGCAACAATGTCCAGCAATGAATTTAGTCTATTAGTTACGGAGAAATTATTAGAAATGTTCACGAATATTTACAGCCCTGATTAATAGTAGAGTAGTAATGGACGATATTTGCAAGCGAAACACTGAATACCTTTCATTGCGACATGGGTTGGAATTTTAATAATATTCATAAATGGAATACGACCTCCATAGTATGTAATCATGCGCTTTGCGAGCCCAAGAGAGTTTCAACTTTCAACTTTAGCTGTCTCTTCTGCACAACCTAACTGCCGAATAAATTCATTCATAAAGAAACTCCCTTAATATTGTTTCTGAATTTTTTTTTTCGCGTACCCTATCAATGATGATATTTATTACAGAGATTTAGAATTAAGAATGACAGAAAAAAACCCTGTACATACATACATATATTGAAAAAGGAACATGCATCTTATAATTCTACTTTTGTTGGGCTTCCATTCTACTGTTCTAATCTGTTTGTTAAAAATTTATTTATAATGAAAAGTAAAAATATTTTTTTTTTAGTTCTCTACTATTATCCTGAATACGGAACTCACACTCCGTACCGCTGTCCCTGCAATCATACAATATCTGTTCTTTATAATTATCATATTAAAATTAACACCGAACTGAGAAATTTGGCTGATCGACCGTTTCTGGTTTTAACGGATTTTTGCGTTGCTAAACAAAAGTAATATGCAAACTTATAGATTTAAAAGTCGGCTGTAAAGAGCTTTTTTTTAATAAAAATACCACAAATGTTCAATGGATTGGATTTGTTAATAACATATACATACATATATTGGTAATCTGGCAGAGAGAGAAATTTACAAGCATGTTTATATAGCATTAATATTGATTTTTATTTAAATTAATTGAATTTAAATCAAGTATTGTTGAACAAATATTTAAATTCAAATATTTTTGTCAACATTCCGCAATTTCGCATTCAAAAAATCTGGGGATCTGGAAATCTTATAAAATTTTTCTCGTCTCTCTTTAGGCAGTAGATATAAGTAAATTGGAGGCCACTTGAGATTGAGGAGATCGAGCTGGTCCATCTTTATCTGCAAAACTTTCAGCATTTTTAGAAAATTCAATCTGGCATTGCTTGCTGCCTCTGCTGCCAGCTGTCATGATGTCACCACTGACGGGACGGCGCGGCACTGACAGTTTAAATTCGCACTACACCTCTTCATTCTGTTGAATTTCCTAGCAGTGTTTTGTGGTTAGTGAAAAATCTGCAATTAAATACTGTTTCAGGCAGTTCAAACAAACATCAGCTGAAGAAAAGCAGGCACAACATTTGAATTTAAAGCGTTTTATGTTAGTTCTGGGTAAAGTACATAACTTTAAAGGGAAACTCCCTTGGACAACTCAACATTTTCTAAAATAAATTGAATTTTGTTTTTGTATTAATTTTCCAGTTTATTTAAGTTTTGTTATTAAAGGACATGACCTATCTGACCTATCCTCAATTTAAAGCAAAGCATAGATGTCTATATGTATTCAAGAATAACTTTTTTAGCTTTGAGGAATGTTCAATTTTTTTTCTTTGTAAAGCAAGTTACTTTCCTAACAAGCAACTCAAATACTCTAAACGCTCAACAATATACTTTTTGTGTCGAAAATTCCTGGGACGTGTGGTGTCGAAACAAAGCGATATTGACTGGCCACTAATATTTCCGGAACTGATTCCATCGGACTTCTTTTTGTGAGGATTTTTGAAGAGCAAAGTTAACGCCAAGAAGCCAAAAATCATAGAAGAGGTCAAAGGCGACATTCGAGCGATATCGCCCAAAACCCTGGCAAATGTGATGGAAATTGTCAGAAAGTAGCTCATTTTAGCTGTATTCAGAAACTCATTCCGGAACGATTGGGTTGAACCCAAGTTGTTCAGAAATTGGAGGGAACTAGTTCCATCCCTGTTCAGAAAATCGGAACTATGGTTCCGGAACCTGGTTCCAATAGTTCTGCTTTTTGCTGGGGTTGAAAGGAATGATTCCGTGTTGTGATTGTGTTAGTGAGGTTGACAATTCGGCAGAAGAACTGTCAAGCTGCATTTCTGGTTCAGCTTTTGTGTTGTTCGGTATAATATTTTGAATTACTTTTGGTTCCTTTACTTATTTTGCTTTAGATTAGGTCTGGCAGAGGACTCCAATTATGACCATTGAATGGATAAAGCCATAAAGCTAGTTTTCAGCTAAGAGTTGATACCACCAATAAAGTGCCTACAATAATTATCCAACATTTGGAGAACCTGATCGAGTTATTCCAAACAGCGTGATTAGAATAGTTATCCTGTCTCGAGGCAGCCCAGGAAATAGAATTTGTGTGCCTCTTTTACGGACGCGCACTCAAAACCTATTTGAGTAACGAGATGGCTAAGGCAAAAAACCCGGACAGACGATTTTTTAATCGTGAAAATTAAAGGCGAAACAAAGGCTAACGCAGCATATTTTGAAGCCGAAAATGCCCTCATTGAATCAAAATAATTTATATTTAGGCGGCACTTATCGCGATCCTGAGAGATAAAAAAGGCTTAATTGACAAGGCATGTTTTCGTTTCATTAATTTTATCTTTATTTATTATTAACTTATTTAAATAAATAAACAAATGACAACAAAACAATTTCGAAAAGTTGGATTCAGTTTATTGGGTTGTTCAGGGCTCAAGCTGTTCTCGTCGAGGCGATCATTGGTTGTCCCATTATATTCAAGGGTTCTTTTGGTATAAAAGTTGGTTCCAGAAATGCAAATCGCTCTCTTGTTCTCAATTTGGATGTTATATTTGTATCTGAAAAAATGAAACATTTTTTTTTAATTAATGCATAAACAATATTTTCAATTTTTATTTCCGATCTCTCGTTATAAATATATGTACAAGAGCATTAAGATCAAGGGTTTCAAGAACTTTTCTTCGGCTTAATTGGTTTTTATATTAGCACTTATACTTACAGTGTTGTAAACTAATTATCCACTTCTGGAACCTCCTTCTGTGCGATGCTGGTTGCAGGTTCAGGTTCGATTAATTCGCCCATTTTTTACACATCTTGCAGCAAATGTGTATTCCTATGATGCTGGAAACTGCAAATCTTCTATGAAAATGTTAGCAGTCTTCAGCAGAATCACTGGGATCATTTAAACACACTTGTGTATTAAGTATTATGGCTTGCGCGCACAATTTAGCACTCTCGTTAATTATTAATTAATTATAATTCTCGCAGTTTTAAATATTTCTTTCCGAATTGACAATTGTCCGTGACAGTTACCACTACTTATATAGAAATGTCAAATGGTTCCATGTTGTTCAGAAACTCGCCTGAACCCAGATGGTTCCTAGTGGTTCCAAGTAGTTCCTCGCTCCGATTCCGGAATTAGTTTCTGAATACAGCTTTTGTCTCGCCAATAACGGTGTCCACTTAACGGATATTGTTTTTAGAACGTAATTCAGATAAATTGTAAAAATATAAGCATAATAAAAAAAACACTACTTTTTGAAAACTATTGAGATTTTTCAAAATTATTCAATATTTCCATTGACCAGATTGAGATGTGAGAGTAGTCCAAACCTTTCTTTTACTTAATAAAAACTATAACAATTTTTATTTCAAAACGGGCATATAATTAGAAAATACTTAAACTTAAATTGAATTTTAGAGTAACCTAAGAAGAAATTCCTTTGCAGGAAGAATAAAATTAGGGTGATACGAAGAATACAAGTGTTTCCATTTTTTAACTAATTGCACCCTTCCATATTCTTATCTAAATTTTCTCAAATCGAAAATAAACAAAGGACGCTAAATAGATAAGTTTTTTTTATCAATTAATATTCTAATGATTTCACTTGCAGACCTGAAAACCTGGAGACATGTCTGAAAGAAATCTTCAAATTAATCAGCGGGTGGAGGTATCTGCGAAAGGTGTAAAGGGAAAGGTTGCATATGTTGGAATGACTAGTTTTGCTGTTGGAAAGTGGGTCGGTGTTATCCTGGATGAACCTAAAGGGAAAAACAATGGTTCCATTAAGGGCAAATCATATTTTACGGTAGTTTTCAATGCTATAAAATCATTAAATAATAAATTATGATTAATGATTGCTTTTAGTGTGCAGAAAATCACGGAATGTTTGTTCGACCAACTCAACTCGTTATGCTCGATGAATCAGACAACCCTATCGAAGATAGTCCTGAGGAAAGAGCTCCTAGATCGAGGTTAAGCAGGTAAGATTAATAAACATATCATTTGGAAATTAATTTCGATGTTTTTGCTTAGTATATTGCTTGCATATGCTAAAACGAATCGACTTAGCAAATATTTTCAAATGTTCAAGTTTAATTACGTTTTGTGTAATTTTATATTTTTGCAAAACACTTTAGAAGAAATTCGGAAATTAACCCTTTGCACTCCGTAGGAACCGCTGTTGCGTCATTTGCTATCAGTGCACTAACTCCGTTGGCGCCGTTATGGCGCCACTGATTATTCTGAGTAAAACTCTAAAATAGTTACAAAGTGTAGTAGCGCAGTAGCAGCGCCTACGGAGTTAGTGCACGGATAACAAATGGCGCAATACCCGCGTCTACGGTGTGCAAAAGATTAAGAAGGAAATTATAAAAGTCATAGAATTATTTTGTGCAGAGATTTAATTTAAGTGCATATTATTGAGTTCGCATCAAGAATGGAAAATTGATAATTTTGCTATAAGAATTGGTTCCTTAATTCAATTCTTGGAAGAAGTAACATGTGGTGAAACAAAACTAAAATCTAGCCGCCATCTTTAAGAATGTTTACGTTTTTCCAGTTTTTCGTCAATATCTTAAAAAGAGTTAGGTAAATTTCAGCAGATTTTATAACTATGTTGATAAAATATTATTCAAGCAACAAACATAATAGGCGCGTTAAAAAACAACTACTTACCATTGTGTTTATTGCCTGCTATTTATTCAGCACTTTTATTACGTACATATACATATATGATTTATTTGCTACTCGGATTCATCAGGGCATCCAATATAAGAGGAATATCTATAAACCACACATGCCAAGCGTTAACATTTCCATATTTGCAAATTTCTTATAAATGCCCTTTTTAATTGTTTTAAAGTAAAAATGATCAATTAAAAGGAACTTAAAAACAGTACATACAATTTTTGAAGAGGCCTAATCATTTCCATACCTGATTTCTGTTAATTGCTCTTAAATTTTATGGGTCCTTGCACAAATACTTCACTTTTGAAGAAATAGATTATGATGGAAAAGCACTGTTTCATTAAAAATATTCTGAAGCGTATCATCAGGTGGTTCATAATTTTGGCACTTCAAAATTCATTAGATTGCACAGTTTTGTTTTCAGTCTTCTATAATTATAAGACGTCATGGAATTCTAAATCTAAGGATAATACAACAAAGGAGTATTATATTTTTGATGAAACAAGTTTCCCCTTTTGAAAAAATAGTAGTGTAAATTAAAAACCTGCTGCAGAAAGTCAGTGCTCTAATTCAAGATGTAGAAGTGGCTTCATTAAGCGTTTTGTATTACAGGAGGAAAGAAAAAATTATCCCTGCGTCAAGGATGTACAATTTCTTTGTTGCCAGGAAGCGTAGGTAAAAATAAAGCATCCAATGGATTCAGTACCGAATGAAATGTTTTTATCTATGAAATAGAACAGGGTTTGGGGCATCTTTCCTTGCTTTGATTTGAATGAAAAATTATATTGCGAACACAACGAAATATTATATTCTTAAAATTAATGGCCACATGTGATGAAATAGCTTGAATGCGAATGAAACTGTATATATGTATATTTTTCCTTGCTATATGTCCTTCTCAAAGCACATGGTTCCGGTTAGGTGTGAACTTCGTAAATACTATGATATGCTTTCATGTTCTATTATTATTATTGACCTAATAAATATCTTATATGCACCGCAGGAATTTGGCTTGTGGTGAAAGTATGTATGATTTCTTCTTCAGGTTAAAAGTTTTATACCTACATATGTATAGACAAAAAAATTGAAAGGTAACATATCTTCATTGTATGTCGGAGACATAAATGTATAGCAAGTATTTACAACGCAATGTAATATTCATACTTTATTTGTCTATTAAAGGAGACTATATATGAAAGAAACATATCAATAAATTAAGAAAAAAAGAAAGGAACACTACGAGAAAAATTGAATAATTCTAATGTTTATCAGCATACATTTCAAGTACTAGTGTAAATTTGAACCAAAAATTTTTAAAATGCTAAATTTTGTGAGCAAATTTAATTTTTTTTTTTCGTCTTTTAATTACCACGTTTAAACCTACGTCCTCTCTCTGGCTGTCACCGAAATGTCTTATTTTAAATATTGCCTGCTTAAATCTTTCTAGTCCCTTTGAATGGATTAAAGAGATTTTTATGTTATATCCACCCTTCAAATATAGTTGACCATCTATTTTTTATATATACTTCCACTGCAAGGCGTTTATCTTCGCAGGCTATTGTTAAAATGCATTTCCAGGATATGGCATTCCTTATAAAAAGTTATAGAAAAAAATTTTTCAGGAGGTTTAGAAGAGACAAGGGGTTATTAACATTTTCCTAGTTGTGATTCCATATACTTGTGTACAATAATCTTTATTAATTTGCTTTCTCTCTTTCACTCATTTGATTTTTAATGCTAACGCAATGCATTTTATCACTTAATAAACATTTTATTTCGTATTTCATATAAAAATCAAAAATTTACCATCGTGCATGTCATCATCATTCATCGTTTAGTGCGGGCTCAGTGCGTTCTTTACCAGGCATTACGAAGCCGACGGCGTAAGTTAATTTATACAGCAAATCCCTTTAGTATTTCTTTCAAGTCAGTCTTGCACTTCTTATATTATATTTTGTCTTTACAAACACTTTTATACCTATATCTTTCCTAATTTCTGTATTGACCTCATTTACACGCTGCCGTCCCTATGGAACTTCAAATAACGTTTAAAATTACAATAAATAAATAAATAACAATAAAAAATTGGTAATTTACTAACGTTGCTGGCAATAGAGTTAGAAGAAAATCCCCAGTCAAGCAAATATCTAAGAAGCAAAACACAATGACTTCATCAACGTCAAGGTTTGATTTAAAAAATTTCCCTTTGCTTTTTTGTGGTCAGATCACTTATTTTATTACTTACAATTAGCTATTTGTAAATAATGCTTACTTAAACAGGATTGTTTTACTAAAACCTGAATAATTTCATAAAAAGCTCAAGGCTCTCTTTGTCCGGAAGTAGACAAAGTCTACTTGGGTCTCGTAGTCAGTTAATGTCTCCAGCTACGGACAGACCGCCTTCTGCCGCCCCAACACCATCTGATAAAAAGAACATGAGTCCCCCTGATTCATTATCAAAAAGGGCTTCTTTTGTAGAGGTATAAGTGTAATTATATCGATAATTATATTTAATAATGCATGCTTTGTAGACTGGATTTTTAGAAACTTTAAAACCGCAGTTCACACCGGGGCAATCTCTGATATCTCCAGCTCTAACAACTGAGGAGAAACTTGGGGTTCTACAGCAACAACAAGAAGTTGATGATCTTAAGAATCAAGTGCGCGATCTAACTGAAAAACTGGATACTCTTAAACAGCGCCGTTCTGAAGATAAGGAACGACTTCGAGAATTTGATAAAATGAAAACACAGTTCGATCAATTGCAAGAGTTTAAGGCAAAAATTATGGAGGCGCAAACTCAACTGCAGCGGGAATTGCAAAGAGCACGCCAAGAAGCCAAGGATGCGATTGAAGCTAGAGATAGGCACATGGACGAAATGTCTGAATTATCCGAAAATGTTGAACTGATTACACTCGATAAGGAGATGGCTGAAGAAAAAGCTGATACACTTCAGTTAGAGCTAGAAAGCGCTAAAGAAAAAATAGAGGAATTAACTCTGGATTTAGAAATAATGAAAAATGAAATGCAGGAGAAAACAGGTACTTATAATTTAAAATGTAGTATTGCAAGCACACCTAATACACTAAACGCCAACACTTGCAATTTTCGAACTTGTGCTTAAGACAAGGGACGTTCAAGAATGTAGTTTCCGCAGTTGATTGTACAAGTTATTTAAATTGAGCAACAATTGAATTTTAACAAAATATAAGGAAGGAGGTTATGGTTTTTTAATCGTACAATCTTCCTAAAACACATAGGCCCATGGAGCCCATAAAAAGGTAGTTTGGAGTGTTCCCTTCAACGAATTGATTTTTTGCGGAAAATTTTTTTTTTCGTATTTTAATAACCGCCATGCTACCTTTTCGTCCCTATAAACACAGTCGGCAGAGTAGTTTATTAGTAATATTTGATGCTGGAAAAACCGTTTGATTTTCGTTTTAAATCCTATATAATTTCTACAAATGTAAACGAAGCAATATTTTCTTATTTCGAGAAGGTGGGACCATTGGGGACGGGGCTCTATCAACCTATGAATTTAAACAATTGGAACAACAAAACATTCGCCTGCGAGAAACTCTTGTGCGTCTTCGAGACTTAAGTGCGCACGATAAGCACGAAATTCAAAAACTTTCAAAGGAGTTGGACACAAAGAAGTCTGAAGTAGCCGAACTTCAGAGAACAAAGGAAAAATTGTCATCTAAGGTATAGGCGATATTACAAATCGTAATTCTACTTTCGAAGTTACATTTTTATGTTTTAGATTGATGATCTTGAATCTCAAGTAGTTGACCTACAAGAACAAGTGGATGCAGCTTTAGGAGCAGAAGAAATGGTTGAACAGTTGGCTGAGAAAAAAATGGAATTGGAGGATAAAGTTAAGCTATTAGAAGAAGAGGTTTCGGAATTAGAAGCACTTAATGATGTACATGAACAATTGATTGAAAGTAACCATGATCTCGAAATGGATCTCCGGGAGGAATTAGACATGGCACTTTCTGCTAAAAGAGAAATGTTGAGAGAAAAGGAAGCTGCTTTCGAAACTATTGTAGACAGGGATCAAACAATTCTAAAGTTCAGAGAACTCGTTCAGAAATTAAATGAACAACAAATGGAACTTCGTGAAAAAGTTAATCAAAAAGATGAGTCGAATAAACCCTCCAAGGATACAATTGCTGACACAATTGATTTCAAACAAATGTTTGCTGAATCAAAAGCATATACACGTGCTATAGATCTTCAATTAAGACAAATTGAACTAACCCAAGCAAACGAGCACGTTCGAATGTTATCTGCTTATATGCCAGATACATTTATGAGTCGTGGCGGTGATCATGATGCAATACTTGCGATTCTTCTTGTATCGCGTATTGTCTTCAAATCGGGAATAATTGTGAGTCAGGCAAGAGAGCGATTCTCTGCGGTGACTTCAATCGACAAGGCTACAATCCTTCAAGGACACGTAGTCAATCAGTTTGCATTTAAGTCGCGATTGCTTCATCACACTCACAATCTCCAACGAGTAATGCATCAATTCCTTTACGGACTCAACACTTGTACTCCGGATATGTTGTTGAAAATTGGATCTTCTCTACCCGAAATGATGGCCCAAGAAAAAACTGTTGATGCTATCATAGAACTTCTTAAAGCAAATCAATTAGATGAAAATTCGCCTACAGATAGTAAGATTTATTAACTTCATTACCCCTGGTGTAACTTTTTAATTTTTTAGATATTGAGAAGTGTGTTGCCTTCTTCAACGCAATTCATTCTGTTCTAATGAACGAGGAAGAACTGATGAATGAGGCACAAATGATTAGAGACTGCGTAGCCTCCATGAGTGCTGCTTGCGATTCAATAAGTACTGACGCTAGTATTATAAAAGCGCTTATTAAGGTAAGAAGAGTTAATCTTCGAAAGGGATAACACGTCTAAGTTGTACTGCAGCATATACATACAACTTCAAGGTTTTAATTCCCACCTTGTCCCCGATCCTCTTCTCACAAATCACAAACATAACATTTCACCTGATTCGCCAGTTTATACTACTATTTAAATATATCAATAAATTAAAAACAATAAAAAGTATAAAATATACTTTAATTATAAAGGGAGGTGATGAAACCAGCGATTCAGGACTACTAATGCAATATATTATTCAAAACACGGAAAATATAAAACAACAACTTAAACTTATTAAGAGAAGATTGCCACAGGTGGGTAACTTTAATTCTTGTAAGCGTTAATTTCTATAAAATTTTAAAAATGTTAGGACTTGCACGTAGTAAAATGCGGCCTTACTTCCAATACTATTCAAAATCTGAAAAACTTAAGCGACCAGTTAGGGAAAGTCATGGCAGTACTTTTCCTAAGCTCTAAACAAATTATTCAGAACGCTGCCATGGAGTCAGGTTTGCTCACTTGTTCAATGAAATTCCGAATATTTGAACACTTTAAACAATTTTAGAAAACGAAGCATCAATAAGTCACGAAAAACTTTGGGAAATTCTCTCAAATATGTGCGAACAGATCTACGAGCAAGACGACCGTGGACCATCGAATAATCTCCGTAACGTTTTGAGTTCCACCAACCGAGATATGACTCAGGTTGCACAATATCTTCTTGATCACGAGTACGAAATTATGTCTGCTACTAATACGACTGCAGAGAAATCATTTGCACCAATTGTCTTGAGAGCACAGAGTATCAAAAAACAACTGGAGGAAACTAAAACGTTAACAGCTACTCTGGAGAATCGCGAAGCTGAGATCAAACAACTGAAATTAGCAGCTAAAATGAAACAGAGTGAACTATCTGAAATGCAAATAAGAAAAGATTTAGCAGAAAAGAAATTATCTGTTCTTCAACATGACCATGAGATCAATACAGAAAAACTGCAGAGGAAATATGAAGAAACTCTGACCCTTCTCAAGAAAAAGGAGAAAGAATTTGAAGAAACTATGGACCATTTACAAAACGACATTGATTCTCTTGAAAATGAAAGAGGCGCCCTAAGAGAGAAATTGAAATCTGTGAACAGTAAAAAGGGAGATCTTAAAAATTCGACGGCATTTGGTAATAAAATATTAATTCTTAGTTATGAATTGCAATAAAACATTTTATTTTTGCAGATATCACCGCTGGCTCCCCATATATCGCCCAGGAACTTTCATTACTTAAAAAAGCTTTCAATGAAGAAAGAAGAGAACGACTCAAATTGCAGGCTGAAGATCTTAAAAAGAAACTCAAGAAACTCGAGCCCATTTTTGTACCCCAACCGAAAGACAACAGAATTTCAGAATTGGAGAAAGAACTTGCTAAAGTTAAACACGTAAGTTCTGTGTTTCATATCAAAATTTCGATCCGTTCTTGTTGCAATTTCCGTCTATCGTTTTTTCCAGGATTGGGTAATTTCCATGATCAAATCCGCTGAATTCCCCAATTGTAAAACATCTTATGCAAATGTGCAAAAAGCTTTACAAGATCACAAGAACAAACAAAGAAACTTACAGGAGGAAATTAAGGTATTATTTTTTTTAATCGTCCAATATTTTAAAACTTTACTTTTCTAGATGAAAGCCAATCTTTTAGCATCTGAAATTTTACAAGAATATTTGCAACGCAATCCTCATCGAGCGATTAAAGGAGATTTTTCACAATTTTCATCGGTTGAACTATCTAGAGCCTTTAAAGCGGTCAACTAAGCTTATACATGTTATCATTACCTTAAGTCCTATTTATTTTCCATTTAATTAGTTAACTATTATCACAGATGAACTTATCTAAAAAATGGGTTTCCTTTAATATGAAAGTAAAAACAAACAAATTGTTCCAAATCAATGTCTTTATAATAAACTACATCGTCCTTTTACATTGACATGTTTGCAACGAAAGTTAAAAACTTTTTAACTAAATTTTACATTACAACCAAATCCTTGACAAAATGTTATAGTACTTTTATACTTTATACTAAAGATAAAACCTACTTTTTTGGGCCCTATTCTTGAATCCGTTCGAATGTTGCTAAAATTCTCAGAAATTGATTTTAATTGCCTTTAACTTGAACTACTAATTGTTCCGTGCATAACGTCAAAATAATACAACTGGATCGAATTATTTTATCCACTTCAAGTAAAGTCGAAGGTAATTGAAACACATTTGTTAAAAAACTATAAACTTTTATAAGGAATTTTAATTCAAAATGTGCTTTTGTATGTTCTGTTCGATTCAATTCGAACAGATTCAAGGATAGGGCCTAGTTAGTTAATCTGTGCTCTTTGTGATACTCTTATCGGTTTTACGTAAATTTGAAGACATTTTTATTTCATTTTATATTTGTATATTGCATTAGCTGACTAAAATAAAACAAATGTCAAATCTTCAGATTTCGTTATTATTATTTCTATAGATAAAGTAAATTGATCAGGAGACCATGTCATCGTCTGGGTATCTCCGTCCAGACCTTAACGCAACACCCTATATAACCGTTCGTAGGATCATTACAGGATGATCTTGCAGTTTACGCCACCAGTTTGTTTGCTTGCTTTGGGAATATTTTATTTGTCTATAAATACTACAAAAAAAAACAAAATTTTGATAATATGCAAAATTTATTAAATATATATTTGTAAACAGTTCCCATTTTATTACTTATTCCGACTCATTAAGAGAACATTTCTAAAATTCAATAATTATATAAATCATTTGTTCAAAAAATAACAAAAAAAAAACAGTACCTATGTATTTCTTATAAACGAAACAACAAATAATATTATGTAATGCTGCAATTCATTAATTTTTCTTGTAAATTAGAGGAATGATGTTCGGCTCAATTTCGATTGTCTGCTTCATTATAGAACTCATGACTAGTTCAGTGCTACAAATCAAAACTTTAGGTTTTCCAGGCCTTGTGAGGTCAGCCATTAAATGCAAATCGGTTGAACATGTTATGATAATGTAATTATCCGGAGCTTGGGTATTACCCTCGGCAATAGCGACTGAACCACGCCTCTTGGCTTCAATTTTCCCACCAGATAGTTCGATCATTTTAACTATCTCCGATCTAGATGGGAAAACACTAGGAGTTACGTAGAAAGTCTTTCCTGTGAAAAGGGTTCGCCTGATACTGGATTCAAGCACTTTTTCAATAGTAAAATTAAAATCAGTTTCCAAATCGTTGTCCTTAATTCTGTAGTTGTCCAAAGCTAGAAATTTTCCCGCATTTGCACTATCAACAAGCCAATCACTTTTAATTATGAATTTAACAGTACATAATGCTCGTAGAAATTTACAGGAACGCCCCGTTCGAGTCATGACCAGATGGGTAGCGGATTCTGGATCATCACAGACAATACCACCGAGTGATCTAAATTTAAAATTTAAGTTATATATAAATAAATTTATGCTTTCAATAACGGAGAAAAAAATATATAATTGATTTTTTTAAGTAAAACAACTATCAACAACTGCAGTCTCAAAATTTTAAAAAAATAAAATAAACAAGATTTCAGTCTATATTTTACACCAGAGCTAGTATTGCAACCTTAAGAAATTTTGTAGGAGGCGTATTCAAAAACATTTTAAACCAGCCAAGCTAATCCATAGTAATTACATGTAGGCGAGTAATGACGGGTCTTTGATATTTGAAATGATTCTGATGAATACAGTAAAACAATAAATGTATTCAACCTTTTGTAAATAAATCAGTTAACATTTTTATAAAATAGAATAAAATTATTTGTATTGGTAAATATAATTTTGCTGAGGTTAAAATCGGAGTATCATCTGCAATGACTACTAACGCCTAGAGCACAAGTATGTGTTAATTTTCAGAGTAATTATGTTTAGCTGGACGAGGCTTATATTTTCTACGGTGCTATGGTTAGTTGGAGGGATATTCAACACTTACATAACAGCGCGTTTCAATCCTTCAAAATTATCAATCTGTGAAAATGCCACTTTTGGCACATTGTCAGCATCTGGAAGCTCTTTGCACACTATATTCTCTGGAACATCTTCCAATGGAGCAATTTTTGCCCGTTTTGGTTCGGGTTCCGTTGGAGGCTCTAAGAGAGCCCGCTTCAATCGTTCATGAGCTTCTTGAGTCAAATTAATTGGAGCTTTCCAAGGACCTGTGAAGAACTCTTATTATATTTTTTGCCTAAAAAATCTTAACTAAGTGATAAACTATTTAGAAATACAAGATTTGAAACCAACAAAGAAGTTTGACGAAGATAATAGTTCTCAACTTACCCATCAGATGTGTCACCAACGCATAATCGATCTTAAACGGTGGGCCCGTTAAATTATATTGCTGATATTTGGCGCTTTCATATTGGGATATCCCACTCAAGTTTCCAATAACAATATCATTAAGCCACGTAGTATTAACAACCGGAATGGACCATTCCTTAGCTTTTTTGTATTTAGGACCTTCAGGTCGACGGCAGATAAGTACGGTATTATGCTTACTCATGTACCCTGTTAATTTAGCACCCACTTCTTCAATCATTTTTCTAAGTCGCTCCCGTTCATCCCCTTCGAAACCAGAAATTGCTATGATATGTTTTGTTGCCGGTTTCTGAGCTCCAAAAGTGCTCGGCATAGGCAAATGCAAAGGCTGCCAAGGCGGAATAACTTGCTTTTTTTGTACAACATCGCTGAGCCAATATGCAGTGACGCATCGTTTAGAATCTCTAATAGCTTGCATTACAACACCATGTCGTTGTGTTCTGCATAAAACATGAGTAACTTTTTGACAGTAAACCTTTTCGATTTCGCCACCATATTTCTGAATTAGCTCCTCCCAGTTAGGCACTTCTTTTCCGTTGCTCTCTTCATACTCCACTATATAAAAGGTGCACCCCAAAAGGAATTTATGTGGAGGAAGTTTTAGATTCGGATTATGTCCATAAAAATTGGGGGCTGTCCTCGGTTGTATTGGAGCACGAACAGGACTGAATGGAGGGCATTTTATAACAGCAGCTGGAGATTGAGGAACGACAATTTGTCCAGGCGTTATTTGACTCACAACCGATGCACCGACCACTTGGGGAGCATTAGAAATTGTGTTTAAGGCTCTCCTTTGCTGCTGTTGTTGCAAAGCTAACAGTTCTTGGGGAGTGCGGGGCGTAGCTGTTTGATTCAAAGTGGCGTTGTGCTGTGCTGTCATTAGCCGCAGAGTTCCAGCTGCTGAGGGCTCAGCAGGTATACCTTCAGCAGGAATTACAGTCATAGCTGAACCATTATTGCCCAATCGGTTACTGAGCATATTTGCAAGAGCAGTCTTCGTTTTTGAATTCATCTGTTGTTGTTGTGTGGGAGCAGCATTCTCCTGAATAATGACCGCTGAAGCCGAAGTTTGTTGGAGTGAGCCACCAGGACCTGCTTGAGGCTGAACCTCAGGTGTTGTAGCGATATTCGCTGCTTGCAAAACTTGCCCAGCTTTTTGTGATTGTTCACGCTGAATTTGTAGTTGCTGGTACCTCAACTGTTGTTGACGTTGAAGTAGAAGTTGTTGCTGCTGTTGTTGATTTGGTGCAGCCGAGTTGGCTTCAATAGGGAATTGTCCAGCACCTGCCGTAGATTGTTGGGATAGTGGACTTAGTCCTGGAGTGCTTCCCGAACGCACTAACACAGGTCGAGCCCCTTGTTGTTGCAACCATTGCATTTGCTGCTGCTGTGTTAATCCTGGCGGCATTTGACTTTGAACAATTATATGAGATGTGCCAGCCGGGCGAGGAGTGCCTGCCACAGCATTCGGAGCAGCTGCTCTAGGTTGATATGATACTTGCTGGCGTAGCATCAAACGCTGTTTACTTTGCAATTTTGCGATGTATTCAGCCTTTTTTACTGGATCCAGAGCCAAAAATTGGGCATGAGTTTTATCATCCAACTGAATAAGTTGCCTCTGTGCACCAGGCGTTGCTCCTTGCCACTGTGGCCGGACGGTTCGAATGAATTGTGGCTGAGAAACTGGCGCACCGGGCGTTGAAGCCGGCGGTGGTTGTTGTTGTTGCTGGGGAGAACTATTTTGTTGAGTCCACTGTTGCTGAGGTTGTCCCTGCACAATTCCGGAAGGTTGCTGAACTATGACTTGCTGCTGTTGCTGTTGGTGCGCCACTAAATTTGCCTGTGGAGATGGCGATGATTGAGAGCTTTGTTGCTGAATCAATACAGTTTGTGTTTGCTGAGGACCAGCTATTTGCTGCTGAATTATTTGTTGTGTCCCGTGAGCTTGCTGCTGCAAAATGACTTGCTGATTAGGACTTGAAGGCAAAATATTTTGTTCGCTAGTTTGGATAGGAATTTGGTTTTGCTGCTGCTGCGCTATACTCTGCTGTTGCTGTTGGATAATAATCTGGTTTTGGATAGTAATTTTTTGAGTTTGTCCTGAAATACTATTTTGATTTGGAAGACTAATTGCGTGATTTTGCGGGGAAGTATTAGCTGATTGTACCGATTGCCCAGACTGCTGCTGTTGTATGATAATCTGTTGCCCGCTACTTTGTGTTTGCTGGCTGCCATTGAGAATTTGCTGTTTATTCTGTAATTGCAATTGCAGCTGCTGCTGCTGGTGCAAATACTGAAGGCGCTGAGGATTTAAAACATGCTGATTAATAACAATTTGTTGTTGCTGCTGCTGTTGTTGTTGCTGTTGTTGTTGTTGCTGCTGTTGTTGTTGCTGTTGGGCATTTATAACTACCTGATGTGACTGCTGTTGAGGCTGCGCTTGCTGATTAATAATAATCGATTGTTGTTGAGGCTGTTGCGCTCCATTGCCTTGTTCCAAGTCTAATTGGGCAGCGCTCGATTGAGTAAATATCTGTTGCTGTTGTTGCTTCTGAGTAAAATTTTTTAACATTTGGCTTAAATTGGAAGTACTTTGAATTTGTTGATGTGGTTGATTAAGTATTTGAGCAGTAACATGTTGTGATGTTCCCTGAGATGCACCAATTGTCTGCGATGTTCCTTGAATTGGTTGCTGAGCTTGCGAACCCTGTTGTTGCTGTAGAATTGTTGCCTGCTGCTGAGTTTGTTGAATCTGCTGTTGGCTGGACTGATTAATGATTATAATATTCTGATTTTGTTGGCTTTGTTGACTGTGGAGAATTTGCTGCTGTTGCTGGGGGTTTAATTGATTAAACTGTTGCTGACTGATAATCAACTTCGTTTGAAACTGTCCGGGAGGCTTATTTGCAGTTTGCGACGCTGCGCTGACCTGCTGCTGTGGTTGATGTGTTGCAATAATTTGTTGAAAAGCCTGTTGCTGTTGTTGCGCGGGTTGTTGTTGCGTTATAATTTGTTGACCTTGAATAATTCTTACTTGATGCTGGCCCTGCGCCTGTGGAAACTGGAACTGTTGCCCCGCCTTTTGATGAACAGTCACTTGAGGAGATTGCACTATATGACTCGGACTTTGCCCTTGTTGCTGCTGCTGCTGTTGTTGTTGCTGCTGTTGTTGCTGTTGCTGCTGTTGAAGTAGCTGCTGTTTTTGCTGCTGCTGTTGAATGCTTAACATGTGGCTCTGAATTATTTGTTGACCTTGTGTTGTAGATGTATTAATTACATGCCTCTGTGTAATAATTTGATTGCCGTCCCTAATGATAATTTGTTGCTGAGGCGATTGGGCATGCGGATTTGGCGATTGAGCGATTTGGTGGCTTTGCTGTTGCTGCAATTGGTTTTTCAACTGTTGAGCAGCAAATTGTTGACGAATCAAAATACTTTGTTCGTGTTGCTGTTGACTTGGACTCGGTGTGGTCCTGCTTAAAACCTGAGCAACTTGTACAGGATCAGTTGGATCAATAGGTTTTGTCAACAAAATTTGTTTCGAAATGACTTGTTGAGCATGCTGCGGTTGCGTTGTTGCTGCCCCTTGCTGTTGTTGCTGTTGCTGTTGTTGCATTTGTTGCACTTTCTGTTGTGTTTGGTTGAAAGCTAAAATTTGTTGTTGAATGCCTTGCGATGATGATCCACCAGAATTTATTATTTGTGCCACGCCTTGCCGCATTTGAATTTGTTGCTGCACAGAACTCTGCCTACTTTGTTGGATTTGTTGTCGTAATTGCTGTTGAACAGTTAAAGGTTGCTGTGTCTGTGGAGATTGTGGTGGTGGTGGAGGAGGAGTCATTTGAGGAGAAGGCGTTGGCTGGTGTTGCAATGGCGAAGGCGGAGGAATATTTTGAGGAGTCGTTTGCTGCGATTGTTGAGGAGACACATCTGCATGAGCTGGACTTTGATTTTGCTGCATCCTTGGACTTTGTTGGTGTTGCTGCTGTTGTTGTTGTTGTTGCTGCTGCTGTAACTGTAATTGATGCAAACTTTGTTGGTGTTGTAGTAATGTTTGTTGCTGTTGATGAATATGCCTTTGAATGGCTTGTTGCTGTTGCGGAGTAAGTTGTTGCTGGTTTAACTGCAAGGCTTGTTGGTGATTTTGAAGGGCTTGTTGCTGTCTTAAAATATGTTGTTGCAAAATTTGTTGTTGTTGGTGTGTTGATAATGTAACAGTTTGTTGTTGTTGGGGCTGTTGTGCAACTGTTGTCTGTTGCTGCTGCTGAGATTGCTGTCCTTGCTGCTGCAAAACCTGTGTTTGCTGAATAATTTGTGTTTGTTGAGGTTGCGGTGATTGTCGTGGCTGCTGTTGCTGCTGTAATTGTTGTTGCAATTGCTGTTGCAACTGTTGCTGCTGTAAATTTTGTTGTTGCTGCTGTTGTAATTGCTGTTGCTGAGCTTGCTGCATCTGTTGTTGTTGAGCTTGCTGTTGTTGCATTTGTTGAGAAGCTTGCTGTATCTGCTGTTGCTGCTGCATCTGTTGATGCTGAGCTTGTTGTTGCTGTAGTTGCTGTTGCTGTAACTGTTGTTGTTGCAATTGCTGTTGCTGGAGATGTTGTTGTTGCTGCAGTTGCTGCTGCAAATGTTGCTGTTGCTGACTTTGTTGTTGCTGCTGTTGCTGCTGCTGCTGTGCTTGTTGCAAAATAATTTGTTGTTGCTGTTGCTGGGATGTATTTTGTTGTTGCACACTTTTGGGACGCACAAATATAACCTGTTGTTGTCCTTGTTGATTTTGTGGAAGACTGGTTATAATGAAATTTCCTTGCCCTGACATACTTCTAAGAACCTGCGTTTGTGGACTAATAACTGAAGAAGACGATTGCGTTTGTTGACTTCTTGAAATTTGTTGTGTATTTGCTGCTTCCTTTGGGGTCTTAGCCGTTTTGTTTTCTGGTTGTGAATTGGGTTCATCGAATCCAATTATACTTGATAAGCTCTTATTATTCATTGCTTCTGTTGGTGGATTAATTTTAATGAATTTAGGAGGCTCTACTATTAACAAACGTGGATGATATCCTTCAGGATTAAGCAGCTCTTTTCTCTTCACACTGTCTAAAACCCAATCGGGAGTCACTACATTGAAAGCTCCCTTTCCAAGTGAAATAGCTTTAGAGTATGCACTGCCCGCAGCGACTCCTGTGATTAAATGTGTCGTAAGAGAATTGAATTCCCTTCGAACAGTTCCGCCATAAAATGTAATGATTGCAAATAATTTTTTTTTATCTTCAAGGCCAAGCTGTGTAACAACTGCATTAACTCTAGAGAAAAGATTCGCAGGATTCGGATTGTATGGTTTTATGGATGCTAATCGACCAAGTTTAGCTGATGCTAAAATCCATTTATCTGATACAGGAATTACATTGTACAGGTCTGAAGTAAGGCTTATTTCTTCCTCGTTGTAATTTTGTCCGCATATTATATGCGTTACTATTTCGGACATGTAAGGTCGGCTGACAGCTCCTCCCCTTTTTAGGAGATTTTCCAACTGTAAATGTTTAAAACAATTTTGTAAGAACCCATTTTATTTTGAAATAAGAATTATGATAAAGTTAACGACATAAAACAGTGCAACTTAAGGAGTTTCTCATGTCAGTAAACAATTTTATTTCCCTTTTGTTTTTCTGTAATATTTCATGAATATTAGCTTAAAAAACTTGTTCTCGAAATATCGAAAAGACAAAAATTAAAATTTGTAGATAATCCAGCTGACATATGTAATTCATAAAATATACTGGAAAATTTGTACCTAATTTAGCATAATTTTCATATAATTGTTTGTAACTTAACATGACTTCAGATTTGTTACAAAAACGATTTGCTCTCTTGCTGTTTGGATTTTCTTTTATGATTCGAACAAACTGTTCAATGTTTTTTAATTGAATGATTTCTTCAAATCATTATAATATTAAATGCAAATGCAGTTTTTATATGTAATAAAATAAGAAAGCTTGTTAGAGAAATAATTTTACCTTCGTCAAAACATGTGTAATATAATTTATAGTAGTGGCGAAAAATAATAAAAATAAATCAACATCCTATTGTTTCATAAATAAGACCTGAAAAGCTGGAAAAGCAATGCGACAAATGGTTCCTGCAAAATTTCATCGAAATCTGAGACTTCCCTATAGTAAATTTGATCCCGTTGTTTTAATGCAAGAGTTTAAAAGTCCTTCAAACCACAATCTTAGATAGATAGACCAGGCATTAGTGGGGAAAATTATTTTCGAAGTATAAGAAAAGATACCCAAAAAGATAAAAGGGATACATATATAAGTACTAAAAAAATAAGTTTCACACGAGTTCTGAAATCTGGAATTGTATGTATGCAGAGCCGGTCAGATGGTTATTGATCCCTCAAGTTACATAATTATTAGATTTTTAAAATAAACATCCAAATTTATATTGAAAAACACGTCGGCTATCACTCAATTTTTTAACAAAGCTTTTGTTACAAAAGGATAAAGCAATCATACGGTTTTCTCAAGTTGACCTAATTACAGCAAAACATTATTCATTCCCATACTAAATAACTTTCCCCGAAGCGAACCTCCCGCTAAGTGCATCAGACCAGAATGCTGCGCTACCCAATTTTTTAATGAAAAGCAAAATAAACAAGGTGGAACTTCTCACATCTTCCTCAATAAATCCACTTGCAAAATATTTAACATTTGCGAACAAGTCGTCTTTGATTTTTAAGGCGTCCATCTTTCCTGTTTCGTGTAAAGTGTATTTCATCGAAGTCAGTTAATAGCAAAGAACGCACTGTATTAAACGATAATAAAAAATGTTTTGATTGAAATTAAAGTAGAATACACTACACTTATCACATTTCCAGTCACATATTTTACAAGAAATTTGATAATTGAAGAACTACTGTTTGGCAGTGAACTCGACAACAACCGCCATTTTCCTGTACGATTAATTCATTGGATTTTTTTACAGCGGTTATAGTCTTTGAATACAAAACTTAAAAAATCGAGATATTGGAACTAGTGTATAGCTAATTTTTGCTTTCGCCGGCGATAGAGGCGGATAAAACAAATTTTCTTATGTAAATCCTACCCCCAAAAATTATGTTTTAACGCCGTCTATAAAAAAGGCACTCCTAACTGCACAAGCGACCAGTGCTTCAAAGATTTGTGCGTCAGTGGTGCCATGCCCTTAGCTGTCAGAGTTTTAGCACAGCGGTTACATGCTCTTGACATTTGACATGAATATGTTTTGAAAAGTCTCTCTGTTTTCCTTCATCCAGTTGCTGGGAATTATCATCCCGACGGAGGTGGTTTTCGCATTACAATTGGACTGCTGCGCAATTTATTATAATAATGTCTATTATACAGTTATATTCTGCTGGAAGAAATGGTAAGACACATTTATTCTACAAGTTTAATTGCTTATCTATTGGGCCATGTGAGGTTATGATATCTTATGTCATCAAAATAAATATTCTTCTGTATTTTTCTCAAATCAAATCAATTGGTTCAAATTAAATTTCTGCTTTAGAAAATATTTGAAATAATTCTTTAATCAGGCAGCAGAGTCATAACACCTATCACGAGGAGACTTGCTTCCCAAGCATCCCCAGCAAAAAAACTTGTCGAGCCGGAAAAAGGCTACGTCTACGTGAATAATGAAGAACTCAGCATGGAATTTAAGGATATCACAGACAGAGCAGCCCAAACAATGTTCTGGACTGAATTATTTCGGGGCTTTGCCGTTACTCTAGCCCACATCTTTAAAGAGCCCGCGACGATTAATTATCCTTTTGAAAAGGGGCCTCTTAGTCCACGTTTTCGAGGGGAGCATGCTTTAAGACGCTATCCCAGCGGAGAGGAAAGGTGCATTGCTTGTAAATTGTGTGAAGCTATTTGTCCCGCCCAAGCTATTACCATTGAGGCTGAAGAACGTGCTGATGGGAGCCGAAGAACTACGCGGTACGACATAGACATGACTAAATGTATCTATTGTGGATTTTGTCAGGTACTTTCTGTATCCTCGAACAATATATAGCTTTAATCTTTAATAATTTAGGAAGCTTGTCCCGTTGATGCAATTGTAGAAGGACCCAACTTCGAATTTTCGACCGAAACGCATGAAGAACTATTGTATAATAAGGAGAAACTTCTTAGCAATGGTGATAAATGGGAATCCGAAATTGCTTCTAACTTGCAAGCTGATCATCTTTACCGCTAAAATATCTTATTAAAAATATGTAACTCATTGGTTAAAAAATAAATATAACAATGTAAAAGTAGTAAACATATTCTGTTTCTGAATTAACAGTAAAAGTCTACATCAAGCCGCTAAGAAATTATAGAGAATGCGATTTTTTAAACATTCCCTAGAAATTGTTTATTATAAAGTGGTTTAGACAATTTGACTCCTAAATGGAAAATCAATATGACCTTTTAAAACAAATTTTCCAAGATGATGTTTACTTCAACACCCGGGCTTTTTCAGACATTCTGCTTTAAAAATTATCTGAATCATTCTGTAGTAATGGACTGAATATGGGTTAAGAATTAAAACTGTTCTAGTTTGTGGGCATATTTGAAAGAATTATATTTAAAAACGAGGACTGACATGTGCTTAGTATTTTGTTGGTGAAATATGAAATTATACAAAACAAAACCAGAAGTCTATTTACCATCCAGTTGTTGTATTTGCCAGACGACGCATACGTCTTGTATTTCTATCTTGATCACGAATTTTCTTTTCCATTTCAGCATCCGTTAAGGTTTCTAGAAACGGAGCCCAAGCATCTGCCTCACTTGGAGCTCTGAATGGTACTTCGACTGTTGATAAAGGAGCTTCGCTGAACGCGTAAGTTCTATGGTGCCACGATAATTGGCCCCGTATTGAGTACGATATAGCTGTAACGAATTCGCCGCCCAAACCCAATTCAGCACAGAGTTTCATTGCAAATTCCTCTGGATTGTTGTTTTTCTCTGCCATATCCCACTCGACTTGATCGACCAAAGATGTGTTTCCAACGTGAATATTTAACTTAATGATAACCCTTTGATCACAACTTTCTTCCAAAATTGGTGGCTCATTCGGAAATGCTTCAATTTGCTGACGAATGGCTTGAGAAATCGCCGGTACAAAAGGTATAGGATTTAAATCGAGATCATCGCAAAGAACTTCAGCAAATTGTTCTGGTGTTATCATGCTCTCTATAAGTCAAATAATATTTTAAAATAATCTTGAATATCTTTAAAATACCCATACCATTTTTATTCCACGTAAAAGTGTCCCTTAACTTCTGACCTTCCAGCTCCATGTCTAGACGGATAGGGACCAAAACTTCTTGCTGTGCAGCGTTCTCCAGATTAGCTGTTGGATCGGTGTCGTCAAAGCACATTGGAAATGTACGCACTTTTTTGTTGTGCACTCTATTTCGATTGATTGGTGTAGCTTGCGGAACTGCATCGAGGTGGCTAGAGTTCGGCATTGTCGGTACCCAAGGGGCCGGTTTCTTCGATTTACTCTCACGGGGCATAGGGGGATCAGAAGTGTTAACGGATATTGCGCGATACCTGCGGGAACAGAAAATAAATGCATGAACGTTTTAATTCATAAACATTCGAATCGACGCCTACTTTTCATCGTGTCCTTCAATTATGTCGTTAACTTCGCTGGCTTTTAACAACGACACAGAGCTCGCTAGAATGTGGTTGCTTAGACCAGATTCCGCTAATCGCTTTCTTTCTTCATTGGATAGAACAATTCTTGTCATTCCGGGGAACTTCTTATACAAAGTGCCTCTGAATAAACGCAAGTAATTTCCGACCTTAAATAATAAAATGCTTTCGTTTTGATGCGCCCAAATAATTGAGATTTTTTAGTCACCTCCGAGCCAACGTAGTAATATTCACCATTTTCTTCAAGCTGAAAGCTTACTGGTTTATCTCCGTACGTTTGTAGAGACATATTGAAGCTGGTTTGTAAGAATTAATATAAATATATCCAAAAAACGTTGCTAGAATAAATATTAATACGACGCCGTTTACCAAGAAACTGCCAATTGTCATTAATGACATACATAAACTTAACCTTCGAGGAATAAACTAAAATCATTGACATGTATAAAATGGATCAAGAAGATCTCGGTGACGTATTTTGTAAGAAGTTGAGTAATTATAAAGTCATGTGTAAGAGAAAGAGAAAAATAATTTCAGACGAAATGAAACGAGAATTGAAACACTTGACTTCTGCAGATATCGAGTTTTGGACACCCCTGCTAAAGACTCTCTTGTTGCCAACTTCTTGTGATCAGACAGATTCTGAAAACGTCAGACCATCGGCTACTTATCTTTCTCGTAGTCTCTCTTAACCTTCTGGAGGTCGGCACAGGGTTTTCTTTATAATAGAAGATATTCAGTATATCTTTACATTTGAAAAACTACATAGCGAAAATGTTGAGCACAGTATCAAGACAAATTGCGGTCCAATCTGTGAGATGTTTCTCCACATCAAAGCAGGTGGGTAATTGGTGTGAAGTACTCGTTTACGTAATACCCGCAGAAAGAACCGGATATCGTTCTGGAAATTGAAAATTGATACAATTTATTTATAGAATAATTTCAAAGTCGCCGTTTGTGGAGCCTCTGGCGGCATTGGACAGCCCCTTTCATTGCTCCTGAAGCAGTCTCCCCTCATTAAGCAGCTAAATCTTTACGACATTGTCCATACGCCTGGAGTCGCTGCCGATCTCTCTCACATCGACACTCAAAGCGATGTCCAAGGATTCATGGGACCAGAGCAGGTCGATGCTTGCCTAAAGGGTAAGTCAAAGCCTTAAATTATCAAAAAAACCGAGCTGCAGGTAAAAGAGTAAATGCATAATTTCAATTAGTTAGTAATAAAATACACCGAACGGTTTCCCCGTATAAGTCCGTTTCACATGGGTTCGGACGTTTTCGGTTTTCCGGGTGAAAACGAGCTGACTGGGTGAATCCGCGTGAATACGTGTCGTATCGCATGGAATAAAACGGAGTATACATAGTTACAATAAAGGTCGATAAAAAATTGTGCCGTTTGTAACCGCGTGACAACGTACGTGTCCGTTTTATTCCGTGGGATAACGCGCCACTCCGTTTTATTCCGTGTGACACGTATTCACGCAAATTCACCCGGTGGTCACTCAGCTGAGCTGACGAGCTGACCATCGTTTTCACCCAGAAAACCGAAGATGCCCGAACCCGGATGAAACGGACTCACACGGGCGAACCGTTCGGTGTATTTAATCACTTCCTTCCAAATATCAGAATTTGTACTCACAATAGCAGTCTTTACTATTTTAATGAAAAATTCAGTGTTGAAATGAAAATCTAAGCCGAAGATAATGAGCAAAATCACTAACAAGGACAATTTTGAATTCATTCATTCATTTCTCTTAACACATTGAGCTCCGGCTCCGCGAAAACGCAGGTTTCTGAGTCTATCGTTTGAGTGGCAGTTGCGCGAAGATACGGAATTCTGAGCCGAATATATACGATTGTTCAGAAGAAATTTGAATATAACATTTTAGAGAATATATAATTTTTCATCACATTTTTTATCTACTCATTGTTCAAAACAGATAAATGGGGCCGGCGTTTAAATGTTCAAAATGTAGCCGGCGCTTAATGTGTTTAATTAATTTTTTCCTACTAGAGATTCTTATAAAAAAAACGCTTTTCTATCAAATTTGAAGTGCTCTCTAAAGCTATATAAATTGTTCCACGGTGGTAAATGTACTTATTGTGGTAGGTCAGCAGGCTGGGGATTTTTAAAAAGAAAATGGATTATAGAATAGAGTAGTTGGTGGAACAAATGTAATTTAAAAAGGAGGAGCACGTTCAAAAGAGTTTAGTCTCGCTTTGTAATTTGGTTGAATAAACAATGAATAAAATTTGGTCGGAGAAATATTAATTTATAAAATCACTAAATCTATACTAGTGCGCTATATGGGCCGGATGATCACGAGTGTAACTCTCATCAGGTTCAGGGTGTCGTAAATACTTAAGCCTCTATCATAAATAAATAAATAAATACATAATTTATTGGAAAACAAATCTGTAGTTGTTATGAATATTTTATTTAAAATTTAAATGCATATGATTTCACGACTTCTTACCGCAGTTTTTGGTTTTTCTCCATAAACCACACAAATCGTATTCAATAATTTATATATAACGGTCGTACAAAAAATACTGCAGTCATGAATTCAAAGAATAATTTACGCACTACAATCGACGTATATCAATGATTGCATTTCGTGAATATTTCAGTATGCTGTCATAGGGCAAAAGCTTTTTTATCATCTTTTTTTTTTGATTTAGTAACGTACTTTCAAATTCTAAATATAATGCATATATATTTTTTAAAGGAGCTGATGTAGTAGTTATCCCAGCTGGCGTGCCTAGAAAGCCTGGCATGACACGAGACGATCTCTTTAATGTAAACGCTGGAATAATTAAAGCCCTTGCTGCATCAATTTCGAAAAATTGCCCAAAAGCCTGTGTAGCAATTATTACCAATCCAGTTAACACTTGTGTACCCATTGCTGCAGAAGTTATGAAAAAGGTATGTTGATATTTAGGAAATAAGAGTCTAACCTTTTTAACTTAATTATTCTTTAGAATGGTACTTACGACCCCAAGAGACTGTTTGGCGTTTCAACTTTAGATATCGTACGTGCTAGGACATTTATTGGACATTCTTTGAAAGTAGATCCACAGAAAGTTGAAGTCCCAGTGATTGGTGGGCATTCTGGTGTTACGATCATTCCGGTCCTCTCACAATCACAGCCTAAATACAAGGGATCCCAGGACGACATTCAGAAGCTGACTGTGAGGATACAAGAGGCTGGTACTGAGGTTGTTAAGGCGAAAGCTGGCGCTGGTTCGGCCACGCTATCTATGGCTTATGCTGGTGCCAGATTTGCAGTTTCGCTACTTAGAGGACTCTCAGGAGAAAAGAACGTTGTCGAATGCTCCTATGTGCAATCAGATGTTACCGAAGCTTCGTTCTTCTCAACGCCGTTGATTTTGGGCAAGAATGGTATCGAACAAAATTGTGGCTTGCCGCAATTAAATGACTTTGAGAAGAAACTTTTGGATGCTGCTCTTCCCGAATTAAAGAAAAATATCAAGAAGGGTGTAGATTTCGCCAATTCTTAAATTTAATGAACAAATGTAATTATTGAGATTAAGCAAAATAAAGTCAATCAACTAATTTGTACAAATCGGATATATGCATTTGTTTTTATTTTTTTGTCGTATAAAAAACATCATCAAATTATATTCGAGCCGAAAAAAGAGAGTGAGAAATCCGTTTTTATCAGGGACTGAAAATAACCATTATTTTGTATTTTTCAAGTTAAAAAAAAATCCTGGAGAAATAATGATCTGATCTTGTAACATATTTGGAACAATCTTATCGCCGTCATGTGAACTACGGATTTCTGGAGTAATTTTGAGAAGTATAACCAAAAAAATAAATATTGTTCAATAATGGTTAATTTTCAGTTAAAATTTATTGGTTAATGTTTAACCATTATTTAAAATTTTTTTATTTTTTATCATGAGATAAGAGTTATCAATTAACTTTTATAATTCTTATCTCTAATAAGAGTTATTATCCGATTTTTTTTTATTGGTTAGTGGATAAGGGTAAAATATATTTCTCAATAATGGTTATTCAGTAACCAAAAAAATAAAAAACCAAAAATAACTCTCATTACTGAGAAAAACTATAAAAACTGAACGATAACTATTATCTCACAACCAAAATAAATATATTGTAAATTAGTGGTTATTCTGTAACCAAAAAAAATAAAATCGAGAATTAACTCTCATTATTGAGAAAAATTTTAAAAGCTCATCGATAACTCTTATCTCATAACCAAAATAAATGAATTGTAAAATAATGGTTAAATGTTAACCAAAAAGATTTAAAACAACATATAACTGTTATTGTCTGATTTTTATCATAAAACTTATAACCATTACGGTCCCTGGTTTTTATTGCTTTATGTGAAAGGTAGTGTTTGGCAAAATCAATCATTTTAGTGAAGCAGAGTTCATACGAATTATTTGTTATACTTAGAAGCTATGCAAATTTATTCTAAACTCTGATAAATGATAGTAAACTAAGCCATAAATAATTTCCGAACTTCGACATCAGCATCTATCTGCAGTTATTCAATTATATGTTGCACATATCATTCAAAAATGGAGCAATAATGATTCCATTCCTTAAATCCCTGAAGGGTTTCCTTTCTATTACAGCAAAAAATTTTAAAATAGGGCTCCATTTGGGGGCTCAGCAGAAATTATTGTATAACCCTATAGTATTTCTAGGGTAATTTTGGTTGATTTTTATACTGCTGGCCGGTTTACGATACCGCTACTCAAAATTTTTGCTCAAGGGATTTGTTCTTTATATCCTTCCTTAAATCCCTGAAGGGTTTCCTTTCTATTACATCAAAAATTTTTAAAATAGGGCTCCATTTGTGGGCTCAGCAGAAATTATTGTATAACCCTATAGTATTTCTAGGGTAATTTTGGTTGATTTTTATACTGCTGGCCGGTTTACGATACCGCTACTCAAAATTTTTGCTCAAGGGATTTGTTCTTTATATCCTTCCTTAAATCCCTGAAGGGTTTCCTTTCTATTACAGCAAAAATTTTTAAAATAGGGCTCCATTTGTGGGCTCAGCAGAAATTATTGTATAACCCTATAGTATTTCTAGGGTAATTTTGGTTGATTTTTATACTGCTGGCCGGTCTACGATACCGCTACTCAAAATTTTTGCTCAAGGGATTTGTTCTTTATATCCTTCCTTAAATCCCTGAAGGGTTTCCTTTCTATTACAGCAAAAATTTTATAAATAGGGCTCCATTTGGGGGCTCAGCAGAAATTATTGTATAACCCTATAGTATTTCTAGGGTAATTTTGGTTGATTTTTATACTGCTGGCCGGTTTACGATACCGCTACTCAAAATTTTTGCTCAAGGGATTTGTTCTTTATATCCTTCCTTAAATTCCTGAAGGGTTTCCTTTCTATTACAGCAAAAATTTTTAAAATAGGGCTCCATTTGGGGGCTCAGCAGAAATTATTGTATAACCCTATAGTATTTCTAGGGTAATTTTGGTTGATTTTTATACTGCTGGCCGGTTTACGATACCGCTACTCAAAATTTTTGCTCAAGGGATTTGTTCTTTATATCCTTCCTTAAATCCCTGAAGGGTTTCCTTTCTATTACAGCAAAAATTTTAAAAATAGGGCTCCATTTGGGGGCTCAGCAGAAATTATTGTATAACCCTATAGTATTTCTAGGGTAATTTTGGTTGATTTTTATACTGCTGGCCGGTTTACGATACCGCTACTCAAAATTTTTGCTCAAGGGATTTGTTCTTTATATCCTTCCTTAAATCCCTGAAGGGTTTACTTTCTATTACAGCAAAAATTTTTAAAATAGGGCTCCATTTGTGGGCTCAGCAGAAATTATTGTATAACCCTATAGTATTTCTAGGGTAATTTTGGTTGATTTTTATACTGCTGGCCGGTTTACGATACCGCTACTCAAAATTTTTGCTCAAGGGATTTGTTCTTTATATCCTTCCTTAAATCCCTGAAGGGTTTCCTTTCTATTACAGCAAAAATTTTTAAAATAGGGTCTATTTGGGGGCTCAGCAGAAATTATTGTATAACCCTATAGTATTTCTAGGGTAATTTTGGTTGATTTTTATACTGCTGGCCGGTTTACGATACCGCTACTCAAAATTTTTGCTCAAGGGATTTGTTCTTTATATCCTTCCTTAAATCCCTGAAGGGTTTACTTTCTATTACAGCAAAAATTTTTAAAATAGGGCTCCGCTTGGGGGCTCAGCAGAAATTATTGTATAACCCTATAGTATTTCTAGGGTAATTTTGGTTGATTTTTATACTGCTGGCCGGTTTACGATACCGCTACTAAAAATTTTTGCTCAAGGGATTTGTTCTTTATATCCTTCCTTAAATCCCTGAAGGGTTTACTTTCTATTACAGCAAAAATTTTTAAAATAGGGCTCCGCTTGGGGGCTCAGCAGAAATTATTGTATAACCCTATAGTATTTCTAGGGTAATTTTGGTTGATTTTTATACTGCTGGCCGGTTTACGATACCGCTACTAAAAATTTTTGCTCAAGGGATTTGTTCTTTGTATCTTTCCTTAAATCCCTGAAGGGTTTTCTTTCTATTACAGCAAAAATTTTTAAAATAGGGCTCCATTTGGGGGCTCAGCAGAAATTATTGTATAACCCTATAGTATTTCTAGGGTAATTTTGGTTGATTTTTATACTGCTGGCCGGTTTACGATACCGCTACTAAAAATTTTTGCTCAAGGGATTTGTTCTTTATATCCTTCCTTAAATCCCTGAAGGGTTTACTTTCTATTACAGCAAAAATTTTTAAAATAGGGCTCCGCTTGGGGGCTCAGCAGAAATTATTGTATAACCCTATAGTATTTCTAGGGTAATTTTGGTTGATTTTTATACTGCTGGCCGGTTTACGATACCGCTACTAAAAATTTTTGCTCAAGGGATTTGTTCTTTGTATCTTTCCTTAAATCCCTGAAGGGTTTTCTTTCTATTACAGCAAAAATTTTTAAAATAGGGCTCCATTTGGGGGCTCAGCAGAAATTATTGTATAACCCTATAGTATTTCTAGGGTAATTTTGGTTGATTTTTATACTGCTGGCCGGTTTACGATACCGCTACTAAAAATTTTTGCTCAAGGGATTTGTTCTTTATATCCTTCCTTAAATCCCTGAAGGGTTTACTTTCTATTACAGCAAAAATTTTTAAAATAGGGCTCCGCTTGGGGGCTCAGCAGAAATTATTGTATAACCCTATAGTATTTCTAGGGTAATTTTGGTTGATTTTTATACTGCTGGCCGGTTTACGATACCGCTACTAAAAATTTTTGCTCAAGGGATTTGTTCTTTGTATCTTTCCTTAAATCCCTGAAGGGTTTTCTTTCTATTACAGCAAAAATTTTTAAAATAGGGCTCCATTTGGGGGCTCAGCAGAAATTATTGTATAACCCTATAGTATTTCTAGGGTAATTTTGGTTGATTTTTATACTGCTGGCCGGTTTACGATACCGCTACTCAAAATTTTTGCTCAAGGGATTTGTTCTTTATATCCTTCCTTAAATCCCTGAAGGGTTTACTTTCTATTACAGCAAAAATTTTTAAAATAGGGCTCCGCTTGGGGGCTCAGCAGAAATTATTGTATAACCCTATAGTATTTCTAGGGTAATTTTGGTTGATTTTTATACTGCTGGCCGGTTTACGATACCGCTACTAAAAATTTTTGCTCAAGGGATTTGTTCTTTGTATCTTTCCTTAAATCCCTGAAGGGTTTTCTTTCTATTACAGCAAAAATTTTTAAAATAGGGCTCCATTTGGGGGCTCAGCAGAAATTATTGTATAACCCTATAGTATTTCTAGGGTAATTTTGGTTGATTTTTATACTGCTGGCCGGTTTACGATACCGCTACTAAAAATTTTTGCTCAAGGGATTTGTTCTTTATATCCTTCCTTAAATCCCTGAAGGGTTTACTTTCTATTACAGCAAAAATTTTTAAAATAGGGCTCCGCTTGGGGGCTCAGCAGAAATTATTGTATAACCCTATAGTATTTCTAGGGTAATTTTGGTTGATTTTTATACTGCTGGCCGGTTTACGATACCGCTACTAAAAATTTTTGCTCAAGGGATTTGTTCTTTGTATCTTTCCTTAAATCCCTGAAGGGTTTTCTTTCTATTACAGCAAAAATTTTTAAAATAGGGCTCCATTTGGGGGCTCAGCAGAAATTATTGTATAACCCTATAGTATTTCTAGGGTAATTTTGGTTGATTTTTATACTGCTGGCCGGTTTACGATACCGCTACTCAAAATTTTTGCTCAAGGGATTTGTTCTTTATATCCTTCCTTAAATCCCTGAAGGGTTTCCTTTCTATTACAGCAAAAATTTTTAAAATAGGGTCTATTTGGGGGCTCAGCAGAAATTATTGTATAACCCTATAGTATTTCTAGGGTAATTTTGGTTGATTTTTATACTGCTGGCCGGTTTACGATACCGCTACTCAAAATTTTTGCTCAAGGGATTTGTTCTTTATATCCTTCCTTAAATCCCTGAAGGGTTTACTTTCTATTACAGCAAAAATTTTTAAAATAGGGCTCCGCTTGGGGGCTCAGCAGAAATTATTGTATAACCCTATAGTATTTCTAGGGTAATTTTGGTTGATTTTTATACTGCTGGCCGGTTTACGATACCGCTACTAAAAATTTTTGCTCAAGGGATTTGTTCTTTGTATCTTTCCTTAAATCCCTGAAGGGTTTCCTTTCTATTACAGCAAAAAATTTTAAAATAGGGCTCCATTTGGGGGCTCAGCAGAAATTATTGTATAACCCTATAGTATTTCTAGGGTAATTTTGGTTGATTTTTATACTGCTGGCCGGTTTACGATACCGCTACTAAAAATTTTTGCTCAAGGGATTTGTTCTTTGTATCTTTCCTTAAATCCCTGAAGGGTTTTCTTTCTATTACAGCAAAAATTTTTAAAATAGGGCTCCATTTGGGGGCTCAGCAGAAATTATTGTATAACCCTATAGTATTTCTAGGGTAATTTTGGTTGATTTTTATACTGCTGGCCGGTTTACGATACCGCTACTAAAAATTTTTGCTCAAGGGATTTGTTCTTTGTATCTTTCCTTAAATCCCTGAAGGGTTTTCTTTCTATTACAGCAAAAATTTTTAAAATAGGGCTCCATTTGGGGGCTCAGCAGAAATTATTGTATAACCCTATAGTATTTCTAGGGTAATTTTGGTTGATTTTTATACTGCTGGCCGGTTTACGATACCGCTACTAAAAATTTTTGCTCAAGGGATTTGTTCTTTGTATCTTTCCTTAAATCCCTGAAGGGTTTTCTTTCTATTACAGCAAAAATTTTTAAAATAGGGCTCCATTTGGGGGCTCAGCAGAAATTATTGTATAACCCTATAGTATTTCTAGGGTAATTTTGGTTGATTTTTATACTGCTGGCCGGTTTACGATACCGCTACTAAAAATTTTTGCTCAAGGGATTTGTTCTTTGTATCTTTCCTTAAATCCCTGAAGGGTTTTCTTTCTATTACAGCAAAAATTTTTAAAATAGGGCTCCATTTGGGGGCTCAGCAGAAATTATTGTATAACCCTATAGTATTTCTAGGGTAATTTTGGTTGATTTTTATACTGCTGGCCGGTTTACGATACCGCTACTAAAAATTTTTGCTCAAGGGATTTGTTCTTTGTATCTTTCCTTAAATCCCTGAAGGGTTTTCTTTCTATTACAGCAAAAATTTTTAAAATAGGGCTCCATTTGGGGGCTCAGCAGAAATTATTGTATAACCCTATAGTATTTCTAGGGTAATTTTGGTTGATTTTTATACTGCTGGCCGGTTTACGATACCGCTACTAAAAATTTTTGCTCAAGGGATTTGTTCTTTGTATCTTTCCTTAAATCCCTGAAGGGTTTTCTTTCTATTACAGCAAAAATTTTTAAAATAGGGCTCCATTTGGGGGCTCAGCAGAAATTATTGTATAACCCTATAGTATTTCTAGGGTAATTTTGGTTGATTTTTATACTGCTGGCCGGTTTACGATACCGCTACTAAAAATTTTTGCTCAAGGGATTTGTTCTTTGTATCTTTCCTTAAATCCCTGAAGGGTTTTCTTTCTATTACAGCAAAAATTTTTAAAATAGGGCTCCATTTGGGGGCTCAGCAGAAATTATTGTATAACCCTATAGTATTTCTAGGGTAATTTTGGTTGATTTTTATACTGCTGGCCGGTTTACGATACCGCTACTAAAAATTTTTGCTCAAGGGATTTGTTCTTTGTATCTTTCCTTAAATCCCTGAAGGGTTTCCTTTCTATTACAGCAAAAATTTTTAAAATAGGGCTCCATTTGGGGGCTCAGCAGAAATTATTGTATAACCCTATAGTATTTCTAGGGTAATTTTGGTTGATTTTTATACTGCTTGCCGGTTTACGATACCGCTACTCAAAATTTTTGCTCAAGGGATTTGTTCTTTATATCCTTCCTTAAATCCCTGAAGGGTTTCCTTTCTATTACAGCAAAAAATTTTAAAATAGGGCTCCATTTGGGGGCTCAGCAGAAAATATTGTATAACCCTATAGTATTTCTAGGGTAATTTTGGTTGATTTTTATACTGCTGGCCGGTTTACGATACCGCTACTCAAAATTTTTGCTCAAGGGATTTGTTCTTTATATCCTTCCTTAAATCCCTGAAGGGTTTCCTTTCTATTACAGCAAAAATTTTTAAAATAGGGCTCCATTTGGGGGCTCAGCAGAAATTATTGTATAACCCTATAGTATTTCTAGGGTAATTTTGGTTGATTTTTATACTGCTGGCCGGTTTACGATACCGCTACTCAAAATTTTTGCTCAAGGGATTTGTTCTTTATATCCTTCCTTAAATCCCTGAAGGGTTTCCTTTCTATTACAGCAAAAATTTTTAAAATAGGGCTCCATTTGGGGGCTCAGCAGAAATTATTGTATAACCCTATAGTATTTCTAGGGTAATTTTGGTTGATTTTTATACTGCTGGCCGGTTTACGATACCGCTACTCAAAATTTTTGCTCAAGGGATTTGTTCTTTATATCCTTCCTTAAATCCCTGAAGGGTTTCCTTTCTATTACAGCAAAAATTTTTAAAATAGGGCTCCATTTGGGGGCTCAGCAGAAATTATTGTATAACCCTATAGTATTTCTAGGGTAATTTTGGTTGATTTTTATACTGCTGGCCGGTTTACGATACCGCTACTCAAAATTTTTGCTCAAGGGATTTGTTCTTTATATCCTTCCTTAAATCCCTGAAGGGTTTCCTTTCTATTACAGCAAAAATTTTTAAAATAGGGCTCCATTTGGGGGCTCAGCAGAAATTATTGTATAACCCTATAGTATTTCTAGGGTAATTTTGGTTGATTTTTATACTGCTGGCCGGTTTACGATACCGCTACTCAAAATTTTTGCTCAAGGGATTTGTTCTTTATATCCTTCCTTAAATCCCTGAAGGGTTTCCTTTCTATTACAGCAAAAATTTTTAAAATAGGGCTCCATTTGGGGGCTCAGCAGAAATTATTGTATAACCCTATAGTATTTCTAGGGTAATTTTGGTTGATTTTTATACTGCTGGCCGGTTTACGATACCGCTACTCAAAATTTTTGCTCAAGGGATTTGTTCTTTATATCCTTCCTTAAATCCCTGAAGGGTTTCCTTTCTATTACAGCAAAAATTTTTAAAATAGGGCTCCATTTGGGGGCTCGCAGAAATTATTGTATAACCCTATAGTATTTCTTGCATGGAGCAATTGGGGTTGAAGCTGCTGATATAAAATAATAAATTAGGTATTTATCTTAAGTTATTCTAGGCCAGTCTGCTGTGGGTTTGAAATATTGTGAAATGTATTTTTAGATAATTTCTTCTTAAGTCCCTTAATACAAAATGAATTAATCCAACTTTGATGGTATCATATACATACATATTGTAATTGAATTTCACGCAATTCCTTAAGTTTTGAGCAAACATTGGGACCAGGCTGCAAAAAGACGTGTCCTACTGGCAAAAGTCCCAGTCGTCCTTGTTGGGTTCAAATACGGAATAATTTATTAGTGCATTAATTATCTGGCCCGGATTTACATAATATCCCAGCCGATCTCTTAATACGGTAAACCTTATTTTGTTTTATAAGGTCTTGATGTGATCATCTGATTTAAGCTCTTCAGATTCAGTCCTTATTTGTCTTATCCGACCCTGGTATGATTCTTTGATTCCGGCCTTTTGAGGGTAAACTTTAAAAGATATTATTCAGACTTGAAGGTCACGGTTCCATAAAAATTTAATTTAAAAAATGTTGTATGGAAAACGAAAAACATTGCAAATTGTCTACTCTTATCCAGACTTTTACGAGCCCGAAATGTTTTTAATCAATGGATTTTAACCACATATGTATTGGATTTATATACTTAAAGGTATGTAGTTTCTTTTCCGTTAACCCCAAACTACGAAAAAAGAGAGAACAAATTATCTACCTTTTAGAATACCATTAAATTAAAAAGCAGTGCAGTTTCCACGCACATACGCATATATCATTTTTTTTCAACGATCGGCCAACTATAAGGGAAAGGTCAAATAAAATGCAAAATATTCTGACCCAGTGTATGTCTTCGCTTTGAATCGGTAGCCTTTATAAAGCAGTAGGCAAATCGTCCGATCGCATAATTATTTACCATCAAGTCTAATTACCGCGGTCGTCGGCTAGAAAGCTCCCTTTTTTGCTCAAATTTTGAACACATACTAAACTTTCGTCCGGAATCCCCTGGAAAAAAATTGAAATCGTTTTGAGTAAACTGATTAAACATTTAAAATAGACCGACAGGAATAATTAACAAATACCAATCATTTATAAATGGGACCTTTGCCGATAAGCAGCTAATTGTGGTTTGTCCAGCAATTCGCGTTGATCAATCTAAAAGTTTTACGATAGTTTTTGATTTTATACATATTTCTTTTAAGTGGTTGTAATAGTTTAGGTTTACTTATTCGAATGTGGTTATAAGTGTTTAATATATAAATTTGGATAATTCAGTTTTAATTCGTGAAAGGACCAATATCAAAATGGCACCAAATCCTGATAAGCAAACTGCCCGACTTGAAAAGAAGTACTCACGAATCTACCCTGATTCTGAAGGTGATGAAATTGTTATTTCTGGAATGTCAGGAAGATTTCCAAATTCTAGAAATGTTGCTGAATTTGAACACAATTTGTATAATAAGGTAAGTGCATAACGATAGAAAATGTTTTCCGCTATCGTGTCATTACTTACATAATGTAATGTACTTTAGTAATGAATTAAATATTGCATAAATATTAACACATTAAAAAATAAAAGTGATATGCTGACTATACTGAAGTGATCTTTAAAAACAGTAAATAAAAAACAGGGCTATAATACTAAATATGCGGCTTAAACGAATTTAATACGCAGGTACATATATTACATATTATTATTATTAGAGTAGGGGGCTATCCAAATGGTGGGCACTGCGACCAGACGGTCTTTTGTACCATTACATATATTACATATAGTTGCAAAAAAAAATAAAAATGAGAAAAAGATAAATTATAAAACCATTTGGGTGCAGTAATTAAACCCTTTAACGAGGAGAAACTTGACACTTTTGAGCTTTTTTAAATCAGAATATTAAGTAAAATTTAAATAAAACAATACGGAAAATTTTAAAACTTTTCTTTTTAAAATTGCAATCACGTGAAAATCTTATCTTTCTAACAACAACCGGTGTTCAAAATTTTCATCATAGTTGCTTAACTTCTCAAAACGACTTTAACATGCATTAGAACAATATGCAATGATAAACTGTAGAAAAACCCTGGTAAAATACAGAAAAATCAACTCTGTGGTCGTAATTTTAATCCACCATTTTGTAAATGATTTATTTAATTAAATATTATGTATTAAAGCATACTAATATTATTCTTTCGACTATTAAACAATTAACAAATAGAGAATTTAAATTAAAAAATTAACAAATAGAGAAACAATTTTAATAAATTATATGAAATAATAGCGAAGGATAAAGTCTTTCAAAATGTTGCGTTAACGCCGCCATTTTGGAGATGAAAACAACCATGGTGACAAATTAAACAAATATATACATACTGTTAAATTACAACAATAAAAAAAATATGATTAAAAAAATGGTTTCACATTTTCCCCGTTTTTCTATGTAAACGCTAGATTTTGAAAATCACACCCAAAAAATACTGTGAAACATAATTTTTATTTGAGATTATTATTTTTTAAATTGTGAGAATGAGGCTTGAAAGTGAGGCGAAAACATGAAATTCTTGAAAACAGTTATTTAAACCACTGAATTATTTAAACCATATTGAATTGAATAATCAGTAGCTTAATTAGGGCCCAAAAGTATAAATTTGAACATCTAAACAGTATTTTTTAATGTAAAATTATATATGTACATATTAAACTATGCGTAAAGCATATCAAATTAATTAAATTCCTATTTGTGTAGCAAATGAAGTCGTGGGAAAAAAATTGCTACCTGAAACATGTTTTAATTGAAATTGAAATCAAACAAAGTGCGCTGAAAAGTGTATGCAAATTTGATCGGTGCAATTTGAATTTAATTTGCGTTATTTGAATATTTTTATATTTAACTTGAAGTAATATACATTATTACATTATTTTCAATTCCCATTTTTCATATGAAAGGAACTTATGTTACAAAGACTCTTTTTTTGAATAAAAGTTCGTAATAAAGTTCCTAGAACTTTCACACAAAGTCGTTTTTGTAACCTTTGACTTCAATTAATTTTTTCCTTCAAAGTGGTTAAAATAAGGTCGATTGAACGTCAAAATAATTCGATTGATTCTTTCTAGTCAACTTAATTTAACCATTTGGAATGAAAAAATTAATTAAAGTCAAAGGTTACTGAAATGAATTTGTGGGAATTGTAGAAACTTTATAAAGAAATTTTTATCCAAAAAGACATTTCATAAGTTCTTTTCAATTCGTGAAATTAACTCTTCGCAAAAGGCTGTGGCTGGGCGCTAGCGCAACAGTAGATTCTATTTATGTTATTTTCGACCTGGTGGGTAATACTTTCATTTAATAAAAAACAGTTCAACAAACTCTACGTGACCCTTTGAGACAGGGATACGCGCCTTAAAGCCACATTTAACGAAAGCAACCTTGAATTCAATGTCAATTTCTATAGTTAAAACTAAAACTTTGGGGTTGAATTTTTTCATTTTCAGTTCTTAATCACGACGCATATAAAAATGTATTAAATAGACGCCAAGAGACGCATGCTCATACATATGCATGCATATTGTAATATGTTTTGTGCAAAAACTAAATTATGCAAACCACAGAAAGGTTTTTGAGTAGATCTCATAAATTATAGAAAGCTTCGCACTAAATATCAATTGTTTGTCCATTTTAAAATTGGTGATGGACTGACTATAAAAACAATTTTGTTGTTGTTATTAATTAGTTGATTCTTGGAGAGTTCGATGAAGATTTCACACTTATACTATTACTATATGTATGTTAACGTACTAAGTATTACAACGGATAACTTTTAAGTATGTACATATAGTTAAAGCTAGAGTTAATTAAATGTCTAAAACTTTTATAAGCAGTTTCACGGCTATAAAGAGGCATTTAAATCGCACTACTTGAGTAGGAGGTTGGGCGAAAGTTCAAAAATCAGGGATCAGTGAGGGCTAATTACGATCTTATTATGATAAAAAAATAAAAATAGAAAATTATAGAAAAAAGCAAAATTACTCAAGCTAATAAATATTCATCATGTATAATACATATTGATTTTCTTGTCGAAATCGAAATAAACCCTTAAATGTATGTAAATTTTTCCAAAACTATACTCAATATTACAATATCATTATTATCATTTGAAATTTTAATGGCCTTCAATTAGTATTTCATTTCTTGTATAGTCATATCTATTACAATTTTTATGAAATGTGTTTTAAATCTAATTTTCTTTACGTTTCGGGTTTCAGATTTTATAAAAACACTCAGCATATTTATGTGTGATAGTAAAATAAAATAGGCTGTTCTATGCTATTTCATTTTAAAACTGTGTTTTTTTTAATGAACCTTCCATCAAAAACGACTATTTTTATAAACGTTAATTGATCTTATCTTTAGAGCTAAAAAAATTCAACGACAGTAACAGTGAATATTCTTCAAAGGTTAATGCTAAATATTATTATTTAGGTAAGGCTCTTCGCTCAATCAGTCAAGGTAAATTAAAATTGCAAAAACCGACCATTTCACGCGAAGAAATTAAGCACTTATCATTATGTTTATTGCTTGTTATTCATCTATCAGCACATTTCATAGTTATTAGCTATAATTATATTTTTTGTTTAAATTTATCTACCTCCACTTAGTCGTATGTACATATAAATGCTATAGAAATAACACTTTTCCTGCTGCCGTGAAATTTACCATATTCTTAAGTGGAAAATTTCTAAAATTTCGCACTAACCTGTATAAACGTCCAGGTAAAAGCTGTCAGACTTTTAGATTCTAAATATGTATTTATTATGACTTCCTTAGAATGATTAAATATTTCGATAGATTCGCTTTTTGAATTTTTGTAATTTAATTTTATCTGTTTGAAAAAATACATGTTAAAATTGCAAATTAAAACCGCATAAGTCACGCAATTGATATTTTTCAGGAATCTAAAAACTGTATCATTCATTGAGTTCGAAACCAAAATCACGATCATTTGGTAAAAATGAATGACCACATACGGGATAATACTGATAAACGTTTCCAAATCGTTTGAATTCAGTCAAATCCAACATAAATCTCAACAACCGTTGGAAAACATATACAGCATGCAAGAACCAATTAAGTCACTGACTTATGTTGTTTAAGCAATAAATGCAAATTACGCAGTATTTTTTGAAAACGGGATGTACTGACGAAAGTGATTTTTACCCGGAATATGCGTTTATCTTTAAGGAAGTGCTCGCAGCAAAAAAAGTATGTTTGAGAAAAATGTGACTTGTCCGGTTTTTGAAAATATCGATTCAAATCATATTGGTTGTATTGGCTATAACAATTTTTTTTTTCATTTGAAAATGTATCCCAATTGCTACATTCTAAATTTTTAAGGAAAATGTTAACCAATAACCTTAAGCGATTTTATAACTATAATAAATTATTGAACAAATAAAACTAAAATCTGAATACATTTACTAAAAACTTTTTTCATATGTTTTGTAACATATACTATATGTAGGTAGATTGATCTGGTACGATTATGGCACGATATATGTACATAGCACAAAATGGTTTAAAAGTTATTTTATACCGTTTAGTGCAAATTAATAACGAATATAAAATCGTTTTACTTAACCATTTTTTTTTATATTATTATAAGTAGGGAGAATATAATAATAAATACTGATCGAAAATTATTACCTGAGAAGAAATTGCTATTTGAGACCATTAGACAAGAGTTTTTGTGTTATTAGAGTTATTAGCTAGAAGCTTGAGGGAAGATGAGCTTAGATGCGAAAAAACTTCCGTAAATTTTACAAAAGCTTTCAAAAGAAACCAAATTATGAATTTTTATAAACATATTTTCTCTTTCACGGATTAATTATGAGGATACGAATGAGATATTAAATGAATTCTTAAAAGTACGAAAATTCATACAATATATTATTTTTCACACATTTTTACGAAAATCAGAAGAAACGAAGTTAGTTTAGAGTAGACAATCATAGGTATTGAGAAGAATCAATTGAATAGAATAAAACAATAAAATAAATATGGTTTAAAATATTTATTTAAAAATATGTTTAAATGCAAGAAAAACGTGAACTCTCAAATTTTTTTGAATGTGCGCATAATAAAATAAAATAAGGAGAGCAATTCATTTATTTTGCTCGACAAAGATCGTGGATTTTTTAATTCTTTTCGACGACCTGATTGTTGTACTTGATCTGAACAACCTGAGTCTTCATGTTCGGGAACATGTCAGTGAAGTCCTGAAGCTTCGCAGCTGGATTACGACGGTCGAAGGGGAAGCCCATTGCACGCTTATCGGGGTAGAGTTTGTCTTTCAATCCACAGTAAGAATAAGAATCTCCGCATACTTCAGGGCTATAAAAGGTGAGATATTCGTTAAAAAACGGAGTTTTAAAGCACTGTTTATTGCTAACTTACGCATCGTTGGTTTGAGTAACAGCATCATGGGTGTAATCGGAGATCATGCAGTAGAAATCGAATGGCATACCTCCAACCGTTCCTCTGGGAACAAGTAAATGTTGGGGCCATCCGCATCCACAGAATTGGAATTCAGCTAATTTTCCTTCATCTGTTGGTTGGTATTCTTCTCCAATTCGACGGAAAGACCTCTCGAATGGAATCGTTACACTAGATTCATCAGATCGACGCCTGACCGTATTATTTCCAGGATTCACTGTAGAGTAAAAAATCATTTTATAAAAATTATAATTTAAAATATGAATCCACTTACAAGTTACAGTGAATTTATCCATTTCGATCATAAATTGTCTTTGATCATCAAAGTTAAGTGGAACGCCACGATCATCAGATTGTGGGCACATGAAAATTCTGCAAGTTCCCTGACGAACAGTTCGACTTTCATTTTTAACATTGACCGTATAAGTGAATGGTGTGTGCTGAAGATGGGTGAAATGAGCAAAAATATTTCCATTCGGTCCAAAATCTAAACCAGCAGACAAATCGACATCAGATTTTTGCCAGAAAGTTAAAATTACATTCGGTCGTACTTTCTTTCCAACATTGATTTTCAAATCAAAACTAGTAATAGAGATTTTGTCAAAACCAAGCTGTGAAAGATGTTTTAGTAAAATAAATAATAATAAAATTAATTTAGAGAAGTGGGTATTTTACCTGCTGCTCACTGTATGGTTCCAGAGTCCTCTTGTATTTGGTGAAAAGTGAATCAATAAAGCTGTGCCACCTGTAGAAAATTGGATCGCGCATTGCAGTAGTAACATCACCCATAACACCAAAATCTTCTAAGTGACGGTTATCGGGATCATGGGAGAGGGCAATTATATAATGACCCATATTATGCAAATTTCCGTAAAGTTTTCGATTAGGTGTCAAAGATGAAGCTTCTATTAAATCACCGAGTATATCAATGCCTTTAACTTCATCGAGTGGAATATTATTTCCTTTAGTCTGAAATTAAAAAGTAATTGTAAGGATGAATCATACAAACGATCATGACAAAGGGCATACATCGGTCACATAGCCCTGATCAATAGCCTGATGAATTCTGTTTGTCCATCTTTCAATATCAGCGACTTCTACCATGGCAGATTCCGTTTCAACATCATTTAAGACAGTTCCAACATTTCTTGCAGGATATGTTCTATTATTCGAACTGCTAATAATTTTTGGGAAATAACCCTCAGATATAGGATTACGTAGATTGCTAAGATTTTTAATTTTTGGCAGTAAGTTACAGAATCGTTCGGAATTATAGCGAGCTAAGAGCTGATGATGCATGTAATAAAATAATTCTCCACGGCGATCTTTCTTCACAACTGAATCTGGTCCTTCAGCAGGATATACCAAATGCCAGTGCCAATGGTGCATATTTACTCCAATATCTTCCCTAAAGTAGTACATACGCTGCTCAGGCTCATGATCAGAAGCTGTGTAGTTTCTGGGAATATCAATGTGAATCTGACAATTGGGAAAGTTAATTATTTTATCTTTTAAGGTAATATTGTTTTTTTTAAGTACCCTATCTCCAGGATCGGAGATCAACGTGCCTTCAGCGCGAGCCTCTATGAAAACCGATGGTTCAACAAAATTCGCTGGGAATTGTTCGGCAATTGGTGGAATAACAATTTCCTGAGTATCTGAACGGTGCTGAACGGCAACAGAGTATGCGTATTGGAACAGGAATGGATTTATACGGTCCCTGTTGGATAGTAATTGTAGTTAGAATTCAAGAATGTTTTAAATTCATGATCACTGAATTAGCTGAAAACATTTGACCATCACTAAACAAGGACTGGTTATTAGCTTTTATTTTTTGACAATGTCTTAATAAAAATAATAAAGAAGAATGATTATACGTTTTCAGTTTATTGATTGATTGATATTAAAAATTATGACTTACTTAACATAAACAGCAACAGAAACAAATGTATTAATATCAGGTTGATCCATAAACAGATTAATCAATTTTCCTGCAATCTCTTGGTGTTGTTCCAAAAATAATGAGAACTGCTGCTTCTTTTTAATTTTGTTGGCAAAACTAATGTCAGGTTTTGCAACCTCGCGTAGCGGAATCTTAAAGATATTTATACTTTTAATTTGTGAATCTTCAAAAGAAAAATCATTTACCTTCAGTTCAATGTCGTCTCCAAATCGGTTGGCAAGTTCAACGGCGGCTCCTTGGTACCTTTCCGTGTAGTAACTATCGGGAAGAACGTAAGAGGATTTTCCATTGTCCCTCGATGTAAAGACGGGATCCAGTGGCCGTTGGAACAGCATGTTAACTGACCTTCTTTCTAACGTTTTTTTGTCACCCATCGTTGAACTTTTTTAATTGGTGAAAGAACTGAATGTCGATTTGGCACTGTACTCTTAACACGCTGCCGGGACCGAATGAAACAAATCATGAAATTTTTACTATTTATATGCCTGTCCAAAACCGCAACATAATTTTTTGTGCATATGTAGATTATCAAGTCCCAAGCCACATTAGCAAATTTAGTGTCTTTATCATTTGAAATTTTAAAGACTGCAGGCAACTAGAG